>JAOTQP010000870.1:15205936-15297299 GCA_026413545.1 Cichladusa arquata | reverse complement strand
ATATATTTTCTTCTTAATAATAACAACAAATAAATTTTCAAGCAAACTATCTCCAAAACTTTTTCTTTCTCTCAAGGAACACACTGTAAGAGCTGAGAATGAACAAATATGTCACATGTTCAGTTACATGTTTTCTAATTGGTGGTCTTGTCGACTAAGATGATAAGTAGAAATACCAAACAGATATTTAGTAATAAGCATGAGATATTACCTTCCTTCCCTGTTTTCCAGGCTAACAAGTTTAGGCATGGCAGAGTTAAGTAAAAACACAGAGTCAAGAACATCATGCAACTTTCTAGCACAACCATTATCAAGATACTCAAGACACAGCCCTGGCTGCTTCCCCTTCTCCCATCATTAAACCACTTTCTACAAAAAAAGAAAAAAGCAAAAAACCCTTAATTTCTGACCACCATTATTCCTCTTAGAGGCTAGGAGATAGCTGGGACTGGTATTTTCCTCCATTTGCTGTCTTGGAAAAATCTTATTCATGAAAACAGTTTCGTTGCACAGCAACACTAACTGAACCAGTCCCTTCTTAGGGATGGCAATTTGCCTGAACATTCAATCTTGCTTCGTGATGATGACTTAATTACACCAAGCTTTTTGTGACCATATGACTGCTTACAGCATTCCCTGGTCTGCATGCTTCACATTTCATTCTACTAAAACAAACCAATAATGCCACTGAAACTAAAGTAGGTGGTTGCTGAACGCAGCAACATCTTGTCTGATTAAAGAAAAAGCACAACATCTGAAAACATCACTCAGCTGCTCTTCAGCTACGTCCAGCACAGAGACTCTATAGTCGTGATTGTGCTAAACTACAGGTTTATAAATGGGCTTATGTCAAAAGCAACTGAAAAGTCAACACCATTACTCATTCCAAGTATCTGAAAATTGCTAGTCACTCAATATCACAGCTGGAAGTGTTAATGATGTCCGAATTTTAATTAAATTCATTAAATACTTGATAGCTATCACCAGGAGTTTGATCTTGTTGGGATGAATAAGACTAGCTGCTTCTTTTGTTAATACAAAATAATCACCAAGCTAATCCAAAAACTACTCTTCAGACCACTTCTATTCCAATCTACCAACTGCTTAGCACACAAAGAATTACTAGTGATGATCAGGTGCAGCTTTGCTGAACTATAATCAGAATGAGAGACTACATCTACTAAATATGACTGCCTTTATTAGATTTAGCAAAAATATTTCCTGTGAATAACTGCAGTTTTAAGGATGTTAAATGACTCCATAGAGCCACAGCCTGCTCATAACTTAAATATCTTTCAGAACACTGAATCAAGGTAAGATCTTCGATTTAAGTCTTCTTAAGGATGCTGACAATCAACTGCAGAACAATCAAGATAAAGTCTGCTTTAATAATAAATCTTCACACAAGACCACTGATGGAAGACAGCAGCATAAAGCAACAGACTCATGTGGGAATGGCAACACCTGAAGAGTTGCTACCAGCTGCTTCATCAAGGTTCTCTGGAGGTTACCTCTGATGCTACTATTCTTATCTCTGAAAAACAAAATTTCTATGTTGACCCTGAAGAGAGCCCTGAGCAATTACGAGATGATTACAACAGTAACACTTTTATACTTTTTTCCATCTCAGGTGTATCAGACACTAACCACTAATACTTTCCTAGCAGCTACTTCCCTCAGAAAAGCTCCTACAGGAATATCCAGAAGCAATGTAAATGAAGAAAAAAGGGGCAGAAAGTGAGGCACATTTTAAGGTACTACCACATAAATGCAACCTTAGTAATTCTAATATTACCAATAATGCATTGGGGTTTTTCTAGAAAACCTTATATCCATCACAGCAGGAGAGCTTAAAAAGCTCTTGCTCTTCAACAGCGTTTCCCATACTGACAGCCTGAGGTAACCTGCACAGCTTCATGTTTTTCCTGTTTGACATGACATCACCAGACTGTGAAGCTTAAGTTACTCAAATCTCTTACTGCTGTCAATAAACATGACTTGCTGTTTTCTTTCCATCAGCTTTTGTGAGCAACACTCCACTAATCCATGCTGACATTCAAAGGACTGAGTTTTCAGTACCAGGAGCTTGAGACACTTCCAACAGATGGCAAAGCAAACAGGAGTGCCCTAATCACTGCCCCTACTCTTAAGCAGCTCAAAATAGGAGGACAGCTTTGATCCAAAGAATTTTTCTCACTGATTTTTTTTTACTGAACGCAGAATCTTGAGCTGAAATTCACAGTATAACATCTAGTACAGTACTTCTGTGATTTCCTTCATCAAAAACTATTGACCAAATACTTTAAAAGGACAATACTAGTCCCACTGAAACAACCTGGACACGTCATTAGATTCCCAAACATCTCTCCAAATTTTCAGAAGCATTTTACTTACTTATTTTATTTAAGACTTTAAAAGAGTACATAGTGAGGCTATAAATTACTCTTTCTGGATTTATTTTCTACTATTATAAAAGAAAAAATTACATTCAATTTTCTTTAAATCTCTCTTATTATGTTGCAACAGGCAACAAAAAAAAAATCATAAAAAAATTATGCTGCCAGGCTTCAAGATTAATTTTATCGACAAAATGAATGTGAAAAAAAGAAACGTGCTCCACACTAACAACTCAGTCTCTAGAAAATTAAAACAGAAACCAAACAAAGTATTAGCTACCCAAGGTGTGAACTAAAATATTTACTTATTAAAGGATGTAGCATCAAAATGTAATTGTTAACTGTATCTGTACTTTACAATATTTTTCAAATTCATCAAACTGATTTTTTAACATGATTTTGCTTATTGCAATGAAGACTGAAGACTCAAAACTTTTGGACTTTAAAATCTGGGAAGATTTAAAATGCTGGAAAGAAGGATGTAAAGCTGTATGTTCGGACATAAATTTAAGTTAATGACAATGTTTTCATATCTCACAAATAATGCAAACTGCAAATATAACTTCACTTGGTACACAGCCAGAAGATTTTAAACACAGCTTACTCTGTTACTTTGTGTACATAGTAATTCTTTGATTCCCAAACACCCTAAATCAATATGAAAATAGCAAAGGTCATAGAAAAATTAAATTAAAAAAAATAAACTACATTTGGTGCAATTAGACACCTTACCAAAAAAAAAAAAAAAAGCAAAGCAGAAATTTTATGATAATCAATACCATCATCCAATAATATTTTGGAAAACTGTTTTCTGTACACCTTATTTTTCAGGGTAGCATTAAAAACTTTCTGGTATAGAATCTCTGCTGTTACAGAATGGCTCTGTGGAAAGATGAAATTCACCACACACTGACAACATCTGTAGCTCATGCCAGCCAAAACAAAGGCAGCACAGTGTGCATAGTTGGAAGAAACATGTTTGAAACAAGCAATGTGCAAAAGGAGCTGCAAAACAAAGTGATCAGCTCACACAAAGTTATACTGAGAATTTATGTACTGAAGAGACTCCCAGAGCCATGCACCTAGGCACAGTGACAGAAACAGAGGGGCCAAACAAATGACTGATTCCAGAGGTTTTACAATTCTTTGGACTAGTGATGAGCTACTGAAGATGGATCCAGGCCACCTTTCAAGAATCTGCATTTGCCACATAACTTTCAGACAGCAAGGACTGTATCAGGAACATTCCAAGGGCTGTTTATTTTCCATGTTATCTGACTCAAGCTTGGCTAGCCTTTGAAGGCTGTGAAATTTCACTGCATCCCTGGGCACTTAAACAATAAACCAAATTAATAATCACTTCTCAAAAACAACAAGGTGCTGCTACTATGGAAAGAGGAGGGGAAGCAAAGGTTGTCAGCACTGCTCAGTGGGAGCCTACAGGGAATCAAACAGCAGAGTTCTGTTTCTGTAATGGGTACCAAACCAGAGACAAAGAGAACTTAAAATAAAAAGCAAAATAAGAAAAAAAGAAGCCATAGCACAGACAGAATAAAACCCATGAAGAGTACATGTGTAATGAAATGGGACTCAATACCAAGGAGAAAGAGAATCTACAAGTTGGAAAATCAAAAATCTCTTTACCATACACTTAATTTACATAGCAGATATTCAGAGACCATTATTAATAATCACACATAAAACTTGAAAAAATATACTGCAATCATGGAAACACTTAGTCTGCACTTAAATATTTTACTGCAAAAGTCATACAGTATCACAAAATAAAACATTTCATATTGTGTCTTATGGAAAACTGAACAGAATTGGTATTTTTAATTACAAAAATGCTTCACTAAAAAGTAGGTGTTGGCTTGTTTCAAGACAAACCAAGAGCACATAACCACCAGAAAAAGGTTTTTTTCTGAAATACTAAAATGAAGTTAAAAGATATTAAGAGACAACTTTTCTCTGTCTGCAACCTAAACTTAAAAGAAGTATCACCAATGAAAGTTGTTTATACTTCTCAGAAAGGACAATTGATTTGTTTTCCCATTAAGATACAGATTTTTCAGAGTTTTGATAAATTACTATTAACAAGGAAAGAATCCCATTAAAAAGAAGAAAATCTGTTTATTAACAAACAGGAAGATTATTAGAACTTAAAGGCTCAATCATGAAAATGCTACCGTTAGTTTTGTGGAACTTTCTGAGCACAATGCATAAGATTTTTTGCAGCAATATGAGAATTTATTAAAGGATAATCAGAAGATGCAGTCTTTGTTGAGCTGATTTGTATCTAATAATTTAAATAGAACTTTCACAAAGTCTGTTCTTTTACAGAAAGGAAACACCAGGCGGTGTTATCTGGAAATTTTCATTCTTAACTTTTTGCAAGAAAGAAAGAAAAACTGACTGTATTTAAATGAAAAAGCAACAAAGCATAGATATTTCAACTGTTATCTCTACGGTCCTATCTAAAAGACCATGTTTCCTCTCCAAAATATTAATTTCTGCCTAGAATGCAAAAAAACCTGCTGTACAACTATTTGTATCTATTTTGCTCATTCAAGGTATTATTACTATTTCCTAAGTCACTACATAAAACTTGCATTCTCAATACTATTTATTGTGTTTCATAAAAATTTCCATTATAAACAAATTCAGGGCAAATAGAAGTTGGAGGTATAATTTCCATTTATTACTTTTCATAATACCTTTTTCATTCAACATATCAACACAATCTAGGGAATTTCTGCCATTGTACTCAAAGACAGATAAAGGACAAAAAATAATCCCAGCATGCAATTGTTCTAATCTACCAAAACCAATGGAATATATACTAAAGGTTATGTGATACAATGTGCAGTAATCCTATGCATATTTACGATGATCCAACTGAAGAGTATTGTAAAAGATTATTACATGTTTTCAGTTTGTGGGGGTCGTATTCCTTTTCAAAAATAGATACAGGAAGTCAGGATGATGACTCCAGAGGAAAAGTGAGATCCCTTAGGAGTTTCCCTTCAGACAAATTGAAAATTCCAGGGATCACAGTGAACACCAGGAGAAAAATTACAGGAAAGAACACCAACCAGAGCCAGAAAGACTGATGAGGGGATCAGGAGGAAAACAGAGTTTGATGAAAAGAATCTTCTAGAGGCCAGAGACAGCTCTGAGGAGCTTTCTAGGATTCAGTCAGTCATTTCTGAATGACACAGCTACTATGGTTTGGTTTGGACTGCAAACATTCTTTTGAAACACATTCTCACATACAGTCATGTATTGAACCATGGCTAAGGACAACCTGAGATTTTATAGAGCATCCAGGGACCTGCCAGAGCTAGTACATGCAGTTATGAACTATTCTCTTGCACATGAAAGTATTCTTGCCAAGTTTTATTCATGTCCTATTCCTTCATTACTTAAAAGCATAACAGAAAAAAATAAGTCAGAGTGGGAATTTCATGTAATGTTTTCCCATACACTCCTCTGTAGGAAAAAACCAATCAGACACAAACTACTTTTGTTTCAAAAACATTCAGCCTGTCTTGCTTTAGTTTAGGTTCGCCAATTTTAATATACCAAATTTCTCTCTGTGCAAACTGAACCACAGAAGAGCCTTTGATTTTATCTCAGTCATCTGTTTCATTTGTAAGCTAAGACTGTTCCATGTACTGCAATAAATTCAAAGCCTTCAATCTGTCTCCTGTCATAAGAAAAAAGAGAATGTTGCAGTGTGAAAGATGGGAAAAACTATGCATTTCCATTAATAGCTGAAGTGACCAAACACATTTTAACTGCAGACTAAAGCAGAATATCATGCCCAATTTCCTTTATTCTGATATTCAAAAATAGAGAACTAATACAGCCACAACTCCAATTACCACTTAAAAATGAAGATTTCTCAGAACTTGGTAAGCATTTATGACATAATTCCTAGTACTCTTAAGTCAAATGGACACCCCCATCTTCCCTCTAGGAAAGGAAAGCATAGCTAATTCAGAATTATTACCACAGGCTCTCTTTCATTATTCAATCTCTTTAAAAAGCATGGACATGCACAGTTGCTAGTCCAACCTCCAGCAGTAATGGTATTCATCAGTAATCTTCTCGTGAGCCTTTACAATGGCTTTACTACTTGACTTCAATCAGCTGTAAAGCTCTTTTATTCTGTTATCACATCAGTGTGAGGGAATGAATGCCAAGGATTGAATGCCCTCCTAAAGGAGCACAGTCATGCTGTTGGAATAGCAATGAGCTTCATCTGACACTGCTCAACACTTTCTTTACACTCCCTCACTCTCGCAGAGAAACACAGGCATGACAAAAATAAATGTCTGTTGAGTGAGAATGCCAAGAAACAAATCTACAGAATAATATACTATAATATAAATAGGGCATACCACAGTTTAATAGAAAGAGTTGGAAGTTGATAAAAAGGATGCAATTAATAGACAACTAGCAGCATTTGTGTTCCATTTATCAGAGGAAGAGTGGAATAATTATGCTACTACTGAGAAAGACTCAGAATTTCTACACAGCCTGTCTCATCTATTAATACTCAATTCTTCTAAAGCACTTTTTATTTTTGCTGATGCAAGGACCTAAGCACAAACTTGTTCTTAATCATTTTAACAAAGTGACGAAAACTAGAGGTCAGATCAAAAAATAGATGACTGTTGATATTCTAAGTAGAATCTTTTGGTAGCTCAGCCTGTCTCCTCCCTGCACTGTTTGCTGTTGTGTATATGGCTTTAGCCAAAAGAAGGGGATAATCCTGATACGAAATCTCTGCAAATATGCCCCCAGAATCCAGACTGCCATATCGACAACTATCAGACAACTCAGGAAAGCAACTGAATTGCCATTTATAACTTAATATTGCTTTTAGGGCAAGCTCAGAGGTTTTTATTTTTATAATTTGAAATACATCATCAGAACTCCACCATGAAAGTAAGCTATGCTTTGGCAGGAAAAATAAAAAGTGCATTTTTCTAGCTCACGTACATTAGTGGATACTCAGTAATAAATACATTATCGAGTGCTTTCCAAAAATTTGTATCTCAATAGTTAGTTAGGATAAATTCCACTTTCTGAGCAGCTATAAAGAAATGCCTTTCCTCAAGAATGCTTATTTCTACTAAATATTTTTTAAATATTTAAATCAAAACTTATTTTCACAACAATATGGAAAAATCTACACAGTCTTGTAGATAAGATAGAATGGCTGAAAGGAGGAAAGACATCAGAAAGCTGGGAAAGAAAATTAATCAACTAAGCTTAGAAAACTTAATTCTTTTTGTAAGACATTCTCTTTTAAATCAACACTAAGTTGCAAGTCCATTAATTCTCTAAATCTTATACTTCATAATCACAAACCCATGGGTTTATGCTTCTATTTCCTGTCATTAAGATATTCTGACTTTCTCCCTTCATTTAAAATGCTTATACTAAAAAGAAATTATCTACCTTGCATGAGAGCTTATTTAAATTCCTGTGCTGCTCCATAAAGGATGAAGGATGGTGCTGTAGCCTGTGAAATGCCTTTGTGTTTGACCACAAGCAGATTATTTCAATAGTGCACTACACTCCACAGCCCGTTTTAGAGTGAACAGGAACACAGTGAAATCTCTGCTGTGAAGTATGCCAGCATCAACTCCAGCTTGGAGGAACAGAGAATGACTTTTGTGCCTCCTGTCAGGAATAAGGCATTGATGTGGCAAGTGAATGAGGCTTCTGAACACTGTTTTCAGAACACAAACTGACATCTCAGCACACCAGAGAAGCAATAAAACTTAATGAGTGACTCAACTGATCACATTTTCTTGAGAAACTACACTGCTCCAGAGACATAAACAGCAACTTTTTCAGTAGGAATGTGTTAAATAGTTTCCTACACCTCTCAATCATGCTTGTAAAAAGATCAAAACTCAGGAGGAAGCTCTACAAAACACTTTCTCCAGCAAAAGTATACACCTAAAATTGTATCTGCAGTGGTGCTAGACTTCAGTATATAATATTTTGGTGACACCCTTTCCTAGTAAAGTAAGGAAGAGAAGGCATCAACAAAAATCAGTAAAGGATTGATATTTTTCTTTATTTTTTAGTGTAGGTGAGCAACAAAAATTTATCATAACATGGTCAGGCAGTTGGACTAGATGACCATTGCAGGACCCTTTCAAATGAACTAATGCATTCAGTTCTACTAATTACATCATAAAAACCAGTTATTAGCACATGCAGACAATAAAACTGACTCACATTTCATGCAGAAATAGGCCAGAAATGACTGCTTCTTACATGGTCAGCCAGCCATTCCCTGCCTCCTCTCACAACAGTGTGATACAGAACTGCCCAGCTCTGCCTTGCCCTAAACTTAATCTTGTCTAATAAACAATAAAGTTAAATTAGAAAAGGATCCTCCTCATAGTCACGGACAGAAAGGATGAACTTAATGGCAGCTGAGACACCACAAGTTCAACCTGGTCTCTGACAGGAGAACAAGAAAGCACTCACAACTCACACCTGGTTTCTGTAAATAGCATTACTCAAAAGAACTAGGCTGCACCAAAGGTAGATTGCAAGAACATACATGCTTGATGAGATAAAGACCTCTCAAGGTTGTTAACACACTGTTTTTACACAACGTTAATGAACTCATGGGCATCAGTTTCAGGATTATTTTTTAGATTAAGTTTTAGCAAAGGTATGCATGATTCCATGTGTGCTCATCTTCACACTTTCAAGAACTCCTAAACATGACGAGCTTTCTGATTCAGGATTTATTTGCACTTCTAAAAGCAATGAAGCAGAATAAGGGCAAGAAGAAAATGAAATAAACTGCTTTGGTGAGTAAAAACATTTAACGAAGATTTAACTCTTCAAAGTCTACTTTTCTACTGATACCAGCAGAATTTTTGAAAATGACACTAGGAAAAAGTATTTATAGCAACAAGCTGATTAATCTGAATAAAAGCTAAGGGGGTAAAATGTACAGAGTTACTTAAATCATAAATTCAAATGCAGCTAAAAGAAAACAGATAGTCATTACATTTTAATACCAAAATGAATAATTCTTAAATACCTCATTAAAAAGTACTTTATAAGACTTATTTACT
The DNA here is from genome assembly GCA_026413545.1 of Cichladusa arquata. Taxonomy (NCBI): domain Eukaryota; kingdom Metazoa; phylum Chordata; class Aves; order Passeriformes; family Muscicapidae; genus Cichladusa; species Cichladusa arquata. The sequence goes on along the minus strand of JAOTQP010000870.1, from coordinate 15,287,782 downwards.
AAAATAAAAGTACCTGCAACATTACTCTGACTTGGCATAATTTCCTGTTAATTACTTAGACTTAGCAATATGATGGAAAACCTAATAATGTGGTATTTAGGACTTATATAAATGGACAACCTAGAAGAAAACCAAATTCTGAATGGTTTTAAATTGCCCAAAAGATGAAAGAATTTTTATCTTCCCTTCATTTTCCAAGCATTTATTTGAGGGATCGAAGCTTATTAACACAACTGTTTTATTTAGAAACATTAAAAACAAGACAACTCATCTCTCCTACACTTTGGTCTCCCCACTCCATCCCTGATACCCTGCTGAAAGAATAACATTAGGTTTTGTCAATCCTGGTAAATAATATAAATGTCTTTTCTGTAGTGGAAAACTATCATGATTACAATTAAAGAAATATTCATTTCCAAATATATGTGCTTCTGGCATTTAAACACATATATGAGCAAAATGCTTCTGATATGAATAATGTGGAACTAAATAAGATATAAATTATTAAAAAGGGGATTGCTGGAAACACTGGAGGTCAAAATGGATGTTTGCTTGAGACCAGGAAAAGGAAGCAGTAAAGAGAGGAAACAAACAAAAATCAGGTCTTTATGAGCAATATTAACACCTAAAGGAAACCACTTTGCAGTTCGAGTAAGTTTATTAACATAAAAAGGTCTACCTATCATTATCCCATTAAAAATAAGAACTTTGATGAATAATTATTTAAAGCCTTTCTTAATTAGAAGGAAAGATACAATTTTCCTATAATACAAATCATATTTGATGTAAAATATTTGTATCTAGTTTTTTCTTGACACTTTCCTCTGCTTATTTATTTGTCAGCAAATCAAGCAACCTGCTGACCTGGACTCAATGAAGAAGCCAGCTCTCCTCACAGCTCTCTTCACATATTTGAAGATCAAACAAGGAAGTTAAATTTTCCTACTGTGTTATATTGCCAAGTGCTCAAATAAAATGTATGTGGAAGGAAGAGTTTTCAACATATTTGAAAAGTAAAAGAGGACACATTTAAGAATATTGCTTTTAAACAAAACAAATTTACATAGAAAACACAGATTTCAATAACTCACAAAGCAAAACATTGCTCTCTTCTATTTAAATATTTAAATCAGTAGAAAAATTCAATATCAATACTGCAAGTTAAAAAACACTGTGGACAAAGAAATGCTGCCTAATTTTGCATTCCTTAGACCCTAGAGGTAACATAAAACATTCCAGCCATGATGTGGTTATAAAACAACACAGTGCCTTGTGAAGAAGAAGGACAGTCTTGAATCACATGGAGTTTGTAAAAAATTGTAAAAAAAACAGTATTTTCTTCAACCTTTCTAATCTCAAGATCTTTTTCTATGTGGAATATATGGAAATGTTGTCAACAGAGTTTCAAAGAACCAGTATAGCTACTCTAAAAGAATCTAGGTTGAACATCTTGCCTTTGAGTAAGGGAAAATTCAAGGAAGTGCAAGCTTTAGGTAACTTCTTCCCATCCACCAGCATCATAGCACAGAGGAATCTTGATCCAGCTATTGGAATCTGCTTCAATTCCTAATGATATATTTTTTTGTCACAAGTTTGCTCAGTCCCTTTTTGAATCCACATCACATTCAGGACCCAGGGAGTATTGTGGTAAAGAGTTCAACAATTAAACTGTGTACTGTGTAGAGAACTATCTTAGGCTTGGACCTGACACCAGTTTTCCAATGTGACTAAACTTTTCCCTGTGTCACATGTACTTTGTAAACCCATGCTACATTCTCCGCTCAGTCATTTTTCCCCCCCACAGGCTAAGGAATCTTGAAGGTACAATTCTTCACTTTGATTCATTCTTGACTTCCATAGGAACACCACAGATTTATATAATGGCAAAATTAGGGTCTGTTTCATTTTTCATTCTAACATTTTCCTAAAGGTATTATGATCTCCAGTTCTCATTCCTAATCGGCAACACACAGTTCATGGTTAAAAATTATGTACCAGAATATAATTTCCTTTTTCTACCCAAATCTTTCCATATCATTTTACATTTACATGAATGTGAATTTCAAGTGCCACTGTATTTTTGTCACTCTTTTCAGATGGTCTTTTCTGCTTTTCTTGGTTTATAAGTTCAGTTCTATGCTTACTCTTAAAACTGTATTTTGATCTGAAAACTTTCAACTTGTTATGCTACCAGATACTACTATTTTATTCAGATATGAAATAAAGGAATATCTGTTTTCTTTCAACTTCATCTACTGTGCATTTCAAAGTAATTGAAATTGGACTTTTTTAAATTTCTAATCAACAAAGTAAGCTCCTTCACAGTGAATAAAGGAGAAATAGTGGTACATCAAAATACCTTTCCATTAGTACTTCCCAGAGGCTTACACTGTCTTCTCTGAATTGATAACTCCTCAGCAACTTTATTATGTCAAAACTGATAACAAGAAAGGGTTCACCAAGGATACTTTCATTGCAAAATGTGTTTAATGGGCTTTTTGATCTGCTCCCCAACAGTAGTATTTCTGTGCACCTTTTCTCCAACTTGACATTTTAATAATAAATCAACACAGCTATCAATATTTTCTCCGTGTTCAGTCTCTGAAGTAATGTGATACCACAGAAAGTAATAACAGAGTTAAAATAACTAAGAATAACTAAAGTATACTAGGATAAATTTACATTTAGACATGTCTTTTTAGTCAGTAGGGAAAAAAATCAGATCCAATTTAGAAATAAACCTCTTATAATGAATCCCTGTTTTAAAATATGACAATCTGCAGGTTGAAAGATTATCACACAGGAAGATAATGTGAGCTTTGTATGAATCAATACTAATCAGCTATCCACAAAAAGAAAAGTATGTATGATTGAAATGCTATATTAAAAACTAAAGAAAATATGTACCTTAGTTCTTTTTAAAGTATCAGCTGTAGATTTACAAACTGTATTTTAATTACTGTTGATGAGCATGATATAGGTTTTCCTGTTCATTACTCACAATTGCACACCCGCTTGCCAGTTAAATCTTTGTTAATATCCTCATTTCTAAATGCTTTGAGTGTGATCAGTGCTTACTTTCTGCCAGGAAAAACACATGAAACACAAGTTCAAATGCTTACTGGGTTTATGAAGAAGAATATTGTGAGAAGGATTGCTTTGACAATTAGATTAGATTAACACAATCCATCAACTTGCACAACATACGTCGCTCTTCAAAATGCAGGTATTGCAATTTCCTTAGTGGATGCTAATGCATTTAAATTGAAAAAACATTGGTATCACATCTTGCAAATGCAAATTTCCATGGAAAATAAATTGAAATAAACTGAATGGCATCTGATGATGGCATCTATAAACACAGTCCTCTCACAAAAGCATAAGTAAAAAAGAAATGAAGCACAACTACCTGTATGTTTTCTCATGAAGATGCAACTATATTTTAAAAATGTACATGGAATTTACAACTATTTTACATATATGAAAAAGTACATTACAATTTCTGGAAATGTTGAACTATACAGGAAAAAAATTACTAAAACAGAAAATGAAAAATTTGCAAAATAGTCAGCATGGGTTTATGAAAAGCAGGTCCTGCTTGACTAACCAGGTTGCAAAAATAAATTACTAATTTTATCATGTATTTTATCATGTGATTGTGATACAGCAATGCCATCAAATCTAGATATATGTGAATTTTTGTTAACCAAGAACAAATAGTCTGAAATGACCATTGTAAAATGTGCACAGCTTTTCCATTTTTTTCAGATGTTGAAGATGCACTGAGTAACATTAGATACTGACTAAGAATCAGTTGATAGACTGCACTGATCTCCATATAATAACAAAATGCACTACTAGCCTTGACATAATATCTAATTAATCCAGGATTATGTAAAATGGATTGAATAGGGTTATGTCAGCATTCACATTAGCAGGTAGCTGAAGGCAACAGGAGATGATGGGAAGATCAGAGCAGTCTGGGCTGAGGTTCCTTAAGGATATTGCCTATAAACACCCACAAGTACAAACCTCATAATGAGCAGCATGGCTATTGGCATCACACTGCTCAAAAATGCTAGAAGTTTTTGTTTCCATGGCTGAAAAAAATACATCTTTAAAACAGCAGCTTAGTGGTACTGGAGAGAGAAAACATTTTTAATTTCAAAAAAACAAGGCAAATACAAAAGCTGCAATTGAAGGACTTGGAAACAAAGGTAGAAAGATTGGTGAATTGTCAGTGCTGCTTAAAACAGTGGAGAAATAAAAGTTAGCCTGTGTGAAATTAAAGCATTGTGAATTCCTGCAAATGGAATGAAAAGAAATCACAGCAATCAACTAAATACAAGAGTGCTTTATTACCCTGGTAAAGTGGGCTGAAGTATCCTTGGTGTAATAATATCCAACATTTCAAAATAATAGTAGCTAAGTTCAGTATATAGCCCACCATAAACATGGTAAAAAGGGTATTGTTCAACTCCACAAATTACCAGTTCAAACAGAGGAACTTAAAAAAAAAAGTATCAGTTTTTAAACTCATAGCATAAGTTACCTTCAAATGAAGCTTCCAAAGGTATTTGTTGCAACCTCTGTCAGCATACATGAATGAGAAACCTGCACCATTTGCAACACACAATTCAACTTCTATGGGATTGTATGAACTCAAACACCAGGGTTAATACAAACTGAGAAAGCCATATAAAGTACACTGCTCTTTCTTACAATTAACTTCTTTATTAAATAAAAATCAAGTCCTATTTTTCCCTCCCTACTGTGGAAAATGCAGTTCCAAAATTAACCCACATATCTCCAGCTTGAATCAAAACTTATCTTCCTTCAACTAGCACCAGTCACGGTTTCCAAAAACTACAACAGCAGATGTGGAGTCACCATCTCTGAAAGATGTTTCCCACAACAGCTACTTTCACTGTGTAAACTCGTTCATTGTTTACAAAGTCATGACAGTACTGCAACAGAGTAATGATGCTCAAGTTGTGATTCAGATATTATACTTAGTCTTGAGTGACTGTTCCAAATAAATTTGATTTTTAGCTTCAGTGAAAGATACCATTACTCTATGGAACATTATTGAAGACAACTGAGCTACATGAAATGAATCTTCCCCACTGGCTCCCATGTACAAGTTTGTTAAATGGTTTACTGTACACACAGTGAAAATGGATAAGGGTGCAGCCAAAAAGTTTGAATAAAGAAATGAATGTTCATTCACAGACACATGTTTTCAAAAAGGTAAATAGACTAAGCAAAATTTAAAACAAAAGATGGAAGCTTCAAATTAATTCACTATTTTAAAATATCCAGTTATTATTAGTAATAACTGATTTTTACAGTAAGTAGAATAAACAGTATATGAACTACATATTTCAAAATTTGTACTTTCACAGTATATACTCTGTTCAGAGATCTGAATATTCAGGACAATTTATTTCTGAACTGGTGCCCAACTGAAGATTTCCATGCCCAAGTTTTTTTGTAGAAATGTATATGAACAGCTAAAGGTGGCAAAGATTTTATGGAATAATGTTCACTAAAGACAGCCCAGAAGACTGCTGAAATCAGATTTAACTTGACAACCATTGTCCATTTCTGACACCATGTTAGGCATGACTTTAGAACTTCACATTCACCTACACACTACAGCATTAGTAGCATTATTTCAGTTTCATACTACAATAAATTAATTGCAACTAAGCACAGAACAGCCAAAATTTATCAGATTTATATAAACTTTGAAATAGCTGGAGTTTTTTGATCAGCTGTTTCTGAACTACTGCTGGGAGAATAGAAACTAAATTGGGATAACCATATGAATACTTAGAGAGAAAAATGTCAAGATGAAGAAACTGAATAATGGAACACCTGAGCAATGACAGAAGAAGAAAATTACATATTCTGATTTAAACAGATTCATATTATTTGTATTAGATGAAAATTAAAAAAAAGAATAGGAATTGTGCTTTTTGAAATTCTGTGAGGGGAAAGTATAGCACAGATTGTTTGGAAAATGTAAGAGAAAAATAGGTTGAACAAAAAAATCCTATGCAGAATCTACTAGAAAAAGTTATGAAATAAGAGAAGCAAGAGCTCTATTGAAGAAAAGAGGAATTCTTGGTATCAGTAACTGTCGCCAGCTATCTCGGGAGAACTGTCATACAGACGTTCTAAAATGCCTATCTTAACTAAGGAAGACAGGTCAGGGAAAAAAAAGGAGATATGCAAATCTTCAGCATAAGCTGACAGTGAAGTTGTAAGAAAGCCTCAGATCACCCATGAGTAGGATGGAGGAGGAAGAGTGAAAAAGAACCAAGAACCCCTGTGAGACTGGAAGAAAGGGCAGAATAGCCCTCAAAATAGACAGCCAAGGACAATACAAGTGGCAGAGCAAAGCACAAGACTGTCATGTATCAGGAATACAAGAAAGGCCAGAATATTAAAGAAGTAGTGATCACTACTAGGAGCTAAAGGACTAGAGAGACTAAAGAAGATAAGATTTTTAATATTTTGTGTAGTTCTAATGAGGTTGTGCATTCCAGAAACAAACAGTAATTATACCACTTTCATAAACCCTTCAAAAGGATCTATGTGGCTATAAAGAAGCTATTTTTACTGAATTTTACTGGATTTGACAAATATCAGTTTGTCCTTTCTCCCCCCTGCCCCCCCTAAAGCTGTGTTTGAATTTAGGTATTACGTCTTTCACAGTGGCAAAGAGTCAAAATTATCTTTAAGGTTTAACAGATTGTCTGTGCAGGCTGTGTTAGCTATGGACATCTTAAAACAAGGAATCAGAGAACTGTACAACATGTTAGGACCTTTGTATATTTGTTCAGGTTTTAACAACAACAAGACAGCAGAACAAAAAGTCAAATGGCAGTCATGGTTTAGTTGTTAGTGCTCACTTCTATGAACAACAATAACTGACACAACTAACTGGAGCTTTGGAAAAGAGAACTAAGTAGATTTAAAATATTAAACAACTTGAAATCGTAGTGTAGTCTTACATATAATGTAGTCTTAAAACATATCAGTGAAGCTCAGTAAGGAAGGAGCATAACATTAAAGAGCATAGGGATGTAAGAAAGGCAATTTTCCTTTTTGTCTTCCTGTATAGCAACACAATTCTCTTCCAGACTTTGGTCTTTGAGAACAATATTAATTTTAATATAGCCTTTTTCTAGAAACACTGGCTACTTCAAAGTAGTCAAGGAGCAAAAAAAACTCCTTTCTAGACTGTATCTTACATTCCACAAGTTTTCTGTATGCATTCATCAAGATCTTGATCAATAAAGCACTTGAGAGTACATGCTTAAATAAAAAAATTCATGAGCTCTTCTATTGAAGTCAATGGGATTATTCACATTCTTCAAGCTAAAATAAACTAAGCATAAGAAAAAGTACTTTCTCTCTGCATTCACAATCAACCTTCATTTAGCCACAGAAAAATTAACATCTATTTCAACAGTACTGGAAGCTGCCTAAAGAACTTGAAACCAGAAATACCTACAGGCTTCCCTATGCATATCACTGAGGTTTGATTTTCTGTTTTTTGCATGTCTAAATACCTTCCTCATAAAAAAGCATAGGTTCTCATTTTTTCCTTCTTTTATTTTCCACACTGAATCTTCTCTGATGTCAATGAATGCTACCAAAGAAAAATGGACAAAAATTAGCAATACACAAACATATTTCCTTCCATATTAAAGCAGCTGATCTAGTATCAAGAATTTCACATCATAAGCCTTTTTAAATATTATGGAAAGACTTTTAAGTCACTTTCTGCAAAAATGCAGAGAGCTTCCATATTGAGTTGAAGATTTTTAAATTTGAGTGCCTACCAGCATGCTGTGTACTTATGCTACAAAGCTAATGTAGATGGAGTCAATATGCTCAATGGAGCCTAAAAAGGCATTCGGCTGATGAGCCACTCTGAACAATAAATCTCATACATCACTCTAAATCTCTCTCTAGGCTCCTGAGTTTATTTACTGAGTGAAGCTTACATACCCAACACAACAATGAACACAAACCTACAGAAAGACACCTATCTTCTTGCATTCATATCTCAAACTGAATCTCACCTCTGCTGTCCACAGCAAGCCCACTGGTTAGAAGCAAGGACCAGGAACTTTAGAGTTTCAGATCTGACAGACCTCTAAACACAGAAATTTCCAAGTATTATATGCAAACTCATTCAAAGGCATTCATTTATGCCAATTAACAACTTTAACTGTTATGGGGAGTCGTATTTAAGCATCTCCTAGAGGCTGCTACTGTCAGTTTTATATCTGCCACTGCCAGTGCTTGTGAAACAGCAGATCACGATCGGAAAGCTGAATATGCACACTGCTCTATGCCAAAATGTGGTCAGCAGAAAATCAGGACTCACTTAGTCCTCTTTTACTGATAACTTGGGAACTCTGTCTCTCCACAAGAAACTACAAAACAAATAGGAAAATCTAACAAACTAGACTTGGATGATCAACAAAAGATATATATACACTGTCGTAATTCTACAAATACCATCTGGCTTTTTTCTATTATAGGAGAAAACCTGTAAGCTATATTCAAATACAAAACACTCATATAAGAATGAAAGTATTCTAAATTCACACTGAAAAGCTGAATAATTGCTGAAGAAATTTGTTTTTTCTCCCCTGTGCACATAATCCTTAGATATGTTAAGGACCGTACATAAAGTTATACATATACATATGGTATAGTATAGTGTGGTTCTTTTTTTACTAACACTCTTACCTTCTTTTCTTTGAGTTTTCTATTATTCCAGATTGCACTTAACACAAGGCAAACAATAAGAGGTTAGTAACTTCAGTAGTGCTTACCACTGAAATATAATTGCCTTCCACAATAAATTCCTAATGAGCACAACTCTTGCCAGAGGAAGGTTGCCCTGGCAACAAAGTTATTCCAGAAGGTAACTATCCATTTGGTGGAAGGCAATGACACTCAGTTGTCTGACAAAGATTCGAAAACTATAAAAACTTTTCAATTGCTCAAGTTCAATGGAAGCTCGACGTACCAGAACTCTCTTGACACAAGAAAATACTGATTTGCTGAATACAAAGAGATTGAGAAACTTCCAAATGAATGCAGAGTTAGAACAAGGACACTATGTTAGAATAGGCACATGCTTGGATTGCCAGTCTTGCAACAAAAAGTTCTTCTCTCACTTGTTCATATATTTCTATGTTCCAAATAACTAATATGATTTAAACCATACTTTTATAAACATTTACTTTTAAAGAGAACAATGCAAAAAGGTTTTTTTGAATTATAATGGAAGTTGGCAAGATCAAGGCTGGACTCAGTAGACAGTAGGACAGTGAATTCCAGCTCTGAGGAAGGAAGCTAAAAAAATTCCCAAGAGAAAACAAGAATCAAAAGTGGCAGAATCAAAAGTAGAGGCATGACCTGAGTACAGCCTCCTGAAGATACTTTTTAACCCAGGAGATATTTTCTTTTACATTCTATGGCAGGTAGTGACAAGAAGAGTCACCACACCAAGACACAAAGTATTTTTACCTTTATTTCCTAAGAAAATTAAACTTCCATGTTCACATTTTACATCTGGCAGGAAAGGTTATATCCCACTATGTCTGTCTCCCCTACTCCAGAACATTTAACCTACTGGCCAGTTTCAAATTGACAAATGCCTAGAAATCTGAAAAATGTGATCCTATCTACACGTTAGTAATTGGATATCAAATATTCATATGTCCAGACCTTTCCTACAAGGTAACTAAGCCAGATTCTAAGTTATTGTCAATTGAGAGAGAAAGTGTTCATGAATTAAAATGACAAAAAAACCAGAATGGAATCTGTGTTTTTCACTAAAATACTAAGTGGTCTTGAAAAATATTACTTTGGTCGAGATGCAAAATTATTCAGAATAGCTTTTACTGGCAAAAAATAAGGTTGGCCTCAAAAACTTTTAGAAAGCTGTTGTGCCACTGAATAATAAAATGACAAACTAAATTCAGCCTGGATATAAACACTGCAAAGCATAAACATCTGGTGTCATCCATGACACAAGCCACTAAGACAGTCAAGCTGGACCAACTATGAACAATTACCTGAAGTACCCATCTGTGACAGGAGAAATGGCATGAAAGAGTATAAATAAAGAATTAAAAAAACAGGAAACAAATCTCATTTATGAATCCATAGTGTTCTCAACTGTTAAAGAAGTTTCCATTTACTACACAACAGAAATAAGCACAAAAACCACATGAAATGGCTTTTGTAGGTACAGATATTTTCAGCTTGTAAATGGAATGATTGTATACAGAGAGACAAACAGTTTTGAGACAGTTGATGGGGGAAAAGTGAATAAAGAATGATTTGACACAATTTCTCATCAAAGAAATAAGTGGAAGTAAATTCAAAAGAATCTTTTGTAAAATTAAAGAAGGAAAATTTCTTTTCACACTGCCTAAAGAAATTACAAAAAAACCTACTGTCACAGAATGTTTTAAGCAGTATACTTTAAAACAATTTGATAAATATTTAATAATACTCAATAGGCATTTTAAAAAATCAGTATAAGAGATAAATATATAATGAAGCTGCTAATAGAAGAAGATGGGAGGGTATACACCTTCCCCATTGTTTTGCTCTCATCTAAATGTTTGTCTTTGTTCACTCAACCTAACCTAGTTCAAGGATTTTCGTGGTCCAAAAAGAGCAGACTGGAACAGTGAGAGGTCTCACACTCTCCAAATTCCTGGCCATGAAAAAATAAATCTTATTTCAGTACTCTAATTTTGAGTCTCTTGTCTCAGGTGGCTTAAGGCTTTGATTGAGACCAGAGTAGCAATAACATCTTTCTTGTATAGATTCTACAGTGTCTGTTGAGAAATGTACTCCAGTTTCAAATTTAATTGAGGTTTTTTTTTTTTTTAAATAAGCGCCAAACACAAGACAACTCTACTGGAAAACACTTAAATCATTCTCATGTTCAGGGAATGAAATTCACTGATTGGGTTTACGTGAATTTTTTTTTTTTTTTTTTTGGGTTGGGGTGGGCAGGGTGAAGGAAGAGCAAGAGGTGGTCGTGTTTCACAATTTATATAACCAAAATTTTATTTTAATAATTCCCTAGAATTAAACACCTACTTTCCTTTCTACTTTTTGGAAAAGGAGAAAAACATTGCTTCTGCAGTTTTTCATGAGCTTAATATGATTTTTGGATTCTCAGCACTTCTGCAAAATTGTACCAATATTATTTCTTAAAACTTAACATTAGATGCCTTTACTTAGATTAGATGAGATGCCTGATACTTTTAACAAAATCCCCTCAACCAAAACCTAGGGATGAGCTACATAAATGATACCAACAAATAAATGGGAAACAAATATGTCTGTCACCATATTAGTCAATAAAGTGTGATATCCAACATGAGACACATGAAATAAAAATGAATACTAAGTCAAAGAAATGAAAAATACATTTCAGCCTTGTAAATGGTGGTCAATACATTTATACTTTCCAGGAAAAAAAAAAAAAAAAAGTGTTTATTTTGGACAAAGAAATCATTGGTCTCCTCGATTAAGAAAAAAGAATAAATTCCAAGAAGGAAAAAAATGCATTTTCCTAGATCCAGCTGAAGGATTTCAGGAAGAAATATACAAACCAGCAGGCTCCACCAGCAACAGGTGCTCCCTATTGAAGTTTGTCTAAGGGATGCAACCTGAGAAATGTACTATCTACCAAGAAAGAAAATCTTCAGAAAGATGGCAAATAAGGACAAGCCATCATTCTGATCTAACACGAGGGCTGAAATCACAGCTCTGCTCTCTCATCATCTCTCCCTTGCACTGGCTGTGGTACTCATCAGCCTCCTCACTTCCCTAATGCGAAGAAAACTAACAGATACTGCCAAGGAGCTGAGGGGAACAGAAACTAGAAGAAAAACCTATTTCAGCAGTGAGACAGTAAATCAACTCACTATTACTGTCAAATTTTATGGGTGTTATTTGCCTTTTTCTGTGTCTTTTGTTAATCTTTGTTTTGCATTTTACATGGTAGGATTTTATAAATTCTTTCATTTGTACCTAATTTTGCACAGTAAGCTTTAAGGTACCTTAGTAACAGCAAAGTTTCCCTCACATAAGAATAGGGCAATGCTGCAAAGTAGGACAGCAGGGCACTGTAAACAGTACCTACCTCACCTCCCTGGTTTTGTGTTTCCAATGAGTCTGAGTGCATTATTCATGTCAACTGCATCAGCTACTTACTGGTGAGCTGGCAATACAGCAGTCAGCTAAATGGTACGAAACAAAAATGCCTCCTGGCAGGTGAAAATATTAGGCTGTACACTTCAACTCTAAACATTCTCACGGCATATGACAGCGTGTATTTAGAACTGAAAACTAACACACATAGCTGCTACTTTATTTTCCTTTTCCAATTTCTTTTTTTCTGAGCAAGTTTTTAGCTATGAAACCTGTGTTGGTGTCTCTTCTGTGAATTATGTACTACTGTTATGGTGAGTTACACGGAGAAATCACTGGACAAAAGATAGCACAAAAAGGTAATTTATGTGAGAACATCAGATCAGAAGGTAAACACTTTCATAAAAAAATTCATCCACTCCATTCTACATGAAAAATAAATAAAATTAAGTACTCTAATGTCTATGAAAATGCCTCTCCTATTTAAACCACCAGTCAGTATAATACCTCATCTTGCATGCAGATAATTTGATTGTTAGAGACTTCCTTTCAGCTGCAAACTGCCTACAAATCAAATGTAGTTTTGAACTCCATATTTAAGTAGTGAAAATATACTGATACTCAAAACTAAACACTATGCTGCTTTAAGTACTGGTATACAAGCACTGACATTCAAGTCCTGTATTGCCATTTCTAGTCTAGGATGAAGAATTGGGAATGGATGCCACCGTTGAAATGGCATTTCTTCCTGTCCCCCAACACAGAAGTACACAGTTACATAAAAACAGTGTATCTTAGGAGTTCCTGAAGGACAACACACATTTTAAGAATTTAACTAAATGAAAATGAAAACTTCAATGGAAACTGACATAAAATCTCTTAGTCTGAGGAAAGGATACTTTCTAAGATTTGATGATAAGCATATAAAATATTTATCTAGAGTAAGACAGCACCAATGCTGAGCATTGAGGTGTCTCCACCTTTTCTAGTACAGTATGGTGAATCTTGAGTTAATGTTAGAAGCCCACAAAAGTCAGTTTCAAATAGCTAAGCAATCTTTAAAATAGTGTCAAACATCCTTCTGTCAAGGACCAAATATAAAACTAACTTGCATTTTGTAAGTCCACAGAAATATGCTAAACACTTATATATACTGAATAATTCAGCCATCATGCTGCTTCATTTTACCAATCCTTTGTGCCAAAAGAGATGGTAACATATAAAATAAAAATGCAAGATATAATAAAAGATAAAACTCAGGTCTTCTGTTACACTATTTTGGTTTGTGGACATGAACATTCATATTAAACAGTTTTAGTTCTATGGATTTAAATTTTAAATGTCCCGGGTATAACTTAGCAAGCAATTTCTATATAGAAATAATTTACAAGGTATTTACTGCAGTAAAAAAAAATTTAAAAAACCCTAAAAAAACTACAAGAACAAAGCCTGAAACAAGTGAAGAAGTGGGATAATTCACTCATTAAAATGCAATTCAGGTTAAAGAATAAATCAAACTAAATACTTACAGCCAAAAAGCTTCTTCAACATATGTTTTGTAAGCAAAATGCATAATGCCTTTACTTTTTCTACTTTATACAGTTCTTCAGAAGACAATGATGTATTTTAGTGGACTTCATAGATACAGTTACAGAATGACAGAGTATTTACTGAAGGGAGGATTTGGGAGCCTTTCCAAATTTGTCCTCTCCTCAACTCTAACTAGCTAAGTACAAGTATTTTGGATCTGCTCAATGATTTACTCCACAGACTCTAACAACTGACTGATGAATCCTAAATTAAACTAGACAGAGAATATGACTTCAGCCAGAGTACTCTTACTACCACACACTCTACCACAGAGGTGGACATCATTAAAGTGTCCAATTCTATTCTCACAAAGTCACTGGAAGAACAGTAACAAATACCGAGAGACAGAATGCAGTTCCAACACCTCCAGCCAACAGCAGTTATCTCTCACACTAGGAAACACACAACAGCAGACTATTTAAGTGTGCTGTCATTCCCCTGAAAACCCTCTGCTGCAGTTCATGAGAAACTGGGGCCTGCTGTGAGAATCACCAATCTAGAATTTAAACTGGAAACAACACAATATTTATTTTTCCATTGAAACAGAGGGAAACAGGCAGCTTGGCAAAACAAAGTATGGTTTCAGCTTTAATGGTGACAGATGAAGACAAAAGAGAGAAAAATTTTATTTTCCATGAAAACAGCAGCAGATCCTCTCTTTCAAAAGGTGCCACTGCTCCCTTCTCATTGGATTTCTGCAGGAAACAGAATGCACTCCTGGTGCAGACATGAAGGGACCTGACAGTTCCACCTGCCTTCCTATTCCTTCCACATGAAGGAATCTGGCTGTCCCACCCATCCTGAACCTGCTGCTGATGCTGCTCCTGTGCCATTCCCACATCATGACACACACTAGGACTAGAGATGACTGCAAACAGGGCCTTCAAAATGCCCCATCCCCTCCCAGGAGACACAAGGCAGGTAGAGTCTGAGCAAAAGGCCAACACAGCAGTGTAGGGATGAATGCCTGTAGTCCCTGCTGATGTTACATAACAACATGATTAGTTCACCTTTCTGAACTTAAAGTGCAGGTAAAGCTATTGCTTTTCACAGTTGCTCAAGAATATCAGGGGGTAAAAGTCAATACAGGCACATCCTAAGTACCCACTGAAATATCAGAGAGTAAAACACTGCAAATTTAAGCAGAATTCCCATGTGTCCTTAATTTACTGCTTTAGCACACATGAGGTAGCAAAAGCAAGCCTTATAACAGGACCATCAGTCTTTGAGTACAGGGAGAAAAGTATTTAAACATCTATCCAGCCCTTACAATTATTAGGATTGTTCCTCCCATCTGTATCTGGAAAGCTCATTATATTTCTTGCCTTTACTCATTCTAAATCTCTCTTTCAAATCCAACATCACAGCTCCATCCATAGCTAAACCCTCTAAAAAACATTTTTAACAATATATTTCTAAATGAGAGATATTTTGGCAGGCTTCACAGTTAAAAATATGAAACAGACAATAAAACCAACTGAACAAATTCTGTCTCTTAAGTGTTTACCATTCAGAAAGCAGCATTGCTAAAACAGTTGTAAACAATTAAGTTAGAAATTGCAGGCAACAGAATGGCTTAATGACAAGTTAGGTAAAAATCTGTAACACTATTGCTTAACACTTCAGCAAAAAAAACTTTGCATGAATTTTACTGGCTCTTGCAGGTTCACTGCATTTGTTATCCACTGTATCAGGGTGAAAAGATCCATATTGTAGGTTGGTAATCAGTGTAATATAAGCACTACTGAAATCTGATTAGCAGCATGAGGAATTGCTTGAAGTTGTTTCAGAAAAAGGTGTCTAAGATATCCTTATTGCTTTTAAATATACTATTAGACAAGACATGCATACAGAACAGTCTACTAAATAATGAAACCTAGAAAACAGCACAGACCTGCTGCATCTGCTGAGTCAAAACACAGAATTACTCCTTAAGCTTGTTTAATATACAAAAATAGTCCCCACTCTGTGTATAAGAATTCCATTTAGGCATTTAGATATAAATACTTTGAAGAAACCTTGATTTAAAAGATATCCTTGGAAATATCATGCAAAAACTTAAGTATTAAGCTTTTAAATATTACTTGAAATACATCAGAATGTTTTAAAAATTATAATTAAATTATCAGAAGCACTTTTTATGGATAAAGATCCCACTGAAGTACAACTTGAGAGATGCTTATGGACTAGCAATGAGAAAGGGCTCCTTTCAGCATGGCAGCAGTTTTAGAAATTAACCCCAGGCTTCATTTTCAAAGGAAAATTTCCAACATTATCAGAATCATAGCTCAGAGATGAGCTCAAACTGAAATTCTGTCAAAAATATCTCTTTTTGGGGCACATATGGGTTAGCTGGATTAAGGAGGCTCTCTTACATGATTTTGTCATATAGATAAGGCTAATGATCAGGTACCAAGTGCAGTGCTAGAGGTAGCATGGTAAAAAACCTTCAGGAAACCTTCAGCTAGAAATACTGCAGCAACAGCAACAAAAATTATTCAAAAGGAGATAAATTAGTTACAGTAAAATATTTTAAACAGCTCAACCTTCCAAATTATCAGGAAGGCCTTATAAAGAATAAATATTTTACACTGCAATAAAATTCCAGGTAATAATAGATATCACAATGAGTAACAGATATTGTAATGAAACAAAGGGGGCAAAAGAACCTCGGATGGAAACAATAGCCATATCCAATTCAGATATTTGTTGAAGATAAACTCTGCAAGGATACCATCTCTTAGAACAGATTACCAGTAGAACTGATAGATTCCTCTTTTCTTAGCATGTCCTTATCAGATTTAGATATCATCAGACTTCACTGAAACAACTTACTGGGCTCATTAAATGAAGAGCAAGCAGTTCTTCACCCTCTGTTACAGGTCTGGATAGATCATCTAAGTAGACATTCTGGCATTAAAGTATATGAAACTAATGGAACATTTCTACATAATGAGTAGATGTAAAGACAATGATATTTAAAGATATTACATTTCATTACAAGGCATAAATTGAGTTAATCTTATATTTACTGACTAATACTGTTGAAAATTCTTATGGAATTTAAAATATTATTACTTTCCCCCTCCCCCCACCAACTTCAACAACTAAGTTGGTAGATAAGGATATACAGTTTAAATATTTAGTCAAAAATTGCAACAAGAAACTACCGGAACATCCAGTAATAGAACTAAGAATGGGTAAACCGCTTTTCTCAAATATCAATTCTTTGACAATAGGAAAAGAAATTATTGAGGAAAAAGAATTACCACAACAAGAGGTCAGCAACATAAAGAGTTTTGTCTGGACAAACAGTAAGAAAGAAGACATGACAAAGGACGAAGGCTGAGAACTGAAGACTGAAAGCTAATATTGGATTGAGCAGTTAAGCAGATGGACAATAAGAAGCCTGGATCTCAGAATCGATGGAGGGCATTGATTAGGCACAATTCAATGTTTCACTTCTCTGAAGAGACATAAGGGAATATTGACATTAACTTTTGAGTGAGTGTTCATTTTAGTACTATAAACTATCATGACATCAAGTGCTTGGCTTTGAAGGGCAAAAAGACTGAAGACATTAAATGTTTCTAAGTAGCAGTGATCATTGAAGTTTTTTTTCTCTTATTATGGTGATTCTCAGATGATACTAAAGCAAAAAATTCAAGAAAAACCATTCACAAAGGTACTGGCATGTCCAAAACACATTATCAGAGTTATGGAGGTTTAAAAAAGTACTTACTTGATACGTGTCCCATAACCTGATGGTACACCGTAAAGGGACTTCTCTCATCAGCAAGTTATTCATCCAACGGAAAGCAAACTGCAAGTATTTCACCTCATGCTGATCCAAGTGCCTATGAACTTGTTCTGAAGACAGAATAAACAGGTATTTTACTGCAACCTTTCTGAAATCTTGAAGGATCAAGTACACTGTTTAAAACAATAAAATACTATTCCAGTCTCAAGGAAATAACTTGTGATGGTCCATGCAAATTCTCACAACCAAATGAGAACACCCAAAATATAAATTAGTTAAACATTACATTGGACTGATTTTTCTACCACTAGATGGATTAAATACCTGATCTGAGTTGCACTATCTTAATAAAACATTAAGATCAGAGTTTTACAATATACCACAAAAATCTAGAAAGTTATAATGTGAAATTATTAGGTATATATATCCTCACTAATTTCTTAGGCTACAAATTATTTGGGCCAACACTACAAGAAATGTGGTTTCCAAATAACATAATAACATGGCCTCCAAAAATAAAATTTTGGCAATCAAAAAAGAAAATTATAAAATTAAGGTGGTAAAAAATATAAGGAAAGGACATGTAAAGGTTGCATTCGAGACAAGAGAAAGCAAGATTAATGTGTAGGAAATAGAGTGAGAAAACTTAACTAATTTGCATCTTAAATAATTTCTTAGTATTACAGATAAATGTAAATAAAACCAATACAAATCAATGGTTTCTAAACCAGTACACTCACACACTGTGCTTATTGTAGAACATATACTATTTGAAAGCTGTGATAATCACTTGCAAGGGTTATTGCTGGAGCTAATAGAACTAATCTACTACATGGCTTGTCTATATTGAGAGAATTTTCTGCAAAAAGCGTCACAGACATTCTGTTAATAGGCTGTAGTTACAGGCTCAAGTATGACATTAGCATGGTGTAGATGACAAATACTGAAGAAATGCTAATGTCTTCTTTTGGACAAATTTATGACAAGAAGTCTTTGTTAAAGCCTAAATAAGACATTTCTACTGTCTTTCTGTATACAAACACAGAATCATCCCTTCATCCAAATTCACAGAGGCATATTATCATCTTCCAAACTTTACAAATCTAAGAATTATCTAAAAAGGCACTAAACCACTAAATTAATTAGAAGAATAATCCCAGGAGTATGGCAGCACTATTACAGGAAACATTACCTAGAGATTAAGGTAACAGAAGCTAAGTGATACTAAATTATAATAAAGACTGAAGCCGTTAATTTTTTTCCCCTCGAGATGTATTTTTGGCTACATGAAAGTGTCAGCCAATATAAAACAGTTGTTTCAATGTGGAAGCTGGAAGTAGAAATCTTTTAGATTTTAAAAATAATCAAAAATGAGGGTTTTGTTTGTTTTTTTTTAAATAAGACATCACAACAGATTACTCCAGAGGTCCACTTATCACATCTTGTCTCCAATGATAACTGAAAACAAGAATCAATGAAAATGTATTAAGCATTGGTATTTCTCCACAGCATTTTCAGCCTCCATTTACCTGTGGCTAAAGCAGTCTTCAGCAGACCTGGTACCCACATTCCTAAAGTCACATCCTTCCTCAATACAAATATAAACAAATATAGACAAATTCTCAAAATGTGAGGCCCACAGCTGCACACAGTGCTCAAGGTGATGCTGCACCAACACTGAATACAGAGGGATAATCGACTCTTTTGACAGCTGCTGATGCTGTGTTTGATGCACCCCAGGATGGGATTTGCCCTCCTGGCCAGGACAAACCAGACCCCATTCTTCAGGGCTGTTCTCCAGACCCTCCTCTCCCAGTCTATACCTGTGCTCAGAATTACTTCATCATGGGTCCTTGTAACTTGTTCTTGCTAAATTTTCAGATCTTAAATAAATCATTCATGAGTGCCCAATGCTCAATCTAACAAGAACCCTCTCCAAGGCATCTTGTTCCTCAAGAGTCAACAGTGCCCCCAGTGTAATATCCCCTGCAGGCTTAGCAATGGTGCATTCAACTCCTGCACCCAGATCACGGATAAAAATATTGAACAGAGCTGGCCTTAGACTTGAACATTTAAGGGCAGCACTGGTGAATGCTCACCTGCCAAATGTCGCCTCATTCACCACACCCTTTGAGCACCGGTAATTATTAGATCGCTTATTCATGCCAAATGCTGAATTACTATTCTAATTTGCTTTAGCTGCCTTTGCTTTAGAAAAATTTAGCTGCAAGTTAAATACACTGAAGTGAGATACGGGGTTAAATTTATTATTTGAATGCCACATTTGGATACCTACATTACAGACTACTATGATTCAATAATCTAGTACATCATACAGGATAGAAAAGAAAATGGCAGTTTTATTTCTAAATGAAGTTACTAACTCACAAAATTTTTATTCTTCACACAGCAGAAACAATTTTCATTTGGCTGTTTGTAGCCATTAAAAGTAAGTAATGAAGAACAATAAATTGTGCCAGTTGTGATATTTCAACTATGGTAGTTAATGGGCATAATTAATTTCTTGAAAGTTGCATTCTAGTCTAAACAAGTTGAAAAATGGATTACTAAACTCTGTGGTTTAGACCTAATTGATGCAAAACTGGAATAGAAGATGCATTGAGTAAAGAAGCTAATTCTTCCTACTTTGTAAGTAATTGTAAGCAGAAGCTAATTTGCTGATAAAGGCAATTCGGACCAGCATAATCTAAATCTAGATTTTCCATTTCAGTGAAAATAAGTACGTATGTGCAATGAACAAGAAGATATATAATTACTGTCAGCTTTAAGACTTCGAGTATTTTATAAAAACTACTTCCACTGCAATTTCTGATAGCAAAATTATTTTACAGTTAAAAAAATAATTCTTTAATCAAAATTCAAAAGAAATAAAAATCGCATTTTGTAAGTTTACCAACACTTTCAATAAATCTACACAAAGTTTGGCTGAAGGAAGTCTTCTGAATAAAAAATAAAATACATTACAGAGATGTATTCCAAAGTAGCACACTGTAAAAAATAGGCAATCTGTGGACAAAAACCATTTATAAGTATTAATATTTTTATTAAATACACGTATTGGTACATTATTTTGAATTATCACATTTAGCACCTTAAATAGGTGCTTCTCATACCTATACACATAAAATATTTATTCTTCATGTTCAATGTCAGCATCTCATACTGTTTCACAGAATTCAAAATTAAAATCTATATGGTTACAGAATCATGAACTAAACAGTTAAGGATAGAAGCGACCTGTCAAAATAACTCACTCAACTGCTGTCCTGACAGGAGGATGGTGTTAGAATAAGTCCCTAGGCAAGCTTACACATAGGCAAAGAAAGACTGCAAAATAATGTAAGATTATGCATGAACTGCCAAATTACTGTGGGACAGCATGGTGACACCACATCCATCTGTGCAATTCAATGTTTCAGAACATCAGCCTTTAGGTGCTCACCTCTACACAAAGATTCCTATCAAACCTAGCAATAGTTTTGGATGTTTGACCTATTTTTGAAATTCTGAATATTACTTAAAGTTTATTTTTCAGTCATATTACATACCCTGAACACTTTGTTTTTAACACTATTTTTTCAATATTTTATACATATTTCATTGTAAATATAAAAAGCACTAAGTGTTAAAAATTATCTGAAATGCAGGTAAGCTAACAATCTCTCATAAAGAGGCCTTTTCGTTCAACAAAAGGAAGTGAGTATTTCTCATGAAAAGCCACACAATTTTTCTTTAAAAGTGCAATAGTAACTGCTCTGATACCAAAGCAAAAGGAAAGTAAAAAAATGAGCCAATCTTTGCCACAGGATCTTATTGTCATTGCCCTTTGTATGCATAATGCCTTTTTTGCATTGACCCTTAACGTACAAAAACATGCTACAGAAAGACGTTAGCACTCCTGTTTTCCATGGAATCATATAATCATTTAGGCTGGAAAAGACCTGTAAGATCTTGATACTAAACAATTAACCTAACACTGCAAAGCTCCTCAATAAACCACGTCCCTAAGGGCCACATCTACACTTCTTTTAAATACCTCCAGGGATGGTGACTCAAACGCTTCCCTGGGAAGCCTGTTCCAGTCCTTGATAATCCTGCTGGTGAAGAAATGTTTCCTGATATCCAATCTAGACCTCTCCTGCCACAACTTCCTCTTGACATTTCCTCCTGTCCCGTCACTTGTTGTTTGGGAGAACTGACTGATCCCTACCTGACTACAGCCTCCTTTCAGGCAGTTGTAGACAACAATGAGGTCTCCCCTGAGCCTCCTTTCCAGGCTGAACACACCCAGCTCCCTCAGTGACTCCTCATCAGACTTGTGCTCCAGACTCTTCACCTGCTCCATTGCCCTTCTCTGAACTCACTCCAGCATCTCAAAAAAATCTTTCTTGCAGTGAGAAGCCCAAAACTAAATACAGGATTTGAGGTGCAGCCTCACCAGTGCTGAGTACAGGCGACAGTCACTGCCTGGTGCTGCTGGTCACACACAGTATTTCTGATATGAGTCAGGATTACATTGGCCCATGGGCACCTGGGCACAGGCTGACTGATGTTCATCCAGCTGTTGACCAGCACCGCCGGGCCGTTTTCTGCAAGGCAGCTTTCCAGCCATTCTGCCCCAGCCTGTGGTGCTGCAGGGGGTTGCTATGACTAAAGAGCAGGACCCAGCATTTAGCACTGTTGACCCTCACACAACTGATCCAGCCTGTCCAGAACCCTCTCCAGAATCTTCCTACCCTCCAGCAGATCACCACTCCCACCTGACTTGGTGCAAACTGACTGAGGGTACACTCCATCACTATGTTACAGTTCCCACATACAGAATCTTGCTGTCCAAAAGAAAAAACCTTGTCACCACCCATCAATGACTGCTTTCTTTTTTAATACTCTATTTGTTGAAAGCTAATTTTTAATCTGATTGTCTCTCCTGAATTATTTCTACATTGTTCAAAGCTAGGATGTTTATGGGACACAAAAGAAAAATTCTGGAGTAAAATCTCAACACCAGATGTTGCCAGATGCAGAAAAGGGCTTATAATACCCAATATAACTTCTTAACAAAAGGAATTCTGTCAGGACTACAGCTTAGCAATGAGTTTTGTTTAGTTATTCATAGTTATGTATAGTAACTATTATTAATATACAAAAAAGCTCCTGATGACATTCCAAAGAAGACATTCCAAAGATCATAAATGTGCACCTCAAGAGAAGACCTCATCATGATACATAGTTCCACTTCAAGTAATAGTAGAGATCCAAGTCAAATATTTACATGCTGATTATATCTTGTTGCAGACTTAGTTTATTTTTTTATAACTAGTTACAATTGTCCACTGTGAAAAATTATAATAAAGGCATTAAAAAATATACTGAAAAGTCCTAAAAATGAAAATATGACTGGCAGAAATCCAGAAATATCACCAATTACATTCTCCTCATGGCCTACAATTTAAAGATAATGGTCTATTTAAATTTAGCTCACTAAATGTATAGCTTATAGCTAGGACTGAGAAGTATTCTCATCATAACAAACGAAATGGTCCATATGCTAATATTGTAAAGCCCAAGACACTGATACCAAAGCAAAAGAAAATATTAGAGGAGGGAAGGGAAGGCCTGGCTGCTTCATGGAATCAAATGGAAGTAATAACACCAAATGGAGGAAAATATAAGGAAAAACATTTAGTAGTAATCAAGAAAGATGTACCCTTCTAGTTAAAAGTTAAGAAAGACCCCATGCTTCCAGATGGGCCTCAAACTTAATATTCCAAGTGCAACAAACAACAGGGAAAACATATGTTTGATGATAAACTTCTAGAGTACCATCACTGGACTTTTCTAGCCTGTTCTTCTAAATCATAACAAAATTCATAAAAGGGTTTATGCCTGACACTTTTTAGATTCCCCATCATGTGAAACATCTTTTTTCTTCCCTTTTTTTTTCTTTTTTTAATTTGCCATGAAAACAGTAAGTTTTGGCTATTTAAAGTGCTTACAGCAGTCAGGAATTTACAAATTATTTTACAATCAGTCTCAACTCCTGCTAAGATCTCTGAACTCCATAACAGCATACAAATATAATCTCCACAGTAAAACATAAAAATATTATTTAAAAGATATATTAATTAATTTTAATGCCCAGTGAACAGCACTTACAAGTGGATTAAAGTATAATACGGTAATTACAACCATAAAATCAGATATAAAATAACTACTAGAGAGCTAAATAAAATAGCTTCATTAAAATGAGAAAGAGCTTTAGAGTGCAAATTAATTAAAACAATTATGAAATGCTTACAAGATTTTCAATCACTTCAGCACCAACATGATAGAGAAATATGGACCAAGAAACAAGGTCCTCATTAATCACTCATTCTCAATAGCAGCAGTAAGATCTAAATAAATTCTATGTCCATTTCCAATTTAAAATGCTTTCACATGACTGAGAATACCGGGTTTGCAACTCTTGCAAAAGAGCAATTAGAGCTCTTTTTTTCCAGATACTTCAACACAATCCTAATTCAAAATTATTGGTGTCTGTAAAATGTTTTACAATATAATTAAACATGAACATAATTTTGCACATACAATTAGGCATTCTTTAGCCATCAACCAAAAAATCATTAGCATGATTGAACACGTAACAAAGATAGATCAAATGTCATCTATTACCACAGTTTCATTATCAGTTCATTGTATGAACACCCAAGGTTCCAATTAAAAACCAAATTAATTAATCTATATCGCATATATTGAACAGATAACTTATTCTGTGAGTTCTGATTAAACAACAGTAAATGGATTAATAAGAAAATGTATTAGTCTTGGTTGACATTTTGCCTTTTTAAGAGTCAGATTTTCCTAAAGAAAAAAGTAAAACTATTTTCTCTGCAGTTTAAAAAGTCCAACCAGCAGAGAAACTGAATGTCCTTCAGAAACTATGGAAACATTAAAACTACTCATAAGGTATCTCTAAGTACTTTTTGGCTTAACTCGTCGTATGAAATTAAGTTCTGAGCAGAACTGAACTGTTTGTGTTTGGAGCATTGGACAGTTCTATGGGAATTGGCACCTTTATCTCCTGGGACAAGAAACTGCTGAATGCAAAACATCCACACAATATTCAAAGAAGACACTGTAAGAATCCCAAGTGAAGTCTGGACATTTAAAACTTTAGCAGCCCATTAAAAAGCATACAGCTCTTAACTAAACTCAGACCTTAGAAAGGATAATCCTACCAGTACTAATCCTATTCTAATGAAGGATGTTTTATAAACTTCTCCAATTAAATATGAAAATATATTATACATAAATATTAAAAGCTTTATCAGCCATCCTTTTAGACATACCTACAGCAAATATTTCAAAGCATAAGAAGTACATACAATGGTATGATTAAATAAACCTTTCCAATGTGGTTAAACAAAAATGCATATAAAAATGAAAAAGTTTTAACTGACTACGTTATATGAAGAACTTAATCTGCACATATTTAGACACAAACACAACTATTTACAAGAGTTGTATTTAAAAATTTTATGTGAATAGGAAAACTATGCAAAATACTAATTTAAGGCCACAACATGAAAGTACTTTATTACAAGTCCTTAATTCTGGCATCTAGAGAAGTTCAGATAATGGGCCAACCAAGATGTTTGTAATCAAAGAGAGAAACAAGTAAAGAAAGTATCATTAGTAGAGTCAAGATTAATTTGCTCAGAACATTAAGACAAGAGGCATTATCTAATTTGTTATTTGGTGTGAATGAAAACACATATAAAATATGGCAGCAATAAGAAAAACACAATTTATAAAATTATTAATAGAACATGGTTTTAAAAGTTAAAATAGCAATTTAACTGCACTTAGGAATAACTACTACTGCTACTACTAATAATAATAGTATTTCCTCAAGCAATACTATTTAGCATTTATTAAAAGTCATTCTTTTAAACAATCCAAATATAACAACTTAAATTTTGCACTAAAAATATCTTCCTCTTAAAAAATTTAATTTTTTTTTACAACAATAAAGTGGAAATAAACTAGAAATTGTCCTAATGAAAACATCATATGTAGGAATAGTTGTGGTAGCTCTCCAAAACAGATGATCAGAAGATGCATTCACAGTGGAAACAGGAGAAATTCTGAGATTTTACTGAACCTCTGAAAAATCCAACTGAATTCCAGATAAAGTTCCTTACAAGAAGGTTAAAATGCAGCACTCTTTTTATGTTCTTAGGTATTTTTCTATTACTTCCAGTTTCAAGAGAAGGGGGAAATATATATAGCAACAGTAAGCTTTTTAATTACTATTTTTAATTATTTTCTGCATTTTTCCATCTCTTGTTACTAAAATTTAAGGAAAAATTCTTAAAAACTACTGGTGATTTTTGGTGAAAGAATGTGAAACAGTAATAACAGAATTTCTTTATCTACAAGAAAAAAGACTGAAGAACACAAATGCAAAACCTGAGTTGAGTTGTTCTCAAAAAGATGTAGAAAAAAATCTTTTCAAACTTATTCCCACACAAGATGCAGAATATCAACACTGAGTTGTCAATACTGGCTTTATAATTTTCTGTAATAGTAATAAGAAGCCAACATATATAAAAAATACATTTAACATTACAATAGGCTAAGGTTTTTTCCCTAGAACTGCCTTATTGCTAATTTGGAGAGAATGCTACATGATTTTAACATCTTTTATCAATGTTTATGGAATCCCCAGACTACTTTTAACTACAAATGCTCAGCCTTCTCCAAATGGCTACCTCAAACTCTCATGTAATTACCAGTTGTCTTACAGTAAATTGAAGAAGTTGAGACTCTTCCAAGCATGACACCAGCCAAGTGCTAAGCACCTGTAAATTCTGGAAACACAAATCCTGAATTAATTTGGGCATTCCTGTACCATGTCTCTGATTTCAAGTCTAAATGAAGTAAAAGTGGAAGATAGTGTGCCATGTGAGTATGACCTTTTATAAACCATGAGAAATGGTTCATGATTTAGAGCAGAGAAGCTGTACTGGCATTACAGAGACAGAAAAGATCATTAGTTATAAGAGATTCCTTATATTATTGAGCTATCTATTGATCCTTACTCTCAATTTTTTTGTATAATTCCGAGAAAAATCTGAATGATGATGACAAGTAGACTAATGAGATTGAATAATGTTTTATCTTCAAACTCCATCTCATCTATAACAACATTCCATTAACAGACTAAAAAAATTCCATTAAACACAATCTATCAAAATTATTTTCTGGATCTTATGCAGAATAAGATTATGATTAAATTAAGAGAATATTTTGTCTGTTTGAAGTCTCTTGCAATATTCTGGAGTGTACACACAAGAACAGTTACTTTGAGGGGAGTTGTGATCCATAAGGCTGGGTTAATGAAGGTTGCTTGAATCACTGACATAATGCATTAGCACTCTCCAAAGCAGAAGCATCACCTTTCATACACTGGTAATCCATTGTTATTAGCAAATAAACAGTACAAGCTTCATCCACTCACACAGCTACTTACTACATCAAGATTTGCTTTACCGTGCAGTAACCCAGCATCAAGAAAACAATGTGACACAGTACCAACAGGAATAGAATTTTCTTACAGTAACCTTAATGAGCACTTAGGATAAGTACAGCCAATATAGATCATGAGAGGCTTTTTCAAAAAGCAAAGCCACTGAATTTATATCAGCCATACCTTTTCCTTTAACTGCAATATAGAAAGCCCAGAATAAAAAGACAAAAGCAAAAAGGAAATGAAAAGTAAACCACAATATTCATCAAACCATGTCATGATTCCACCAAAAAGCCAGTAAGTTCAGGATCCCTTAGCTGAGTCATCCAAAAGGTTATGACTGCAGTACACAACCACTGTTGTCTAATTAACAACAATTATTTATTTATATATTTAAATTATTTTAATCTTACACATACTTTGGGGTTCTTTTCTTGAAAAAGAAAGTAACTGAGTGGACAGTCTTCTAGACAAAAAGAAATAGCCTAAAGAAAAATAAAAAATGTGTATCTTTCCTACACAAAACTTTTAACTGTACCCCTGTATTATAAAGGTTGTGATCAGCAATACAAAGTCCAATTGACAACTAATTACTAATGGTATCCCTCCAGAGGCAGCACTGGGGCCAATATCTTTGTTAAAACTATTGATAACATAGAGTAGGCTCTATGTTTGCAAATGATAGCAGATTAGGAGGAGTGCTGGACATACTGAAAGTGAGGGTTACTATTTAAGCAACCTTGGCAGGCTGAGGGAATGGCTAAGAGGAACCTCCTGAGGCTCAGGAGAGGCAAGTGTCCTCTGTTTGGGATGGAACAGTCCCATTCAACAAGCACTGACTGGGCACAGATTGATGGAAAGCAGCCAAGGCTGCCAAGAAGGACTTGGGAACCTGGCGGACAACAGGCTGTACCCAAGCCCAGAATGTCCTTGCAGCAAGAAAGGCCAAACATACGTTAGTCTTTCTAAGCAAGAAGCCAACAGGTCGGGGAAGTGGTTCCTCCTCTGTTTTCACCACTTGGGAAACCATGTCTGCAGCATTTCATCCAGTTCTGTGACACTGGCACACATGAGCAAGCCCAGTGGGGGCAGAGGAAGCTGGAGCACTTCACACACGAAAGAAGGCTGATAGAACTGGGTTTGCTCAGCCTTAAAAAGAAGTCTATGAATAGCTGCAACTACCTAGTGGAAGTATGCAGAGAATGTGGAGCCAAATTCTTCAGAGGTACACTGAGATAAAAGGTGGTGGATGTGAGCTTCATTAAAAAAATAATTATTTATATATAAAAAGAAAAATTGCAGTTGAAGTAGTCAAACTTCCAATAGTCTTATCCAAAGAAGCTGCAGAATCTCCATCCTCACAATTACTCAAAATTCAACAGGGCAAGACTGCACAGCCTGCTCTAAACTGGCCCTGTCCCATTAGATAAAAAGTGATCTAAGCAAGGGCAAAGGCTTGGAACACTGACTTACAGAGGCCCCATATAACCTAAGCAATTCTAAATTTCCATCAATATTTACTAGCAAACACTCATGATGTCTGCTGAAAACTACAAAATATTTATAAAGGCCTCACAACTTTATTTTAAATTAGATAAAAAAAGCAGCACACATATTACTTTCAGTTAAAAGGGTGATCAAAGGACAGTATAAGATGACACAACTATTTGCTACAACTGATTTATTTTTTTGAAGTGTGAAGCTTTAAAAATAATGCTTATAAACCTAATAATTGAGAGAAATTATTGAACTATATCCCTAAAGCACTGAAGGTACAAATAAGACTCTAGCATTTCTTTTTTCCTTAAACCATAATATATTGTATTATACTTAATATTTTTATTCAATCAAACAACAAAGTTGACTAGCAGGATGCTATTTCTAATTTTAAAAACTTGGTTAAACAATTTGCTTATATAAATGTTCCTTGACCAAATTAAGGAAGTCTATTTATAGGAATTTTAATTATACACTTCATTTAATATATAATCATCTGCTTCTGAAATGTAAACATCAATATTGATGCAAGACTAAAATTACATTTAAAAAGTCCCATTACGAGAAGTTAGATTATATTTAAGTAACAAAATATACTAATTTAACTATATTTTTAATATAAATATTTAGCTACCTAACATACAGAAAATATGCCCCTATATTTCTCATATTCACTAGCATTTTCAAAAATGCTAGTCTACAACAATGCTTTATCTACAACAAAAAATTTTATATGCATTTAAGTTCATAGTGTAATTTTACACAAACGTTTTTCTCCTGCCCTTAGTTTTTGATCATTAAAAATACCTTAATATCCTAGAAAACCACAAAGACCATTATCAAATATTTAGGATACATACAAGCAGGCAAAATCTCCTCTGACAAGCACAGGCACAAAAAATCCTTCACAGTATATGTAACAAAATGAGGGAATTAATGTTTCCAAGAAGATTATAAAATATAAAGCTACACAAGAAATATTTTTTCTAAGTCATCACTGACAGGCTAGTGTTGCAAATATATGCCTGGTTCTGCTTGGCAACATTTTGTTAATACTCTTTCATTAATTTAACAAACTATCAAGAGAGTATGTTTAGAATGAGCAAGCATTATCTCTTGCATTTCATTTAATTAAACTCTGTTCTAGCTATATGACAGTCAGCATTTCATGAAAGGAATTATTTTAAGGATGAAGGTAAAATATTTCAAAGTGCGCTGCTAAAACATGAAAGCATAATCTAAAATTACCCCTGCACATACTGTAATTTATCTATAAAATTAAAGATGTTATTTCCAGAGCTCATAATTAATTGGATTCCACAGAGAAATTATGCAGGCATTCCAGATAGCAAAATGATGCACAAAGGCACAAAACATAGTGCCGAAGGACAACCATAAACAACCACTGTGACTTGCCTGCATTACAACAACCATCGAGGCTTAATGTGAAATGAATACTGGCTGCCTTTTGTATGTGGTCATTACTCTGCTGCAAAGAAATTGCCATTGAATTTTGATTATATTGCCTTAATAAAAAGTAATGAAAGAGGCTCATGCTCTAGTGGCTTTCTTTTAAATGATACACGACAGTGATCTGCAAAGGCCAGTGTGCCACAAACTAATGATGACACCTCACCTGAGGAAGGCAGTGTTACTGCAGCTGACTGCAGTGATGTTAGCTTTTCTTGCAAACATTTTAAATAAACATTTTTAATTTAACATCAATTCAAAATTAGCTTGCCTCTGAGACTTACCATCAATCCGACTAACAAGTTCTTCCAACATCTTCACCTTCTTCTGGATTCCTGGCTGTGCAAATGTGTAGTTATCCTAAAGAGGAGACCACATCCAAGTATTAGTTGCAGAAAAGCAAAAAAGGTATATTTTCTTTCAATCACTTTTCTAAATCCACGTATTTTTCTTCGTTTTCTTATGGTGTTTCCGTTTTGTGACTCCATTTCCTAGGTCTCCTTCTACAGTAAAATAGTAAATCATCACATTGTACAGTCCTGCGAGACCCCACCTCTAACAGTATATCCTGTAGAGCTATTCCTGCATCAATTGCTCTCTACTTGCTAATCTAGGAAAGTTACATTATTGCAGAAATCCAAGTAGTTTTAAATGGCCCTCATCTTATATGACAATGTGACATGCTTGAGAGTTTTAAGGTGATTCTTTTTCTCGGAAATTTACAATTTTACAAATAATGTAGGAAATATTAAAATTTAGTCTATAATCAGAGACAGGGAAAGAATTTGATCTTTTGAAGTACAGAGTAATAATTTCAAGCAGCATAAGAAATCAAAAGTTTGTTTTAATGTACTCATAACTGTTTTGAATCCAAGATTACAGTAAATATCATTAATCAAAATCTAACACACAAGCTATGCAGCTAAAAGGGCATTATATTTTCATATATTTCTTTGACTGAATTAACTCTAAATGGATTTTTAATTTGGGGACTTCAGCACGATAATATAGACTTGAGTATAAAATAATAAGAGCAAGAAAGATAACTCTGCTTGAAACCCAAAGACATTGATCTTTTAAAATAATGACATTACTTAAATATAAAGCAATGCTTCTGAATATTTAATTGACAATCCCTCCATTCAGCTCATTTTGTTACAGTTGTCTTCCTGTGATTCTTGAGAGATTCAAGAAAATAAAATTATACATACGTATTTTAACAGAAAATTGTCATGTAGAATTTTTTTTGTGTAAGCACCACATGCATACAAAATCAGGGTAAAGGATGTTTTGCCTCAACTGCTATTG
Source organism: Cichladusa arquata (assembly GCA_026413545.1). Lineage (NCBI taxonomy): Eukaryota > Metazoa > Chordata > Aves > Passeriformes > Muscicapidae > Cichladusa > Cichladusa arquata. Next base: position 15,256,391 of record JAOTQP010000870.1, on the reverse strand, counting down.
TTTGATGTATTGTTAATGCCTTCATCAATTGGAGCTAAGTAATCTCAAAAATTACCCTAAAAATTTTTTCACTTACATTGAAATATTAATTTTTCTTAACATTATTTCAAATTTTAACTTGGTCTTGGAGTAAAAGAGATGATTATCAGTTCATTTTTATGTATCCTGATAAGTTTTTCTATTTAAAACCAAAAAAGGTCTTATTGACTTTATTTACATGGGGATTTTTTAGGTTTTATTTTACTTAGGAAACTGAACTGGAATTTAATCTTCAAATTCTGTAAAACTGCTATAAAGCGTGAAGCCTAAAACTTCACAAGGCAAAATGATACACTAATAATTCTGTAAATTAAAGTATTTCAGTCAAAAAGTAATTTACAGTATCAAAAAGTATCAAAAAGTTCTACTGTATGCTCTGATCACTTGCAACTGACCACAGTAGTAGCAATTTTTAAAATCATAGCGAAATTTTCTACTGGTCTACCAGTAGCCCTTTCACAATAATTAATATTAGAACTCAGTGTATTAACCAAAACAATATGGATGAGGAAACAAGAATAATTCCCTGATTTTTTTAATTTTCCACAGGAATCACCAAGTAAAATAGGCAACAATTTCAGCTTGTTGACATTATTTCACAGACAGAATGTGAGAATACTTTTTAAAGCAATAAAGCACCAAAATGGAAAGAATGTAAAGATTCACACAGAATTCAGATCTATTATAATCTCATTTCAGGGAAAAAGAAACTATCCCATGCACTGGAGCACTGCCTCTTATACAAGTCTGACAAACACCTGTATGAGTCATGGATAATATCCATGGCATAGCATCTTTAGGAAATCATAATCACTTTCTTTACAGAAAGTACTCTAACAACAAAAACTGTATTCACATTTTTTCATCCCAAAATGTTTATATACTGTTCTACAAAATAATGTTCCTGTATTTAACCCTGAAAGTCAACACAGAGTTAAAACACTAGTGCTTGGGTCATTAGCTCTCTCCCCAGGTAGTGCAACTCTTGACTGTGATCTATGAATCTGAAACTACTTTCTTTCTCAAAGCCTAATTTACGCCATACAAACCTGGAAATGCAACCCAAAACTGTCATCTTGATTTGAAAACAGGTAAATTTGCTTTTCACTACATTTGATCTTTTGCTTATTTATTTTTCTGTTCGTTATTTCAGCTGCAAATGAACACAGCTGGGGGTCACTCTTCTACTTGTGCTGACTCACCTAAACTGGAAAGATCTTTATTGCATTCCCCAGTATTCTCTTCTAATTAAACTGTGTTGTACATATGCCCTCCTATGACACTTGTAGTTGGTTTCCTGGAGTTTGTGAAACTGTGAGAATGACTTTGTAAATGTAAAAGGTATTCTGTTACCCACTACTCTTGCTCCTATTGTGTTTATAGATGAAGGAAAAATAGTAAAACAGAAAAGAAAAAACATACCAAACTCACAAAATTCATTAATTATTGTTCAGGGCAGTTGTGCCAAGACAATTATTTTCTTAATTACTTATGACTATTTCAGAATTTGTCTTTTGTTCATTAAGGATGGTTAAAGTTTCAAACGAGGAAATATAACAAAAAATGTTCAGGATGAAAACAAGGAGTTCACATAAAACATCTCTTATTTCTAAACACTGTTCTTGACACTTTCCAGTAAGCATTCAGATATGACAAAATATATGGATGGGTATACACCAGAATCCACAATAAACATAAAAATTCATGCACTGGTGTGCAATGAATATCTAAATTCCTTGACGTTCTGCTCAGATAGGTTCCAACACACTTTCAGTGAACTATGCTAACCTACTTCACAGCTGAATGGTTATAATATCTAGTTCAGACTGACACATAATTAGTTTCACCTTACAATACAGAAGGTTAGGACTTTATAATGTCACAAGAGACCAAAACTTGCATCAGCTTCAAATCTTTGTGTTAGTAGTCTGTACTTATTCTGTAGAAGCTGGTACAACCACCCTACTTCCCTGCAACTAGGACCTAGCAGGATTTCACAAAACCTAGTTGATACAATTTAAAACAAAACACTAAAATTATAGACTTCACTAAGCATTTTAAAAACCATTAGGCAATTCCTTACTTTTTTTAAGGGTAGAGAAATTTTAAATGGAAGAAACTTGGAAAAATGCTCATAACAAATTTAACTGGGATTGTCCTCCCAGAGAGGGGGAAGGAGGGAGAGAGAGACTTCATAGGCAATAGCAGAAGAAAATCCCTCATCTTTTTCTCCTAATAGGTGATTATGGGATAATTTTAGAAGAAGAAGCAGCAAGCTGAAGAGGAATGGAACACCATCTTTCATGTCATCACAAAGGAGAAACAGAGCCAGCCAAACGAAAAGAAAAAAACACTGGCAGTAATTTGACATAATGACTTCAGCCAAGCAGAGGCATAGGCACAACGCCTCTGAGATGAGAAATCTTTTCAGGTCATAAACAATGTTCACCAACAATGTACTGAAGAAAATATCAGAAACATTTACAGAAGCAAGTGGGAAGTTTTGAAACAAAGTGTTCATGTGTCGTTTACTCTTTTTAACAACATTTTATCAATGAGATCAGAGCTTTTAAATATAGAGGACACACTAAGCAATCTGTATAAATCATACAGACATATAGACTTGGATGTCTATTTTCTCTACCAAGGCATATTTAAGAACCCCAATGCATCAATTTAGTACAATCAAATATAGTATCACATAAACAAATGATAACTGAAAGAAGAAGGTTTTCTTATCCTCATTATGTCACAAAGAGATCTCCTGAATTCTTCTTTTTTACTCATTTAAGTACTTCATTCACGTATTTCTGAATTCTCTAAGCAAACTGCTATTAAAAATCTTGGTTCACCTTGCTCAGAAAGTTATGCAAAAATATAGGGGCAGGATGGAGGGAAGCATGACACTAGATCATGATAGCCACCACTACCATGTGCTTCCACCACCAGTGGAGGCACAGTTTACCCAAATTGTGTCTTGAAGATAGAGATTATAATGTAAATTCACTCCTGAATACAGTTCAGGATAGAGAGAGTGTGCATGCACAAAGACAAACACACAAGTGTGCTGCACTGTGTCGTTAGCACAGTCCATAGCATGTCCCATAATTACTCCAAGACACTTCCTTCAGAAGAAAAGGTCTGTCAATCATTATAATTATTAAGCCTGACTTTTCAAAATGCAAAATATTCTAAGTAATAGGAAAAATATTTACAAAGCATTGCAGCCCAAAATTTTTTCCATGCAAAACAGTATCTTACTTATTCCTACATAACAGGACAAAAAAGCAACAGTTTATTAAAAATGTAGGTACTGATTCTTATGTTAGAGTAGCATCCAAGAGTCAGAAATTAAAGATCCAACGTTCTACTGGTCTGTGTTATCAAACCTCAGTTTTACACAAGTGGATGTATTATAAACACAGAAACTGTTAAAGTTGCAATGACAAAAGTGTTCAGGATATATTTTTGGATTACAGCATAAGCCAGACAACAGTTCAAATCTGGATAAGACTTAGAAATCATAATATACTGATAGCACAGTGTATCTCATCTACTGATTACAAATAGATTTGTTTTCTTCCTGAAAATTTTACTCTCAATGACAGGCTGGAAAATTGTATTATTAGCCTCCAAAGAAAGACTAACAAACACATACACACAGAAAACAGATCTGCAATTAAGCAAAGTCCTAAACTAACCACCCAGGTGAATTGCAGACATAACCAAGACACTTGTCGTGAAGAAGTTCAAGAAAAAGGTACAAAGAAAACCATAAATGACCTATTTTTTCCTTTAAAATAAACTTCAGAAAGGTTCTGTGAAGAATTTTCAGAAAAGTTATTTCTGCACATACTTCTCAACATTTGAAATGCATGTTCATGTTATTTACTGGATCTGGCAGACTTCTGAAAGACCATTCCTTCCTTCCTTCCATCCTTTCATCATCCAGACTTCAGGCATATGTTAGCAACAACTTTCCATAACTCAAGAGTGAGAAAGAACTCTGCAGGATTCCCTCTGAAGGTCATAAATCTTGCTATTTTAATCAGCCATAGAAATAGCTAATATGTACCTCAGCACACTCCAGTCCCTGGATATGAATTATCTCACTTTTATTCTAAAAATTACCATGCCCTGATAAATAATTATATTAATATTTTAGTGTTATTTTTAATACATCTGATTAGATCCTTATGCAATGCATGTATTTCCCCTTTGGTTATTTTATTACCGGTATACTTGAACTTAAAATGAAAAGTTATACTCTATTTTATACATGAACATTACATTTTCAGGTGGCACAGACCAATGTGAAATTTTTACTTGAATGTTAATTAGACAGTGTTGAGGAAAGCATTATAAAGGACAATTTAGTAATAAAAAAGAGTTAATAATCTGGATATATGGATATGTCTACCTAATTACGTGGAAAAAATACTCATGGGATAATTCTCGTTTTCCCACATGAACAGCCACAGATGAAAATACAAAAATGCTCATGCATCATCTACAGTTTAGAAGTGTTGTAAAGACAACCAGCTTTATCACACACATGGAAAATGTATTTTGCATATGGCCACACACAGCCTCACAAGCAGGGTTTTATAAATCAGCATAAATCAGCAGTTCTTGCAAGAATACAGGGTGCACACAAGTTCTGTGGAAAAGGACTGAAATCTGAGCAGACAAAAAGCTCAGACCGAGTCACTGGTAAGCTCTGGCAGCAAAGCCAGCCAGCAGACCCCTGGCCCAGTAGATGGAGGGAAGTGATTACCCCCACTCAGCACTCATTGAGGAATCGGAGGCTGGCAGGAGCCTCTTGAGGCCCTCAAAGTCCAAGCACTGCCCAAAGCCAAGACACCTGAACGAGCAGCTCAAGGCCATGTGGATTCTGGTTTTGAACTTCCAGGATGAAGATTCTACAACCTCTCTAATCAAACAGTTCCAGAGTTCAATTTTTACTGTGTAGGTTTTCCTTCAAATGTTGAAAAATTATTTCTTGCATTTTGAGATCATATCTAAAATACCACATCCAGTTTTAGGGACCCTGATACAAGAAAAAGGTAATAAACTTCAGAATAAACTGAAGCAAGAGCAAAAAGCCACGATGATGTTCAGAGATATGGAGCACACGCTCTTTGAGAGGCTGGAGAAACTGGATTTGTTCAGCCTGAAGAAAAGAAAGCTCCGGAAGCACCTAATCACAGCCTGATAGAACCCGTTACCAAGATGACAAACCTCCATTTTTAATAATGGTGCACAGGGGGAAGATTAAGAGACAAGCAGCATAAACAAAAAATATTTCATCTGCCTATTGGGGAGAAACTTCAACATAAGGACAAGGAAGCACTGGCATAGGTTAACTCCCAGAGACTGTGAAGTCTCTGTCCTTGGAGGGTTCAAGACTCAACTGGACAAAGCCTTGAGAAACTCAGTCTGACCTCAGAGCTGGGCCTACATTGCACAGATTTATCCTATGTTCTTATGTTTTCAGAGGATCTCATTTGTTCTCCTGAAATAAATAAAAAGCAACTGCAGTGAGGCATAGTCTTTCTGGGACAAAAACTAAAGAAAAAATTTAGAGCGCAGAGTCATGAAGCACTGAAAAGAAAAACCATTACATACATTATCATCCAAAATTGACTGCTATAAGACAGCTACAGATTTCAAGATTAAATGATATTTTAGAGAAATAAATTTATATTTTAAAAGTCCTAGTATTTGTTAGATCATTTTCTAAAACTTTAATCAAACTGATATGATATATGCACAGTCACTTAGAAGCCTAAGCTTAAGAGACAACTTAGAGAAAGAAGATGCAAAGTTATCTAAGAACAAAAAATAGATTAAATTATCATGCAAGATTAAACATTAACTACTGGAAAAGTTCTGCAAACCCTCTAGCTGGAGCCAAAAACATACTTGCATAGCAACCTCCAGATGACAGAAAAAAAACAGCACAGAGGAATCTGCTACAGTGACAGATGATTTGAAGAAGTTTTTATTTCTTCTCTCAGCTGAGAACTGTATGCATGTCGGAAAGTGATTGTCCTGCTGCCCAAAGCCAACTCCTGTACTTTATAGCACAGGTCCCTGTGGTTCAAAGACACATTCTTATATTAAAAATACACAGTCGCATTAGATACATAAGGGAGGGAGGTAAGATGAGTGACAAATGAAAAAATAATAGATACTATGTGTGGTAAAACTTGAGCAAGAAATGCATATGTTTTAATAACACTTTTGACAATTCTGGAATCAAGAAAATGAGACCATCTGAATGGATTGGAAAAATAAATGAGTTTTCTGTTAAGAATAAGAAAGGGGTACAAATATAATCATCCTTCCATTACTCCCTTCTGCACTGAAAAAACAAAACACACCAAAAGTGTATCTAGCTCATATTAGCAAAAAAATTTCACAAGATGACCCCGTTATCAAAGTGCACTCTTTAAACTTATCCAATACTGGTAGGGCAACATGAAATGGAGACTTATATTGATGAATAAATTAAGGGAAATACTCCGCAGAGATTCTTTGATTGCAGTTACCACATGACACATATCCCTGTGCAGTTTATTCAGACATCTCAGACAAAACCATCACATACATCACATAGGAGTCTTCTATGCCGTATTTTTAGGGAAAAAAGATTGTGCATCCAGAATGCAAGACAATCAGAACTACAGCAACACACAGTGATCCCACTGGGAATCTTTAAAGTTCATCTAGTCGAAACCTCCCAAAGTGGGCAGGGACAGTTTCAGCTCAATCAGGCTGTTTAAAGCCTCAACAGTCCTGACCTTGAACACTTCCAGGAAGAGGACATCCACAACTTCTTTGGGCTCCCTCATCATAGAAAATGTCCTCCTTAAGTCCAATCTAAATCTACTTTATATGAAATGTTGCCCCTTGTCCTATCACTAAGCCCTGGCAAAAAGTCTCTCTCCAGCTTTCTTAAAAGCCCCCTTTAAGTACTGAAAAGTTACAGTAACATCTCCTCAGAGCCTTTTCTTCTCCAGGCTGAACGACCTCAATCTTCTCAGCCTTTCCTGATAGTAGAGAGGCTCCAGCCCTCTGACGACCTTCATGGCTTTCCCCTGGACCGACTCCAAGTCCATGCCTGTGCTCTGCTGGGGATCCCTGAAATGGCTGCAGCACTCCAGGTGGAGTTTCACAAGAACAGGGTAGAGGGCAGAATCCCCTCCCTCACCTTGCTGCCCACCTGCTTTGCATGCAGCCCAGGACACAGCTGGCTCTCTGGGCTCAAGTGCACATTGCCCGTCACATACACCAGTATCCCAGTTAGTTCTTCCAACCAACTCAACCTGCAACTACATGACTTTTATTCGTTAAGCAAAGAGGAATAATTACAGAAAGTAAACAAAGAAAGAGAATGGGAGAAGAAAAACAAGAAACCCTTTATCTCAGCAGCACTGCAGTTGCACTGAATTAACTGTAACATCATTAGTCACACCACTAGCATAATCTTTCAAGCCTTCTTTTGATAGATGAGCGCATCCTTGAATACATCCAACCCTATTTCATTTATATAACAGCTTAAACTTTCATCGATGCAGTTTAATTCCATTGCAATTGGTTTCCATATTTTGCTTCTCAGTACCTGATGACTTTGTATAAAAACCTAATTTTAAGGAGAAATTACCTAATCTGTGGACTTCCTTTCCTACCAAAAAAATAAAGCAACAGGCCAGCGACAAAGATGCTCCAGAAACAGATAAAATAGTTGGAAGGTTTGCATTTCTTCACCTGGCTTTCTTCCTCTCTAGTAGATTTCAAGCTCTCACCTTTTTTCTTTATAACTTTTCACATATTTTTGCTATGTGGTCAAGTACTTTAAAATTTAGGAGTTGTGAGAGATTGAAATAAGCAAGCCAGCATTTGTTACAGGAATTGGTGTGAGAAAATGACTGTATATTTCAAAAACACTAACAAAATACTGAGCTATTTGACTTTTAACCAAGAGAAATATACTCAAAATACCTTCAAAAAAGTTAAAGCCTTTTGTTGCTGAGTCGATTCTATAACCGTTTTGTCAAAAATGAACTCTTACAAGTTTCGATTCACAATGTACCTTAGTAAACGAAACATTCATATTACAACATGTCACAGGAAAGAATGCTGTAGATACTTCTAATCTTCATAAACTTTTAAGCCCATGAACATTTACATAAAAATAGATAAGACTAAAAAATAATAAAAATTAAATAATAATAATAATAATAATAAAAATCTACCATTATTGGACTCCAACTTGCTGCACGTAACAGAAAATTGTGCCTTGCTTTATAGCTTTTCTACATAGAAAAAAATCAAACACTCAGTGAAGCAGCATAAGTATCAAGTTTTAAATGGGCACTTTAAAAATACGAAGATAATGTCAGGAACTATTAAGATCGCAATCACTTATAGGTTGCTACATGAACAACTTAAAGATTAATAAATAAGGCAGGTTTTTACCACCTCAGTGAGAGGTGCAACTATTCTTCATGCTTGGCAACAGAATTGCAAAGCATGCATCTAGAACTGGAGGTTTCTATTCTGTTCTAGAACATCAGACACAATGAAAGATGCAGACATTTTGATGAAGAGAAGTTGCACAGGGCTTTTTTTTCCCCTTTTCCTTTCTATGCCAAACTCCCAGTGGATTTCTCCAATGGGAAAATCAACTTCTCCCTTGTTTTTAATAGATGTACTCTTTCTCAGCCTTAAAGTAGTTCAAAGTCATGACATCAATCAGTTAACTCCACTACGTACAGACAGGAAAAATCAATTTACCTGAATGCCATCAAGCAACTTGCTCATGCACCAGTAACTGTCAGCTTCTATGTTCTGCAGCACTTCTTCAGGCAGACTGGAAACATCAAAATTTTCCACTTCTTCTTCTTCTGTTTCAGGAAAAGAGAGAGAAAGACAAGTTAACGAAGTGCACAGAATAAATAAAGCAAGATTGAGGAAAATAATTGAAAACAAAGACAGCCACCACTTATCTTCTAGTCAGAAACCAATGCACATTTACTTTAACAGGGACTAAATGAATCATTTATTGCTCAACTGTGTCATCTAATGGCTTTAAATGTTAATGAATACTTAATTTCTTGCAGACTGTGAAAATCTCAAATCATGCCTGGTTAACCAGAATTAATATATAATAAATTACTTTATTCTAAACATTTCACACCTGAAAGAGGATCAGAAGCACTTCGAGAGCCCTCAAGCTATGTATGAACAATCCCTGAAGATGACGACTATGTTTGCACCATGCAGAGAATGTGCAAATATGTTGCCAGTCTTCACAGGAGAAAAAGCCCTGAAAAATACTTCTCAAAACCACTGAACTTTATTAAGAAAGCAGACTACAGGTTTTCAAGGAGAATTTGTTTTTCAGGCAAGTATTTGGAATTAGAAGGAAATCAGACAAAAGAAATCAGATGATTCTTGCTCCCCATCCCCCAAAAACTCTGTTTTTGTTACATTACATTAGCCTGCACTTTTTGATTCAAATGTGATGTATGATGACCAAGGAGCTACACTGTGGAAGCACCCAAGAACTCTTCTAATAAAGATGACACAGCATCACAAAAGCAAAGCCTCAAACAAGCAAGTGTTCAGTGATGTCAATGGTTTCTGCTACACCAATCCACCTTACTTGGCTACACTTTATTGAGGAAGTTAAAAACGGACAGTGAATATCCAAATGACCCTTTTCCACAGTACAAACGAAATTTTAAAATGCCATCCATTTTGACAACAAGCTCCAACTAAGGAATATTTGATTGGCAGAATGCTATGCAAAATCATAATCTACATATTTAGTATTTACTAATTTATTTGGGTATCCACATAGCACAAAATGCTTCTTTTTCCCTGCAGTTTTAAGGGGAAAATCAGTCAAGCTCCACGTTGCCCTCTCTCTTTATTTCTTTTTTTTTTTCCCCTTTTTTTTTATTTTTCTTATTTGGATTAAGAAATAAACACACTAGAAAAGTTTTGAAAGAAACACCACAAGGATTCCAGGAAAAACAGAAGCAAAAATAACAAAAAAAAGTCCCAAAAGTACATAAGATATTATTTGTGCTTGAGAACATAATTGCAATTTCTGGTCTTAAATAACTTTAAATTTATTTTCAATGAGTGAAATCTGAATGGACAGTAATATAAAATCTGAATAAAAGAATGTGGACAGAAATAGCAGACCAGTTTGTGCAATATTTGGGCGAGACAAGATCACTGCCTAAAACATCCTAATTATGAAGTTTTACAGGAACATTTCTCATCTTCTCCAGTTTCCTGTGGAGATCTTTATCATGTTATCTATACAACTGTTGAAGACAGGAAAATGCTTGCCTGGAGGAAAAATGTTGTAGCATGGAGTCTATGACATGTAGATCTGAATATATGCATTGCTGTCAGCATGGTATTAGCTCTTCTTTACTCACTCCCAGAGTATGCTTCTGAAACTTCCCACCAGGCAAAAAGACTAATTTTTTCTAAACAGCTATAACTGGATCCACTCACAAAGGCAGAGACATTAGGATAAAATCAAAACTTAAAAAAATATTGCTTACAGCTATTTACAGATTTAGTTTCCCAATGACAGCAGAAAGTAAACATGCTAAACAGCTTGCTTCCATTTAAAGTAGGTTTTAATTCAAGATTAAGCCTAATGATGGATGATTTGATTGAAGGATGATTTTGATTAAGTTGTTCAGAATGTTAAAATTAAGTTCACAACTGATCTCTGTCTTTTAGATGAAAAAGACTTCTAAAGAATGCTGGAATTTTACCTTTTCAGCACAGATCAGGGGTAAAAGCATATGTAAGCAACAAAAAGGTAGTTTGCATTCAGAACTTCTCTAAACCTGTTACCAACACCAAAACTCAGACTTTATAAAGTGTGAAAAAAATAAATGTAACTTGATAGTTTTCATACTTCATTGCACTGAGCAAGTTCCTACAGAAGATAACTCCATTAAATAAAGCACACATTCTTTCAGAGGATTTTTTTAATGAAACAAACATTCAATTGCTTTACTAATGTTTTAACTGTAGCTTTTTATCTTGAAATTGTTTCTCAACACTCAAAATCAGCAAAACTCAGATGAATCCACTGGAGTGCGAGGTAGAGGATAAAATGGACAGCAGGGTAAAAAAGGCCTAATGCTGAAACCCAAAACAGACTGCAAGATCACCAATAAATTATCATTGCTCTTTGCTAACACCCAGTATACAAAATAACACATAAAAACATTAGATCAGTTAATGAATTGAACATTTTTAAATGGGGGGTTTTTTAGCACTAATTTGTGTATATGTAGAAAAAGCATTACCATACACCTGAACTCCAAATTACATATCTCTTGCAACAGGGCAAGGAAACCATTCTGACCACAGATGCTCAGGTTTCTCTGTATAAAGCTTACTTTGCTGCAATCTACTTCACATGTTGCATCTTCAGGCAAACCTTACATAAAGGTTACCATCCAAGTATGCAAAGTACAAAATCATACACCTATGATTGCATGCAGAGGTGCATAGTAATATTTCCACAGCCAGATCTTACATATTCCACTCCAAATTCAGTTTTCAAAAAGCCCTATGAAATACCTATTCAGCCACTGCTGCACTAAGGCAATGTTTTTCTAAGAAGATCAGGACATAATAGAGCTTTTCAAAGTAAATTATTTCAGTAACAATTGCCTAATTAAATATGTATATTACCATATCAATATCTCTCATTGAAAAAGTCCTAGTTACATATTAATCTCGATAGAAATAGCTCTTGAGCTGTTAAGGATGAATCACCAAAGTAAAACCTTCCCTTTTCTTGGTGGTACTGCAGTAACAAAGGTAAAATTTAAAAAAAAACTTAATCACCTCATCAGTCCAGGCTAAGGTAAACATGACCTTACTGCATTTCAAATATTCCCCTATAACCAGTCATGTTCTCACATACATGATACATTGACAACTTGTCTATTTTAACATGCTTAATAATCTTATATTTGTTTTCAGCTGATCTTCCACAATTTCCTCCAGAAGCAATAGGAAGCAAGATAAATATCTTGATACATCCATATAAGAGTGATGTTTCAAACATTAATCGTTATATTTTATTAACATGAATTCTCTAAATAATTTTACTGCGCATGGTGACTGCTACAATCTTGTGTGACCTGGCAGGCACGGCAAATCATTCCATCCAAGACCACCGTAAACTTCATCACATGGATTGAACTTCTATGCTCATCAAAATTAATGTATGACCCTGCAAGTACTCTCAATTTGCTCCATCAAAAAGAGTAGACACTTCATATACCTTTTCTTTAATTCCAGATTCTGTAAGAAAGTAATCAGTAAATCATTCAGAGACTTCCTTAGTGGGCCTACATTGCTTGCCAGTAATATCTTTTCTACCCAGGCCTTTTCTTGGCTAGATTTTAGTGGCAAGTATCTTTTTTTCCTCCACACTAAATAATCCAGAATCTGCCCTTAATTCATATTCATAACCCACTGCACATATATATACTAGAGAACTGTTTTTAAGGATGGTAAATTTACTTGAAAAATGGAAACTCTCAGGTCATGTTGCAAATTAAACAAAAGACATCAGTTCCTCATAGGCTGCAGACTGAGATTACTGCTCCACAAGCCAGACAGGAGGAAGATTAAAAGGTTCATGACCAAAACAGGGTACAAAGGAGAATTAAGTAAAGCTGGTGGTACCAACTGGTCTTTGACTCACAGAATTTGCATAATGCCAAATACAGGACTGAGAACCTCTCCCTCACAGTGAGCAATCGGCCAGTAAATGCAGTTTGAAATTAGAAGGAAGAGTATAAGTCACATTCTTCAACATGATATTATAATGAAACAGGAGCCTTCAAAGTTTGTAAGATGGTAATTCTTCTTAAAAATGGATTTCAGTAACAATGAACACAATGTTCTTCTCATAGTACTCACTCCAATAGGTTTGCTACTGTCAACCAAAACAGCTTGCCAGGGAGAAGTTGTGCATGTGACACCAAATTAAGGAACTCATAATTAGCAACCAGTATGCATGATGAGCACAGGATGCTGATGAGTATTTTCTCAGAATGCCTCAGAAGGGAATTCCCTGAGAAATCCAAAAGGTGCTTGGAGAATAGAAAATTAAAGATTAAAGGTTGAACATGTCACCCACATTGCATTTTAATTAACTAGTTTGTGCTTTATCATTTAATTTTTTAAAGCATCAACACACATATCCACAAGCACACAGAGACAAAACACCAAGTGTGGGATGAGCAAACCGCACTGTGTTCAAAGCCTAAAGCACAACTCAGGAAAACAGCCCTTCCCTGTGTTCAGGTATGGGATTCATTAGAGAGTTATTACAAAGTATCATTCTAGCACTGGAAAAGCCTTCAAAAAGAATCTATAAATTAATGTAGTTTTGAAAATGAACTATTTATTGGAGACGGAAAAAATCAACTTCACTAAAGGCTATAACATATTTAAGAGATAAAGAAATATTTAAAAGACAAAGGTATATGTATCTGCATATGCATGAGTGAACTTTAAAAGTACTGAAAATTAGGTACTTCTTTACTGAAACTATAAAAAAAGTCAAAAAAAGAAATTGTCTTGCATTTAATTACTTAACAATAGAAGTCTGGCAAAGAGAACTCATTTGAACGATTACATAAACAGCAGTGTGTTTAACACATTTCCTGGATAACTTAAAAAGCTCAAAGGTTCAACTCTAATTTGGGTAAATATAATGGAAATATAAATTATCCAAGAACTTGTATGTAAACATAAAAACTTCAAAAAATTCAGAAATTTAATTTTTCCCGTGACTGAAGACTGAAAAAATTGCCACTGTCACATTAGCTCATCAACATATGACCATAACTCTGTGTAAGTCTAATTTCACTCACTCATGAAAAAATTTTTATTTTAACCCATTAATGTCATTGAATGGCATAACAAAATAAGTTCTCAAAGAAAAATGGACAGCAGAGGAAACAACTGTCCTTCAGTAACAACATTGGCAGTGGCAGTTTGCTGCAACCCATACTGTGCAATATCCAATTTTCAACTGGATATATATCAATTTTCTTAAGGAAAATTACATGCTTCCCTGTTTTGTAGTCTCCTACATCATTCACAGCTAATAAGAAATCCACCTAACAGATTCCTTATTTGCAACAGAAATTAAGTAACACCCGTTATTTCTGGTTTTTCGCACAAAATCCAAATACTGAATTTGAAGAAGAATATTTGAGGAGAATGCACCCTACAGGAAACACTACTTCTTATACTGCTTTATTGCTGAATGCATTCCTTAACTACCTTAATCTGCTGTGATTTACACTTTCCTAAAGAAACTGCTACTTATGCTTCTGAGAAAAAAAGGCACAAGGCTTGCTTTTTTCATAAAATCCAAACATATTTTTATGTATTGTATAGGTATTTATTGTTAAGATAAATAATCAAACCTCTAGGAAAAAAAAAAACCTGTTCTGTCTGTTCAAAAATAATAGTATGATCTCTGATTTTCTCCGACAATGTTACTGTAAGAAAGGTAGTCTTTACATTTCAGTCATACCACAGTAAATTCATCTCATAATTAACTAAAGATGGAACACGTAAATCAGTTCACAAACGTTTTTGATGAAAACATAATTCATAACTCAGTTTTTTTAAAGTAGTGGGTTTTGTCAAAATGAATGCACTATAAAAGCATTAAGTACGTTCTGTTTCTATGAAATAATGCAATGAAAGCGTACAGAAGAAAAACTGTTTTGCAAGAAAAATTTTTTTCCCTTTTCCTGGTTATTGTGCTTAAGTACATAATTTTTCACTTCTGCTTTAAAGATTTGTTTTCCACAGCTTAAAGTAAAAATTCATAATATCAGATTTCTCAAATAAGAAACAAACAAAATACTCCCATACTAATGAAAAACCCAATGACTTCATTACTATGATTAAAAAAGGTTTGCATTTAAACAAGCAAAGCCAACTCAAATTGAAGTTTCTGCACACAAACTTCTGACAAATTTATCTGTATTGGTTTGACATCCATAAATATTAACTAAGTATGTACATAATTGAAAATAAGACCAAAAATTTTTCTTACTATTCTTTTTAAAGCACTGATCCACTTAATTTGAAAACCTTTTCTTAGATCTTCAGCTCCTACTGATCTATGCAACAGGATTGGATTGTTACACTTCTGGCATTTGTAAAGCCTGTGGTCATTGCTTAAGCAACTCTTCTTCTTTTAGCTTTTCTTCCCACAAGTTACTTCATAATAAACACTCAAAGCTGTGATATTTGGATGTCAAAAGCCACTTTTAATGGCATAAAAGCCATTAAAGTAATTTCCCAGTTTGTTGGAAAGCATGCTTGAGAAGACTTAGCTCTGGAAGTATAACCACCTCTGTGCTGCTTCACTATAGAGATGATCACTAATTATAACTATATGGAGACCATGGGGAGAGGAGAAATACGAATGCAGAAGCCAGAACTAAAATATGCTGCTGCCTTTGGAATGCACATCTCTCCCATAGCTATATTTATTGCAATTAACTTCCTTCTACACAAGTCTTCCATTTTTATACTAAAGAAATCTTCTGGCTTCTCTTCAGTTTTAGTTTACTGCTTCTATCACTAGTCAAGATATTTTTTTCATTTATTCCCATGACCCAACATTTCCAGTCTGTAGTTTCAAACAGAATACCCTTCATTAATGTCTCATTACTTCCTCGTAGTATGAGTCTATTAGTTTCTTAATTGCCTTCAAAAATTAGACAATATAAACCACAAAATGTATTTCAAACTTGAGAAATGCACTGTTTTTTACATTTTAGCGTACATATTATAAAATTAATTTCATTTTTAAAATACTGAGAGTGTGCACTAAGCATCTTGAAATAGCACATCATCTTTAGACAGCTAAATTTGAAAATTTAGAAACACACATATAGATGCAAAACAAAATTTCAAATCAGATAATTTAAATCCACATCATCTAATGCAGTAAAAGAAGACTTTCATTGACAGATTTCTTTTAATATATACATAGGGAAGAAAATTTTTTTCCTAAGTTCTTTTTAGTATACATCAGAAAAGAAAAAAAAAAGCAAACTTGAATAATACAAAAAGACTGATTTAAAAGACAAGTCTGAGTTAGCTGAAAACATCAAACACTTCAAATCCTAGGCTAGATTCAAAGGCTAGACCTAATTTATTTATTCTGATTACTTATGACAGAAGTTACATTAGTACCATTTGACCTAAGAATTTTTTTATTAATTCAGAGATTTCTTCTATACATGTCTTATAGCAAAAATTCAAAAGAATGCCTTTGATTTTGCCTTTAAGACAGGGTTTAGAAAGTTACTTCACAAGAAATATCTAAGCAAAAAATCCACACAATCTCCTGGTATGAGGTGGTATTTTATAGGTTCCATCAGACCTCTCAGACTTTTTGCCAGACTTTCTGGCATGATATGATTGAAGAAATTTTTATCACTAACTTTCAAGTTCCTACTTGTCTTGTCTTCTAAGGTGTAAAAACTGTGACAGTTATCTAAAAGATGGGCCTTATATAGGCTTGAACTCCCCAGCTGCTTTTCAGAAAAGTACTCACTTTAAATCACAGCTTTACCACAAAAATAAATGGAGGGTGGGCCATGCACTGTAGTATGCTGATCAGTATTCTCAAGACACACTTCTTTGGTATGACACAGAAGCATGCAATAAATATTTAAAAAAACAAACAAACAAATTAAAATCAAAGCTAACCCAAAACAATGAATTCCACCTACAGATGGCTCCATTTGCAATAATGGAGAGAGCAGTACAACAAATAACAAGAAGCTGCAAGTTTAAGGAAATATAATCCAATCATAGTTGCTCTAACATCAGTAAGAAAACTCTAATGTTAGGAAGAATAGGAAGATGATTGTAATCTCACACCTACAGATTTAGTAAAAATAATTTTTATGAAATGGCAAATGCCAATTTTTTCAGTTCCTATCTTATGCCACAAAAGATTAAAAATTTACATTTAATTCCCTATTTCACAGGAAAGCCAGTCATATACATCTTTAAGAAAAGAATTTTCTTAAATTAATTTAAACAGTGGTACACTGCAGCTATTACTACCAGGCATCAGAAATCATTAGGTCTGAAAAATCCCCTGTCCAACACTTATTTTAATCTTTGAAAAAGTAGGTGCTTGCTTCTTCCATAATTGCTCTTAAAGGTTTTCTCCACAGCCAACTTTTCTTAATCCCTTTAGATACTTTTTCTTAAAGCTTGTAAGTCACAGATCAAAAAATGCAACAACAGTTGCTACACTTTCAATGAAAATATGATAATTAGGAATGATCATGTTTTGAAACATTAATTTACATAGGTTAAAGTGACAGATTTCAGACTCAGAGCATAGCAACTCCATATGTAGATGGTACTCTGAAAAAAAGTTACAGATTTTCCTTTCTTTGAAGATCACTTAAAAATTTAAAAAATTAGAAAGACTAATAGACTTTAAAATTTCAGGCATTAAGGCAGGTTGGTGGGTTTTTTCACTTTGTTTTAAACAGACACTCATAAGAGACTATAAGCAATTAATACTATTACTCAAAATACTGATCTTCTCTCACATACAAAGCTAAAAATACCAAGCAATTAAGCAGCTGGATATACTTAAGATAATCTTAATGTCTCTTTTGCACTTCTGACAGCTATTGTTAACAACAGCCAGAGAATTCTAACTTTAATTAGGCTTACTCCGCTGCAAATAGATAGAAGCCTTTTTCAAAATTCTCCACAAAAAGAGTTTTAGTTGAATTACATTAATTTTTTCCTGAAAGATAGTGAAGTTGAGGTATATCCCACTTTGTCAATTAATGCATTCTTACGATTTAAGTATCCAGGACTATTACTACTCTATATCTGTAATCAAACTGAAGAAGGCATTTTATCACAGCCCACACTTTATTCAAGCTAGAATATGTGGCAGTTCAGAAGAACAAGAATTTTCATTTTGCAGTTTGTGTAGTTATTTGTGTGCACAGATCTTCATGAAATTAATTTTGTTTCAGCGGAGGTCATGAAGATTACTGGAGTTACTTTCTCCATTGCATCAATATGATATGACACTAAACACTTTGATTCCTAAGAACTACAAATGTACTTTTTTTAAAAAAGTAACATTATAGAAAACATGACAGAATTAACATTTAAAAAGTCTACATATGAAAAGCAAAGGAAGGGGACAAAGCCCAAGTCTACTGGATGCAAAAATGCATTAAACATTTCAGATGAACTAGTCTTACTAGTTCAGAAACCTGACAATATGTTAGAGAGTGAAATAAAAATTGAAACAGAGAAGAACTGATTTTGTAAAACTGAACTGTCTATAGTAAATCAAGGTCATTCAAGACAGTACTAGGAAGCAAAATAATAGAAAAGCAGGTTGCTATATCCCGAATCTGTTTGTTATATTCCTTAACCTGCTAAGTAAAAAGTAAATGTCATTCAAAAATCCTTATCATGAGCCTGTGTTATTACACAGCTAAAGCAGTCTCAGTGCTACCTGGCACTAAACAGACTTTTGCTTCTCCCTTCTTCCCTAACATGCTCTGATACCCACATCAGCACTCATATTCTTCTCTGATCCTCAAGATGAGTGCAGAAAGTTAAATAATTCAGTTCATTACGGGCCTAGTTTACAGCCAGTTTAACTGTGCCCAAGGAAAACCAATGTGGACCAAAAAGAGAAGACAGGAATGCACATTTTGGGTTGGAAAGGAAAAAGCAAAGCCACCTGTTTTGACAGCAGAAAGCCCTGCTTCAGCTGTGTCATCTAAGTACAGAGCAACCAATCCCTTTTCTGACCCACTAAACCTAATCTGGAAATACTCAAATATGTGGCTCCAGTGTGAAGTTTAAGGAACAAAGAAGTGAAGCTAGAACAGGCAGGGTACAGTGACCTCTTGAAAGAACAAATGGGATCCAGAAGATTCTCTAGCACATAAGAATCCAGTTCACACTGTCCCAAGTCCTCACAAGGAATCAAATACATTAATGAGTAAAACAGATGCAGCAATACAATACTACTACTCAATTACACGATACAGTTACTTGTAGACATAAGCTCAGCTGCTCTTTATTGACACCTTCTCTCAAGGTTACTATATTCTAACATATGCCATAATTGGGTTGGTGCAATTAGCCAAAATCCACTAACTAAACTCACCAACTAAAGAAGCAAATCACCTCATTTTATCAAAATCTACAGAGAGCACTTATGCCAACAAGTCCACTCCTATGGTTGATCTATATGAGTTGACAGAAACTTCCAGTAGGTTAGGCAACTAGGGAAAAACAGTAGGGAATAAACTCTACCACCAGCAAGTCACACACAAACTGTGTATCTGAGTAAAGCTTAACCAAACATAGGACTTTTATACTATTGTAACTACACTGAAAAATAATCCTTAAATTTAATACTTGTATAACTCTAAGCCAGAACAAAATGCCCAATACAGAATTAGTCCACTGCAACTAAAAAAAGTTTCCAACAAATCATGCTAAAAGATAAAGATGAATCTGTCCATGAAAATAAGTAAAATAAATATCAAACACAAAATAAAAGGATCAGAAGATTAATAGGAATTTATAGTTCACTAGTTGCTATCAATCAATTCTCTCTCTTATACAAGTTCTGCCAACATATTTGCCCTTCTCCATGCTCCCTTATTCCCTAACCCCTCACAAACTAAGCATGAGATGTCCTCTTAATATAATCCCTTAGTTCTGTTTGGAATGCCTCCAGGTATCTTGCTTTATGAACCAACCCTAGACAGAACAGTACGTCATGGCAAGCACTGCTAGCTAACAAACAATTCAAAGAGCCCAGAGCTAGTTATTTTCACATGGATTCTTCTACTTGTTTAAAGTGAATAAAAGGATGTAAAACAGTAAGGGTTCTTTATATGATAGGCCTGAAAAACAGTATTATATATTAATAAAGACAATTGCTCAGACAATTTGAATAATTCATTTTTTCTTAAGTGAGACATACCTAAAAACAAATTAACAATTTAAAAATATAATCTGTCCAAGTGCTTCAAATGCATGCTTTTTAAAGCACTAAAATTCAGGTCCATATTCTTATTGTCTTTGTTTCCATGTAATTTACCTGAAGGAACTTCAGATTTTTTTCAAAAACTACAACTCCAAAATATTTAAACTAATGGAAAACATCTCTAACTGCTTCCCCACTGTAGTCAACCTCAGTCCTGCCTCACAGCAGAGAAGTACCAAGCCTTCTGTGTGTGGACTCAACACAGGTTTTTGCTTACTTCTGGACCTTTTACATGATGTAATGCAGGAATCATCAATTTGTAAAACCAAATTCAAATACTGTCTTATTCTCCCTCTCTTCATCTACCCTGTAGCGAGTACAAAAATACTTTCACTGACAATAGATTGGCACAGTCACAGGGGGAGAGTGGGGCAACATATTCCTAGAAAATGAAAAGGTGAGCAGTGGATATCTCAAAGCAAGCTAAGATAATGCTGAACAGCTTCTATGCCATGTTAGAGTTACATATTTATAACTCTATTATAGATATAACTATGTAAATATATTCTCAGGTGTACGTATACCAAGTGTTCAATAATATATGAAAGTAAAGAGTGAAGCAAAGAAAACTGATGGGCAACTAAAAATATTCAGGCCACCAAGTGGCTCATGTGTATTGCAGCTTTTTCAGAGGAATGCATATGACATTGTCTGGACTTATGCAGAAGATTTAAGTGGCTTTTCAGTACATTCAGGTCTTGAATTTGATAGTTTTATGCAAGATTTCTTCCATTCTTTGCTCACCCAAATAATACAGATAACAATACTCCATCTAATTATCAAAGATTATTTCATGGAATATTGCTCATGTTTATGATAACTTGAGTCAACTTTCATGGTATCATGAGTATTACTATAGAATTATGAAAATATTAAGAAACAGCACTGAAATATACCCTTGTACATGGAAACTACATTACTAGCAATTTACATTAAGGAGAAAAAAAAGTGTGATTAAATGGAACTTGTGCTATGGAATTTTTGTTTGACAGAAAAGTGATTGAAATTACTGTCAATAGTTTTTCATAAAATTTTATAAGGATTTTAAAAAAGCAGTTCTATTCTTAATACTTTTACAACTTGCAGGAAAACATTAAAATATCAATTATGCTTCATGTCCCTGCTTTTATGCAAATTCATTTTGTGTTTCATAAATCATTTCAAAAATATGCAAATAAAAACATCTTAACACAATATTGTGCAAAACCTTTTATTTATTTATTTAAACAAAGAAAAGCATGGAAACAATAGAAGTTTATTACAAAGTTTAATGCCAAAAGTAAAAGAAAAGTTGAAGAGCATACTACAATTGCAAATAAAAGCTTTACATCTCTCTCAAACTGAAGAAATCTTTCAAATTCCCAAACCTCAGTTCTGGGAAGTCTTTCACAATTTCTCCCCTAGTAAATCAGAAGATGGAGAAACTTGAAGGGGCCTGGGGGAAAGGAGAAGCATCCAGTTAATCCAGTTATACCTCTTTGTTCTAGTTTATAAAAACAATTTGTCATCCCTCAATTTCAGTCACTCTCTTCTAAATAACTAGAAATATGTTATATCTTTTCCACTTTCTCAACTCAAAACCTCAATGTACAATTCCTGTTCATAATTCTACAAGGACTAGCAAATTGGTAGCATTGGTAGAAAAACCAAGGTGTAGATATTTAGACAGCAGGATAAATTGCTACAAATTTATATACTGTAGCAATCAAGGCATAACCTTGGTCTTGTAAAGAAAATAATGCATGCTGAACAAAATTTTACCTTATAACCCTGTAAGTATGAAGAAAAGCAGCTCCCTAAAGTCAGTGGGTTAATACTCTTTGCTCTCTGGCTTGCTGTCACATCATTCAGAAGTTCAGTTTTATGTACATTCCAAACAGAGCTATTTATTCCACAAAAATTACAACTCTCCTGAAAAACAAAATCTCTGCTTAACTAACAATTTTTCATATTTTATAAACAAATACTGAGGAATTACCTCAGATACAGCCATGATAAAACGCTCCAAAACTTTACTTCAATTATACAATGAAAATAACCATTTTTGATACAGTATTCAAACTGTGGTAAATAACCCAAAATTAATAGCTTAAAATACAATTATTCACTGTTGAAAAGGGGGAAAGGAAGACAAAGATGAGACTGCATACCAGTTATAAGGGCAGGAAGACTTCCTGTAACATATGAGGGGGAATGGAAAAAGCAGTAAACAAAGGAGTTACAGACAGATGAAGGCATTTTCAGGACCAAAGAACCTTTCTTTACTCATAGCAAAAGTAGCTGGGGAATAAATCCTATCCCATTTGCACTAGGATTTGGGACTAGAGCAATTATCCCATAAAGTCATAGCAGTATCAATTTAAAAACCACTAGGTAACAGAAGTTTCATTTAATGCCATCTACAAAAGGATTTAAGATGACAAGAAAAACATACTTACAAAGGTAAGATCTCTCTTTTCAAAGTTCGCAGCTCATGAGTTCTTGTAAGCATCATCAACTTGTCCCAGGCTCCTCTATTTCAAGAAGATTGCAGACAATATCACAATCACTGTTCCAGTCTTCAGCAGCCTCATTCTTCTTGTCATTCTTTATCCAACATTAAATGACCAAGCGCTACAGTAATTAATTTTCTGTCCTTGACTTCCTACAAACTGCTAATTTTCCCTTGATCCAATACTCTAGGCATCTTAGCAACAATCTGGCATGCATCCTTATTATGGTGGGACTTCTCTGACCCTTTCATTTCTCTGGATGGTGAATAAACCCAGGTCCTCTTTGGGGTTTTAGATATACACACAAGCCCAGTGAACGACGATGTACTGGAATGTCAGATAAAGTGAAGTGTAGGTGAGCAAGAGACCACAAGTAATTGCACAGCACAATTTAACACAAGGAAACAATGTAGCTACGTTCTGTAGTTCTCTACAGGAACTCAGGGCAAGAGGAAGGTGTACAAAGAGCACATCTGAGGCAGCTTGCAATAAATAGGACTTGCAACCCAGAGCAAAATTTCCTTGTCTCCATTAAGTCTACAAACAGTCACGTTGTATATCTTATCCCATTAACAAAAACCCCTCTGATGCATCTGCAGGGATGAGATTCATTTTGACACAAACTGATATGCTACAAACACGGAGGCCTTCCAGGATAAGTGCCCTGGCATTAATTAGCATTTGTTCTGACAGCACAAGTTACAACACTACTATGTCATGCAGGAGGTTAGAAGTAAACCCAGAATAGTTTTCCCACACCTCCAGTGTTTGGATTTCTAAAGAGGCTGTTAAAAAATAATAATGACAAAATAAGATTAAATACCTCTAGCACTTTTCATGAGGAGGAAATATAAAAAAAAAAAAAAAAAAAAAAAAGTTGAGAATAACACACACAATCATCTGTATGAGAAACCTAAGGTTTAAAATCATCCTCCTCCTAATTTAGACCAGAAAATCAAAACTGAAATTACTGTATTCCAGCAGGGGCCACTATCTACCTGCTCTGAAATTTCCTTTAATTATGGTTTTTCCTCTCATGCCTTGGTTTGACAAGTAAGTTTTATTTAGCTGAAAATGTTACAGCATTCTGCTTTTATTGCAAACTGGAAACTAATGAGACATTACCAGATTACACTTTCATCATACTGATGGGAAGTTTGAATGAATGTCCTGAACATTTAACATACTCAATTCCTACATTCAATAATGCAATATATTCTAAATGTATGAAACTGTGTGCTAAAATCAGGTACCTCAATCCATACTAAATCATCAAAACATCTATGACTTCAGCCTTTATATACAGACCCAAAACCCTACCTTATGGCATTTAGATTTGAATGAGAAGTAAATTAGCATTTTCATCTGTGCCATTTGTAACTTCAGAAGTTCTTTAACAACACTTTTCCAAACAGTTTGCAGATGTCTTTAGCAGAGCAAAAAGACTCCCATCACTAGAATAACTATGTCACACACTTGTTATGCAAGATTAAGGGCTCTCTCAGTTGTCATAAAGTTAAATTAAACATGGCTTTCCTCCCACCAAAATATTTGACAAAACTGCAAATGTGTTTAAAAATTACCAGGATGTACCATCAGATAACCTAATCAGCACAGATTTATAACCAATGGCATTTTTAATCATAAGAATTTATTATTAATACTTAATTCTTTACGACTTTCTTTACCTACAGAAAGAACCTAAAATAGAAGTATTATTACTTTCAACTGTATAAACTAGGATCCAAGTGACTTAGAACTGCAGCAAAAAAGGTTTCAGTTAAATTAAGAAAAATACAAAAACCAATAGTGAAAATATTGCAATAAATAGTTGTTTAATGTACAAACCAATATTCATGTAAAACCAAGAAATGAGATCTAGAGCAAAAATCTGAGAAATACAGAATGTTACTGAAGTAAATAAAAAATACACTAATAGTGTAAACATTTTTATAGGAAAATTCTGCAATTCTGTGTTTATTTCTACATAAATTATTAAAGCCCAATTCTCAATGTTAACTTTGAATTCTATAATTTTATTACAGGATTTTTAATTCATAAATGCAGCATCCCCATTTCATTTATTCATTCTAACTTGAGTGCGTCACTCACTGTAACTTAAACATATTAGAAAGATTCAAATCAAAAAGCTATTTAAAGAAAAATCTTTGGAAGTTTTTATATGTGTCATGGGGAAATAACTGCTGTTATAACTTAGCCATGACCATGACTATACTGAAAGAAAACCAAACCTTCATTTTGCTATTTTTCTTATGATATAGATAGTAGTTTTTAAATGAGCTTTCAGAATACAGTTTTCTGAGCTTCATACATTTCCCTCAATTATCATGGTTGAAAGTTTTCACATTTTGTCTTTCTTCCCCAAACACTTACAGGAACAGACAGCTATGCTTTCTAATATGAAATCCTGACAAAGTGGCAAATACATTAACAATCATCTGGGTCTCCAAATGTAAGTTGGTGGTAAAGACAAACTTATTTACCATTTTAATTAAATGGCCTATTTAACATGGAATATCAATTCTCTAATCACATCTCATTTGAACTTCTTATTTCAATTAGCAACCCTAAAACCTACTAGAGACCCTACTGCTCTAGGATCATTAAGAACATTTTCATGTTCTGTCAAATGAGGGAGTAAAAGGCAGAAACTGCAAATACTCTCAGGAGTAGGCCTTTACCCTATTTAGGAGATGATTAGGGAGAAAGCAGCAGTAGTTCTCATTAGTTGCTTAGCAATGAAACGTCCCCCTCTGAAACAAAAAATGAACAAAGCAACAGAGGTGTTGCCACGCAAATGAGTAAATGGATAGTCTATCATCCACTCAAGGATAATCTATCCTTCATTAAGGCTAATCAGTCTGGATTAATACACCAATGGATATCTTGCACAGACAAGGTAGGAAGAATCCACTGCATGCAGCCTCACTGAAGTAGCCACACAATACATTGCTCAATTTTACAAACACAACACCTAAATCTTCACTGGATGTATGATAAACACAAGTACAAGGAAAACAGTTTTAATTCAAACCAGATTAACATTTTCATTTTTACTGTTAAACCTTACCTTTTATATCATTAGTTACACCCAAGTTATTGATTTATTGTTAATAGTAATTCTCTTAATGCTTATAACGATTTAAATACAAATCTGTAAATTTAAGATTTAACCCATATCTAAGTTGTTTATGTTTTCAAAATTATATTCACACATAAATCCACAAACTCAACACAAGCTGAGTTGCTGATAGTACCATTGTTACTAATGTTGTAAGTCGCAGAAGAGCAGAGTTCTTAACCAGAGAAATTTGATTACTGTTGTCTTAATTTTCAGACTCTAATTCCAGGATGCCATTATTTCAATCATAGATGTAGCTTAATAGGTTCCCTTTATTTCAATTTCCCCACAACTGATTTAAAAATATCCATGTTTCATAGGACACTTCTTTTGTTTGGGTGGGTTTTTTTCCTGCAGGGTAGGCATTTTTTGTTTTGCTTTTGTTTTGCTGCTGATGTGTGGTTCATATGTACAATATAAAGTTTGCAAAAAGCCATGAATTAGAAGAGACAGGGAAAATAAAATGGTGAACACTTCTTAAGCAGAAATCAAGATGATTCCTGAACTTCACTAACTACCTAAAATCTGATTGCTTCTCAGTATATATTTAAAGCTATACAGATTTATAATTACAAACATTTATGATAAAATTAATGTATCAAATTATGCTTTGATTAGCTCATCCAAACTGTTAGATTAAAATGAAAATGATGTTCAAAACCAATCCTAATTTATAATTCAGTATTAAGACAAATCTTACCTATGTATTCACAAACGAAGACTACAAAAAAAGGTGTAACAAGATCATTTATGCCCTGAACATATCCACTGGCTGGATGACGTATTGCCCAGATAAATAAAATCCTTTCAAAGATCTGAAAAAGAATTAAAGAAACCATCAATTTCATTTAACAAGTGATAAGCACATTTTAAACAAGACACCTGTAAATTATCATAATGTCATGGAATTATAGAATATCCTGAGTTGAAAGGGACCCATCAGGATCACTGAGTCCAACTCCTGGCCCTGTTCAGGACAGCCCAAGAATCACTCCATGTGCCTGAGAGCATTTTCCAAACACTTTTTGAACTCTGACAGGCTGATGCTGTCATCATTTCCCTGGGGAGCTTATTTCAGTGTTCAACCACTCTGAGTGAAAAACCTTTTCCTGATATCCAACCTAAACCTCTCCAGCTCAGCTTTGTACCATTTTTTTGGAGTCCTGTCACTGGTCATGAGAATGAAGAGATTGGTACCTGCCCATCTGCTTATCCTCATGAGGATAAATTTAATATCATGGAGTTAAGTAGTATAAAAAAACATGCATACAAAAGCATTAATGAACACTGATATTCATAACCAACTCCCAGTGCTATGTAAGCTTCTCAGTTCCTCAAAAAGAAGCATTTTCAGGGTATTAGCACACGTTAAAACCAACCTAGTATATAATTCAGTTACAGTAGTTAATACAAAGTAGCTCTTATTCACTGGAGCTTTTCCAGTAATATAAAATTCCTCTTTTCTCAAGGGAAAGAAATATTAAATGATTTTCCCATAATTTTTCATCTCTTCGAAAGAAGTATACTACTAATGCAATAATCTATTTATCCCTAAGTAACAGAAAGAAGGACTTGATATAGTTTAGATTTTCTGATAACATGCCCATTAAAAGAGATTCCACAACAGTTAAGCTTGCCTAATACTACAGTGTGGAGTTTTACACTCCAGGCCTCTGCATACTAGTTAATGAAAAACCTGAAACAATCAGGAAATGCAGAAATATGCCAACTGCCTGCCATATCACAGAACCTCACCCTCTCAACTCTGTAAACTGAAGCTTGCTCAGGATCTGCAAAAGCTCATGAGGCCACACTATATCTCAGCGTGCGAGCAAGAAAATTAGAGAACTTTTTTCTGACTCTATTTAGGTCTGTGATAGGCTGTATTTCCTCTCAATTATTTGCTTCTGAAGATACTGCCTTTGAAAGACTGCAAATAAGCAGCAGAGTGAAAGCTGCTATGCACTTTGGCCTATCTACAAGCATTCAATCAAGGATATTTAATCTTCTGAAACAAAAGAATGTTTGCTCATTCATGAGAGCACAAACTATGATGCTCTTCAGATCTGGCCTCAATACTAAAAAGAAGGAGACATTTAGGAAGGACCCAAAGGATTCTGTGGTTTGCTGCAAATCCAGAAGTGAATAAATGCTCGGGCTTCAAGAAGGCCAGCACAAGACCTGCTCTGAAAGGACACATTAGCTGGAGGAAGTTTATTTGTGAAGTCAGGATTATTCATATTCAGTCTCACGTTAAGTTTTTATTAGATTAAGAGGCTGACTGTCTTAATTCAGTTTTAAATAAAATCATATTTTTTAGTCAAACAGACCTCTTGCAGTAATTTTTAAGTAAGGAAAGGTCTCAGCATAAAGGACTCACATCCTGGTGCTTGAAATTCCCATCACAGGCTTACACATATGTTACCTGAAGCCAAAATATATTTGCTTTGAAAACAACCTTTTACTTTGAAAACAAGTCTCAAATGACAACATCTATCCTTCTCCTACAGGCTTTCTTTTGAGAGTCAACTGTCCTCCAGCTTTACGGTTTTATGTTTCCCTGGCTGAAAATTCACAGAACAGGGAAGACAGTCAACAGTAAACACAAAAAGTTTTGGTGGGCACTGAAAAACAAGCCTTAAGACAGCTCATATCTGATCCATTGCAACCACAACTGAGATTCAGCTTTTGCTCAGTGTGATTTCAGAGATTAGGCAAAAAGGAAAGTATTCATTAGCAAATCCTCCATAGAAGCCTCTTGTTTCCATTAGCCAAGGTGCTTACTCCTTCAGCTACACCTTCTCGGTACTAGTCTTGTCACCTCATGCATTTTAACAAGAATATTAAACCAAAAAAACCAACCTCTGCCCTTTAAGCAGTAGCTAGCAGTGTTTCACTGTCTATCAATAACTGTATAAAGATTTTACACTCAGCCATTTACAACATGCTTTTACATCTTACATAATCATACCCTGATGCAATTAGTTGTTTATGTAATATTTTCAGTATTACTGGAAAACTGCCAACCTGGCAAGGTTAGTGTAACTCACAGCCACTCTGCCTGCTTCTGTCCATTGCCACTTCTACTTTCAGCAACAGTAGTTTCTCAGTATTGTCAGAGTTATCATTCTGCATTTCACTTCTGAAAAAGGACATGTTTAACATACTGCAGACACAAACAACTTTCTTAAAAAACAAATATCAGAATGAACTGTCTAGAGAAACCTATTAAAGTAGCAATTGCAGAATGTAGAACATGGTTATGCACTAGGCTAAATAGATAACTCATGGTGTGATGGGGCTACAAAATACGCACAGTCAACAACCAACTGAAAAACCACAACAATTCAGTAAGAACATCAATCAAAATGCCCACTGCAGAAACGATAAACTTAGTGTTTCTTCATGAAGGCATGTCTGAAGCCAGACAGTTCAAAAACAATTCACAAACTTATAGCACCAACCTTTCATTTCCTTAGAACCTAATAAGATACACAGTTTGCATTGCAAATTGAGAAGCCTATGTATTTCAAAACATCTTTAAAATCCAGGTATGAGGCGGGTGGGGTTTGCATTTGCTGGGCGGGGGGTGGTGTTATATTTTTGAGCAGGAAGCCCCACTTACTGATGGCACATCAGCTTTAATATCCCCAAATACGTCCAATCAGAAATTCAACTACATACTGAAATAGCATTTTCAATTTCCTACCCATTTTCATAAAGTTTCATTTACTGTTCTGAATCAAAAAAAATGAGCTGAAAACCTGAACAGCAGACTGATTTAAGTTTCTATACAACACTCATGACTGTGTTCAAATAGGACTCATTAAAAAGGTCACTTTCCCAAAAGGATCCCTTCTTGATTTCCAAACCAGCAACAAAAAATGGAATTATTTTTCTACTATGAACCACTACATCTCAAGAGATGTCATTACCAATCTATTATTCTCTTTTGAATTTCACTCTCATTCATAATTACAGCAAGAATTATATTCATATATATAAAGAAAAGAATCCATCAGCTTAAATGAAGGTTTGAATTACTTGTGGGTTTTGCCACCTCAGAGGAACTTCAAAACCTCCAAAGCCTTAATTCAAAAGCTTTTGAAAACTTGCCTTTTCTTTTTTTTTTTCCTAAGTAGAGGAAGGAAAGAAAAAAAAAGGCAGAGGAGGGAAAGAAAAAAAAGAGAGGGGAGGACAAAATTATAAACTATTTTAAATTGTGAAATTTTGTTGAAATTATTATGTGTAATAAGCAAGCATAGATGGGAAATACACAGCCATGTGCTTTCCATTTCAACAAAATTCAGTTTAAGATAAAGCAAGAAAAGATAATAAATTAGACCAGTACATGTTAGCTAATCAAATTTATTACAACTAAATAATAAGTAGTCTTTAATATAACTTGACTGCACTACATGAAAGACCACCTCCAATTCCTCTGTTCTCCTCTTTCAGGGACACTATTAAGCCATTTTTAGTCCTTTAAATCCTTGCTCCAACATTACCTTCCCCTTACTCAGGATCCATATAACTCCCATAAAAAATAAACACTTAAACCTGATTTAAAAAAAATAACTAGTAATTTCCACATATCAGATTCAAAACATCTTTTTCTGAACTGCAGCATTTTATTACAGACCAAACTCTGAGCTCAGATAAGAAACAAAAACAGCCTTATTAAGTCTAATTAAAAGTTCTATGGCAACAGAGACTCTGATACCACCAAGAACAGTAAAAATCTTGGTGGAACAGCAGCATTTGGAAATTTAAGTCAGGAGACTGTGAGGTTTATACATGTGCTGTCTTTCTGATGCTTTAACCAGTGCTTTTTAACCAGTGCTTCTGTCAATAACAGTCTCTTCACCTCACTCTATGTGAGATTCTTCCCAGTAGTGATATGATTACTCTAAATCTTTGCAGAATCAGTAGTAGGTACAAAACTCACCATAATATACACCACAATGGTTTTGCACACAGTGTCATCCCTTAAAACCTGTCTTTGAGCTTTACTCTGATTTCCTGTGCCTCTTTATAGCCCTTGCAATCTCACCTTAAAATGGGGGGATTGTTGCTCACCAGAGACCAGCATCATCTTCCCTCTCTGGAAGAGTCAGCTCTGGGAAAAACACACCCTATCTGCAAGAGCCCTTGGGACTAGGGAAGGATCCCTGTGGGGCTGAGGGATTCAGTGGTGCTATGGTAGGTCTCCAGAAACTGAGAAAGCAAGAGAAAGAAACATTGGAGAAACTGGGTGGTATGATCCTTTCCAGATGTTTTGTGCAATGGCATTAAGCAAGTAGGGTTTGTTTAAGATCACAGACAGAGTAAAAGACAGATGCAAGCTCATTCTCCCAGCAGTCCACTGATCTGTAATAATTTCTTTAATAGCTTATTTCTTACTGGTATTGTTTAGTTCTTGTCCCTTGATTTTACTTATACTCCTCAATTCATCCCTAGAACAGCCCAGGTAAAACACCACTGTGTAGAAAGCAGGTCCTCTAGGTCCCCTTTCCTAGGGAAAGCCCTAAATTTATAGGCTTTTCTTTTGAAACCCTGCACTAGGCTAGTTCTTCAAACCAATTCTCCAACGTGTGGAAGAGCACTGCCATTAAACGAATAATTGGAAGAACAGAAAACCAAATGAAAGCTAGTTCTGCATTTAAGCTCTCATAATGAGCACAAGATTATGTTCTACTTGGATCTATAATTGTATCAACAGAAGCCACATAGTAATACTTTGAATGTCTAACTAGAACCATTAAAAAGGAGAGTAAGGTGAAGAATTAAACTAAATACTTGAAAAAAGATAGTCCACACCATCTATGCTATTTATGACCTACATACTTCAAAATGAAAAGTCCCCATGAAATTCAACTCACCAACAATACAGGCCAACAATATACTATATATAGTATATATTTGATTAATATACTTACCATTAATCACATTTAATCACATTATTATATATTTACATTAATTATATAATTAAACAGTAGCATAACAATTTAAATAGCGCAATGTAAATAGTGTACTCAACATACAAAACTTACAAGGAAGCAAAATCAGATAAGGCATTCAAACCAGTTGTGTTACAAATTCAAAAAGGAGAATTTCCCAAGCAGAACATTTTAAGAACTTCCAGACCTTAAATGATTTTGACAAATACATGGAACCACTAAGGACTATGCTCTGGATTACTTAAAAAACACAGTATTAACAAAATACATAAAAAGGAAAAAAAGGGGAAAAAAAACCTCAAGGGCACAAGACCACAATAAAAACTGACAGATTCAATACAGGAAATTAATGAGGTGCCTTTGCTTTTATTACTCATACTTACACTGCTATTCTTAGCCTCTACTTATATATCCTCAAATTTTTTTTATTTCTTTAAGCTAGTTCTGAAGTCAAAATAGCAAGTGTAATCAAGTTTCTTATTAAGCAAATTGTGATATCAGATTCATTAATAAAATGTTTTCTCCAACAAAAAGAAAATATATCATTCTTACCTCTGTTACTTTGGGCTGAAGTCTTAAAACCTCAGGACTCATGCGTGGTATATCTATATGTATCTAATTAGACAAAGAAGAATACTGTAAAAGGAACCAACAGCACACTTTCTAAACAACATAATACTTAATTATATTCGTTTACACTATTAGTTGTAATCACATTGTATCATTACTTTTGGGATAACATGGATTTGTACCATATTTCAAAACATACAGCCAAATTTTTTTTTAGTCTTTCAATGAAGCAATCTTTAAAAACACATACATTTATAGTCACAGTATAGGATCCTTACATCACATTTTAATTATTTGCAAATTATAATTATATTACCTCAGGGTAATTATGAGTAAATACTTTACTTCTGTAAAGTCATATTCAACTGCCACTATCATAGAATCACTTAGGCTGGAAAAGACCTGTAAGATCATCAAGACCAAATTCCAAAAGTAAAAGAGTTTAGCACATATTTTAATGTCTTTGACAACCAAGAAGAGAGCACAAAAATACCAGAATTTCTAAAATTTTTATTCCCAACTTCACAAAGGAGTTTTATGCAACAGAGTGCTCAAGTGATGATTTTGGTTTCCACTCACAAGCCTTATATTAGTGATACTATATACTTCTTACTACTAAAGATTAGTCTTGAAGCTGAAAGAAAGAACTTCACTCCTTCTGTCCTAAGGAATTCTAAAGTATCATTGCTTAGTGCAACAAACTACTCATTTCAATACAAAACTTGAAGAAAAGTTATCTGCTTATTCTGGGTGAGCATGAAAGTTTGACATGCCTATGTTCATAGCTCATCATATACAGCTTCAACTTCTTCAGCAGAAGTTTAGAGCCAGTAAGACACAGACACTGTTGTACTTTCCCTGTCCATCTTCACTCATTTGAAATAGGGTCTGAGCAGGAGATGAAAGACTTGAAAATACAACTATTTTTAAACAGAAAAACATGGCAACACTAACGCTGACATTAAAGGAAATCCACTATTTCGAATTTTAGATCAAAATTACTTCATATTTTTGCTTCTAAAGTCTAGGAAAATTATTAGAGGGTTGTCTATTTGGTAAGATTAAAGAAACAGAGGAAAAACAGCAGCAAAGTTCAAAAACAATCTGTAAGTCCTTTAAGAAGTGTTCTGTAGATAAAAGTCAATTCAATAGGTGTTTTACCTGTCTGTAGGTATCTTGGTGGTTTTCATCATTTCTGGAATCATAGTATTGTTCAACAAATGCAAAATACTCTTTGCGTTTTCTTTGTAAAGTGCTTTCTCTCCGGTCCACATTTGCAGGAAGATAGCCCTGAAAAAACAGTGACATGAAAAGGATGTTACTCTGCCTTACAAGAAGCACTGCAGGTATTTGATTACATGTGACAAGAGATCTAACAAACTGATGTAGCACCATAAGCTCCCACACAAATCTAAATAATCCTTTACTAAACTATTTTTCTAATCACTCCAACCGGTACAAAAGTTCAGAAATAAACACCTTATAGAAATAGCTGCTTTTTTTTTTTTTTTTTTTGCCTTTTTTTCTACAAAATACAATTTCTCATAAAAAAATACTAAGATGGTGTTGACTTTCTAGGAGAAAAGCTTCAATAAATAAGTTCAGGTAAATTTAATACCATGTGCATTGCTTAATTTCTATGTGGCTAGTATTGGAGCAATTTTGTTACATTTTTAAACAACATGTATTGACTCAGTTGCCTTCAAGTAGGAATTTATATAAATTAGCAAGGGAGGTTTACATTCAATATTAGGAAAAACTTCTTCATGGAAAGGATTATCAAGTATTAGAACAGGATGCCTGAGGATGTGGCTGAGTCACCGTCCCTGGAGGCATTTAAAAGATGTGCAGATGTGGCCCTTAGGAACACAGTTTAGTGGTAGACTGGGCAGTGCTGGGTTTATGGTTGGACAACACAACCTTAAAGATCCTTTCCAACCTATTGTTTCCAATCACAATTCTATGCTTCATTCAAAGTGTTATTCCTGTACACTTTAATTACTCAGTTTATAATGACAACAGAGTAAGTACAGACCATACTACATTTCAGATACCATAAGAGGTACTTTCTTTGGCAAAATGAATTCCTTTAAGATATACAGACTTGTGTCTGATTCAAAGTACTTTAAATCCTACCAGCTTCATTTTTGCCTAAAGACTTTGTCTGACATTTAATATCTCGTTCCAGTGTTTTGTGTTAAATATTGAATTCTGCTGCCCATTTATTCTCAACAGTTGTGGTTTCTTCCCTGTAGGATATCTTAGTTGGTTGCATTAGAAAATAATTCATTTTTGATATCAAACGTGATTGTTCAAAGGACACAAGTCTTTTTGCCATTATTCAGTTTCAAAGACTGAACTAATTTTTCAATTCAACATGTCATGTTTCCTGTTCACTTTACAAATTACTTTTTAAAGTTGGGAAGGTTTGAAACGTATCAACAGCGAATAATTTGTGGAGAGTTTAATCCACTTATTCAATAATTTCCTCCAAAGGTTTTTGCAAACATATCTTTACTTTTGTTACTCAAAAGAGAAGAGAGCCTATATAGTTCTTCTTGCTGTTTAGGTACAGTGTACTTAACATTTTTGCTATATTTTAAAAATTAATCATGTGTTTTCTTTTAATATATTGTTACCAATAGACATGCATAATATCAACAGAGAATTATATTGAAAAACTGTCTTCATCAAACACTTGTTAACATTATCAACCAGCTGACAAACAAATCTCAAGTCATCAATTTCTTAAACCACATTTTTAAAATTCCAATTTCTATGCCAGTTTTACAAACAAGACAATCATCATCTGACTCAGATACCACCAAGTATAATCAGTTCCCTGAAAGAAATTAAGTTTGGGCTTTTTTAAAAAGACTTTTGAATATTTTTGAAACAAACAAACACTAAAACCATAACTATACTTTGGTTTCTTCAGTTTTCTGGCTGTTTTTTAGTATTGCAACTCATCTTCAATCAAAATATCACTTGATTTTTAGGAACACTTCTTTCCCCAGGAGTTCCTGGTGCACTATATAGAACCATAAAATGGTTTGTGTTGGTAAGGACATTAAAGATCATCTAGCTCCAACACCCCTTCCACTAGACCAGGTTCCTCAGAGCTCCATCCAACCTGGCTTTAAACACTTCCAGGGATTACCATTATTACTCCCCCTTACCTGGGACATTAACAGTAGGTCACTATTAGTTACCATCAGAAAAAAAGCATATGACCATAAAAACTGAAAGCACTTCTCTTTCCCTCTTGGGAAAAAAGATGAAAAAAAATGCTGCCTTACAGTATGGAAAAGTAATGATTACTAAATGACTCATTTTTGGGTTTCCAAAACATACGAAACAAGGACCACATAATAGAAAAGAAATCGCAGCAGTACTTACTTAAGAAAAAGCTAAGAATTTTCAAAATACTGCCATTTGGAGGTAGAAAAAGCAAACAAACAAGCTAGAGTTTTGTAGATCTCTTACTCAAAAAAAATCCACTTAATTGCTAAAATTTTAAAAAAGCCCTCTGAAAGCAGGTTTTTGCAGAGGTATGGCAAGATGAAGCTGCAAATTGAACATAAGTAGATCCTGAATTGGAATTGTTAAAGCAACAGAACAAGAGAGCAGGAGTTCACTTAGGCATTTTTCTAGACCCAGAATACTAAATCAAAATCAACTTATGGAATTAAGTTAAAGCTCCTGGAAGCCTATGCTCTGATTAAAAGGCAAGAGGAGTCAGTTCATTTTATATTTTTATAATTTGCATAATTCCAACTCGCTAAACCTCAGTATCAGTCTTCTGATTCAGAAATTAAAAAATGCTTATGTTTTTGCTTACCATGTCTCAAAGTCAACTTGAGTTAGCCATAATTTTCCTTACTTTTAGTATTTTAAAACAGACATCCTAAACTTAAGGAGAAAGAAATGCCTTTTTTACTACCAAAATCTCATATAACTTTGGAAACAGAACTAAAATAAATTGTAAGCTCCAAGTTTAATTTCAATTACAGCAGGATATTTGAATATCCACCATTAAGTTGCATCTGCATTTAGCATTAGAAGGAACTAAGCTGCAAATTTAGTAGAACTCATCAACAAGAGAGTCTCTTTCAGTCACTGGAAATCAGTGTCAATCTGAAGTAAATACTTTGCATTCCCTACAGAATTATTCTATAAAAAGCAAAGCTATTTAAGTCTACTCTCTGAAAAATTCTATAGTGCTAAACTGGTGCGCGTGTATAATTCAGAATTTTAAACAGTTCTTAAATGCAAGGAGATTTGCTGAGAAAGTGTCTTTCACAGCCTCTGGAGAGCAGACATCACGAGAGTTCTGCTTCTTTTTAATACAAATATCCTCATAAGCCTTCTCCAACCACAGGCAGACAAACAGCTAAAATGCTTAACTGTTTGTCATCACAACCATCATAGCTGAAAAGATTGACATGAAAAATACCTCCATGAAGAATAAACTGTATTTTTGCAGAAGAACCTTTTTAAACACAGTGCAAACACCAAGATGAAAAAAATTCTGTTCTGTAACATCAAACTCAGTGAATCACATATTCCCACAAGCTTCTATCAGATGCCCAACTGAAACACCTCCATGGTACTTCAGACAACTGATTCCCAAGCTACAGCCATTGCAAAACCCTCTGGCCATAGGGAAAAAGTCTGAGTGCTCAGCCACCCAAAAACTCACACCACAAAAAAGTGATTAGCTTTTTAATGAAGTTGTCTCTCTGAACTACCTCACAGGTCTGACATCAGGAGAGCCAATGTCACAACTTAATTGACACAGTGGCTCAGAGTTGTTCATCATAAAGCACTATAGAAGAATCAGCCAAAAAACCTATAGATCCTATCACTGCATTTCCTCACTACAGTGTTAATCCTTTCTTGCAGTGACTTTAATGTGAAGTCAGAATGAAGCCTTTCATAGGACACTGATGGTCTTTGCTTCCCCTACTGTGTGTCTATTTTCAAGAAAACTGTTAAGAATGTACTTGTCTCTGAACTCTCCACCATTCCATCAAAACTGGTTGAAAGAAGCCACTGTTACCACAAGCCTTTCTTTCATAGAAAGTCAGGCTGAAAAATAAAGACACACAGCTGGCATGGTTTACTACTGCTTCTCATCCCCCTCCTTTCAATTTGATAGATTAATCTTGAAACTGAGTAAAAGAACATAACTTCCATTACAATTCAGCACAAAACACATTTCCAACCATCACTGATGGATTACAATTAATGCAAAATCATTTGCAGAGCTTCAAAAAACTATTAGTACTAAATGAAGAGGAAGAATAATAAAAAAAATACAACTTACTGAAAGAAGCTTCCATGCAATTGGACGAACCCGTTTGGGAATGCCAGACCAACTCAATTTTCGCAATTCATCTATTAAAACACAATGGTTTCATGAGAAGCAAGGAAGTGTTTACAGCAATGGTCTTCTTAGAAAATCCAGTGAATACAGAAATATAGGGTAGTCCTAATGAATCAATAAAATACTGGATAACTGCTATCCATAAGGACACCTATGGTAATAGGTACTGAGTGTGATAAGGTAATTCTCTGGAATATTTCTCAGCATTACTTTTTGATATACATGCCTTCTATTGTCTCAGTTGGCAACTTACTAGTAAATGTATTATTCTTCCAAGTATTTTTGAGATACATATGAAAGGAATACAATGTATCAAAGCAGGTAAAAACACTTGCAATATTATTAAGATCTAAACAAAATAAGGAGCAGCAGCATATGCTTTCAGAAAACATTAAGAAGTTCACAGTACTTCTGCACACTAAATATGCATGAATGGAGGAAGCACGAAACCATGTTTATACACATAACCCCAAGAAATTTCACAGTTCAAAATAAATTTCTCCCTTATCCTTCACCTCAAGGAGTTAAGAGGCATTGGAAGAATAAAAAATGACCAAAGGATCAGTAACATTAGAAAAATATGACGCTACTAGAGTCCAGTTTGAACCAAAGTCTCAAAGAAACAATGAAAGCAGAACTTGTACAGACTATAAATACAGATTAAGAGAGAAATTCAAAAAGTCACAGCCTGGCACAACAAAAACACTTCATTATGAGTATGCTGTCACTGCAAACACAAGGATTCAATGGTAAAAAGATGTAATAAGCATCTGAAATGAGTTTAATTTATTGCCATACTCCAGCCGTGATCATCCTGCCCAACAGGAACCCCAGACAGCACTGGTTACATCACTTAACCCTGTTTCCCATTTTTTGATCTTCTTCCAGCATACTTCTACTTCCTTTTCTCTGCCCCCATTTAACAAACCACTTCAATTATTTCTTCCCTTCAGTGTCTCAGCTTTGCTACTACTATACCCGAATTTGGTATTTCTGAAATGATTATCAGGCACTGTTGGTCTTGTAAGGCTGCACTTACCCTAAGTGATCCCAGTGCTTCTTTCCACGCACTGGCACTGACTGGGCACCTCTCACATAATTCCCCCTCTACACTTGTGAAATCCAGGCATATCATAGGGTACTATCTACAACTTGTGTCAGCTTCTCACACCATGGTTGGCAACATGCAGCAATTTTTCACATCACCTACACTAGTTCTCACCCCAGGAAGTTTGTTCAGCCTCCAAGCAGCTTCAGCAGCTTCCAGCCTCTACCACTTCTGCAACAAGCTTCAATTCCACCCATGATTTGATGCCCCACAACACTAAGCACTACAGCGTAAGTAACAGTATCACTGGTCATATTCTAAAAGCCAGAAAGGCAGGAACTGGTCAGAAGATGTAAAGGCAAAGGAAACATATAATATGAACAGGAGTAGAAAAACAGTATTTTGTATAATTTGTGAACAAAAACAATTTTTAAAAAAGAGATAATATCTGCCTTAACTAAACAATCTACAATTTTTATATGTGTTTCCCTCCTACCCCAAAGCATGACAGTTCCAGTTGGTTTACTATCAGTGAAAGCCCCAAGTCTTCAAAAGTAAAATCTCCAACTATCCATCTTCCTGCTCTCCTCCTTGTGCAGTATTTATGAACAAATATGCTTTACTGGGTCTAATCTACTTGTGTTCAGGCTGAAGAGAAATCCATCTTGTGCATTAGTTTATTACTTCCTTACACAATCATTTGGCTCAAGTTTCAAGTTTTGGCTACCTTTGCACACAATCATATAATTTACAAACTATGTAATTAGGATATGAAGAAAATAGAAAATATTTGAAAAATTTTTGTAAATATTTTTGAAAAAATATTGAAAAAACTAACTCCGCAATTACTTTTATTACCTTCTAGTAACACAATTGTCCATTCTCAACTCTATACCCACCAAAACACTCTAATCTTCCATCTTTCCATTTTTTTGTTCCACCTTTAACTAGACTCAATAGGAACCCACGCCCAAACAACCATACCAACCTCTAACAGCCAATGTAAAGAAAAAAAAAAAGTCTAAAAAAGGAAAATATGCAGATCGACTGTCACAATCACAAATGTGAAGCATGTGATTAAATGAGTGACAGATCATCCCAAATCCCCCAGTACAAAAATTCCACTTACTTTTAAGTAACTCATTTAAGTCCAAAGATAGGAAACATACAGGCAAATTGGAACACAGCTTATTTTCCCTCCCTCCCCTCCTGATGCTATTCTGCAATGACCATATGTTTTCTATCACATATTCCAAACAATAACACATGCTACAGGAGGGGGTTAAAAAGGACTGCTCTTTCTGGGAGGAAATCTCAGCACTGGATATGGAAGTAAAAACAAAAGACAAATGATCTTTTTTTTACAATGTAACACTTACTTGAAACAGATTCTCTATTTATCCATCATGTAGGATTTGGGAGTGAATACCTCCCTGCATTCTTCCATGCTGAATACAAATAATTACTTATGTTGCTTTGCCACTGCCTTATCCTATCCGGGAGCTCTTTTTACACCTAGATCGTCTGCTGGGCCTACAAAATCTTTGGCCATGTTCCTTCTCCCAATATATCTGAGAAAAACTAGTTTAAAGCTAGTTTTTATATGTTTCTAAGCTGTTTCTCAAATTCTCTTTTAGAAATGCTTCCATTCATTTGGCCTAACAGGATTCATATTCTGCTCTGCTCTCCTTATTTGACACAGAACTTTACCTTTTGGATTGTATTTAATAACCTTCTATTGTATTTAATAACCTCCTCTGCTCTGTTGTCATGCCATCCTTCTGAACTTTCTCAAGGCTTTAGTTTCTAGTTTTGCTTTCGTAAGTGGTACAGTAATTGCTTTCAGGACCAAGAACTGTTAGACAGATGATTGCACACCTGAGAGTTAAGTCAATTCCATCACAAACCATTACCCTGGGTATGTGAGAATTCTGCGTCTTCACACTGACTGCTGCCCTATATCACCGTCTTCCAAAATTCCAGGACCTCAGATTAGTCCAAAAAAATCAGATAAAATTCTGGCCCTAACCTTTCACTACAGTGATCTTAACTACTATTTTGCCAGTGACAAAGAGCAGACATTAAAACTCAAAGAGATTATGCAAGAATTCTTATCAGGTGTAGTAGCAACCCCCAAAAGCACACAGTCTGACCCTTGCATGACATTATTGCTAAAGCATCAACTCACATTATGCTTTCCTCTGATGGTTCATCACCAAAACAAGAAGAAAGAAAACAAAGGACCCTGCCCCTTCCAACAACAATCACAACAGCAGGACAAAAGTTGCTCCTGGAAGACTTAGTCTAACATTACTATAACATGAAACAAAAATGCTTCTGGTGTAGAGAAGAAAAAATTGAAGCAAATACATGAGAGTACCATTTTACACACATATAAAAGACTTAGTGGAGTTAAATTCTAATACTGCTGTTAAAATGCATTTAGTACCTGTGCATTTTATTAGACATACATAGCTAAATTTTACAGCAAGCGTCTCTGTTAGTCTTTAAGATGGGCTTTATTCTTATAAATGATTCAACAGGTGAGTTCCTAAAAATTAAATAACAGCAGATAATTGAAATACTTCCGTTCTATTCTCAGGTTACCTTGAGACACTGACTACTGACTGGTCAGTCTCACTTCTGTGCCTGGGAAGGTAATGGAACTGAAGACCCTGCTAGAAGCTCCATGAAGGCACATGCAGGACAGTGATGTGATTTGAGACAGCCAGCATAGCTGACCAGAGCAAGTCCTGCCTGAGCAGGATTTTGGCCTTCTACAATGGAGTGACTAATCAGTGGACAAGGAAAGGCTTTACAGGTGTCACCTACTTAGACTTCTGTAAAGCCTTTGACACGGTCCCCCACAAAACCCTCCTCTGTGTTGGAGAGAGAAGTGGATTTGATGGTGGACTCTTTGGTGAATGAAGAATTGGTTGAATAATCACATCTGGGAAGTACTGGCCAGTGGCTCAATGCTGAGAAGGAGATCAGTGATGAGCAGTGTCCCTCAGGAGTTCATAATGAGCCCAGCATTATTCCATGTTGGGGACATACTGCAGGACCAAGCGTACCCTCAGCAAATTTGAGCAAAAGCCTGAGCTGAGTGGTGTGGTTGATACACCTGAGACCTGGAATGCCATCCAGAGGGACAAGTAAGATCATGGGAATCATCAGGTTTAACAAGGACAAGTGAAAGGTCCTGCACCTAGGTTGGGGCAACCCACCAGCATCAATGCAGGCCAGGGGATGGAAGGATTAGGGCAATAAAAATGGGAGAAGGACTGGTGGATTAGAGGCTGGACAGGTGGAAAATCCAAATGTGTCCTGGGCTGCATCAGAAGCAAAATGGCCAGCAGGTTAAGGGAGGTAATTCTCCCCCTCTACTACACTTTGGTGAGGCCTCCCGCTGGGCACGGAGGCATCCAGCTCTGGAGTCCTCAGTAAAAGAAAGGCACGGACCTTTTGGAGTGAGTCCAGAGGGCCATGAAGATGGTCAGGGGGCTGTAATGCCAAAAAGATTTTTGGGTTTTATACATTTTCCATATAGTTGTAGCTCTGTAGACTACTATTATATAGTTATATAGCTCCTAACTAATTATATTAGTTTTCCTACTCCATTACCTAAATTTTAGAACAATAAACTAACCTTCCTGGAATCTTATTTAGTCTTGCCCCTATAGTGTGAACCAGGAACAACTTTATTTTCTCTTTATATTGTACACATAATAAATGTGGGGTTAGAAGCTAGGGGCAGCTTCAGTGGAGAGCAGAACCAGAAGAGGGGATTACTTAATTAACTGTTTCTCTAATTGGATGATTTCTGTTAAGTATGCTAATGTGTTAAACTAATAAAACTGTCAGGGTCCTGTATTACATGTGCATCTTGCCATATTTGCACCATGAAGGACCTTCATTAAAGGAAACAACTTTTTGTTATCTCAGTATTGTTTGGCTTGTGGCATCAGGAATCAGCTGGACCACCCTTCCCATGAAGACAGGCTGAGCTAGTTGGGGCTGTTCAGCCTGGAAAAGAGGAGGCTCTGGGCAGACATTGTTGTGGCCTTTCAATACTTAAAGGGAACTTATAAGAAAGATGGGGACAGATTTTTTTTCAGAATCTGTATTGATATGATACGGGGTAATGGTTTACATCTGAAAGAGCATGGCTTTAGACCAAATATAAGGAAGAAATTTCTTACAGTGAAGATGGTGAAACACTGGAACAGGTTACCCAGAGAAGTTGTGAATGTCCCATCTTTGGAAACATTCCTGGTGAGGGTCTCAGAGCAACCTGATCTAGTTGAGAATATGTCCCTGCTAATTGCAGGGGTGTTGAACTAGATTGCTTAAAGATCCTTCTAACCCAAACTATTCTATGAACTAGTATTTTAGTTATTAAACTATTTGTCATTAGCTGTAACGTTACATTCTCCCTAGTCAAAGCATAGCTTCAATGAACAATCATTAGAGCAACTCCACCCCCTTGTAGACTTCCCAAGGAATCAGATATCCCAGTTTTGAGTTGCTGAGCAGGTTTCCAAGCACAGACTTTCTACAAAAGAGTTTTAATAGCACCTACAAATCAGATACACATTTTCAATCAAGATCGTACTGCAAAAATATTCTTGCTTCAATACAATCAATATTTTCCTAAACTTCCCAGAACAATTATTTTGAAAGTGAGCATTTGTAAACATTCTAACTACAGACATGATCACTTGTTTGACGTGTAAGCAAAGAACCAGATGAAATTAGGCAGATCCAAAAAGAGCATCTGTAAAACCCTGTCTGCGAACTCTGCCCCAAACTGAAAGGATACTTTCTGAAGAAGCAGTTTAAACCCCAATTGTTAATCTGTTTTTCAGCTGCTTCATTATTTGACATAATTCTGTGACCAATGAGTATGAAAGAATTTATAAATCTCCATAGATTTTGAACAGAAAGCATCTCAACTTGCTCACACCAGCCATCTATCACTTCTGCTTAGGAGACAGCAGTTACTTTTCACAGAAACATTGTTGCTTTACAGTATCTTATTATGAAGGTATAATGTGGTATGAAAATGCTTCAAATTAATATGATTAATTTAATTTCGGAAAAAAATTATTTTTTCTGGTATGCTACAATACATTTACAGATACATTTCCTGTCTCTGCAGAAGAAAAAGTTTAAAGCAATTGTTCTAACAGCAATCTTCGGAGTATCCTTTTACTGCATTTAGATTCAAAGACTTCTCATATTCCATAAATATTTCATGGGGAATTTTACAAAGAAAACATGTCATTAGTTTACCAGCTTTCAACTGCACAAGCAGTTACTGGAGTGATTACCCACTATACCTAAAACACAACCCAGTCTACAAATCTTTTTCTTGGAACTACAAGCTCTATCCATTATAAATATATAAAAACTAAGAAATATTAAAGGAATTAAAAATTTCTCTGTATTATTAAAAAGTATACTAATAATACTATTAATACATACAATGTATGTATTATTCATTTCTGATATAGCTGTTATTTCATTAAGATTACTATAAATGGCTACATGAAGTGATGGCCTGCACGAGCAACTCCATGATAGATACGATAAACTAGATTTACATGGTTTATGTTCCTATAACATAAA
Source organism: Cichladusa arquata (assembly GCA_026413545.1). Lineage (NCBI taxonomy): Eukaryota > Metazoa > Chordata > Aves > Passeriformes > Muscicapidae > Cichladusa > Cichladusa arquata. The sequence continues at coordinate 15,211,950 of JAOTQP010000870.1, read as the reverse complement.
TTCCTTGGATATTTTAACTACACAAAGCTGGAAAATTCCTTCAAACACACAGATGCACAGAACTGCAGCTCCCCCAACAGCATGTTATAATACAGGCAGTACATATAGAAAATAGCTTTAATAGTGGGCTTGTTATTACTATGGCAACCACAGCAACTGCTTTTCAAAATGAAAAATAGCTCTGTTAGGCACTCCATTAATTTTTTTTTTTTAATCAAACACTGCCCTTAATCTTCTCAATGGAACAAAGAGTTATTCTGAATGTTGCAGAAACAGGAAATAAAGTCCAATCCACCTTTGTAAATACAGGGTAAGAGCCTTTTCAGATCCTTTGCTAGAAAAGACTAGGAAAGTACATCTTGTCTGCTACTTCACATAAAAAGTCAGAAGCAGAAGCAGACGAGGTTGATGTTCCATCGTACAAGAAAGAAAGTGATTAGGAAAACTAAGGCAAAAAGAAGATTACTGAAACTAAGACATGAAGCTAGTGATGAAAACAATAAGTAATGAAGAACAACTGTAGCAGCAGATGATGTTTTTCATAGTTCTCCCAAAACATTCAATTTCTTTGCATCAGCAACTGTTTTTATTTTTACATTAATGCCATTGAAACGGTTTCTAACTTTTCAGGTACAACTCAGGGAAAAGCTTCTAAACCCTATTCAGAATGTTTGGGGGAAAAAAAAAAAAAGCAGCTCTTGCTAATTAAATTATGAGTCTTTACACCAGTGGTTGCACTGGAAGTATTATTTTAGTCTAGCTTTACATTAGGTTCTATTATATTAAATTCCTGTATAGGGCTAGCCCTTAACCTCTAAGTTAACCTTCTCAGTTAACTGCAAACATACATTCTATCCAGAGTAGTTGTCCATTGTGGCTAAAACACACAGAGAGAGAGCATACCTAACCAATAATCTCCTTCAGGGAGGCAGCATAGCACAGACATACACAGTAAAACTTGCTCCACTGTGTTTACCTTCCCAGACAAGTTTTATGTACATCTTTCAGTTCTGGACATGCTGCTAATGAAGTAACAATGACTTATGTTCCTACTTTATGAACAGCAAAGAGATGCTGGCAAGAAAACCTAAAGGATTAATAACACTTCCTTGAGCCTTCATAAGCTGACCTACAAGTTGTATGTGCCACTCATTAGAACATGTACATTGCTAATCTTGATGTTCAAAAGCTTCGGGACACAGAGCATGCTCAGAGCTCTCAGTAGTCTTGGTAGTGACCTTCCTGGTAAGTCCCTCCCCTGCCACAAAGTCTGCAAGACATCATGGAAAGAGGCAAAGCTGCTCCCTCAGTCTGTGACTTCAAGAGAGAATACCCATCTATTTTACTGGAGAGTACAGATTTCACAGTGTAAGTTCAAAGCTTTCATGATGCTATCAGGTAAGGAAGGGAGATGGCACACCAGAAAAAAAGCAAACAGCCATACAAACACAAAAACTACAAGAACATTTCGTCATATAGTACCTCACTTTCTCCCAGTTCATCCAGACTAAAATATCCCTCCTCACTGTATTGTTCACCACATGGTGAAGACTCACAGACTGTTTTTGAACACCTGATAATAAATCAGTACAATGATCTCCTAAAAATTCTGCTCAAACTTAAATGGACACAAAAAAACCCTTTTAATTAAGCAATCTTGCAATTTGGAGTGGAATGCTGTCTAATTCCCTTTTTTTTTTCTTTGATGATCAGTTAGTCATAACTACCAAGGCAAGTACCTGTGTGTACACAGGAATTTGAATGATAAGTTAGTGATTTTTCTTTTTTAACAGTAACCACTTCACATCAGCTGACCTTAGGGGTCCCACTGTAATGCTCTACAGTAAAATCCACTTGGAAAAAGACATACTATAGAACTCCACTCTTTGTTAATGGAGCCATGAGTATAACATGGAAGTTTTAAGGATTGTGCTAAGAGCACACTTTCTAAGCAGATCAATGGTTTTAACCTGAAATGTTCTCTGTGGATGTCCACACGAAAAGAAACAGCTTACTCTCTAAGCTATTTTCATACTAATAAAAGAATCACATAGATCTTTGATATATAGGCAAGAAGTCCAGAACCTCAGAACTAGGCTCATCTGTGTAGTTCACAATGCCTCTTATCTGTCTATTAATTTGAGTCATACTTGAATACCAAAACTCTTGACCAAAAAAAAAAGGGGAAAGCTTTAAGGTTACAGGCTCCTTTTCCAGAACTGAGAAAGTTTGTTAATAGGAGCTGCACCTGTTTAGTCTTACTCTTTTTATCCTCAATAAGATCTTAATTCAATGATAGGTGGTGTTTGGAACACAGAACAGTGAGGAGTCTTCGCTCAAGTCAAAATTAACTAATCCTTGATAAAAGATAACAATGTTAGTCTGCAATTAAACTACAGTTCTTCTGTACGGCCCTTGATATAGTCCTTCATCCTTGCCACTAAAAGTGGAGAGATTTGTTGAGGGATGGGTGCCAGATACAGACATTCAGTCAGTTGCTTATCCCAAGGGTTACAGCCAATAGCTCAGCTCCAAGTGGAAACCAGCAACGTAGTGTCCCACAAAGGTCCCCACCAGGGCCAATTCCATCTAGCGTCTTCCTCAAGGACACTGACAGAGGGATCAAGTGCACACTCAGTCAGCTGGCAGATGACACCAAGCTGTGACACAGTGGATTTGCTGGAAGGAGCACATCGCATCCAGGAAGACTTGGAAGGACTTAAGAGGTGGGCCCAGGCAAACCCCATGAAGTTCAACAAGGGCAAGTGGAAGGTCCTGCAGCTGGACTGGAGCAATCACTAGAATCAGCACACGTCTGCAACTACTAGGTCAATCCAGGATCTTAACAAAAGAAGAGCAATACATCCTGGAGGAAAAAACTATGCAAGATCTTCTCAAAATTGCTTCAAGAATCCATTATCATCTAGTTACAATGAAAAATCATTAATTAATATCTTTACACAGAAATATTTCACTAGAGCAGTAATCAGAATAAATGCTTACCATTAAATGAAAACACAAGTTATGAGACCAACCCACAGAAAATAGGAAGACAAAATATTAATCCTGCAAAAAGTAACTAAAAAAGGAATAAATAATGGATATTTAGCAACTCATTTCTTTCAGAAAACTCTGAATTAATAAAAAACGATGTTACAAAGTCTACTGGGAGAATACTGCCCTTTTTATTAATTTTCTTAGCTAAATAGGAAAGCATATTTTGCAGATAAAAAGCTAACTAGAACAGAACAAAAATCAGAGAGGATACCTTTTGGTGATAATAATTTGAAAAGACAGATATGACTAATGGCACATCACACGAAGCAGCAGTAGGACACATGTTAACTTTATACTATATATCAACACACTGAAAGAAGAATGGACACTCACATGATCAACTACAAGTAATTCACAGCTGCAGGGGGCATTAAAATTCTAAATGGCATGGATGTACTAGGAGCACAGAGATAAATCACTGTGTAGCTCAGTGCAGATAAATTAATGAAGCTGGGAACAAAATTAATCAAGTTCATTTCAATTAATGCATTTTGGAAAGTTATTGAAACTTTTCAATAGCACCAGTTTGGCAAGCAATTTTACAGGACATAACAAACTGCTGTTACAGAATACTAGATTTATGAGCCATAAGTGAAAGAAAAGGTAATTACTATGTTAGATCAGGTTTAATATAAATCTAGAATGGATGTGACCATGAATAGGAAAATCCTACTCTTCAAGATGCTGCAACAATACAGAAGACCACTGTGATGGGAAAAAGAGACATCTAACCTTTCCTTTCTGAATTTAATCTCTAGAGATCCACTCTTGAATTCTTTTACTATAGTACACAGAGACAACCAGCTATTGTTATGAAATAATCTGAGGTTACAACATTTTTAACTCCTGTAAAATTCTGTAATTAATTTTTCCCACCATCAGATTAATCAAAAGTACAGCTATTCTTTAGATGTTCTGTAAGACTTCACAATATTATCCACTACTTCCATAGCAAACCACTAGCTAAGACAGTACTCATCTTGTAGTACTCTCTGGAAAGGTTGTTTTTTTTTTTTTTTGAGACTTGGTCAGAAGGATGAAGAGAAAGAGATGAGTTCTTTTAAAAGTACAGTGAAAAGTGCTCTTGAATGTACACAAAAGCTGAAGTAAATTTAAGATGGGAATACTTTACAGTTTTCATGGGTGCCTTTACAGGGCCTTCTATTATTTTTATCAAGGTAGTATGCTAAAAATTCAATATCTTTTATTCAGCTTGGGATTTGCCATGACTAGGTAGAACAAAAGTGACCCTAGCATGCAAAACAATTTTACAACTTAAGAAATTAGTTGGTTTGGCTCTGAAATAATACGTGTGTTATGTCACATTACAATGTTATGAAGGTTTATTAAACCAAGAAAACACAGCACACCAAGCTTACCACTGGTTGCTGTTTTACTTAAATGTTTCTCACATCGAATTACATACTCATTAGCCATACATGTGTAAAAAAGCAGAAAAATAGTTGATTTGAAGCTAAAGAAGGAGTTCAGGAAGTGCTTTAATCAGCAAATTTTTAAACTGATATTAAAAATCCCATCATACATCCGCTGTGCTGAAGTTGCAAGTATGCAACAACTTATTGGTTGCTTTGTCAGTTTTTATCAACACTGTTTAGATTGTGCTTGCACAGTAAACAGCTCCTAAAAACACTTTACATGATCACTAAAAAAACACAAGTTTAATAAAAAGAAGTAAACTTTATTCAGAAACCCAGCAGACATAGCTGTACTGTTCCTCTAATATTTACAAAGTGGTCTGTGAAGGAAAGAAAAATTTTTTCTCAGAAATACTCCCTCCATACTACTTTGTTAAAGTTCTGTTCCTTCCTCTTAAAGCAAGCAACTGCTTGCAAAAGATTCTGCAAGCCCATCTTCACTCAGTAATGCAAGGTCCATTACAAGGAAAGACAAGACCTGAAATTAAGTAAGTCTACAACAAACTGACTGCAAGTCAAGCATAAACACAGGTTGATTGCACAAAACCACTGCGAATTATTCCTGCTGAATAACCTGGCATGAACTGCCAGGAGTGGGAAGCTGTGCAGACAAATAGACCTTGCAGCCTATTCCACAGCTGCCTCCTGAACTCAGCTATCCTACCAAGAGCCCCACTCTGCTTCCTAAACCTGCACCCATGCTCCTCACTATGATCTAACTGACAGGGCTCAGTCCTCACATCCCCATCCAACCAAACTGCTTCTTACAATAGGCTCCTTCTACCAGCCCACATTTCTTGCAGTAACCACCTATTTCCATATGTTCAAAGTATCCAGCTTGTGGACCAAACCTAACTCCAAAATCTGTTAGTGGTTTCCAATGACTAAAATAAACTTCACTTCCAAATTTTTACACATAATCTGTCTCTTTGAGAGTTTTCTTGCTAAAGAACACACTCTTTCACACCTCTAGTTGGCACACAGGACTAAAATTGCATTTTACACTATCTTTATAGGATAATGATTATTCAAGTGTGACTGAAAGGATTTCAAGATCATTTGTATTACTTTGTACTCCTAGTCAATGCTGATTTCTCCCACTGTGATAAGAGAATATGTGCGTGACATGGCTACAGTTCCACAGATTAACTTACTGTTATTTTGCTTTGAAAGGACTTGTTACATAATCTATTTCAATAATATGCAAAACTATATCAAGGAAACAAACACAATAGAAATACTTTATTTCTGATACTTCTACTTCCAAACAAAACCAAGCCTAATACTTGCAGATATGAAGACAAATATTTACAAAAATGTCTCCATGTCTTTCTAATTTAATTCATTGTGACAAACAAAGCCCAATTATTTGTGGCTCTAACACAAAACACATCCACACATACCACACCACCCTACACACACACAGACAGAATAAGCCATCTGCAACAGAATAGCCACCTATCCCTATATTACTCACCACACATTTTAGCTTGGAGCCTATTGCCTCGTTTCTACCTCACT
>JAOTQP010000870.1:15171372-15205835 GCA_026413545.1 Cichladusa arquata | reverse complement strand
ACTTTCCCAGGCTACTGCTGTCATTGTAAATCAAGAATACTATTTAAACATAATCTCCATTGTAGCACAGAACTAAACCAAATATCTTCCAAAAATGCATACATTAAAAATGCATATAGACATGCAAACACCCAATTCTGATGAATTGTGCATAGGGCAATAAGCATACACGTTTGCATATGTATATGTGTACACACACTTTTCCTAACATATACCAACAGTCCAAGCTCTACTATCATATATGATTACTCCTAAGAGCTTCATGATCATCAAGAGCTTGCATGTCATCAATAACAAGTTTATTTCTTTCACTAAAAAGAATCATTCATTACTTTTAGATAGATTTAGATATATGCACTGTTGGACATTTAGAGATATAAAAGTTAAAATATTTGCATCAAAAAAATCAAAACTGGGTATAAAATTCTATTAACACAACTTCAAACTGTAATTATCAGTTTGCATAGCAAGAGAAACCACAAGCTTCCTATAAACAGATGAAAAGGCATTATTTAGTGGTTTGTACATGAAATAATATTGAGAGCTTATTAGATATTTTTCACACTTTAATATCGTGGAAACATATTCAAACTTCACTTTCCTACATGTATTTCAGTGTGAGACTCAAGAGTTCAACAGCAAAAAAAAAAAAACAAAAACAAAAAACTAGTTTGTTTAAACAGCATTGACTAAGTTCACCACAGGCAGAGAGACTGCACTCCTAATAAGAGTGGAAATTTTCTTCCAAAATTATTTCACTTTAATCCATAAATCAGATTTACTGGTAAAGTATTCCCAACTTATTAGACAGCAAAAGTGGAAAGGATAGGTTTAAACTGAACTATGTCTCGTCTCTGAGTTTGCAACTTTATGTAACAAAGATTTCTACCATCACAACATTCTTAAGCTATGAGTTTTCATGTCAGTCACAATCACAAAGGTCATAGGATCCGTTAGGTCAAAGGGCTAAAATGCGATATTTAATTATAATTTTCAATTTTATGTAAGATATGTTTTAACACCCCCCTTTATTCACAGTTACATTTCATAAGAACATCCTATAACCCACTGAAATGCTCAATCTCATGCCGATGTTATAGTTCCCATAACTGTACTTTCCCAGCATCAATCTGACAATACAACACAGCATGGGGGGGGGGGGAAGAAAAAAAGCCTCAACTTGGACTGCATTATATTGAAGTCCCATAACAATGACCAGGCAGGAGAGCATCAATTCAAGAACTGCAAACATGCAATTTCTACTTCTTTCTGTAAGTTTCCTGGAGATATCTTCCAGAATAGTCTACCTCAAAGACATTTTCTTTCTTCACTATTTTGCCCTCAATTCCTAATCACCAAGTTCTCCAAATGCAGTGTACTAATTCTGCTTCAGATTTTCACTTGGGATACAAAGCCATTTGATTCTGTGATACCCTCTCAGCACTTGTATTGACTATTCAGCAGCTAAAATCCAGTATACAAAGGGAACAGTCAAGTTATCTGACAATACATTTGTTTTCTCATTGACTTGTTGTCAGCATTCACAGATGAGACACAGAACTACTGTATCAGCCTGTGAACATGTAGAATCAGGCTCACGAAGTAGACGAGCAGTAATACTTACATGTCTCATCTTTTTTCACTCCTGTCTATTTCCAAGCATGAAAATCATGGTTATATGTCAAGCTATTTTACTATCAGGCATTAACAATAAACACAGCTAATTATACTTGGGATTTTTTTTCTACAGAGATTAATCCAGTAGGAAGAAATAATGTGAGAAAGAACAAGAAGCCATAGAACGCTGGATGCATTAGTAGGACATAAGAAAATCACTTATTAAAATCTTTCAATTTTATTCATTCGTAACATCAATTTTCAGTGTTAGATCCTAACCAAACCATATGACAGGACAGTACATTAAACAGGAAAATTCTACAGTTTAAGAATAAGTTAGATGTAATTCATAGGTCCTCTGCAAAACACTCACCAAGATCTGTGTTTGGGCCAGCAAGTAGCTGCTTAAATTTGTCTAATCGAGACGCTTCTCTCTCAGTTAATGCAGGAGTAACTGAGGTGCTGAAGTCTGCCATTCCACTTGTCAAGGGAGGTATGGAAGTTTGTGGAAGTGACTGTGATCTCTGCATGGAAGAATTTTCACTAGCATTATCTGAAGGGAAAAAGAAATACAGCCGTAAGCCTCAGCTAGTGAGATGGCTACTAATCCATTGAATTTAATTTGAAAAATTGAAAATAGAATTCTGTTTTTGAAAAACACAAACTCAAGCATAGCAGAAGTTTGGACTTCAAATTACTTGGATTTAGCAGAAGGAGCATTTCTCTTTGGAGCAGTAGTCCACAATTAAAATACATCAATTAGAGATCATATTAATAGCAAGGCTCATGGATTTCTAAAATCTGTGTTACTAAAAGCTGTTTTCCTTTTCTCCAACATTCTTAAAAAAAAAAATAAACAAAAAAACAACCACTGAGAAATCTTGAAATTATTGCAATTTAAAGCTTATGTAAAATCATGGAACAGATCACATGAGAGTGAATCTCCCAGTACACCTGCATGATTTTCTCCAGCTTTTCAATATATTTTATTTATATTTTAATTATAATTTATTTATCATTTTTCACAATAATAGTATTACGATTAATTGCATATATCTTGGTGCATTTAACAAAAAAAAAATACATTCGATAATGGAAATTGCTTCCAAATTTGGATTTTTTTAAGGCTGAAAATAAAAAAAAAGCTTAATTATTCTTCCCTCACACACATGCATTACCAATTTAGTAAGGCATGCAGTCTTCCTCTCAAACCACTTGTGATAAAGAGCATCTTCCTATTAATAAAGGGTTGGGAAGGGTTTACTGTCTTACAAGGGTAAATATGGCAGCTCTCATCCTTTAACTTTCAACACCTTTTTTACTTTTCAACATACCTAATGAACTCGATGTATGACCTTCACTGACTGATTTAACAAGCCTATTATCACCACATGCAACTGAACTCAGCTGTGCAAATTCCTCTTGTTTTTCTTCCTGTAGATGTTCTTCCTGAAATTTATGCTGTTCTTGTAGCTTGCTGTGATTCTGAATTACTTTGTGAGCTGTTTCCATGACCACTTCTGTATTTAAGTTTTCAGCAGCTATTGCTAAGAGTTCATCATCATCATCTCCAAGATCCCAAGCATCACTTGTGTTACTTTCAAATTCTTGAAAGGTGCTGACTTTCTTCAATTTCACTGGAGTTGTAGGTGGCTTTGAACATTGTTTTATCAAGCTGTTCAAAAATAAATAAACAATATTTAGAAAACTAGTAAGGAAACAAAACACTCTGGGTAGGACCAACCCCAAAAGTTCATGTTGCCACTATATCCACCCATGTTGCATACAGCTGAAGAAATCTGAGAACAAGGGCTGTAAAAACTGACACTTTGTTGCTTTGAATAGAAGCTAAACAAATCTTTCTTTCCTTTTTTTTTTAAGAAAATACAAAAAAAAAAAAAATCAGACAAAAAAGAAGACCAACCCCAAAGTCACATGAACGGATTACTACTAGAATAGCTTATAAAATAAAAAGGGCACACTGCAGTGCTCTTGCTTCATCCATTTCTGTAGATTTCAGCCCTTTCAATGAAATTGCTGCATAACAGCACAGGAGCTGCAATCAAGTCATGGTCTACTCCTAAGTCAACATAAGCAATCATGTAACACAATCACTGTCATTAACAAACCATGTCTCACCTTAAAACTCATTAAATCTATCATTCCTCCCTATGCAGGTATGCCAGCATGGATGTCCTTCAGAACTTTGCTCTTCTCAGAGGAAAGATATTTCTTCTAGTCACTAGCTTGAGTGGACCCTGATCAGCTGACAACCTTTTGCCTCTCTGTTGACACACAGTATGAGATATGAACCAAGTACCCCTCCCTAGCCTGGCACTTGTTGTCACTTAGAGTAATGCAGAGCAATCACATCTCCCTTTAGAAATGAGCTGAATGAGGTATAAAATTGAGATGGTTCTTAGCCTGTTCCCAAAAAATAAAGAAGTTACTGCCATTAATTTAATTGTGCTTTCACAGAATGGGTAAGATGGGAAGGGATCACAGATGGTCATCTGCCCCAAACTCCCTGCTCAAGCAGCGTCATCTTTAACAGAATTGCATCAAGAGGGTTCTTGAGTTCATTTCTGACTCCCTGTCTCTCCACCTGGGCTAGTTTTTCTTTTTTCTGTTAAGGCAAGCAGAACCACAAATCAGAAAAAGTTCTTACCCAGTTCTCATAGAGTGTCAATTATAATGTTTCTGTTATGTCTTACCGGGAGTACCTTCCCTAACAGGTGCTACAATACACTTTCACCTGACTTGTCATCACTGTCTAAAGCAGAAAGGTCTTGATCTAGTTCTGTCACTTCAAGTAATAAGCTTCCAATTTCTTTTACCTGGTCTTTATACCTCTGTATTTTGAACCAAGTAATCTCATTTCTTTTAATTCTGCCCTTAGGCTCACACACTTCAACTACCTTCAATTCTGTATCATCTGAAAATTAACTAGAATGTTTATTTCTTGTACTATCTGAAACCAGTCCTTGAAAAAAATCTAGTAGAAGCATGATGTCCCTCCAACCAAATACTTGTCTCTGCACACTATTTTTTTTTACTTCACTACAATATCCCATGTATAAGGCATTACAAATAAATAGTAACAGCTGCCAATCTATGTTAGTTAAGATCTGAAAGAGCTGATTTGTTCCTGCAAATATGGTAACCATCAGGAAGTCACAAAGGAGAAGTCAAAACAGAGAAGTCACAATCATGACAAAAATTGAAAAAGGAAGATTAACAAGGAGCTTTATAGCCAACAGGAAAAAAAAAAAAGAGAGAACAGAGGAGACACAAAGTACTAGGAATATTTAAATATTAGGTTAACTTACGTTCCATGCAATAATGGATCAAAAGGTGGATGCTGAGCTCCATACACATGTTGAATACTAAAGGAAAAGAAAGAGTTATCACAAAAAAAATAAATTAAATAGTCAATAGTAAACAGAAGTGAAATGTTCCAATAGTTCTCTGTTTCAAAAAACTAAATGTAGCTGTAATTGATGTGCATACTACAAAGTAATTTAGTAAAAATCATAGATTTGCTAAACAGGAAGTCTTTGTGAGACCGAAGCTAAGGCTATTTTATTTTTCTAACCAGGCATTAAAATAAGAAATAAGCTAGATGCTGCAGTAAGAACCTACAAAAATTCTCTTCTTAGATCCATCATTTCTTCATCTTTTGCAAACAAATTCAAAATTATCAAAGAAATATCTATAAAGATTGCATCTTCTATGTACCCTTGTCAGCCAAAAATCCAACCAGGCAATTCTTAACTGTTACTAAAGTACAAAGACAACAAAGCTACAGTAAAATGCAGCAGGTGACAGGATAGAGAATAAAAGCCATAGGAGTATTAAAAGAATGCTTTGAAACAACCTTCCAAAGACAGACTTATTCACTAGCCTCTAACATTACAAAATAGCATGTTGTTGTGTGAAAATCAAAACTCTCTACAAACTAAAAGTTCATTACCTTCCAGTTATTTGGTATAAAACTATTTTGTAAGTAAAAATGCCACAGAAGACACATCAAGACTTCCATGTGGCTTCATAATAGAAATTATTTCTACAGAACTCTGCAATTGCAAGAGAAATAAATCATATGCAACATTAACATCTACCCAAACCTGTAATAAAAATCACATAGAACAAACACGTCCTCCTGACATACCAAAAACAATCTCCAGACCATAAGGCTAAGTAAGTCCAACCTTAGGAAACCTGAGATAGAACCAAGCCAAAAAGACTGCCGTCAAAACAGATTTTAAGAGAGACTTAGACGTTCACAACAGGTGCAGCATTAACACCAGTGAAAACAGCCCTAGTGGCTACTGAAAATGGTGGTTAATCAAGGCTGTGAACAGTTTTTATGTGATTCCATGGAAATAAATACCCCACCAGCCTTTCCACAGAACTTAACTCCATCCTCTCCACAGGCACACGGAACACAGAGAAGGTGCCTTTTCCTCACTCTGTGAATAACTGCAATGGAAATCCACTCAAATAGAAAGTAACAACAATCCTCTCCATGTCACGAAAAAAATAAATTGAAATCAAAGCACGTTCTCCACAGTGCCCTTATTTTTCCACAAGACTGCAGTTGCCTGCAAATTAACTGCAACTATTTATAGACCCTGTGCAAGAAAGGAAGGCCAGAAGTGTTTCACCCCCGAGAGATTCTGCAAAGTTACAAAGAAAACATTATAGAAGAAGGACAACAGTTGGATAGAAAAAGTTAGTTTGTAACTAAAGAAACACAACCACTCCCAGGTAGTGCTTATGGGTAAGGAAACTGTAAGAAGGTAAATGATGAGATGGACTATGTTGCTGAATTCACATAAATGGTATAAAATACAGAGTTATTGTTCCCCAAGAACCATAAGTACACATCATTCTTACAAAAAGAAGATAGAAAACTGTACTGTGAGAACAATTTAGGGATGAGACCAGAGAATGTTATTACTTAATAATAATCTGAATGCATATTCCCAGCCTAATGTAACAGTAAAAAAAAGTTTAAAAAAGTTAATGTGACTTTATGGATCTATTCCCTAGAAAATCGTGAATGGGAGAATGCATTTGTAGCTCTTTGCACTAATACAACGACTGGTGTGCTGTCCACACTTCAGGAAGAAAGTTGAGAAATTGACAATATTTTGAAACACGTAGCAAAAATGAAAACATGTCTCTATGCCTAGAAAATGCAGTTTCCTGCAAAGTATTTCAAAAATATCATAAACTGTATCAAGTTTCAAAACTTCCTAACTTGGCACTACTGAGAGCTACAAACACAGTCGCCCACTCAAAATATCCCGGCGAACACATTCCCAAGATCACGTTAACTTCTTTAACCATGATGTCAGACTAGGAACGCACATTCAGAAGATTATTTAACAACCTTTAAAGTTAAAGTTAAACCAACGCTAACTGACCACCAGCGATCTCCATCAGATGACCGGAGGCGCCCAGCGCTGGAAGGCTCCGAGCGCTGGGATAACAAGGGACCCGGGCGCGAGCAGTGAGCGACTGGACACGGTCCCTGCAGGGGACACCCAAGGAGCCGCGAGGTCCCGTTGTGCTGGGCGGCCGAGGGGGCAGGAACGCGGTGCAGGGTCACAGCGCAGCCGGACGGGCAGAGCCGCCCCCGCCGGCCCGGCACCGTCCCGGGGCCCGCGACACCGACCTCCCGCGGCCCCTCTCACCTGCCCGGCACCTTCGCGCCGCTCCGCTTCCAGAACTGCTTCCTGCCCCCGTCACTCGCCATGGCGGCGTCACCTCATCCCCCTCCGTGCTCGCGGCCCCGGCCCGCTCTCTCAGGCTTCACTCCCCGCCATTCCCTTCCACAGCAGCACCACTGAGCGCGGCCATCTTGGGACAGGAAAACAACCCCGCGCCTTATTCGCTCCCCGAAGCGGCCCGGAAGCTTGAGCCAACCAGAAGTGAGATTGCTGCCGGGTGGGTGCGGTCGGACCAATCGCAGCGAGGGGATGCTGGGGCGGTGGGGGCCCCGGCCCCGGCCCCGGCCCCTCACGGAGGTTCCCGCCGGTGTTCCCCGTCCGAAGCGTTCCTGTAACTCAGGGTTTGCTTCGCGGCGGCCCCGGCCCCTCACGGAGGTTCCTGCCGGTGTTCCCTGTCCAGAGCGTTCCTGTCACTCAGGGTTTGCTTCGCGGCGGCCCCGGCCCCTCACGGAGGTTCCCGCCGGTGTTCCCTGTCCGAAGCGTTCCTGTCACTCAGGGTTTGCTTCGCGGCTCTCTGAGTGTGACGTTTTCAGACTTTCATCCTTTTCGATTGAAGCGTACAGGGCAATTCCTCAGAGTACTTCTTAGAAGTGCAAAACTCGCCTTGTAAATGGGTGGAGACATTAATTGAAGCCGATCAGCTGGCATCGGTTTATAAAAAAATCTCACATTTTTTCTACTTTATTTTTTTACAATTATTTCCAGTTATCAACCCAGTTAGTGGGAACTGGGGAGAGGGGGTGCAGGGGGCTTTAAGCTTCCTTTGTTTGAAAGTTCTCCAATCATTGTACCCACTTCATTTCCCAGCAATTCTGATCCAAGGATACATCACTAACGCCAAGAAAACAAGTATGATTTTATGTTATTCTTTGGACTATGGCTCATGAGTACAGTACTGAATTACAGGATTTTTTTGCTGCATCTCAATGCAATTAAGCATATAATTTAACATGTCAATGATTGTTCAGGGAACATCCTGCCACAATTAAGCCAAAAAACTGGCATATAGTACAAGACCTGATCTGCGGTGCAGTGTTTGTTCTTTACTATGTATTTCATGTGTAAGTTATTTCTTAAGAATTTTTTTAAATAAAGCTTTCTGCTTTGAGACTTACTTTAGCACTTCCTTTCTCAGAACTGACAAAAATGAAATGTTTTACAGATCTTGCTAGATCACTGTCCACAGGAGAAAGCTAAATAACTTTTATAGATATATATGCCGTAGGAAGTATCACCTTCTCCGTTTTATGTTCTTTAAGTAGGATTCATCTTACAGATTCTGGACCTTGAGTATCATCAGCATTAATGGAATACACAATAAAAGTAAATGTAATATGATTTTTGTCTGTTAGCTAAAGTGAAATGAAACCTGCAAAGTCATGACAGAACTTTGCTTGATCGTAGCTAGATAAATTTAATATATATTTGTTGCTGCTGGAATATAAAAATGAGGTATTTCTCTTGTGACAGTCAAAAAAGGGATAAATCCATAAAACATACATTCCATCATTAGCAATAATATGGATGTTAAAACTGTGTTTCAGTTATTTTATTTGTTCATTGTTGATATTTATCACAGGGAAGTATAGATAGCCCAAGCTATCTGTCATCCTTATGACAGTTGACCTGAATCCTGAAGTGACACCATTTAATTTTTGTGTCAGTCTGGTGCAGCCATGTGGAACTTCTGGTTCATTTTAGCAGTGGAGTTTTTGATGAGTTATGTAATCAAGTCAGTAAAAGATTAACTGTATTATTAATATCTCATTATATTAGGTGTATGTTACTTTGTACCAAAGTTTTTACTGTAGTTCTGAATTTTGTGCTGGAAACAATTGGCTGTTGCATGGATTATTCCATTAATAAATCTGACTTGCAAAGGGGGCTTCATTCCTATCAAGAACTGCAAGTGCCCTCCTATGCTACTGTGAAGGGCTGCTGCCAGGTTTAGAACTGTGAAGTCCTACAGAGTTGGCTGCTGTTGACTTTCAGGAAGGCAAGGATACTGTTTTTAATCCCTTTTCATTCATTTTTATATTTTATCCTTATCCTGAGTTTTGTTTTATCCCTGACACAAACCTGTGTTGCCTGAGTTCTGGAGAAGGAAGGGATTTGGAAGAGGACCCTTTCAAGACTTCATCAGGTAAGTTAGGTGCAATTCTTTATGCCCACCACTCAAGTTGATCTGACCACAAAGAGTGTGTCCTTGAAGAGAACTTAATCAAATGGTAGTAATTGAGTATCACAAGAAGGAAGCAGAATTTGGTCTGAGCATGTATTTTAGCAGTGTTACTGCTTAACTTTACAGAAATGTGATATGGACAGCTGAGGGGGTGCACAGGTTCCACTGCCAGTCTCTATGTTTGAGAAGCACTGCCAGTGTCCAGGTGCTGACATTCAAGGAGTGCAACAACACTGCAGTCACTGCTGGGATTCACCTGCTGCAGCTGGTGAGCACAGTCCTCAAGGGCATCCAAACATCCAAACCAGCTATTTCAAATCTGCACATGAACTAGGCTTTGCGTCATGGGGACTGCAGTAATATTTCAGGCACAATTTCTGTTATTTCAGAATAATAAAAATATTAAAATATTTACTGTAGTATTTTTTCTTTCATGAAAAGTTGTATGCAATAATTTATAGTTAAGAAGTGGTCTGTTGCCAGTATGATCAAATAATGTATTGAGCTACAGAGTGTTTTGTAGACTTCTTTTTTTTTCCTTTTTTTTTTTTTACCCTTCCGAAATTTTCTTTCTTTTTTTTCTGCCTTGTGTTTTCTTCTTTGTGTTAACTTGAGCATTTTTCAGAATCAGATAACTGCATACAGTTGGTGACTGTTACTGAGGCTGCTTGGGAAGTTTCTGTATGTTCTAGAATGTACATGTGTAGCCATGTTCTTGGCTGACCAAAATTAGGAGTACTGTAGCTTTCACTAGCCATGTTTTGAACAAAGTAGGCCGTGAGAAGTTTATTTAGTGTGATAGCTGGTGAGTTGTGCATCCAGGTGAACATTCAGTTTGGGTTTTAGCTCATATTCTGGAAAGCTTCTGCTGTGCTGGTGTGGTTACACAGGTGGACTTCTCTGTGGAGGTGCAGTGGTGTCTTGGGAAAAGAAGTTTATCTGACGACAGATGTGAGAGTATAGATTGGTCCTAAACATAGTTAGCTAAGCTGACAACAGCATTCCACTGCTAACTTAGCTGCAGGATTTGCAGATAAAGTTGCATAAGCTGGGGAGTGCTTTTTCATGCTGGTCCTTACACTTCTGTGTCAGCAGCATGCTGCAACGGCCAGATGTGGCTTAAACTCACTCTACACAAGCTGACAAGGCCATGTGTTTCTACATGCATTGTTTCTGTTTGCTTTAGTCAATAAGAAAAAAAATAAAGTTAATTCAAATGAGATACTTCCATGCTGAAGCATTATTTTAAGCACACAATGCTTTCTATGGCTGCTGGTCACTCTTTAGTCAGTCCTTGGGCATGCCTTTCTACCAAGCCATTGTCTCCATACTTTATTGTGAATATCATGGAAGAAGCAGTTCTTGAAAGTAAAACTGAGCAAATTGAGTGAAGTTACCAAACAAAATCAGAATTCAGGTAGAATCAGAGAGAGGAAGACAACAGTTATTCTTGGGTAGAAAACAATCCCAGAGTGTACAGTATGTAGTACTTGGTCAAAAAGATATGAGGCAAGGTAAGATAAAAGGAATAAGCAATCACATAGAACCAAGGAAGAAAGAAAACAGGGATGTTAAAGAAGAGGGATAAGCAATAGCTGCATTCAAAGAGGTTAGACATGGCCCAGCAAGTCGTCACAAGACCTCTGTCAGGGCAGTGCAATTTTTCTCCAGAAAACGGAGAGGAAAAGAGAGAGAAGAAATCAGCATGAGAGTAATGGCCAGGAGGAGTCATCGTTGCCAATAAGCCATCACTGTAGCATTTTGTAACTTTTTCCCTGTAAGTGATCTTTCCTATTACATATGAATTTAAAAATATTTTGAAATTAATAGCAAATTTGCGAAAATACTTTTACATTGGTAATGCACATGTATGGAATCATGCATGCTCACGCTCTATTCAATATCAGTGAAAAAAGGCTGTGAGACAGAATAAATAAACGAGTGTATGCTGGTTTGGAGTAAGGGTCTTTGCCTTGTTTCTCCATCTAGAGGAGCGATTGATGTGGGTAGTTTCCAAAAGTTATCATTCACTAAAACATTAGTGGCAATGCTCATGTTGACATTTCATGTATTTTAGGTGAAGGGTTTTTGCTTTATTTTTGTCTATGTCCACACATCAACTGACACAGCCTGCTGGGTGTAGCCTGGCGCTGCACTCTGTGTCCAAGGACTGCTGCTCACCAGCAGCCCAGTGGATGGAAATGCTCTTTCCTGAAGTCTCATGCAATGTGCAGTTAAGACTTAAATGACTCAGAAAGAAGGATGCTTTGTAAGTGGAAGTACTGGGTAGAAGACAGAGGAGGTGGCAAAAACAACAGGTCCTCGTTCAAATGTATTTCTAGTTACTTGAAATTCCACCAAATTGTGCCTCCTCTATGTAAAGCAAGTATTTAAACATAGCATTACAGAACTTCAAGCCCAGAGTAATAAATCAATGTATATTTGTCTCTGAGCCACGATAATTCTCTTATGTTCATTGTTGAGAGAAACTTGCTTTGTTTAAATTATATAGTTCATATCAGTTTCTGAATTTCACATTCAACTTACTATCAGAACAAGGTGAAAAGCAAAATCATTGCAGCATTAATATATGTTTCTTGAAGTTAAAAGGTCTCAAGACATTGGGAGAGCTTTAGAGATGCCAGGAGACCTGCTTAGTACTGTGATTTGATGAGGGGATAGGCAATACCATTTCTCTAAGATCAGTAAGAGTAGGCAGCTCCTTGGAACAGACACAGAACCTCTCTTTTTTTTTAATGGCAAAGCATAACAAATAGCAAAGCTATTGCTTTAGGCTAAAAACTAGGCATGTAAGAGGACAATGTAAAAGATGTGTGTCTCAAGCTTTTCAGAATCTACAAGTTGGTTTGGTTTTTTTCCCTTAAGAATCATCCGTAATGTACTTGAGTGCAAAACTAGATTTGGGCATGTAATATGAGAGTGAGCAGGACTCTCAGATCCCTTAGGTTTCTGTTTTAAACAGCCATAATCTTCTTATTATGTGCCTCACTTTTTTTCTTCTTTTCACTGTTTGTATTATGGACATTTTTTTAAGAATGTACCTGCAACAAAGTGTCTTGTAACTCTGAGAAGGAATTCAACAACAAGCTTAGGTGCTTTGTTTCAACCACTCTGTTTTGGTCACTTTTCTTCTAATGGACCACTTAATCTCAAATTTCAGGAAAAACACCAGACACAGACAGAAGTATTTATCAGCATTATTTACTTTTTCACTATTTTAGTTAGTTCTCTTTGTATTTGGTCCATCGTTCCCAGATGTATTCAGCATGGAGGCATTGCATTTGGCAAGGCAGTAGCATGAATCATGTCCTTAGTCTCTTCCTTATTTTGATCAAAAAAAGCTCTTTAGGAGTAAATCTTTAATCCTCACGTGTGTCTAAGAAGAGGGAAGACGTGTTAATTGACATCTACTATTTATCTTGAGAGCACACATTTGTTATCTCACAATATCTATAATTGACAGCTGCAGGATTTGGGTTTTGGGGCTTGGGGATTTTTTTTTCTCTAGTCTTGTCCCTGACTATTCAGCTTCATCACCAGTGCTTTTATGGTTTTTCCTTGGATCTCTGTATCTAAGTCTACCACTGACATCTCATTTCATGTCTCAAAGCCCCTGTTAGTGCATTCTTCATATCATTTGTGTCTGTGGGAGGGATTTTATTGGTGTTTCTTGAAGAGAGCAAAGCCTTTACCATGCTATTTGACCCTATTTATCTCTGAATTAATTTATCGTTGATCCAAATGCGTCCTAGAAGATAATTAAGTTTCACTGTTTGCTTTTTAATCCCATTTCAGGGTTTCTCTGCATAGCACTTGAAATGTACACTTGAACTGAAAAGAGTCTTATTGCTTCTTTCTTAGTGTTCCACTATTTTCAGCATCAAAATTATATTAATACAATTTCTATAAGAAAGGATTAGTGGTAGAGTAAGTTCAGGTAGTGTAAAGTGAACGAAAAATACTAGATAAAAAAATTAAAGCTGGACTTACAGTGTATTGCATAGATATCATTTGCAGAAGTATCTTCAATGTAATACATTATAGTTATTATTCAATTCAAGTGAGTTGCATCAAAGTCATGGTTTTTTCTCCTGAAAGAGGAATGGAATTTGCTACTTAAGAGATAAGTCTGTATCAGGTCTTATGAACTGTCCATTACTGAATATTTCTTGCTGGTTTTGTGGCCTGTGTATGTTTTGTTGGAGAGCAAATGCAAACTTGAGCAACGAGTGTAATGAAGATAATGCAGTTGGAGTCCCAGCAACAGAGTCTTTCAAGCATGACTTTCTGTAGAAAAGAGTTACTGAGTGCTCCTGGGGTAATACTCTTGGCTGAGCTGCCCATTTTACTAGTGAGAGTGTTGGCAAGGCTTAGGATTTAGTAGCAGAGAGATTGAGAGCTTGGTGAAAGAGACATAAGCAAAATTATAGCGCAAAGAAAATGGGAGTAGCTACAGATTTTTGGGTGAAAAAATATATGATAAAGTTAACAAAGTATTTTATACATTTGCTCTTAGGTGTTGCTGCACCTTATCCGAAAGGTGTATTCTGTTGGTGAGTTGTTTAGATCTTGTTACTTTTGAGAAGTGGAATAGTAGACAGTTTTCAGCAAAATGAAAAAAAAAAACCAACTTGGACTAAAAAGCAAGATTTAAGCATTTTTCTATTCTTATCACTTTCTGGTATAACACAGCATGTAGCATCATGTTGTAAAGTAATAAAAGAGAACGGTTTAGCTTCTAAATCTTGAAATGAAAATTTGCAATTTTGCTTGAATGGTCTTGACAGTTGTTTCTGGACTGGCAATCTTAGTGCAAGAAATGAACTGAAAATACTGATGTAAAACTACCAGAGAGTCCCTAAGTTTTGAAAAGAAAATGATAAGGTAATCACAGAAAGCTCTCAGAAGTTAAAGCCATTTTAAATTGAAAGAGCTCAAAGGTTTAATCTCTTCTACTGAAATCTTGAAATATAGTGGTAATAAGTCTAGTATGCATGGCCATTAAAGTAAGATTTCACAAGTAACCAGAGCAAATAAATACGTTAAATGTGTAATTTTTCAAAGATGTCTCCAGCACTGAAACTCAGCCACGGCCTGTAGAACAGGAACAATATTGAAATACTAATGAAGTTTGGAAACTTCTGTGTCTTTTCCTTCTTGGTTTTGTGAAAGACTTGCTTAAGGAGATTGTGTCTTACATTGGACTAATTAATGTAGCCAAGGGAAGAACAGATAGATTTCTACCAGACAAAGCTTTAACTATACTTTTACAAACCTTAAAGAAAAAAAGCTCATGTCATACTGAATACTTGTTCCCATATTAATAATATTTTAATCATTATTACTATCTGTCTGATCCCATACCATCTTTGTTGTCTATGGCATATAAATTTGTATGTGATGCTCTTGTGTTTGTGTCAGTCAATGCTAGCCAACAGTTTTATTAATGCTCTAAAAATTCAAAATCACTCATGGCAAAAATTAAAAATTTCAAGTAATGATAATGGCAATCACTACTCCAGAATGCAGCAGAGCCAAAACATGAATTAGTTGTTGGGAAGTAATGCTAGAGAAAGTGTTATTAGTTTCAGTTATATTGCTGAAAACTTTGCTATGCTTTAGCTATAATTCATCGGTCCTGACTGAGGCTTTTACTGTGTGAAAAATCTATGTTCTTTGTGCAGAAAATCAGAAGAGATGATCATAACCATCCCTTGGGCTGCACAACCTATGAATTGCTCTCAAAGCTATTCTCTTTGTAATTTCTTGGCATTATTCAAATCTCTTGTGCTGAATTAAACTCTCAATAGTATTATATTGTTTCAGATATGGCATATGTATATATATGAATGCATATTAGGTACAGATGCTTACTCTTATTTAGAAATCAAATAAAAATGTGGTTTTGTTAGAGTATCACCAAGAATACAGGACTTTTCATCTTTCTGGCAAAACTAAATTTAACAGAACAAAGTTATTTAAATTGCTGTGTCTAAGGTCTCAAAATGAGCTTATCTGTGTGTAGTGAGGAAAGGAGGCCACATGGCTCTGCATAGGTTTTAGTCCAACTAAAATCTAAACTTCTGTCTGGAAGTTTGCTCTGTCTCTCATCAGTGAGAAGTCAGGAGAGTTGGCATCTTCTCTAGCATGGTTTATGGGAAGGGGGTCTGTCTTGGAACCTTTTCATTTGGAAACAGTAACAGGCAATTACTCCATAGTTCTTAAATAATTATCCAATTGAAGTTGAATATATGGGAACAGCAAAGGAATAAATCAGCAGCAGATATATGCATTTTTTATAGTATCCCAGTTTTCTCTCTTTCACACTGCACAATAGAAGAAAATGTCCATTTTATTTCATCGCCAATAGTTGGCAGTATGCTGTAAACCAGTAAATTTAATGAGAAAATTATTATGGCAGAGAAATACTTGTCAGTTTTCATCTAGTTTTTAGAAATGATGGATCTAGGATAAATCTGCCTTTAGTAGTCTTTGAATTTGGTCATGATGCTTTTCCTAACACCCTTACTGTAACCATTCAGTATCTAAGTTAGCTTTGGAAATTTTCTGTTATATTTATAAGGTTGAAGCTTTTGTTTTCACCCTTCTCAAAATGGGAAACAAACATAAATGTTAATAAATCCTTGTTTGCATTCAAGTTCTCCTTTCCTGAAGGCAAAGAGCTATTCATCAGCACTGCATCTCATTGCTCTTTTCAGTGTGTTCAAGCATGTCTGTAGAGGGGCTGAGGTGCCCTTGGCTCTACTGGAAACATTATGTCATCATCTAAACAAGATGTTGTTGTGCCAGGAAAGGATCAATACTTTGATGAGTAGCTGCTGACTCAAAACTGCATTGTTATTTTATAAGGGACCACTTGGAATACATTCCAAAGCATTTTCCGTGGTATGAAGCTCTAGGGATTTGATTTGTCTCTCTGCCCAGGAATATGAGTTGATTCATCTGTAAATACATATCTGCCAACTGCAGATAATAAGAAAAAATGCATCTTTTGCCCACATTAGACTTCAGCCTTTTCAACCCCTATAGTTTAAATAGTATACTCTCTTTGTGAAGGAAGTACTTCACAAACCAAGAATTCAGCGGGGAAGAGAGGAAAATCTTTTAGCCGTTGTCCTGTTGCTGACAGCAGATGAGCCTGCCCTTGGGTCTGTGTGACCACACAGCCCTGGCAGCGCTACAGTGGATGAGGTGCAAGGGCTGGGAGCCCCCAGAGGCTTAATTTGAGAGGGTGCAGTGCTGCATATCTGGAGAGAGTGCAGTGATGCAGTGCTGCAGAGGATGCAGTGCTGCAGAACTGCAGAGGGTGCAGTGCTGCAGACCTGGAGAGGCTGCAATGCTGCAGACCCAGAGAGGGTGCAGTGCTGCACACCTGGAGAGGGTGCAGTGCTGCAGTCCTGCAGAGGGTGCAGTTCTGCAGACCTGGAGAGGGTGCAGTGCTGCAGAGAATGCAGTGATGCAGTGCTGCAGAGGATGCAGTGCTGCAGACCTGCAGAGGATGCAGTGCTGCAGACCTGGAGAGGGTGCAGTGCTGCAGTCCTGGAGAGGGTGCAGTGCTGCACACCTGCAGAGGGTGCAGTGCTGCAGTCCTGGAGAGGGTGCAATGCTGCAGACCTGGAGAGGGTGCAATGCTGTAGACCTGCAGACAGTGCAGTGCTGCAGACCTTCCCCCTGTCTCCCAGTCAGCTCCCTGGCCAGGCTGCAGTGCCAGTGCTGACATTGGTGTCTGCCTTGGGACCTGCAGCTGAGACAAACCAGAGCCACAAGCCTCTGGGCCAGTGCATTGGGAAAGGCAGGAAAGATACGGCTGAAGGGCTGTCTGCTGAGAAACGAGTCTTGGAAGAGATTAATGTTGTTCAGAGTGCTAAACTAGTATCACTTTGGATAATATCCCTAGAAAGAAAAACCAAGGTTAGCAAAATGGATTAAAAACCTTTTTGGTGTCTTGTATCCTTTTCATGCAGTCAGCAGTGGCTTTAGCAAAAAGGCTGTATGGAAGTCCTGTAGCTCCTTATGAACAGCCTGAGGGGGAAAACACTACCTTGCTAGATATCAAAGCATCATTTAACCCTCCCATTGACTCCTTTAATTCTTCTACTGGATCAAGTCCCAAGTAATCCAATTTGAGGATTTAGATGCCTAAAGACATGGAATTATTTTGTGAGGATCTTTTTATACTGATGAGGTCCACTAACCTTAACATGGGAGAGGAAAAAAGGAGAATTCAAAATCTTTCCATGATATATAAATTTCCTTACTCTTTTTAGATTGTCTGTTTATACTAAGCTTGATAGAGACTCAGTACCTAGGATAGTTTTGAATGAATTTGACTTACCTAAGAGAGAGAAGTTGCTCATTGGTGTTATCAGAATAAACAGATATATTTACCTTGACAGAAGGCATTCTTAGCACGTCTATCCTACTTGTTTAGCCTAATTTGTCAAAAATGCTCCCTGGTTCTTCCTTGTGTTCTGGGATACTGAAAATATTGAAAAATTACTTTTTGTTCTAGCTCAATTCAATTGCTACAATCCACCATCAAAACACTGATTATAACATTAGGCTTGTAAGCGCTTCAGAATTATTGACAAAAACGATGGTTCTTTTTTGCAAACCTCACCAATGCAGAGCCTGCTTTTCATTGAGAAACAATGTGATTCACTGTATCTGGAAGGCAAGGTCAGCCTGAATGCTTATTTCACCTTAAAAGAATTCCTCCGTGTTTGCTGTTTTGTTTCTTTCAACAGTGAAGCCATATGATCTTTCAGCTGAAGAAACAGGCAAGGAACTTCATCAGTGCTCTTGTGAAAAGCCTTTCATAGCATCTGTCAGCTCCTGAAAACTTCAGTGGAATTGTTCCTCTCTTTGATACCAAGGAAAAAGGATCAATATCTGAGAGATCTATTGTAAGTTTAGGAGTGCTGAAGAAATCAGCCAGCAATAGGCATCTGTGGTTCTCTGAATGTTTGTTCTTTCATGCAGTCTTTTTTTCTTTTGCCACCTGCACATCTGACCTGCATTGTTATTGATTTTTATCTGGCAGATAGGCCTTAATATACACATATACGACACCTGGGAGAAACTGAACCTAGGTGGAAAGGTTTCACATTGCTCTGAGAAACACTGATTTTTCTAAAAAGCTCAGATACAGATATTATGAATTCTAAGAACAGTAACCTTGAACAAATGCTTTTTTCCCAGAAAATGAGAGCTTTTAAACAGACACAAGAAAGAAGATCCTTGTGTGCTTTTGAGAGGACTGTGATTTATGACTCGGTCCCTTCTGCTAGAATTAGTCCACTTCATTTGTTCTTTATTATGCAATAAACTGAACTTGTAGCATCAATGTATAAGTAGCTCTCACTATCCTTTAACACAGGATCAATGCTTTTTTTCTCATTTAAACAGGCAAAAATAAAAATTTGTCTTATTATTCCTCATATTAAAGTATCATCAAAGCCCATTGTCTTGGTTTCAGTTTTCTGTTGACCAACTATTGGACATTAAATGTTCCATTTTTCCTATTCAAAGAAGGACATAACTCAGAAGCATCTTCCCACTTGCAGAGGAGGAGCTGGGAACACCTTCCTTGCCACCAGTGTTTCCATCTTGTACATTACTATAAATGGAATTTCACATTTTCTGATAATTCCTCTCTGAGAAAGAGCAAGCAGTTTTCTCTGAGATTGCTATTGTCTCATTATGAGATTATTATAAGAGATCTCCCTGGAGTCTGACAGCAAAACAGCTGTTGGAGTAGATGTGTTGCTACTGCTCAGTGCAGCAGTAATCTCAGTCTTGAATGTTTTGGTAATCTCAGTCTTGAAGAAAAATTCAGGCAACATTTGCAGCATGTCCAGGTGTCAGTCAACTGCAGACCAAGGAGTTATTGCATGATGTTTGAACCTGGCCTTTCTCATGCCAGCGTGACTGTGGGGTGACTAATCTGCATTTTTGGAACCTACCTACTTTGATAATTAGTGTATTAGGGAAAAAAATGTCTTTCTTAGAGTAACTGCAATATTGACAATATTAAGATTGTGATGGAAATATGTTAATACAGGAAAGGAGAAAAAGAATCCTTCCTGAATTTTGAAGAGCACATCCTACTTTATACCACACTGGAAAGTGTTGTCCTTCTATATAGAAGAATGACTGGAGGGTGATTTCTGCTTGATATGAGTAAAAATTCCTTCATGTTTCTTTATTTATTTTTAAGGTGGGTTTTTAGTCAATTCATACTTTCCCTATATAAACTTCCCAGAGATTTGGCAAAAAATTATTGACTTAGAAAAGTATTCTTCTTAATTCCAGTGCCGTGATAGCTGTGCAAACTCATACAAAAGCTGCTTGAACAGCAGTAGTAAAAACTGTGCCAAATACATTTCAGCTGTTTACTTTCCAGCTAGGAAGTGCTGCAGGGATCTTGGCATATGGCCCCCACTATTTGATATCTGAGGAAATTCCCACTGGGTCTGAGACCAAACACTTCCTTGCAGCCATTTGGTGGGCTTTTACTACTGTGGTGTTTTAAAAGCTGTGATGGTTAGCAGCCTCTCACTGCTCAGGAATCCAGCTGAGCTGCCCTACAGAGTGCTGTGCAGTTTGCCTTGGTTGCAAGCACAATTCAGCCACTCCCAGCTGTGTTCTGCCTACTTACAGCAATGATTAATTTCTTCCCAAGGCTTCAATATAAAAGTCATCTGAACTGAGTGATGTGCAGTGCTTCTGTCTTCTTTGCTATGTTTTTTTAATATCAAAGCTGTGAATGATTGTTTCTTCACATTAGAATTTTCAGAAAGAACATCGCTTACATTCCTGTTTTTATTCTAGTGGCCCTACATAAGCAGGCTGAAAACAAATCAGTAACTGAAAATTAGGGTGGTTTTTTATGTATGAGGCAGCATTAAATCTCTTTAAACAGTACTTACTACTTATTGATTCATATATAATTCATACATATTAATAAAAAGTGTTGATAAAATCTGGGGAAAACCTTCTTTCCTTTCTCATCATTCATTTTTCACCAGTTTGATGTTTCTAATGTGTGTTTTATGCTGAGAAGGAATCAGGACATTATGGGGCTTAACTCGTGATAATAACAGTAAAGGGTAGAAAAGTTGATTGTGGACTGCAAAGTTAATAGGCCCAACATTTCCTACATTTGATCAAAGTAATTATGGGTTTCAAAGCATCCCCATGGCTTCTCATTGCAGCTTCACTGCTGCAATTTAGACTGTGCCCAGCCATGGGAGGTCAGCTGCACTGCAGCCTGAGAAAAGAAAGGTAACTATTAAAACCAATTCATGTTGATTGTCCTAGAACATTGCAATAAAGTCTGTGTAACTGGAATAGTTTCCAACAAGCTTTGAAACTATTCTTAAAGTTGTCTCATTTTGCATCAAAGAGAAAAATGTTATAATTTGTTGAACAAGCACTGATTTGATGAAAGTTTTTGCCCACTCAGAAGTGGACTGGGTTTTAAAGCACAAGGGAAGAACACCACTGTCTGAGAGAGCTTCCCATGGGCATTGTAAAGGTCAGCCAAAGTCCAAGCCAACCATTTCCCCCACAATGAATAGTAGCAAGTGAAATTGCATCTTAGAGACCCCAATGCTTATGTTATTTTGTGAATTTGTGCTACGGGCTGCCTTCAAATAATGAAGAGCATTTAATCCTGAGCTATTCCATGCTACAAAATCTCATGCAGGATTTGATCATTCACTAGTGGCTTGCTCTAAAGAAGATGATTAGTTTATAGGCTGATTTTCTGCTTCTACTATCAATTTTCAAATATTGGTGTCTCCAAGGAAAACAAAAGATTGTTTACTGAAGAGGAAAATGCATTATACTTTCCAAATAAATTGGTAGGAACAAACTTGAAACTTGACTGCTTGTATGGTTTAGTTGTTGCATCAGCATGAAGTATCTTCTTCACCAAATTATAGACACAGCCCTTCTATGCTTACCATGCTCCCGCGTGAGTCAGAGATTTCTATAGAAAATTCATCCACCTGTGGATTTCTGATTAATGGATGATTCTGTGTACCTGTTCTTAAGAAAATTATATGATACCTTTTTGGGTTTAGCTGGATTGATTCATCTTTAGTGAGTCATTTATAAAAATGTCCCAGCAGCACTGGGTAGTATGTGCGGTTTGGGTAGACTGTATGAGTGACTAAGTTAATCCCATATAGTCAGCTGGAATATGTGAAAAGGAGGAAGTATGGTATGATAATACCTCAGAGATACTCTAGAAGCAGATTTGACTGAACATAGTCTGCCAGCTAGTGCTTCTGGACTCCTAAACTAAAAACAGGAGTCTTCTACATGGGGTTAGAAGTAGCTACAAGTGTGTTAGCATTTGCCTCCTTATAGCAACAGAATCATGACCATGGTTGTGATTTCACAAAGTTGCCATTTCACTAGCTGTCCACTACATCTTTCAACAAAAAATAGCTATGAAAGGAATCAGACATTCTATACTGTTTATTTAAGGTGTGATAGATCACTTGTAGCAGTGGACAAATAAGCACTATATGTGTATTATTGGTAGATTGGGGAAGAGGTAATAATGAGGTGAGCTACTAAGCCAAATAGGGATTTTGTAGAGGGTGTCTCTTTCAATTCAGTTCCATATGGGTGAATACAAGAATTGCTTGAGTCTGATAATAAATTCACCCTTACAAAACTGTTTAAAACCAGGCTATTTTAGTCCAGTGGTCACCAAAATGTTTCTACATTAGCTGCTGTCTCTTGAAGCTACTGAGATATCAGCTTGAGGTTATTACAACTCAGGCATCACTTTCCTTGAAACCTGTTTGGTTTTTTGAATACTTGAACTGTAGCTGGAACCTGAAATGCATTAAACTAAGGAAGATCAGGTAGTGGCCATTAACTGAGTTGTCCTAACCCATTTTTTGCCAGGTGCTCATGATGATTTAGAGCCTTGGGTGACATACAAAGGTCAGTAAAGGCAGGAGATGTGCATTTTTTTAAAAAGATAATATTTTCTAAACCATGGAAATTACTACACCAAAAAAAGGAGCTCATAAAACCATATAAATGGTCTGCTCTTGTGACCCTGGGCTAAATCTAAGTTTTGCATGAGCATTGTAACCAGATCTAGCTTAGCAATACAGTTCAGAGCAATAATGAAGTTTTGAAGGAAATACCTTGGTAAATTTCACTTACAGTCTGTTAGGTAAGTTCTGAGGACAGCTGTGGTACCCATGAAACAGATTCTGTTTGGAAGAACACCAAATCAGGTGGTGCAATGCTTTTCAAGAACATTCTTGATTTGGTTGTGGAATATACCACAAAAAGGTGCTCCAGTTTGTGCCTACTATTTTTCCTTGAGCATTGGACATAATGGAGGTGTCTTAACTGGGAAATCAGCTCACATCTAAACAAGGGGGAGCCTCCCAATCCTCTTACAATGAATATGTAAGAAGTCTTAGAATGACACGCTTTGATATGACTGCACTTCTAGTAGAGGACAAAGTGAGTATAATTAGAAGTTCCCTTGGCTAAGACACTAGTCCTGGGATTTAGATGATAAAACTCTTGAGGTGTTCCTGATAGGAAGTGTCTTGTCAGCCATGAGGTATGATATTCTGCTGCTCAAACCTAGGCATTTAGTGCTGTTCTAGATGTAGACTAGCTGAAAGGTACTCCCCAGCCACTGGCTACTGCTACAGAGCACGTGGATCTTTTCTGAGACCCTGTATCATAATCTACCTGTTCCAGACTATCTGTCCTTGGATATGCAGAGGCCTCTCAGTTAGCACTTTGCTTTAGGCAGCTGGATCACAGTTGGGTTCAGCACCCAAGTATGTGCTAAACTAAACCAAAAAAATTTGAAAAAAACCTGAAGCTGTGAGTAATGTCAGAGGAGATTAGAAATCCAATGGCTTCCATGGCTTGGGTCCAAATTCAGAATTTTGATGTCTGTCCACAAAGTGGAAAAGGGATAGAAAGTGAGGGTGAGGACTTGCATTTTTAAGTCTGCTTTATCCACATATGCCTTTCCATAATTCATACCCTCAAAAGCAATTTGGGAGACAACACACTCATTAGGCTGTATCTCACTTTCTGTGAAGAAGGTATGATTTATTCTCATATATCACCTCTCTGAGCAGCTAAGTAGATTACCAGAGAGTTGAACACAGGAAGGAGAAACTTTTAGGATTTTTAGGATCAGCAAATTAAGTTTTAAAGGTAAAGAAGTCTAGCTGCATTATACTTTCATCACTCTGAAGTGTCAAATAGTGGGTGAGGTGTTAACATCATTATTACCCAGTGAATTTGGAGGTTCAGGTAAATATTCCCATCTGGCTGTATGTGCACACCTGCACCCATACTACATGTTTGGCAGCATCTTCAGAGAGTGAAAGGAATTAACATCTTTCTTCAGTTTTGTCATTGCTCGTGTTGCTTTTTATCTGATAGTTTTTAGAGAGCCACATTGTCATTGATTCAAATAAGTAGGAGCAGTTTGTCTGTTTTAACCCAACTTCATGCTGTGTTGCTGTTGACACTGCTATGCATGTTTCTCTAATCAGCCACATGAAACATTCATTGTCTGTCTTCTGAAACAATTGTGAGTACAGGGGTTTGTGCTGGTTAAAAAGGGAAGATGTGGGGGTTTATCTCCTTCTGCTTGTCCTGTTTGTTGTTGGGTACTGTCAGCTTCTGTTAAGTCTAGAGTTGCACTTCTGGTTTTTACTGAGGCAGTCTGTAGCACACTTCTCCATTTCTCTCTCCCCACTTCATGTTCTATCCCATACTGTTCATAACGCTTCCATGGAAGACCAGAATGATTTGTGATGTTGAGATTATTAACCATATGGTACAGGCAGTAAGTCACACATGCTTTCTCAGTAGCCAGTGATTGCTAGCTGTAAAAGACACGTACAATATTACATTAGCTTCTGTCCTAAGAATTCTAGTCACAGCCTCATAATTTTCTAAACAAAAAAAGAAAGAGGAATTAAATATTGTTCAAGTTTAATTAGACTAAATATTATTTTTACTCAGTATTACTTCCCTGGTTTCTATTATAGTTGCTGTTCTGTCCCTTTATGGGCTTATGCCCATCCTCCAGTGACAGAGGAGGAAGTTTTTCACAGCTAAATCTAGTACAAATGTTTTATTAGTTCAAGTTTCATTATTGCATTTTCTTTTCTAATCAAGACAAAGAATCTGCCATTAAGAATATAATCCTTTTCCCCACTTATAGCTACAACCATAAAAGCAATTCATTTGAATCATTCCTTTGCACTCAAGTTCTTTTTTGAAACATTGATTACTCCTAATTGACATTTCTCATCCATAATGATTTAGAATTGTGTCTTTCAGAGTCATGATTTTTTGCAAAACAGTTCACATTACACTGTCTGGAGAAAGTTTTGAGTTGATTGATTTTCCAAAGCATTGCACTGAAGTCTGATTCATAGTTCTGACTAAATTAGCTGATTGACTAAAACCCTGTGCAATCTTTTAAAAACATATAACTTTCATCAAAAGCTACAATTTGTATAAATTGTATTTCAAATGACATGTAGACTAGTCAGCTCTAAGTATGTTTCCGATAAAATGGCGTGCTCCAAATTAGTCAGCCATTGCCACCTGGTAAGACAAATAGCTTATAAATGTTTACTACATTACTTTTCAGTCTTGGAATTTTCTTTTCAGTAGACTCATAACTATCCCCAAAATGACTGTCATTCCTTTGAACAAATATGAAGCTGAGTACAACAAAATTCCTTAAATTTATTTGTTTACTAAAACTAAATGTTTAACTTCAGTTATGAGCTAAACCTCTTTCTTCAGCATTGCCCTCTTTTTTACTATGCCTGATTTTATATTCTGTTCTTAGCTTCCCATTTAAATATAATTCCAGAAAATCAAAAAGAGAGTATGTCAATTCAAGTCAACATGCATGCTGAGATGTCAAAAGGCATATGCATAAATAACTTGGCTTTGTGGATTTTATGCAAAGTATTGGCATGTATTTGCATTTTGGTATCACTGATTCAGACAACTTCATACCAGCTGTCATCATCTCTACTACAGTAGCGATCTGAAAAACAATCAAAGTGAAAATTACTCTATTCAGACAAACTGCTTCAGTCTGTCTTTCATGTCACCATTCAGAACCTTGGTCTGAAAAAGAGAATTTCACCTACATTTCTAAGCATTTACTTTAGGTTTATATTGCATTTTTATAATATTGGACTAATCACAGAAAGCAATGTTGTCAATTAAATCACATGAATTCATTAAACTAGGAGAAAATTCACTCTTATTCAAAGAAAAAACCCCTTCCTTCATTTACCTTAAATCTGAAAATGCAACTCTGAAAGAATTTACAAACAGGATCTTTGTCTTTACAAAGGTAGTTATAAAAAATAAATTTGTGCACCTGTGAACTTTCCAATTATATAATGAATCAATAGCACGACTGATGAAACTGTGTCCCAAAACTAATAAGATGGAGAAAAGAAATATTATTTTTTGTTTCATACACTTCTGTATTTTCTGAATAACTTTGTTCTGCTAAAGGTATTGTGTAAGTTTGCTTTTTTTCTGCTGAAATCAAAATGGTGGAATACTTTAAATGAAAATATGAAAATATAAATCTTGATTATAAATAGTTTTTCAAAATGGACTTACAGCAAAATTAACTCTGTGATGTTCAATTTTAAAATTACATTATTTACAAGAAAGAGTTTCATATGTCAAATATTTTTAGTTTAGGTAAAAATCTTTGCCCTTCTGAACATGCTTCTTCCTCATATAGTAATTGTGCTGTCCTGTAAATAGTGGCTGTGTCTTAGAACCTTTCCTGCTCCTGTAAGAAGATGGAATTCGAGATCCATCTCTAACCAATTATTCATAGTCATGGAGACGTAATGAAAAACACATGAGCCTATGAATATCAGTCAAAACGTCTTCCAAGAAGGCTGGTGTGAATGTTTGTGTTTCATAGTATATTTGATAGGGGATAAGTTCAAAAGGAGAAAAATTGATGAAAGTGTTGAAGAACCTTCCACATGTCAAATAGGAAGTAGGAGGATTTTTTTGGTAACTGGTCATTAAGCATTTCACTAGTTCCTGAGTGAGCTCAATCTACCTATCTTCACAGGAATGATTACAGCTTTAGTCAGAAATGACACATCAGTGTCATTCCCTTGGTGATAAAATAATGAAAATTATTTAACATAATAATATGAATTAGGTTTATGTTTCATCTGTTTCAGTCTATATCAGGTCGATTTTTAATCCTGGCAGCTATACAGAATGAAGAACTTTTTTAGGAATGTAAATTCTTTACATAAACATTCTGATGTCTGTGTTGTTAATGTTTCTTTGATTTATTAACGTTGGGAGGCTACAGATGTTTCCACTGATACTTGGAAATTAAGAATTGATTTGGCTGTCATGGATGACATTGTTGTTTATATGTTTTCTTAATTTTTTTTTATTCTATTAGAGTAAGATAATAATGGGTATTTATTTATATATTATTACAGTAAGACCACGAATGGTGCATACAGAGATGCTTCCATCGTTGCCTAAGTACTATATACTTTATCTAGTTTTATCTGCTAGACTAATTAGTCCAACTAAGTATATCTTAGGTAACATTTGGTCTGAAGTGTCACAATAAATAATGGGGCAGTGCTTATTTGATAGTGTTGATAATCTGATTATCTGTATTTCTATTTAGTTCCTGTGTTGTTAATGAGGCTATCCAGAAATGAGGAAGTAAATAATATTTTTTCATTGTGAGATTGTTTTATTTTTAAAATATTTCACTAGTTGGTTACTTTAAGTCTTACAAATATACCCTCCTGTTTTTTCTTTTCTGCTTCAGAGAAACAGAAACTAGTTTTGTTGATATCCTCTTTGGAAAGGGGCTGTTTCTACTGCCTCCACAGTCCATGCGATTTTATTTTCTCCCCTGTGCTTTGCTATTATTTCACTTGCAGTGTTGATTAGTAGTTTTATAGTGTGTTCTTCTAAAAGTGGTATAAAAATAAGTCCTCTCTATCTTAAGTGGAAGAATAATTTTTCTTTATTTTTTAGTTTATGAAGCCCATACTGCCTGGTGCAAGTTAGAAGGGTTAGAGCCCTGCTTGCTGAAGCAAAGCATTTAAAGAAGCACCCTGGGAATAAAAGATCCAGTTAAAATGGCTCCACTTAGAGGTCTAAAAATGAGTTGGGAGGAAAATTGTTGCTTCGGTGATGGTAGGAATTTTTATGTTAACAATACTTTCATCCTGAAGCTCTTTTATTGCACAGGTTGGAGCCCACACTTGAAATTTGTCAATAGTGTCATGCTGGTGGCACACACATTTCCTGTAATAGTGTAAGAAACCCTTTAGGCAGTTATAAACCATTAAAAAAACCCTACTGTTCTCATATTCAGAATGTATAAAAGTTACTATATATGAGGGAGGTTGCTATTGAACCTGATGCATAGTTTGATAGTACTTTGATATCAGAACTATAAAAAATTATCTGCCTGCCCAGATTTATGGCTTCTTAGAGCTCTTCTTGAGAACTGGTCCCTACATATGCTCCTGTTAAAAAGCAGCTGGGCGTGCTCCAGGAAAGGTCTGCATCAGCCTGGTTTTGAGGGACTGGAAATATCAGCAAAGCATATCTTGTAGAGAAAAATTGACTCATTATGCAGTTTAGCAGTAGACAGAAGAGAAAAACTTTCTGATGTCACCAGCACTTTCTTCATAGACTGACAGAATCATAGAGTGATTTGGGTTAGAAGGGACCTCAAATATCTCGTTCCAACCCCCGCCTTGGGCAGGACTCCTTTCACTAGACCAGGTTGCTCAGAGCCCCAAACAACCTGGCATTGAAGACTTCCAAGGAGGGGACATCCACAGCGTCTCTGGGCAACCCATGCCAACGCCTCACCACCCTCACATTAGAGAATTTCTTCCCAGTATCCAATCTAAACCTACCATTTTTCAGTTTAAAACCACTGCCCCTTGTCATATCTCTCCATGCCACTGTAAAAAGTCCCTCCCCAGCCTTCTTGTAGGACTCCTTTAGGTACTGGAAGGCTGGTCTGACACCGCCAAGGAGCATCATCATTCTGGCAGACAGGGACATTTAGATTTCATTGTTTTTTTAAAAAAGATGCAGTTAGTTGAGGTGGTCTTACATCTCGACTGGGACTTTGGTTGAGACTAATAATTAAAATTGTAATAAGGAACTAAACAAAGAAACACAAATCAGTATTTCTGTGTATATCTGTAGGTGGGAGCCACATCTACAACAGCTTAAAACAAATACTTAGTATTTTTCACAGTGACAGGCAGTTTATGCAGAGATTATACAGGGAGGTTGGAGCTTTGGAAGAAAGGAAGGATTCTGTAAATTTCCATGGTTCAGGAACAGCATGTAACATTTCCCTTTGCAAGAAAACAAAGTACCTTCTGGATCTCATCCCACATCCTGCTGTGTATCAACAACTTTCTCAATTACCTTTTGGCTCAAGTAAATAAAGGGCTGCAATCATCCTTTTTAACACAACTTTAAAATTGCTCTCTTTATTTTTTTCCAGATCATTTCCAACAATAAATGCAATTTAAACTTTTATGATAAAAGTGTAAAAGAGCTTTAAAATAGCTCAAGTATTTTTCTTGAGAAGGTGATGTCATTCTTTCCATCAGCAGAAAGAATATTTTACTCATGCTTTAGTCTTTGTTTGCTGGTAAGTAGAAAAGGTATTAGAATATTAGTCAGTATTTTGATATTTAAAAAGAATTATTTTCCTCTGTTTCATTATCTTTGTCAGCTAGTTTTCATTTTCCAAAAGTATTTAAATTGCCAAATTTGACCTCTTAATGTATTTACACTGCTCTAATGTGACTTGTGCATTTGAGAACAGAATCTAATACATGTGTAAGTACTTCAAATTGCCTGACATGAATTGAGATAAAATATTTTTATGACTCCTAAACAGCCTTCTAAAAAATTTCTTGGGGCATTTTTATTTGGAAGAAAATAAATACTTCATAGTTACTTGTGGGCACTAAAAAAGAAACCAATATATGAAAAAGTAAAAACCCTTTATTGATTTTGCTTCAGTTTTAAATTCTTGAGCAATGAGATTAAAGTTTCACTTTTGCACTAGTTGTCATTTGGACAAGGCTACTCTCACATACATATTCAAGGAAAAATATTAGGGACACCTTCACTGATCTTGAACTTCCTTCTCTTCCCTCAGAGGGACCAAGCATAATTCAGATGTTCCTTGGGGCATGGAGAAGTCCTTGAGCCTGCACTCATCTCCCTGGAAGCACTGGGCACGGCAGCTGAAGGGCTCCCTTACCTGTCTGTGACTAGCTGCATTTTTCAGAGCTCCTGCTACAAATCTGTGATTCCCTCTACAATTCCAACACATAACTGAGTAGAATGGCCAGTTGTGGTGGAATATGATTCTTCTTTGTTCTTCAGCATACTTATGTGAGAATTATCCAGATTTCACTGTGGTTAAGATCTTTTTCACTTTAGACTCACTCTATCAGATAAGATTGGATACACAGTACTTTTTACCTTTGCCAAAATACAAGGGCATTTTACTATGGAAAATAAATTAGTTGCAGGATTCTAATGAAGAAATATACCTGTAAGAGATTTGGAAGAGTGATAACTGCAGTTTGTAATGATTTAAATCAATATTTTGGTATGCAGGTCATGCTGAAGAATACATCTCTGCTGCTGTTGATTAAATAGATATACCTGCTTAGAAGAGTTCCTTAATTGACTGCCTGCATTATCATGTAATGATCCTGTTCAGTATAACAGAGTTGCTAGAGTTAAGTACTTTTTATAGAGATCTCAGAGTCATAGAACATTTTCCTGCTACGGGCAGGGACACCTCCCACTACACCAGGCTGCTCAAAGCCCCATCCAACCTGGCCTCAAACACTTCTAGGGATGGGGCATCCACAACTCCTCTGACCAGCCTGTTCCAGTGTCTCACCACTCCAGGTGGGGTCTCACAAGAGCAAAGTAAAGGGGGAGAAATGTCTCCCAGGGTGAGGCAGGCTGGCCACAACTTCTTTTGATTTAGCCCAGGATATAAGTTGGCATTCTGGGCTACGAGAATGCACTGCCAGGTCATGTTCCATTTTTCATCCACCAGCACCCCCAAATCCTTCTCCTCAGGGCTGCTCCCAATGCCTTCATCCCCCATCCCATACTGATACTGCTGATCACCCTGACCCAGGTGTGGGACCTTGCACCTTCCCATGTTGAACTTACTGAGGTTTGCAAGGGCCCATTCTTTAAGGCTGTTAAGATTCCTCTGGATGGCACCCCTTCTCTCAGGAGTAACAGCTGCACCACTTAACTTGGTGTCATTTCAAATGAATGACCTACTCTAAACTCAGACACTGAGGAGAGAAATTTGGCTTTAAATACTGTGTTTTTTTCTAGATAGGTAGTAAATGGATCATAGCAATAAATTTTAAGTTGTGTTACCTTCTTGCATTCTTCCCATTTGACATTGTGAGTTGTACTTGTTACATAATGTATTATTGTTCCCAAGTTAACTACAATTGCAACCTTTCCTGTGGCCTCTCTGGACCTGTGAATAAAGTGAGGTGTTTTTACAACCATGCCATTTCTCAGGATGTAGCCCTGTGATGGGATGTCTTTACCACCAAGGCAATAAATCCTGCAATTTACTGGCATCACTGCATCCACAGTAATGTCCCCTCAGTGGTAATTAAAGGCTTAGGTAATAAGTAGTAAAACAATAATTGATGTGTGTGCTTTAGTCCACTAAATCAGTCATCCTTT
The DNA here is from genome assembly GCA_026413545.1 of Cichladusa arquata. Classification (NCBI taxonomy): domain Eukaryota; kingdom Metazoa; phylum Chordata; class Aves; order Passeriformes; family Muscicapidae; genus Cichladusa; species Cichladusa arquata. Next base: position 15,174,416 of record JAOTQP010000870.1, on the reverse strand, counting down.
AGAAATTATTTCTCTATTACAATCAGGGAAGAAAAACATCAAGTACTAAAACTGATTGAAAATAAAAATCTGTTGGCTCAAATGTGACCTTTACTTTGTAGAGACAGATGCACATGTTGATATTCTACCAGAGAGTACCAGAGCAGACCCAACAAAGCACTGGTAAGAATTCCTGCAAGACATTCCTGTCGCAGCAAGGTGTATCCCAAATCATGGGCTCCTCAACTCAAGAGAGACATATTGCTCCTGAAGCATGTCCAGTGGAGGGCAACGAAGATGATTAAGGGACGGCAGAATCTCTCTTATGAGGAAAGGCTGAGGAAGATGAGCCTTTTCAGTCTTGAGAAGACAAGAATAAGAGCAGACCTCATCAATGTCTATAAGTATCTGAAGGGTGGGTGTCAAGGCTCTGCTCTGTGGTTCCAAGCAATAGGACAAGAGGCAACAGGTGGAAACTGATGCACAGGAAGTTTCAACTGAATATGAGAAAGAACTTCTTTACTGTCAAGCTGACCATGGACTGGAACAGGTTGCCCAGAGAAGTTGTGGAGCTTCACTCAGCGGAGATTTTCAAGAACCATCTTGGTGCAATTCTGTGCAATGTGCTCTAAGATGGCCTTGACTGAGCAGGGAGATTGAACCAGATGACCCACTGTGATCCCTTCCAATCTTATCCATTCTATGATTCTGTGAACAAAACACTAACAGTGTGTGAGGAAGAAAGAAGTGGTTTCTTATCTAAACAGGTAAGAAATGTGGATGCCATTCCTGCTAGTGGTGCTAGTACACCTTAGTAGGCTTCTAACAGACCAGAGAATATTTTATCACTTCTATATTTTACAATTCAAGACTTTAGCCTTAAGTAAGCCAAAAGGAGTTTTCAAATTAATAAGAATAAAAGGAAACCATCATAAGCAGGAATGGTAGAAGGAATGAAATTTTTACAGGGTAAGAATATTGATTCTGGTGACTGTAGGCTATAAAAGATTAAATCTACTTCGCCCACTGGAGAAATGATAAATAAGTACTCTTGTGTAATATTTTTACGATAACAGCTTTGTATTAGTGATCCATTCAATCTTGGAGCATGTCTGAAGGGTTCAACAGCAAAAGCCTCCTGTGGGAGGGAGCCCATGTTGGAGCAGGGGAAAGACTCCTCTCCCTGCAGTGGCAAAAGCAATGTGTGATGAGCTGATAGTAGCCCCCATGCCCCATTTCCCTGCCTCTGCAGGGGAAAGGAGATAGATCTGGGAAGGAGGGAGGGGTGGAGGAAGGTGTTTTTAAGGTCTTACTTCATTTCTCATTATCCTGCTCTAATTTTCTTAGTAATAAATTCAATTAATATCTACAATTTGAATGTGTTTTGCCTGTGACAGTATTTGGTGTGTGATCTCTCTCTTATCTCAGTCATGAACACTTTGTTATATTTTCTCTCGCTTTCCAGCTACAGGAGGGAGCAATAGGCTTTTGTGGATGCCTGGCACCCAAACAGGGTCCACCCACTACACATCCAAGTGCAAGATGGATGATAAGAGATGCACTTGGCAGACTATTGTTCACAAGGATTTTTGCAACAAACGTTAAGTCTCAGTATAAAGAGCTCTACAGGTGTTTGTGGAGGGACAGATTTAAAAATGTAAAGAACAAACCTGAGAGAGACAAAGTATTCCTTGAAATTGTGGAAGTGTGGCATATCTGGGTTTGTTCACCAATAAAGGTAATATGTCTTTCAAGGGCAGAGGAAAGACTACTGCAATGACTGATAGGTGACTAGAATAAACTAGTGTTTGTTGTACAGGAAGACCATCTTCAACATGTAACTTGGATGACAGTGCCTAGCTCATTTGTCTTCAGAAGATGAAATCATAGAATCACAGAATGGAATAGGTTTGGAGGGATCTTAAAGATCACCTCTTTCCAACCCTCCTGGCTTGGCCAGGGACACCTTCCACTAGTTATTCAGAGCCCCATCCAACCTGGTCTTAAACACTCCCAGGAATGGGGCATCCACAGCTTCTCTGGGCAATCTGTTCCAGTGTCTCACCACCCTCACAGTAAGGAATTTCTTCCTAATATCTAATTGAAACCTACCTTCTTTCAACTTTCAACTTGCTCTATTCCCCCTTGCTAATGTGTAAAGTTATTCTCCCTTGTAAAATGTCACTGAAATGTGAGTATATTATAAGGCTCAGAGCAGAGGTGAAGTGCAGAAGCTTTTTGAGCCTGAACAAAGCCAGATAGAGTGCTGGCCCTGGGCTGGACCCAGGTAAGAACAGACCAGAGACGTTTTCTACTAAACTCTGTAGGAAGTACTCAGATTTGGAGGGAGGTTGAAGGTGGGTACTGCTGCTCTGTCTGGCCTTTATTTTGGTAGGATGCTGATAGTTATACACTTCAGCAACCCCGAAGAGAGAAGGCAGCTAAGAATTAAGAGCTCAATTATAGTGAATTACTCTCCTCATATTTTAAAGCAAACTCAAAACGTTTCTATGTAAAGGGAGGTGAAGTTAGATGGAGAGGTTTGTATGATCAGACATTTGTATTTGTACTTATTGCATTTTCACTGTCTCAAGGGAGAGAAAAGTCTATCGTCACTGACATAGGTGCTTCGTTGTCCCGCAAAAACCCCACGAAAGCAACCCAAGCCCGTTCCGGGGTCAGCGCTGGTGTCTCTGCCCGGAGTGGGAGCTCGGGGCGGGCGAGCCGCGGGTCGTAGGGCACGTGTCTCTCTCCGGCGGGGCGAGAAAACAAAGCGTGCCCCGCTGCCCCGGCCCGGGGCCGCTCGGGGGGGCCGGGGAGATCCGGAAGCCGGGGCCGCTCCGGGAGCCGGGGCGATCAAGGAGCCGAGGCCGCTCTGGGAGCCGGGGCGATCCGCGGGCCGGGGCGATCAAGGAGCCGAGGCAATCCGCGGGCCGGGGCCGCTCCGGCGGCCGGGTCGATCAAGGAGCCGGGGCCGCTCCGGGAGCCGCAGCCCCGCCCCGCGGCGCTGGCGTAGCGCTGACGCCGGGCCCGCCCCGCCCGGGCCGGGGTAGCGGCGGGCCGGG
>JAOTQP010000870.1:15134857-15152797 GCA_026413545.1 Cichladusa arquata | reverse complement strand
AAGTATATTCTGATTTTATTTGTTAAAGCTTTGTATTAAAGGCAGTATGTCTAATAAATTTCACAAGAATAGTGAATGAAGTGTTCTTCTTCTCCTTTTTTTCCTTACTTGGGAAAATTTCTTGAACTCCAGGTTTTTGCTTACATGACTGGTTTCAGAAGATTTTGCTTACTGGTGATATGTGACCATAAGATGATACAATTGAAAAACCAGAACCTCAATATTAAGAGCTATTTCTTTGTCCTCAGGAAAGATTAACTCTGCTCTTTCAATATTTTTAAAGGCATTTTTTCCAATTGCACCCAAAAAAGTATGATCTTCATTGATATTTTAATTTTGTTAACATGTATCAAGTCACTTCTCTTACATATTTTAATGTTTTCTTTGTTGTGTTTTGTCCACTGTATCCTTTTGCTATATAAATGTGTACTGTATGTTCTATTCCTTGAATTGACATGAGGTACAGCCTTTAATCAGTGCTATAGTTCAAATATTTTTTCCAAATCATTACTCAAATCCCTCAAAAATTATTTATGATGTGTAAGGAAGCTGGCCTTTAAGTTCTATTAATTAAGTGTTTGGAAATAGAGAGGATAATAAGTATCTTGATCTGTTTGGCTATTGTACAGTATTTAAAATGATCCATTACTGTATATATGGGACAGTGCATATTTACTGAATAAGGTAGTCAAGTCACTGAACAAATCTTGACACATCTAGTCATTACAGTGACCTTAAGCTGAATATGAAATAGCTAAACCCTACCTGAAGACAGCAAGATTTGGGATTTTGTTCTGGTTTGCATTTTTCCAGCCCATGGTGAAGCTGTTCTCTATTCATCTTTGCTTGATATAAGGGAGTTCTGGCCAGGTATTGAGCCCAACAGTCTTCTCTAGTTCTATCACTAAGTGCAAGAAGTCTGTTTCAAGACCTTTTTTTTGTTTTGTTTTTTTTTTTCTTAAACTAAACTAATAGTCCTGAAATACAACAGGTCAAAAGTAGTAATGAAACACTAATCATACATCTAATAAAACTTCATCCACTGTGTTCTTTCTACTTCTTTATAACCAAACTTTTTAAAAATATTCTAAGAACTCATTAATAGATATTGAAAACAAAGACTCCCTGTAGTTCAGCGATGAAGGTCTAAAGCTCTCTGTGTCTTCTGATACATAGAGATGGTTTAATCAGTGATGACAGGAGCCTGGAGTAAGATGACAGTGGATCAGTGTTTTTGCCTTTTTTGTCACTTAGTTCCTGATATCAAGTTGTGTTATAAGAAACCTGGCAGGCTGTGGTTTGTGGTTGTGATTAAACAGTTTCTGTGTTCAAACAGACACTAAATTCAGCAGATTGTCTTTGCATGGAGACTGACAATTTAATTGTACAAAGGTTTGAAATTACAAATTAAAGAGATTTAATGCTAAAACACTCATCTGTATGACTGGGTTTCAGTGATAAGCTTAATTTCATAGCAGAATTCCATTGTGCAGGCTCTTTTTTGAATGTTGAATACTATTTGTAAATTATGATTCTAACTTTCTGGAACAAGTCCCCACTTTGCTCCTTTTTTTTTTTTTTTCTTTTCTTTTCCTGAACAGTTGTGTCAGTTTCCTGACAGCCTCTTTCCTTAGTGTATCTTATGATTGAAAAATATAGTTTATTCTTATGCATTATGGAACTTTTCTATGAAATTGCTTGTGGTTTTGTTGACATGGATAAAAGACTTCTATTCAAATGGCAGTTTTAACTTCTGAATTTCTGTTAGCTGCAGCCATTCTTCAAATCTGCTAGTGGAAATTGACTGTTTGCCTTTGTAAATGGATTTGCAGTTAAGAGTACTGAGAGGCTGTAGTGCATCTCTGAGAACCTCTGCTTAGTTATTTCGTCCTCTCAGCCTTAAAAGCTGGTTATTTCTTACTAGCCTTAAAAGCACTTTCAGCCATGTGGTCTCACTGCATTCAGACTAGTAATATGTCTCCATAGAATTTAAAAGTAGAGAATCATTCCTGATACAGCTTGGGCACTGAGGTTTTATCCACATGTTTTAGTATTAAAATTGAACCCTCTGGAGTCAGCCAAAGTAATTTGCTGTTCTTATTGCACTTGGCATAGAATAGAAGGACAAAGCTGTCAACTGCTGTTATTTTTTAGTTTAAAAGAACTTATTAGATTAAATACTCTTAATGATCTTAGCAGATAGGAAAAAAGACCCCCACTTCACTCTGTGGTGTTATACTGTGTTATACTGCATTCATTGCAAAAACCAAGTCTGCAACCACCCGTGGGGGAAAATCTAAGCACTTGGGAATATTCAGTAAACTGTAGACACAAAGTTAGTAACTATAGTGATTTTAGGCTTCTAGTGTATCAAGATCACTCTGTGTTCTGATGGTCAGCTATGTAATGTTTAGGATTGAAGGATGAACTATGATTATAATCAGACTGTTGGTGTTTCACTGTAGAAGTTAAGAATGCTAAAGACAATACAGGCTTCCTGTATGAATGTAATACAGGAAGAAGGTGGAGGATTCATTCACAAACTTAAAGAATAGATTCAAGTCAAGTTGTGAAGTGTGGCGGGACTCATACTGCTGTCAGAGTGTAAAAATTATTTAAAAAATATGTTAAAGCATTGTATTAAAAGCTATCTTTTTTGTTTAATTAGTCCAAGTGATCTGTTCTCAGCCTTCTCAGCTACAATGCTTGTAATATATAATGATCTTTGCCATTTAGTTAGCATCTCATTTCAAAGTTCAGTATATCCAGTTTGAAATCTGAAGTGCATGTTTTATGTTCCTCCTTCAGTATTTTAAATCCATTAAACTTGTTGAAATTACAGTCTTAGGGCTAAATACCACATTTAATGTAGTGGGCCTGCCATGGACACAAGTAAGTAATACTACTTATTACTGTGATGTTAATTTCATGCCTAAAATCTGTCATTATTAGATTAATCCATTTTTGTTGTCCTGTGTTACTGAACTTACACTGAAGTAATTATCTACCCAAAAAATCCTACACTAAAGTCTTTCTGGACTGTTTGTCTTTAAGCCAGTCTGTTCTGCAGATGGTTTCTGTATGCAGAAAGGAAGATGTATAAAACTTTGAGTAGGTATATGGATATAAGGCCATACCCTTCTCTCCCTGTAGCAGTAGCTTCTCCCTTACTTTTGAATGTGCCAGCTCCTTCTCATTTAAAAATCACTTCTCAGAAAAGCAGTTCTGTAGATTTTTTTCAAAATATTACATGCTGTTTGATCCAAAAGCATGCAGTTACTCTGTCATTCGAGCTGCATACCTGACATTTCATCTGTGTGATGGGTGCATGGGCTATGGATTCACAAAAACTCTGCACAAATATGAAATCCCACTGAAGTTACTATTCTGTTTTCACTACAAATACTGTTCTTATACTAATTTGATTTTCTGATCCTGCTTTTCATATTATAATTGTACTGGTGAAATTACCCAGACTTTGATGGGTTTGTGTGTCCATCTGTTCAGAGTGCTGTTTCAACAGTTGTGGATTCCACATCTAATGATCTAGAACTCTTGTTTGGTTAAGTGTTCAAAAGAATTCAAGCCCTTAGTCATCATGAACATTTTTGTGACCTTTAAGCAAGTGCTGTTAGGTTCATACTTGGTGTGGTGCTATGGCAAGTTACATTCTCTTCATGTGTGTGGAATTCCATAGTAGTTACATCCATGTAAATAGGTCACTGGTTTTGTTGCTCCATACTACTAGCTCTAAGAGGAAAAAAAACAACAGTGTTTTACTGTTGGTATGTTCCCCAGTCTCCCATTTTACAATCTCAGAATTAATTTCAGACTTCAGTTTTAATTTTAGCTCTTCCTTTCTAGTTAATGAATAGAAATGAAAATAAGTTCTAATAATGGAATAAATAATTGAAATATGTGTAATTGCCAAACAGATGAATCAGCTTTTAATTGAATGTAGATCATAGGGAGATGAGCCTCTGATGTTGAAATGTAGCTTGCATGAATTCCCCTCTTCTCCTTCCATCTGTAGGGTAAAGTGTACTTGGAAGCTCTGTTTATGACAAGACAAATGTAGTAGAGGTAATTCTGGGAGCAGAATGCACACAAATCTGGAAAAATGAGAAATATTGGATAAAGTGTTAGGCTTGTACATTCAGCAGTAGAAGTTTAGGTCAGATCTCTCAGTAATTGTTTCTCTTTTCAAAAGTATTCAGATTTTTCTGTTGTGAGCATAGGAGACAATATGAAACTTGGCAGTAAAGTATAGCTTCAGCTTCAGAAGTCCACTAAATATTTTCTGCTACAGAACTTTAAATGTGACACAAGATCATCATCTGTGTACCTCATTTGTTGTGATACTGAGGGAAATTGGAGTCCTCTGTCCCACAATAGCATATGCCTGTGATGGTACACTGGCACTGTCTTGAACCTCAGCCTTGTAGGCAGAGGTCTCTTTAGTCACTGTTTCTTTTGTTCTGCAGTTCTGTTATATTCTCTTTTATTGGCTCCTGGAGTTGCTGCTTGTTCACTGTGGCAGATTTCTGCATAGTGTTTACTTGGTAAAAGCTTCTGTCGTGCCATTCACAGGCAGAGGAGGTGGTATCAATTTTCTGAAAAGGAAAGGATTTTCTTTGCTCCTATTCTTAACTGCTAATGCCCTGACTATTTTCAAAGTGAAAAAGAACTAAAAGTGATTTCAAATAGTGGTTGCTCATTCCTTCATTTTTAGTTTCTGTTTCCATTTGATAAGGCCTCAGAAATCAAATACACTCTATTTGAGCTGCTCTTCTGCATAATGTATTGGTAGGAAATATGAGAACATGTATGTGGACAAAGTTTATCTTTTCAGATATCTACCCTTGACTGAAGGAATTCAGTTTCATGGAAGGGATGGGAGAAACTGCAAGATAAATTTGGAGTTAGGTGCTACAACAAATAATACTTCTGGATGTGAGTTCCAAGTCCCTGCTGCAGAGTAGAAACCAGATCCCTATGTTAGGCTCTTGTTTTCCATAGGAAACAGGGAGAATTGTCCGTTCTAAACAGCATTCAGGTGAAACCTAAAGCTTCCCCCCTTTCTTCTTGTAGGTATTTTGTATCAAGACTGTAAAGGTACATCTCTATCCATTTTGTTACCCTATCTAGAAACTAATTCCTGAAAGCAAGTATTTTTATTAATTTTCAAATAATAGATCAGAGCAAAAGTTTCTGGTATAATATGACATCCTGGAATTTAGATCGTTACCACAAAAAACCGCAGATCAGTCAATTTCTCTTCTTTTCATGAGATCTCAATGAGCAAGAAATCTTAAACCTTAGAGGAGAATCAATGTATGCCTGCCTCATTTGATGTAAAAGCTATAATGTAATCATGAAATTTTCCATGTAAGTTAACTTCCCTTCACTAACTGCTACATATTTATTGCTTATACTGTGAAATTTTTGTGCTCTGTATGGAGAGCAATAACTTGTATTCATGGGGGGAGGGGGCAATGCTACAGTTTTAATAATAAAAATAATAATGCTGTATCCTCATATTTACTTTATTCCCTAAAACAGAAAGGAGCAAACCAAAGGAACACAATGCTTTTATTTGGAAGACTGTGCCAATAATTCTTGTTTTGCAGAGATACAAAGTGATGCCTAGTTTTTTTATTTTTCAGGATCAACAGATTGCATATGCTATTCAACTGTTGGCATTTCTGATCCAGTAACTTCAGCTCTTCATATTATTGTAGGTGGGTGGTTGCAGTTTGCTATTTTGTTATAAAAATGATGGAAGTAGCCCAAAATACTACTTTCATTTATTTTTTTCTTTATGTCTGTGAAATATAATTTGACCATAAGGGCTGAGTTGAAATACAGTTTTTTTCTGGGATTTGAAATACAGGAGGTTAAAAAGTAATTGCTTTCTCTACAGTAATTCATTGTTTTCAAGGGATCATAATATTTCAAAAATGTTGTGCTAAAGTTTTCATTAATTCTGTCATTCTTTTGAAAATAGTAAAATGCAATAAGCAGCTGGACTATATCTCTCTCTATATATATGTATGTCTGTCTTAGAGAAAGCTCTGAGAAATGCATGTACACTTGAATAATGGTATTTAGTGCTAGTTGTCCAATTTTCCTGGGCAATTCAATGATCCCTTGCCAAGTCAGAGTTAAAATATCTCTCGGTATGATTACTGAGTATCTAACAGCTGCAGTTTTAGGATCTGGTGTTGCAAAGGTTTACACATGTGCTTCTCTTACTAACCTATGGTTAACTCTGTTCAGCATCTGTGGAGTTAAGGCCTTTGGACTAGGATTGGAAAGATGTGGCTTTACTGTATCATAGTATTTTAGCTGTGTTATTAAGTTCTGGAACACAGAATGGGTCAGGTTGGAAGGGACCACAGTGGGTCATCTGGTCCAACATCCCTGTGTAACAAAAAAACCTCCAAACACCAAAATACCAAACAAGCAAAAAACCCACCCCTACAACTCCCAGCATCACTCCAAAGCTTGCATGAGGAGGACATCAGAGAAGGGGTGTACTCTTTGTTCTTAGGGATTACCAGGACTTGACTGGTAAGCCCTGAGTAACCTGATCTGACCTCATAGCTGAACTTGCCTTGAGAGGAAGGTTTGATGAGAAACCTTCAAAGGTTCCTTCCAGCTTCAGTTATCCTCTGATAGTGTGACATAGAGGTTTAAGTAATACCCAGGGGATGCACAGGAGATACTGCATCGATTTGCTCAGAAAAAGGGGCTGTCAAGCATTGACACAGGGTGCCAATACTTAAAAGACATGTAGATGTGGCACTTAGGGACATGGTTTAATAGTGGCCTTGAGAGGGCTGGGTTAACATTTGGACTTGATGATCCCAAAGGCCTTTTCCAATCTAAATAGTTCCTCAACTCTATCCCCTTCTACTGCTACAGGGTAAAGGACTGTAAATTCTTCATTATGCATTTTTAGTATAGTGAGCTCTTTCTTCTCACTTAGTGTTTAATGCTTTTAAAGTATGAGATTTAAATTAGTATTAAAAATTATATTTCCTTTTTTTCATGTGTAAGAAGTACATGCATTTATGACATACATTGACATAAATGCAATATGATATTTTTTTTTATAATAGCTGCAGTGTTAAAGTAACTATCATGCTTGCAACTGCAAATAAAATAAGGCTTGACAGACCCTTGCACTTCTAATCTTCATAGGTGACTGTCAGCCTCTGGATGTCTCTTCTGTACACCACAACAACACATTTTTGAAATACTCTGTGTCATTGCTGGGTTATGGTTTTTATGGAGATATATTAAAAGATAGTGAGAAGAAGCGGTGGATGGGTCCAATGAGATATGACTACTCAGGTAATTTTTTTAATTACTTCATTCTTTTGTCAGCATGTAAACATATTGGAGCAGTTGGTTTACTCTCTCCAAACCAACCTTCTTTGAACCTTGCAAACATAAGAAACAGACTGAACCTGATTTTAAACTCCTTGTAGCACCAAGTACATTGGATCACATTCTATAAAGCTCTGTAACTTTGGGGTTAACATTGGCAGTGGATTCAATGAAGTTGTGTTGAATATGTGCCACCTATTGAAAATGCCAAAAAGGTAATAACTTCTCTGTCCTAATAATTTTGATCTTCTTTTTAGTCACTTTAAGAGAGGCACTCCTCTGTCTTGAACATTCAGTTGATGGAATGAATTGTCACTGATTAGAGAGAGATGAGTGATTTAGTCTTGTTACCTAATATTTGGATAAATCCTATGCTAGTGAAAGTATCTTTTGCCATGTTTGATTTATCTTGTGTTAGGGAAAGATGATGCATGGGGAGAGTTTTAGTGCAGGCCAATCTTAAGATTCAGCAGTGATATATAGCTAAATTTTTTAGTTGGGTTTAAAGCTGTCAAGTGAAATAATGGCACTTCTGACAAATGTTAAAACATTGGAGTGGTGCTGTGGTATTTTCTTGTTCCTTACAGTGGAAAACATCGTAAGAAAAAGAGTTCTGAGCTTGAGGAGAGCTACTATTGTTTTGCAGTCCTTAGAGAACAAAAGAGATGAAAAATCAAGGAAGGTATGCAGAGATGTTTGCCATGTGGATTTATAATGACTTAATGCTGCATAATGCCTTTTTATGTAGGCTTCAAGACTTTTCTTTCTCATCATTATTATGAAGGAACAATTGCTTATCAACCAGCAAAACACACACACGGATCTCCACGAGATAAAGAGAGCTGCAGGACAGGGTAGGCTAATGTTTATCTCTCAATATATGGTGTGAACTATTTATAAAGGCCTGTACATAAACAGAGGTTATAGAACTGTTGGTTTTAATATGAAAACACTTACTCTAAAAGAGATAAGCTTGTAAAAACAATTATTGGCTCATTAAAAAGTGCACCTCATTTTATCAGGTCATTAAGCAAAAATCTAATAAAATGTTGTTCACTGGTTCTCTTCTTCTCTCGATTTTAAGTGAAGCAAAATATAACAGCACAGGACCCAGTTACAAGATGCTGAGGATACTATGCTGTGTTACTACTAAGAAAGAAAAATCTGGATGTCTTGTAGCTTCTACAAATGGAAATAATTCAGAAATTCTCAAGTGTTCACATTGTAACTGGATCTGTTTTAGTAGTTGTTTTAGTGCTGTAACAACAGGTGGTGTGCCTTGTCCCAAGGACAAGTCCTCTCAGGAATCAGTCTATTTAGCCTATTTCTTTGGATACTACTATGATGCAGTATGAAATCTGTGTGATAGTCTTCACTTGTTTCTTTAGTCAAGGGGCCTGCCTTAATCTCCCAGGGCTCCTTCCTTTCTCTTTGCTTTCACCTGCTTGAAGTTATGCTCTAGTACTTATTATTCTTCTTTATATATAGGTTTAGCTATCAGAGATAAAGTACTTGTCACAGCACAAAACAGCACAGCAGGATACAGAGGAGCCACAAATGTTGTACAGAAACAATAAGACTGCTACTCTTATTCTGCAGTTAGTGCTGTGATACACTAGAGATCAGACTCAAGAATCAGCTGCAGCAACTCTCCCGAGCCATCACATCAGGTGCCCTGATGCAGGGGAGGCTCCTGAGGGAGAAAGCTGTCCTCCAGGTCTCAGGAATGGAGCAAGGAATGCCTGGCACCTCACAGGGGATTTTTTACTTCCAAATAACTGTTGGAAAGGCAATAGGGCTGGGCATAAGCAATTTAGGAGGATCCTGGAGTGTGGTAATGAGATTGATCATGCAGGTGATTGGCAGGCTGGCTAGAACAACTGCTCTGCTGGTCTTGTTAGAGAAGATAAAAAGTGTGGACGTGATGGTTGAGGGCAGTTTTGGCAGTGGTGACTGTGCGATTATAGAGTTTTAACTTCCGAGAGAAGTACAGGAGACAAAATGTAGAATTGCAACCCTGGACTTTGGTTTATTTGGAGATCTTGACAAAACTCCTTGGGAGACTGTCCTGGAGTACAAAGAGGCATAGGAGAGTTAGTTGGTACCTCCTCAAAAATAGTTGATTCTGATACTCAGAAACTTGAATAACCAGGATAGGAAAGCAATTTGGATAAGCAAGGAACTGAGTAGTAAAGACAAGGTGAAAGTGGAATAGGTTAGTTTGGAAGAACACAAGAGACATTGCTTAAACATGTAGGAATGAAATAGAGAAAGCCAAAGCTCAGGAAGAGTTGAAATCAGTGAGGGATGTTGCTTCTTATGAAGGGATTATTTAAATATACTGATCATAACAAAAGGCTAAAGGAACTCTGTGCTTGCTGCTTAGTGACATGGGAACCTAGTGATAAGATCTATCAAAAAGGCTGCAAAGTTACTCCTTTACCCCATTTTTCACTAATGCAGTCTTCCAGGCCATACAGGTCCCCAAGCTCCTGGATGGAAACAGTGGATGTTATATACCTCAACTTTAGCAAGACTTTGGTCCTGTTTGCTGTAGTATTCTTAAAACTAAGTTGATGAGGTATAGACTAGGTAAGTGGGTGGATGAGAAACTGGTTGGACTGCTAGGAAAGTCATGAATGCCAAGTCTGGCTGGCAGCCAATTACTTGTGGTGTCCCTTGGGAATATTGGGCCTAATACTGTGCAACATCCTTATTGGTGACTGGGACAGTCTCAGAAAGTGTGCCTGTGGTGGAATTGTCCCCATGCAAGAGTGTTAACTGGGCGCTGACTGGATGGAAGGCAGCTCTGCAAAAAATAACTTCAGGATCCTGGTGAGCAATGGCTGTACCTGAGTTAGCAGGATGTCCTTGCAGAAAGGAAAACCCATCTTATACTGAATTTTCTAAGTCATCAGGTCAGGAATGACTCTTCCCCTGCACTCAGCGCTTGTGAGATGGACTGTCTCCAGTATGTCAGTGTCTTTCACTGTTAGAGCAGTCAAATGTTGGAACAAGGTGCCCAGAGGTCTGTGGACTTTACCCTCACAAATCCTCCAAACTCATCTGAATAAGACACTGAACATTCTGATCCTGTGAGACCAACTTTGATCACATCAGAGATCCCTTCCAACCTGTGTGATCTTGCTGCTGTTACCTCTGACACTGAGTAATCTTTGGAACTGTACTTAAATAACTGCACTGCCTGCAGGGCTATGATGATCCATGCCTCATGAGGATTGTCAGTGCTGTGGTACATCTTGTGATGTGGGAAGATCTTGTAATGACTGGGTAAAATAAAAAAAGTTGAAATGAATAATCATGGAGGTCTTTCAGGAATTGAATGGTATTTTTGTTTTCAGATGTTACATTTGCAAGAAAAGTGAGAAACAGCTGGCAGAACAGACCAAGGAACATGGATTAAAACATGAAGGTAATTTGTCAAAAAATGTAAAATGTGGTCGTATTACACAAATTATTCTATTTCAGAGGATACCAGTTCAAGTGTGCATCTATTTTGGTTTTTAAAATAGTCTGAGTTACCTGATAATCCATTGTTTATTTCAGTTTACAGAAAACACGTGTGTCATTGCCTCCATGTACTCAGCACTAGCGAGGCCACACCTTGAATCTGATGTTCAGTTTTGGGCCCCTCACTTTAAGAAGGACATTGAGTGCTGAAACATCTCCAGAGAAGGGCAACAGAGCTGGTGAAGGGTCTGGAGCACAAGTCCTGTGAGGAGCAGCTGAGGGAGCTGGGGGTGTTTAGCCTGGAGAAGAGGAGGCTCCGTGAGGAGAGACCTCATCACCCTCTACAACTGCCTGGAAGGAGGGTGTAGCCTTTTGGGGTTCTCTCTCTTCTTCCAGGTTATGAGGAAATTACCTCAAATTATGCCAGGGAAGGTTTAGTTTGGATATTAGGAAAAATCTCTTCCACAGAAAGGGTTGTCAAGCATTGGAACAGGCTGACCGTGGAAGTGGTGTCCTGGAAGGGTTCAGAAGACATGGATGTGGCACTTGGGCAGATATGGCTTAGTGCTGCTAAATTGACATTTGGACTGATTTTAGAGGTCTTTCCAAATAAAATGATTCTATGATACTATGATTCTAAGTAGGTGGAAAAACATGTAAGGTATCTTCTGCACCCAAACTTCAGAAAATTCTGATAAAATTATACTAATTACTTGTATATTTCAGTGTGTTCAGTTTCTTTTCTTTAGGAAAAATTATATTCTGTGAGATAGGACAATGGCTTTTTGTGAGAAGGACTGAATGGATAAACTGTGAGGTGTCATAGAAGGAAGCAGTTCATTAAGATAACTTTTAGAATAGATCAGGATTAAAAACTTATGTTTGTTAGCACAAATATCACTATGAGCTATGAACTTGGACAGCTAGTAGCTGATCTAGTGAACTTTAGTATTTCTGCACAACATCCCACCAATACTCACTATAAATAATAAATGACATTTCTGTTCTCTTTGTCTAGTTATGCTATCCTTATTCTCTTTTTTATCCCCATTCTAACCCCTGTGCACACTTGTGTGGGTTTTTTTCTAATGGGCATAACTTTCCTTTCCTCTCGTTTAAACAACTGTTCATGAATTCTGTTCAGTCATTCCCCTAGCTGTATGTCTTTATGTCTGGCAACATCCTAATGGGAAGAAGTACTGATACTGCTACACTTTTGGCCTTGCTAGAGAAAGGTACATGGATTCACTTGAGTTTTGCCTCCAGCTTTATTCATCATTGTGGATGAACCCCTCTTAAAGAGCAGGCAGGCTTCCTGTGGATGCTGCTTTCTGCCTTTTTTCTTGTTTTTATTTCTTCTTGTAGAGCCCAGTGCACACAATTTTAATTTTATTGGCAAGCCTTTGGTCCGTATGACCCAGACTATCTTACAATTGCAGTTTTTTTGCACTGTGGCTGTGCCAGGTTCTAGTCATTTGTTAGCAAAAGATCATCATACTGTGGACATTTGCTGGTAGCATAAAGATTTCTGTGCAACTTAAATTCCTGTTACACATGTTTAGTGCTTTCATCCTAGCTGCTGCTTTGATACAGTCAAGAGATGGTCAAATCAGAATATTTCTTGGATTATTTTAATC
This sequence comes from Cichladusa arquata, assembly GCA_026413545.1. NCBI lineage: Eukaryota > Metazoa > Chordata > Aves > Passeriformes > Muscicapidae > Cichladusa > Cichladusa arquata. The sequence goes on along the minus strand of JAOTQP010000870.1, from coordinate 15,140,294 downwards.
TATGCTCAGATTCAGCTAAATAATTTTTTATAGATTATAAATAATGTATATAAATAATAATTTAAATATGACTGGGTTTTTTGGTAAGAAAAAACTTTGTCTTTTTGAGAAATTATTGCAGTTAGAAATTGCCAACCTTTTTTCTTTTGTTTGTCAGGGTTTTATTTGCATTTTTTCATGTTTGTGTTTGTTGTTTGGTTTTTTTGGTGGTTGGTTGGTTTGGTTTCTAAATCTGCCTTTTTGTTACCTTTGATCCAGCAAAGGAGCTAGTAGAAAGCTACAGGTTAGTTAGCAATCAAGACAGTTTCAGCTGGCATTGCAGATGATGTTAAGCAGCTGATTATGTAGGACATTGTTTACTTTATTCCATTCTACTTCTGGTAACTGGCTTTCTTTGCAGTCCAGTCTCTTATCCATGCAGTACTGGTAATGAAACAATATAATCAGCTACTTTTGATTCACAATAGAAAGGATTTTAAATCTCCACTTCAGATAAGCTTTTCACTCAGCAGGGTGTCTTGGCTGACTCTTTCATTGTTCCTACTAGCTTTGTGTATAATTCAGATAAGTTTGGAAGGGTGCTTGATTGGTTGCTGCTGAACATATTTCTTTGTACTGTGCAGGAGTCTCTGTGCATGTGCTGAGTAAATGTTGAGTGTTAGTACTTTATGCTGATTTCAGCATCTTTCAGTGTGTGTACACAATAGGCCATTGAAATGAGTGCCACTTATGCACTCCCTGCTTATGACTGCCCTACTGTTGGATATTTTGAGCAAATAATTTGTGCTGTTACAGTGATACACACTACAAAATGGTTATGAAAACAGTTGTTCATTTAAAATGTGATTGATACCCTGACTTTATTCTTACTTTGAACAGTGAAGTTGTTGTTGGGTAACATGCTGAGATTTATTCCAGATGAAAACCATCTATTACAGTAACATAAATAAGCATTTTAGCTTAAGGATTTTGAGACTTATTTACTACAGTGAGCTTACTTAAAATGTTAATACAGATCTAGACACACCGATGACTAAATTCCTAAGGCTTCTCAGAGAAACAGCAAAAGAATTTATCAGTAAAGGGAGATGTGTCCATTTTGTTGTTTGTGTATCAGAAAATGCCTGTTGTTTCCAGTTCCAGTAGTTCATGTTCTGTTCATCTCAGAGCAGGGTCTTTTCATTTGCCTGCAGCCTGAACAGTCATTCTATATTCTATTCTGACATTTAGGTCTGTCTCATCTCTCTTAAGATGCACATTTTGAATCTGATTTAAATTACTTATTTCAGTAATGTTATGTTTGAAAGCAGCATAAAAAGATCAGCAGTAAAGCAAGCAATACTAAAAAGCACTGTAGCAAATGAAGCAAAAATGTTGAATTTAAAAGCTGTGGTTTTTTTCTTGCCGTTTTTGATTTGTTTCTCAGAAGGTAGAGGTGATAGTCTAGGTGGAAATATTGTAATAAAGTTTTTTGTTTTCTTTAAGTCTTTTGTCACATTATAAACTTACATGTTTTTTCCTGGAAAACTGTTTTTCTTGGTTCTATTACTAGAGAGTGGATAGTAAGAAGTTTCAGTGAATTCCAGGAAACAAGAGAAATTCAGAGAGTGAAGAACAACTACAAATACTTTGGAAACAATACATCAGACTTCAGGTTCAAAATAACCTAGACAATTGTAATACTGATTCTCTAAAGTAAATGTCAAGTTCCTAGAACTGAGGCAGTAAGGAATATCAGAATGTCAGGACATGAAATACATAGCATAAACATCATCTCTAATCCCATCAGAAAAGCACCTTGAAAATCACTGTAAGTTAACCAAACTGTGGGGAACTGAATAATGTTAGATGTTCAAATCCATAGCAGTTAACATTCCTCAAAATCTCTACCTTATTCACATAAACAAACTTAAGCATTTTTTGTTCACTTCTTAATTTTATCCCTCTTGGCACTTCACTTTTAGACAGACACTCCAGTCTTAGAATAACATGTATGTCCATGGTCTATTCTGCAGTCATTACTTCTGTGGAATTGTTCATTTGAAATGAGTCCACTTATATTGGTAGGAGAAAAAGAGTATTATGGCTGCTTTTTGGCTTTTTCTTATTGTGATAAGGAAAACAGTTATGTGTAATCTAAAAATAAAAAAGGCATTTTTCATGTATTTTTATCCATATTCAAGAAAATACAGTTTAGGCAACAATTCTGCATTGCCTACCAATGCTTCTTTGTTCTAGAAAATTCCTCTGCTTCCTGGTAGTATCAATGCCAGCACACATTTAAAGTGAGTCTAGATGTAATCTGCAACCAAGTTTCAAGGTATTGAAAAGAGGCTTGGTGTCATTTTCCAGAAATCTCTGAAGATTTGCACACAGGAACATTTAACTGTTAATAGTTCTAATCTTGATACATTTGGGGCTAGAGTGGAAGCAGACTCCTGATATGCTGCCTGCTGGTCCTTGCTGCACCCTGAGTCATCCCTTCCCTTTGACTTTTTAAAAATATTAAATTATTGCATTGAGGCAGAAGAGGAATACTGCTTTAGAAACCAAATACTAAACTACAATCTTTGCATCATTGTTTATTTAAGATTAACAAATTGAAGAGCAGAAATAGAATTTTAAAAAGTTAATCCCTCTGAACTTTCACACTACAAGAGTTGTAGTTTGCCTCTCTCTTTTCCCTTCCTATGGCTTTGCAGGTTTACCCAAATAGCACTGATCCTGAATTTGACATGCATATGCCAGAACAGGCAGGCAGTTATGGGAGATAGTCACAGTCTGAAGGGAGAAAGCAACTTTCTCTGTTAGTGTATGAAAAACAGATACTTGAAAATAGAATTTTTAAATGCAGTTTGTTTTAGATATTTATTGACAGTACATGAATATGCCCAGGGAAGACTCTTAAGTTGCCATTGATTGCTTTTTAGTGTTCTTGTGAGTAGATCAAATTATTACCTCTTTATTGATGTGTTTCAGAAGGTGAAGAAGAATGGAAGGTTATAAAAGGGAAATTTCTAGCCATCAATGCAGTAAATATGAGCTGTGCCTGTCCACGAAGTCCAAAAGGTCTTTCACCAGCAGCTCATTTGGCAGATGGTTCAGCAGATCTCATTCTAGTTCGGAAATGCTCCAGATTTGATTTTCTACGGTATCTTGTCAGACACACAAACCAGGATGATCAGGTGGGTATTCTTTTGACAGTGAATTATACAGAGTCTAGCAAAGGTGTAAATATTGGTATTCTTGAGGACAGAAATAATAGCTATAAAGCAAGTTTGTTTGTTTTTTTAAAATTTATACATTTTGGGTGTTGCAGTGTCAGTATGTGTACCATCCAAAAAAAAAAGGCAGCTCAAAACATTTTACCAAAGTCAACTCCTTGGCTATAGCATTCTAACAAAATTCCACTTTTGCCAACTGAATTCCGTTTTGTAACGGTTGCCATGTATTTTCTGTTTGAACAATATTTAAAGTTATTTTATCACAACTGTGCCCTCATGTAGTTGTCATGAAAAACTGCTCACAGCATGAAGAACTACTCACAGCATGAATAGCTGAGGTAGATGTGATGAAGAATAATAAATTGCTTTTGTGAACTGTATAAAAATGTGATTTAGAAGAAAGTTACCAGAACTGCAATTTGATTGTAAACTGCAGGGTTTTAGAGGTATTTTACTACATATAAGTGACCAGGATATGAGCTTTATGCATTCAGCTTCAAAATGATTTCTTGCATGAGTTGTAGCTGTCAGGTGGGAAGATTCATCACTGCTTTGGTTCATAATATCTCTTGAAACAGTGCTATGATTGTGACTACACATATTTAATATTTGTCACAACCTGATATTTTTAACATCTTCTGGAAATTATCTGAACAATGGACTAACGTAATATCTAACGTAATATTGCAGAAAAGCAATAACAAACCCCGCATGTTTATGATGCTGTCTTCTTCCACTGTGAAGGAATTAGTATAGATTCTTTTTCCTTTGTTTCCACATTGTGAATGTGTCCATATTCATCCTTCCCACTGTTCTCAGTCTCCTCTTCCCTTCACTCCACACTCACTGTTCCCTTGATATTTTCAATCATTTGAAGCCATCCCTGGCTACTTTTCAAATTGGCTGTAACATTTATCAAGGGACAACATTCTGCTTAGACTCGAGACATGAGAGCTCGTGTGCTCTCTGTATAGACACAGGTGACAATGCAGCCATGGATACCAGCATTTCCTTCTGAGCAGTTTGGAGCACCACACTGTTTAGTGAGCCCCTTTGGGTCCAGGAGCCACTGCTTCCAAGCAGAGAGTTTGATGACTTCACAGTTCATTTATGGTTAAAAGCTGAGGAAACTTCGCTAAGATGTAGGAGGTCTCTCCATCTCTGCTTTTTCTGGTTGTCATTGTAGCCATTTCCTTTCCAATGCTTCCCATTTCTCTCTGGGATAAGCTGGTTTTGCAGTGGAGATTAAATGAAGGGTTGTTCACATGTCCGTAGCTCAGGTTAGTGTCCACCATAAAAACTCTTCTTGGGAAACCCTTCTTGAAAACTTTGGGAAATGTGGAAAAAAAAAAAAAAAAAAAAAGAAGAAAAGGATGACTGTATATCAGTACAGATTGGTTTGTGAGTTAACTTTTTTCTCATTTGCTTCCCTGCCATCCCCTTCCCATAGACACACAGGCACATTCCATGGACTTTGCTAAGTGACCTGTCTGTATTCGATACAGCTTGTTGAATAGTTAGTTCCATATATGTTAAGTTGCTTTCAGGGCAAGATGGGGGCATCCTCTAATTTATTGTCCCTTCAATTAATGATGCCTGTTTTAAAGCATTTGTTCAATATTGTAGTGTAAATCTGCAGTCTCGGTTTTAAGAGCAGTCTTCTAATTGACCTGCTTTTTCTAGCTGAATTAACTAATTACAATTATTTTTATTTTTTTGGAATATAATACTATTGCCCTCTATTCTTATTTTCATGTACCCCCCAGCTTTGTGGTTTGATCAGAGACTGAGGGAAGGCTTGAGAGGCAAAGGGCTCATACTTCCATGAAATCTCACCTTCAGGGCATTGTTCCAAGTGCAAAGGCACGAGACTTTCAGAAAAGCCTATGTGTCTTAAGGACTGGACTGGAACAGGTCCTAAGGATGGTGCAAAGATACAATCCAAACCTTTGACTTTGTGTTGTGATCCAGTCTAAGCACAGAAGAGCAAAGAAAACTAAGTCACTGAGAATAAAAGGGATTGAACACAGGAAGGTTCAAAGTACATCCCAAAGCTTGATTAAAACCAAATGAGATTAGGTGTTGATACCAAAAAACTGACATATTTTATTTAATAGTAAAAGAGGAAGGAAGGGGGCAGTAAGGAAATGTTTTCATTTCATGTAAAGCATAGTTTCAAAAAGTGTTGTAATTATATTATCTGGTACTGTTGC
>JAOTQP010000870.1:15099169-15134757 GCA_026413545.1 Cichladusa arquata | reverse complement strand
CCTGGTGTGTGAGCTGTTCTGAGTAAGTGAGGAGGGGGAGACATGAGGTTAAGTAGAAACATATCACCCTTCTGTGGATTTGCTTCCCTCCGTCTGGTCTTCTTGGTGGTGAGTGTGTCCTGCCGAAAAGCATAGAATCCAGTGGGTTAATGCATATTTAGGCAGGTGGTACACCCAGGTGCCTCCCCAAAGGGGGCACATTTGACACTGTCCCTTGCAAGACTGTGGATCTGTTGCATCTTTTTGCATCATGTGCAGTGCTGTGATGCAGGGTCTGGGGACCCCTTTGATGGGCCATGACACCCCTCTGCTGTCCCTGCTGTGGATCCCTTGGATGTGCCTTTCCCGGGGCTCCTCTGCCCAGCGGAGGGTGGGCGTCCACTGCTTCTGACCAGAGGCTTTTTCACCACACACCCAGATCCTCTCCTCCTCCCCCTGTGATGTGTGGGTCTGCTCGAGCCTGGCAGCTGATAGCTCTGGGGCTGTGGTCTCCACCCCAGAGATGCTGGGATTAATCCTCCTGTGAGTGTATTCTGTTCCCCCAGCCCAGACCTGAGTCTCTTTATCTTATCTCCATCAGCTTGCAGTCCAGGGCCTGAGTCAGGAGGTGAATTCAGGTTAGGATGGTCTTCCATGCAGCTTTTGTTACGCAGTTTTGCTATAATAGGCACTACGCAGTGGCCATTGAGAAATAAGGTTTCATTTTGGCTTTGTTTTAGACCTGTGCAGTTTTTCAAAAAGAAATACCACTTTATGCCTCAGGTAAGCTTCTCTAGAAAATTGGAATAGACAGACTTTCCTTGAGTACAAAATGCTGCATGCCAAGTTGCTTTACACAGCAAATGTATTTAATTATAATTGCCTGGTTTGCCTTTTTTTTTTTTTTTTTTTTTTTGTAGTTCGACTTTCCATTTGTAGATGTTTATCGAGTGAAGTGTTTTCAATTTACGTCAAAGCTTTCAGAAGATAACGAAAGCAATGTTATGGACATAGGAAAGAAACGTTTTGGCCAGTTCTGCAGAGATCATCCAGCCTGTTGCTGTAATATTGTTAATAGCACCTGGAATTGTGATGGAGAAACTCTGGATAGTTCAGCAATTGAAGTGAGGTAAGCTTTGATTTTTCTGTCTATATAGCAGAACACATTAAGCCTTCTCGTTGATTTTAAAGATGCTTATAAAGACATCCCAAAAAGATGCCTGTGCACAGCAAATTTGAGTCTTCTGATAGTAAACCTTAATATTTTTGTTACTATTTTGTATCCTTTCCAGAGAATACTGCAACCATGTATGTTGTAAATGATCATTCTGAGTGAGATGGATGGCCCTACCTTTGAAGTCATACTTACTTCTTAGGAACTGGAATTAAGTGTTTAAAATGCTGAAAGTGAAGATGGTGTTGGAAGGATTCTTTTTAAATGTGTGGGTTGCCTCATTAGTCTAAGCAATAGCTTTTCCTATTTAGCTTAAGTAAGCATCTTTGTCTCACAAAAATACTGAGTATATCCCAGACTCTGTGGTTTTTTGCACACAGCAAAAAAGACACTCCAGTCTTCACACATGAAGAAAGACTTTTGCAGTTGTGGAAATAATCAAATTAGAAAATAAGTTTGTGAAATTTGAAAGGTTTTTTTGCTTGTTCGGGTTTTTTGTTTGTTGGGTTGGTTTTCTGTTTGGATTAATTTTGGTTCCTTGTTTTGTTTGTTGTTTTTAGAACAAAGGGAACCAAACCCATACAAGTGTGTTGCATTAAAATATAATCACTTAGCAGTCCAAAGGTGAATTTTATGAATGCTGTATATCGTAAAAGATTGCCTCATCTAATGCCCACAGAACTTCTTGTGTGGATAAGGGAAGTAAAAGAGGATACATGAAAGCATCCAGCCCTCTTGGTGGGGGAGGATTGTATCTAAAATGAAGGTGTGATTTCTGTAGTCAGGTGTAAGAAACTTTGTCCAGCTGTTTGAAATTAGTGGATTATTAGAAATAAATATCTGATACCGATTTATTTGTTACTTATTTCTATATTTTTCAGGGTTCACTGCCAGTTAATGAAACTGTTTGCAAGAGGAATTGAGGAAAACTGTAAAGATGAAGCTGCCTACAGCCAGAGTAGCATTGAGCAATTGCTATAGACATTGTTCCTCCAATGGGGAGAAGAAAAAATAAAAGCTCAAGGAAATTGAGTAAATATGCATTTTAGTCAAATTGACAAGTATTTTAAACTTCTAGATTTTTTTTTTTATGGCTTCACTATAATTTTAGACATTTTACTGTATTATGTCATTTTTTTAAAAAAATATTGTAATCATTAAAATATATGTTGGAGCAATGTAATCTGTTATGTTAGAAAAGATGGCATCAGCCTATATCTGTGTATTCATGATGATGAAAAATTCTCTATGCTTTTCTAGAGAGCTAATTTAGTAGTTGTGTTGCAATAATCTCTAAATGTTATGAAACATTGGACTTCCCACTGGCACCAAGACAATATCAGTGTCTGAGAAGACATTTTCTGCTGGGAGTGTTATATAGTTGTGTGTGGCTTAAATGCTGGACAACGGTGTTGTCATTCGCTTTTCTTTTTTTTAAATTAAAATCTTTCATTTTGTAATTCTGACAATACCTTGCAACTTATCAATGCAATTCAAACACACATTCCTGGCTTTAAGTAATAACAATAATAGTGTACAGTTATTTGAAAAATAAAAGCACAACTATATACAGGTCACACCTCATCCTATATATTCTGTCTTTGAAGGTTTCCTTGCATCATGATTTTTGGGATTTTAAAAGGTTTATTACTGTTTGGATGATACCAAATACCATACAGTGCAACTGAAAAGTCTTGCAAGCAAATTGCAGGAGTACTTGTATAATATCAGGAAGGCACAGGATAGGAAAATATAATTAAGTTCTCAAACACCAGCAAATTTTAATTTTTAAAAGTGTCTGATATTAACCTATTAAAAGCAGCTTCCCTCTTCAGTACACAATTCCTTGGACATTCTACTCCATACGTTAAAATGTCTTTGCAAAATAAGATGTTGAAGTGTCAAGTTTAATGATTGAAGTTATTTAATTTAATGATTGAAAATCCTTAAAATAATTTATCTAAATATGAAACAAAATAATTTGCTTTATGAAGCCAAGGGAAGAAACTGGCAACTGACAAATCGTCAATTCACTGTGCAGATTGTTTTTATAACGAAATCATTAGACTGTCATATAGAGCTATGGAGAGATTATTTAAGTTGTATATAGTTTTGTGTATTGTGGCACAGATATGTTTTGTGTCCACAGTTGGGGCTAAATTTTGCTCTTCTTGTACAGACTTACTGCAGTTTGAGGACAGAAGTTAGCCCTTGTTCTGTTCTGTCTTCTTTTAAGTGTTTCTTTAAGTTTAAAGTTTTTTTTAAAACTGACTTCATCTGAGGGAGTTGTTTTGCATCCCAACAGCTGATGATTCTTGATTCATGTATATTTATTGGTACTTCTGTCATCTAGCTTTTATTGTTTCATGTCTCTCATATATGTTGTCAAAGTAAGCCATGGTGATTGGTCATTTCATTACTGAAGCACTTGAATATTGTTATAAATGGCAGGTTATTTTTTTCTATGGAAGTTATTTACATTCCAGTTTTGTGTATTATCAAATTGTGTTCTATATCTTTGCTACAAAGTATTAGTCATATTGCTCTATATGACAAAAAGCACTTGCAAATTATATTTGCCTCAAGTACAATCATACAAAGTTTAGGATCTTTATTTTGTCATATAGTATTTCAGGAACATACTTGAATACTTTTCCAAAACTACTGCTCTTTACTTTCCTTATTAATACAATGAGTTGAAGTGTTCATTAATCCAGTGTTTTTCTGACACTTGTAACACAGGTGTTACATATACTGTATTTTTAAAGCCATGTTTAATAAGTGAAATAGTACTTTTGAACTAATGTCCCATTGAAAATGAAATTATGCAGTTCTACAAATGTGAATATTTTTTGAAAGTGTTGTTAAAAAATGTCTATGGTTATTGTGGTTAATCTGTGAATATTATGAGAGTACTCAGACTTCCAAGTTAAAGTAATTCTTGTGCAGGAGGTAATGGTGCACACTTGGCTTACCAACAGCGAGGGAGTTTGAGGCATTGCAGCTTTCCAGAGCACATTCTCATCAATGAGAACTGGAAGAAATACTAACCAGCTCTTTCCATTAGTTTCCTATCAAGTCATGAGACCCCCTTAAAAAATGGAGACTCAATCTCATAGTGAATGTATATTGAAATGCTTTGAGCATTTGACTATCTGCAACTGAGTGCTTGGTGTTTCCAAAGAAAGCCACAGTGAGAAAAAGCCACCAGAAAAGGACAAAAGATCATTGTATAGTATGGTAAAGAAGTGTGAAGTAAGTAATAAAGGTATTGCAACATAATAAAATTTAAAGGTCTTAGGTAATAGAAAAGCTGCATAGTTGCATTTGAATAATTCTATTTGTAGCATATTAAACTAGCAGAGCACCATATGTGAGTTGTATTACATGTCCGGTTTATTTTTAAGAGAGCTGTGTTAGTAATGTCTGCTTACATTTTAATTCTAGGGATTTTTTTTTTTTTCTCCGAATGTACTCTTAGTATGGAAATTATATATAGGAAAACCAGCTTTGATTTTTCTTTTTTTCCCAATCTTGCTGGCTTCAAGATTAGAAAATGTGTTCTGTTTTATGATGCTAGGGCATTTCATTAAAAAAATAAAACTGCATTGTACAACAGTACATTGGTTGTCTTCTTTTCACAACTTGATTTGAAAAAAAAAAAATCTCACTTTGACAGAAATCTGGCAGTAGTGTGCTTAGTGTAACCACTGTGAGCAGATCAAACCAAGTGAAGCAATTATTAACCTTCCAGTTGGGTTGACGACAGCTTTGTGGCAAGTGTGAGTGTGACCAAACACTGAGAGTGAAGGACTAGTCCAGCAACTAGTGAGCTGGACTTAGGCTAATACTAAGCAACTCTACCAGGGTAAACTAAAAATGAAACTTACATAATGCAGGTATTTAGAGTTGTTGTTATGGAAGCAAAAAGCAACTGCTGTTCTAAGAAGCATGAAATATGTATAATACTTTAAATAGTACGTGGTAAATAGATAGAGGGTCTGGAATTTTGTTTCAATAATTGCTACAGATGAAGTATGTATTCTTATAAGTAAAACGTGTTCATTGTAGATAAATAATGGGCACAGGAGGAGAACATGTTTTTCAACACTGTAGACACTTCTGCATTTGAAGTGTGTTTTTGTGTGGCAAGGTTTTGGTAGCTGGGGGGCTGCAAGGGTGACCTTTGTTTGACAAGGGTGTCCCCAGGAAAGCTGCAACCCATAGAGAGCCCATGGTGGAGCAGTTTCCTGGCAGGGGCTGCAGCCATGGGGAGAGGAGCACATACATGAACTGTGGCCCGTGGGGGATGCTTTCTGCCTCAGGAAGGAGGAAGAAGTAAGAGAGATAAAGTGTTGAGCTCACTAGAGCCCCCACTTCTCCATCCCCCTGCACTGCTCAAGGCAGGAGGGATGAGGTAGAAGAGTCAGAAGTGAAGTTGAGCATAGGAGTGAGGCAGAGAAGGAAGAGAGGTGATGCATTTAGGTTTGGATTTATTTCTGTCTTACTCTAGTATTAACTTGCAATAAATTAAATTAATTTTCCCCCAGAAAATGTTTTGCCCCTGACTGTAATTGCTGAGGGGCCTCCCTGTCCTTAGCTTGACCCCTGAGCTGTTCAATCATTCTTTACCCTATCCTGAGGAAGATGGTCTAGAATCAAAAATTTCTCCAAGCGTATCTTAGAACCATTTAGGTTGGAAAAGGCCGTTAGTATCATAAATCCCAGTCCTTAAACCAGCACTGCCGAGTCCACCACTAAACCATGTCCCTAAGGGCCACATCTACACGTCTTTTAAATACCTCCAGGGATGGTGACTCAGCCACTTCCCTGGACAGCCTGTTCCAATACCTGATAATCCTTTCCATGAAAAAGTTTTTCCTAATACTGAATCTAAACCTCCCGACACAACTTCATAGGAACTTGGATTGGAAGTGACTTCAACTTGAGTCTAAAGATATACTGGCCTCACCTTGAGCACATTCCCTCTATTTCCTCTTGTTCTATTGCTTTTACACAGAAAAGGAGACTGACCCCCACCTGACTACAAGCTCTTTTAGCTCCTCTTTCCCAGCTAAGCACCCCCAGCTCCCTCAGCAGCTCCTCACCAGACCTGTGCTCCAGACATGTCCCTAGCTCCATTGCTGTTCTCTGGACATGCTCCAGCACCTCTTCTAATGAGGGGCTTAGAACTGAAAACAGAATTCATTTCCCTAGAACTCATGCCTTAATCCCTAAGAAGTAAATGAATAATAGGTATTCATTTTTATTCTCATTAGTGACAGTGTTCTAATTTCAACTTTTCAACAGGAAAGTTAAGAAATTTAATAGATTCTAACTGGTGTTTAAATTGCAGTAAATGAGCTCTGTCCATAATGAAGCAACAGTCTTCCCAGGCTTCTCTTACCCACTTTCATGTACATGATCTACATCTTGCAAAGGCTTGTGCATGTTCTTAATTAATACATGACTAGTCCAATTAATTAGAAAGGGGTGGGGCATTCATTCTTCAGTCATGCCTTTCAAATACTCTGCAATGAGAGGATTAGCTATTTTTTTATTCAATTTCCTGCTATTGAGAAATGATTCTTAATATGTACCTACCAAAATTGCCAATGAGGTTGTCTTTAAAAAATCTTTATTCCTTTGTGGCTCTTGCACGTCTGAAAGGATGATTTGCTCCTGTTGGTAGCTGTTTCACCTAAGGTGCAATTTTCTGGCTTATTTTGTAGAAATCCTCCAGCAATAAATAGAATTAACAGGTTTTTATTTTTTTTTCAATATTTCAGTACTATAGGACAGAAAAATATAAGCGGAAAAATAATCATTCATAAAGGAAAAACATTGAACAAATAACAGAAGTGATGTAAATTAAAAAAACCATGAAGACCAAATTCCAGAGAGTATGAAAAACTGCAAAACAAATATTAAAAGAAGAAAAATAAGAGATAAGAAAACAAAATACAGAATTTTTTTTTCCCTTTTTTTTTTGCTGGAAAGCCTTGCTTGGGTACTTGTAACTGCACAGTAAAGCTAACACTAAAGGTTTGAGCAGATTGCTAGAAATTTGACTATTTACAACTGGTAAGGAGAATAAAAGCTTCATCACTGTTATGAAGACATATTTCTAAAAAAAATGCTGTGTCACCCTCTGTATTTCCACTCACAAACTTTACCATAACAGCAGCATAGCTAGAAGAGCTGTTAAAGGAGAATTGTAAAAGCAGCTTCATGGTTTCCTGTAGCAATGTGAAGCATTCTGAAATGACTGTTCAATTTAATCTCCCAAATATTGTTTTTCATGTTAATATTTAGCAGCTGTATTTTAGGAAAGGGGAGATTGGACAAGAAGAAGAAATGCTAGGTTAGTGTTTCAGTGCTGCTGAGGTCAAGGTCGTGGGATAGCAACTCAGCCCCAGCTAAGGATCTGTCCCATAGACCTTGTAACATCAGGGCAAGTCCCCACAGAAAATGCTTCCCTACAGAAATACCTGTGCAGTTCCTCGAATGTGTTTGTGTAATCTGTTCTTCTGAGCTTTCAGTGATGGATATTCAGCAATGCAGATTAGCTATCAAAACAGATTTCTTAAAGATTTTTAGTTAGAAACCCTTGGTCACTCACTTAGCTGAATCTCCCTTGCTGTATTTACACGTGGGCACAGAGAACAGCTTGTTGCCTTTGGGGAATTCACTCCCTGGGCTATTCTGTTGCCTCTCAGTCTCCTGTTCTTTGCCTAAACAGTATTGCTATTCAGACAGAGAATGAAAAACCCTACAATGTTCGAGTACCTATTGATACAAAAAACCACTTGAAGCTGATTTTTATTTATCTCCGAAGAAGGGGCTCTGTAGAAGAGAGCTGGTGCTGACAGGGCTGCTTTGGAATGAGTAGCTGTGCAAAGTCTGCAATCAAATCAGCTACTGTTTAGTACCTAGATACCATGTTTTCACAGAATGCTGTTAAAGCTCTGATGGATGCGTTTCAGGTAGATATTTCCCCTCAGCAATACCTATCAGATAAACAGCTACTCTGAGGATTATTCTGTTGGTAGATGCTGCCCTGCCCCAAGACCAAAGAACAACCCAATAAGTAGCTCTCAGGTAGTTGGAGGCTCCCATTTCTATTGTGTCTCACAGTGTTTGAATTTTCTATGTAAAATAGGCAAAACCTGAACACCCGGATGTTGCTGTTATAATTTTCTAGTAAAGACTTTCAGAAAATCCTCAGCATATTGGCAGTAGGGTTGGGAAAGAGTTAACATAGGTGTTTTCTTTCACCAGAACAGCAGATAGTACTATTTGTTCTCCTCTGTATGCAGGCAAAGCTTTGAGCCAGCAGAAAAAAATGTATTTTTTGCTGCATAAAAGGGTTTACAGTGGAGGAAGGTGAGGTGGGGAAGAAGCACAAGGTTGCTCCTTCCTGTGCTCAGGGAGTCCATCCTGCAGCTTTTGTGGTGGGAGCACCAGGCACTAATGCATGGACCAGTGCAGAAGAGGGATGCAGTGAGCAGGAATATCCAAAGATCACTGGCTGTGTAGACTCAGCAGTCCAAACTCACGCACCCAGTAAATTAAGCATTGCACCATACCTGTTTCAATTGCTCAGGTTTGGGACTGAAGGCCATTGCTCTCTGCCCTGCCTTCATTTGTTGGAGGAAATTTCACTGGTTTGAGATAAATCTGTCCTGTAACGCTGCTATGAGAGAGCACAGCAGGAATTTATTAGCAAAAGTGACTGTGTTCAGTGCATTCACTGGCACTAAAATAGAAGAAAAAGGAGGCCAAAAAGGGTTGTTGATTCACACTGCTCTTACTGAAGTAACCCAGCACAATGCACTTCACACTGTACATGCAAGGGGAGTGGGAGGCTATGGCTGCTTGCATTGGTCTCTACCAGGAGTTCTGGTTTCTACCTTCCAACAAAGCTGAGATACCAGAACTCTGTTCTCCACTTGGCATGGGCAGTGGCTAAGGGAGTGAATGTTATTCCTATTTGAGAGCACAAATAGCTGTATTTGAATTCTCTTTGGTTCCAGGACACCGCATACATCCTGCAGTAGTGACAGCCAGAGCTTTCTGTGGAATGGAAACTGCCTGCCTATGCTCTTAATGCAAGGTATTGGTGGAAGGAACTACAGGTGGGAATGCATCTCTGCTACATTCAGAAAGATTGGGCAACTCACACTGGGCCATACAGACCCCTCTGTGCCCTTTCTACTGACATCAACTGATGCCCTAGACAGTACCAACAGGCTGTGGGCCATGTGAAGGTGTAACCAGCTGACATCCATCAGGAAATGAGGTGGCCACAATCTTTGAGCTGGGGCCTCAGATGTTTTAGCAGAAAAGTGCACATTGTTGATGACTATGCAGTTGTCTTTCATACATGTTGAAATGTGTGCTGGTGTCTCTGTTCCTTTACCAGAGGAAGAGGTGGACATCTCCATGGCTGGGCAGCTGGTGTGGGTGAGCAGGGGTGACCTGTGGCCCTCAGGAGCACCAATGTGGAGCTTGCCTGGCAAAGGAGCTCGTGTTAGGATGTTCACAGCATTGATGGCTCTGACACAGGCCACGCTCTGCCTCCAGAGTGCAGATGGGACACTGGGAGCAACAACCAACAGGGAGCAGACAGAACAACTTATACAGATAGAGAAGGGCAGAGATGGTGTTAACAGTGTCTGCAGTGGACGTGGTGACTGTGGCCTGCAGTGCCACAGAGCTGCAGGGGCTGAGACAGCCAGTTCACTGAGAGCAATGAGACATGGAAGCCTGCACTGGCAAGTCACAGCTTGATCTAAAAGCACTTGTTGATGGCTGTGTTGTACTGGAAAGGCTGAAAGGTTCTGATGCAAGTTCCAGATCACTAAGACATGTTAAGCCTGATCTCCTGAGTGGTGGCCTCCAGCAAGTTACTCCTGCTCCATTGTTTGAATAATGGCATGGGCAGCATGGCTTCTGAGAAGCTCTGTGGCACAGCATGGTGGCTTTCCTACCCACCCTAAGCTCTCTCCAAGCTCCTGTCTGCTAATTTGCCTTTCTCTTACTGTAGCCAACTAGACTTTGAGGACAAGTTGTTGTGAGGAGTGGCTGAGGCCACTTGGTCTGTTCAGCCTGGAGGAGACTGAGGGGAGACCTCACTGTTAGAGCTTCCTCATGGGGGGAAGAGGAGGGGCAGACACTGATCTCTGCTCTCTGGTGACAGTGACAGGACCTGAGGGCATGGCCTGAAGCTGTGTCAGGGGAGGTTTAGGTTGGATATGAGAACGAGGTTCTTCCCCCAGAGCGTGTTTGGGCACTCAACAGGCTCCCCAGGGCAGTGGTCACAGCACTGGCAGATTCAACAAGTGTTTGGACAATGCTCTCAGCACATGGGGTCACTTTCAGGGATGGTGTAGCAGGGCCAGGCGTTGGACTTGATGATCCTTGTGAGTCCCTTCCAACCCAGCATATTCTGTCATTCTGTGAATACCCGCCTGTTAAAACCTCCTAATGAGCAGGAAGAATACTGACACTGGAAGGTTGCTGCATCATGACCTGTTATACAGGGCAGCAGGGCCTGTGTGGTGCATAGGAATTCAGCCTTGTCGTTTGGGTTTGTGTCACGTGCCAGTGACATGGATGTGTCATGGACAGGACTGGTGCAGTGAACTGAGTGACTGAAGAGCAGCCCTACTGCTGCTGCTCCTGTGGTACAGCATATTTTTGACCCTGAATATTCAGGAGCAATTTGACATGATGGAATAATTGTGACAAAGGTGTATTTATTTTTGAGGCCTCTTCATGCAGGTCCGCTGGAAGACATGCTTTCATTCTTGGATGTAGTCCGAGACTTGTAAATAACATCAAATATTTTGCTGTAACCTCATTTTTCTGTGTTCAAGAACCTGTCAAGATCTTGTTTTTCCATCTTGGCTGACACTGCTGACACGGTGGTGTCAGCAGAGAGAAGGCTGCTAGCCTGAGCAATGCTAAACATCTGTGAGCAGCACAGTGCTCAGATGTCACTGGCTGGCCTGCCTTGGTAGAGACGTGCCAGAGGAAAAGGCTCAGTGCATGCTGAGTCTAAAGGATAACCCCTGAAAGTGACACATCCACAGAAAATTGCACACACCCAAGTTTGCCTTTGGATAGAAGCAGATTATTTTGCATACAAATATGAGCAGATGGAGACAGCACAGAGAACTCTGCCTATTGCTCTCCCATGTGCACTGATTGAATCTCTGAACCTGCAGTCCACAATTACCATATCAGAACTATTACCACTAGCTTTCAATAAGGGAAGAATTATAGCTTTGTTTTGCTTTTGGAGTCTTTGTATTACAAATCAGGGCCTATAATCCAGGAAAAGAGAAGATTATTTTTCAGTAAAACATCAAACAATGCCATTACATGCAGTTATATATGTCACTTGTTTTTCCATACCCGAAGATGCAGTGGAGAGTTCTAAAGTTTAAATAATTTTATGATAATGAACCCTCTGGTACTGTTTAATAATTCTGCGTGTTAACATAAATACTTTTAAATCTACCTTACTGCAGTGACTGCTATTCAGTGATTTAAGTCTGACCTGATCCTGCAGCTCCCTCTACTGAAAATTTGTTCTCCTGAAAATAACTCCACATTTCAAAATAAAGCAGTCATTTTTAAGGTAGTCTCCATTTCCTATGGCTCCCTACAGATGAGATTTTCAGTAGCATATTTCAGTTCAAATTATATGTCACTTCACAACAGTGATTTCTACTTTTAATTTTCTTTACAGGATTCAATGTGATCAAACAATGATAAATTCTATGTAGTTGCTTTTTGTCTCAAAAAACTGAACAATGTGAACTATGTCTTAATTAAAAAGGAACAGAAACAGGTCAAGCAGGG
Source organism: Cichladusa arquata (assembly GCA_026413545.1). Lineage (NCBI taxonomy): Eukaryota > Metazoa > Chordata > Aves > Passeriformes > Muscicapidae > Cichladusa > Cichladusa arquata. Next base: position 15,122,732 of record JAOTQP010000870.1, on the reverse strand, counting down.
GAAAAGTACAATCATAAATTTTAGCATCTGGGACCCTTGTTCATATACCAACTTTCTCAACTCCGCTGAATTTGCCTGTGTGTTGCAAGTATCTAAGCACACTATTAAAGATGGCTTAGATATTTGTTAACATTTAAGACCTCAAGGTAATATCCAGCAGGTCTGAAGTAGTTCTAGTTCTCACTTTGCTCTGCCCTAAGCTGCTATATCTGTTATGCAGAGTCTGCAAGGACAGACGAGATGATCTGTCATTTTCAGTCAGTGCCACGTGGTGTATGGGAGGTGGGAGCAAACCTGATGAGATCTGGTGTGGGTTTTCTTTCCCTGACAGTTCCTACTCTCAGAATCAACCCTGTTTGCTCCTTTTGTGGCCATAGCAGTATTTCTGAGCACTCCTGGTCTCCCCCAGCTTTTCCTCTTCCTCATTGCCGTCCTGTCTTTCCACTACTCCCATTACTTTGTTTTACTGGCCCTTTCTGGAGTTCTAGCATGGTACCTGTATTACTGGCTTGATAATACTGCTCTCTGTTCCTTTGGTCTCCTTTTCTCCAGCATTGCACTCCCTCTGTTCCAGCAGTCTGGCTGCCTGCTGCTCCAGCACACAGGCTATCAAGCTCTTCTCTGTGTTGTTCTGTTTGATTTTGTGATGCGGACATATATCTGAAACAATGAATTCACTTAGTTGTGCATCTCTGAGAAAAGATGTTTAACATCTGGACATGTCTTTGGGCAACCAAGCGTTTTTTACCTTATAGTATATCCAAACCATACAGATCAGCTTTGGGTTTGTGGATTTGTGAGTGCTTTTCTGTCTGAGCATTTGAAAATTCTCCAAAACTGCTTTTATCAAGGGGAAATATTGATGTGTAATGCATGAATAATAATAGCACTATATAAAATTATTATTTGTTATGTATAGTTCAATTGCAAATAAGTGCATGTTCCCCAAGGGAACACTTGAAAACCAAGTATCACTGATATGAGGCTACATAACACCACCATTGGGGTAAGGCACTGTCATGTTCATACTTCTTTTCTGTCTAAAGGACTAGGTAAAAGAGGCACATTGCTGTGAACCGTGAGCTTTTCTTATTTATTTCTACATTAGAACGTATCTCCAAGGAAACAGAACTACTGTGAGGCAGTGCTAAGGTGTTTGTTCCCTCTCTTAACTTTCCAACAGCCATCTTTATTGAAAGCCTTTAAAAAATAATGATTTCTTTAGCATGTCCAAGTATGAACAATGTGAATGTCAATATTTATGCTCTACATGTTTTCTTCTCTATAGCAGAGCAATGATATATGTGTAAGAACAATTTTGCAGAAAATAGAGAGGAGTGGTTTCAGGGCAAATGTTCCTTGCATTTCTTACTATGAGCTGGCTTGTTTACAGTGGGATCCATAATCCACTCAACACTCTATTGAAGTGCATCCATCCCAACGCTTGTAACTGGCTTTCATCAGCAGCCATAAGCTGGGAAATGGCTGCTCCTGTGGCCAGAAGGGCTGCGTACTCTGTGTTTCTGTGGGCAATTTTAATTCAGGAGCATTGAAATCCCTGGGGCTTGTAGTGGAAAATGATTAGACAGAACACAAATCTACTGAAAAGGTAGCAGGAGAAGTACCAATCCCTGTGGGGGAGCAGTGGAGGAATAATACAGAGCAGAGCAAGCTACAAGCTGCAGCCAGACCTCTGCAAGTTGATGTATCCCAGGTCAGGTTACTGGCTGAGCCCAAGTCTCAGCCAGTGGCATGTTGATTACAAAATGCAAACTGACTGTGCTTGGGAGCCTTCGGCATGTGACCATTCCTCTTCAAGAGCCTTACATAAATGTTTTGAGATTCAGCTGTTCCTCAACAGAGCCTTTGGCCCTCAGTACCTTGCTGGCTGCCAGAGGGTTTCCTCCTCTTCTGAAGGGCAAAGGGACACAGCATGAGTGGCACATCAGCTGTGTCCTCAGCTGATGGAAATCATCTCCTTTGACCTTTAATAGAGCCACATCAGTTTACCACAGATGAAAATCTGCTGCTCTGCCTAGCTGATATATATGTTAAATCCAAGCACATATCAGGGACTATTGCACTGAAAATCTGAACAGACTTTGCACCCAAGGTGTGACCTCTGAAATTACTCTCTGTCAGCTCTAGAAACGAAGTAACTTTTTATTCTAATTCAGTGTACTCTGAACTGGAGGATCTAGACTAATGGGAGTGTGAGGTTTATTTCCAGCTGGGTTTTGAGTAAGGCAAATTTGCATTTTCTATTGAATACACAAGGCCATCTAAACAGAGGAGAGGAGACAGTCTATTGACATTATGTAAAGGCAGCATATCAGTTTAAAGGGTTCTGTTTGCCTAGAAGAGTGTGAAGGAGACTTTTTAATTACCTGTCTAGGGTTGACAAAGATAAACACCCTGTTATTATTCTATGTATTTGCTTGTAACTCAATTAAGGATGTGTACTTAATTGTATCACCAATATAAAGAAATAAGTGTTAGGGTGTTTGAAAGCTAGAGGAAATGAGATGTCCCTCAAGAAACATGAAAGGTCAGGGAGTAGAGAAAGCAAGGAAGCATAAAATTATGGCATTGGTATTCAGCTAAGATCAGAAGTGAAGGGCTGTGTTATCTGAATTCCCAATTGTAAGGTTGAATTGTGGAGTTAGCGGAAAAAGCAGAGCAACATGGCACAGCAGAATGAACTAAATCAAACACATCTAGCTATTCTGACAGTGGTAAGGAGAGCTTATGTTCTCAAGTTATTTCAGTAACATTGAATCATCCCTGACATATATACAATATTTGCTGTCTTCTGTGTACAACACTCTTGAATGATAACATTTAATGCAATGCACTGAGTGATCAGCTTGTTTCATTTTTCTGTTTCCCCATATTAATTTTCCCATTGAAAATACAGAAACAACCAAGGAGATGAGTTTAGGGGTTTTTCTTTCTCAAATTTAGGAGTAATACACAGGGCTGGCTGATGACTTTCACACCCACGCCTTCTAATTACTCTTTAGCATGGGTTATGACTGCATATGCCATATAAGCCACACTGGTTTAGCCCCACCCTCACCCGATGAACATCAGCCTTATCATTTTGCACAGCCAGCACAGAGGACCAGGATGTGGTGCACTCTCTGGGATTGTGCCCCTCAGAAACTGGCAGTTCCTGCCAGATCAGCACAGGCATGATCCCAGCCCACCATCACCACGGTGTGACCACAGCAAAGCACAGCCACAGGCTGGCCCTGCTGTGTGGCCCCAGCAGGGCAGGCAGTGCCAGACCATGACCTGTAATTGCACCCCAAGCTGTTGTTTTAGGAGCAGGCTCAGAAGAGTAAATCATTAGGTGACTTTTTACTGTTTCTGACTCTGTGGAACCAAGTGTTCTTATCGGTGCAAGTGTGAGGAGGGCAGAGAGCAGTCAGGGGACATCACTTGGTTATGTTGGGTGGGATATGGCACTTCTGGGGTGCTCCAACAGCAGAGAATTGAAACATTTTCCCTTCTTCTCCCTGTCAGTAAAATATCTCCATCTAATCTTCTTTTTGACGCACCTGACAATATAAACATGTTCTTTGTAACCCCAGGAGGCTTTTCCAGTTGCAATTTATCATTGAAATAGTTTGATTAGACTAATTTTGCTCTTTATAATTTTTTTTTCTTAAATTACTTCAGCACTTTCAGAGGAAAATGTGGGGGTTTTTAATCAATCTGACAGCTGATTGTTTTGAGGGATTTTTTACAGCATGTGTCACAGCTGACACCACTGTTTTTATCATAAATATCTGCCACATTAGTTTAAAATGGTGATTAAAGCTGCTCCACATGCTGCTGGCAAGGTAGCTGGACCTGCGCAAATTACAATAATAACCACAGAAGCTCCTTCCTGAGAGGAGTGCTGTTTCTGTAGTCGTGTCAGACAAGTGCTGCCTTTTAAGAATGATTGCTCTGCTCTAAATGACATTTTTGGCTTTCTCTTAGAAAAGTAAGTTATTTATTTTCCTGTGATTTTAACTAAAGAACACTACCATCCCTAGAGAACAATTTTGTTTTTCAGGACTGGAGCAATTACTTTCAGCTGTATCAAGTGCCTGAAGTATAACAGTCTGTGGTTTCATGGGTTTGAAAAATGCCTGCTCTTAAGGACTCCTAAGCTAGATTCTCCATGGCCCTTTCCAGACCCACAATCTCAGAGCAAGACTGCTGCTTGTCACGTGGCCAGTGCTCCCTTAGCTTTTGCCATTTGTGAGAAGGTACATACATAAATGGGAGATGGTTGTACTCAGAGTTGAAGCAGGAGATGGATGTACATGCTTATGATGCCATCACTAAGATAGCAGAACTCTGTCTGGAAACACTTTTCATACAAGGCGATAACCAGAGAGTCAGAGAACTGCCCAGGTTTCCAGGGACCTGAAAAGACCATCTGGTCCAAACTTGCATGGGAGAAGGAGCCTAGATGACATTACCTGGCATCCTAACCAACTGCATCTTGAAAACCTCTGACAACAGGGACTTCAGCACATCTTTGGGGGGATTATTCCAGTGAATGAGTGTTCTCACTGTAAAACATTTCTTTCTTATGTTGAGATAAAACCTCTCCTGGTACAATTTGTACCTGTTACCTCTTGTCTACTCCACAAGCTGCCTTGTGAGGAGAAGGGGACATCCATCCTCTTTGTAGGCACCCTTTAAGTACTGGAATACTTAATGAGGTCCACACTGAGCCTTCTCTTCTGTGGGGATTAAAAACACAACTCCTTCAGTCATTCCTCAAAGGGCAGGTTCTCCAGTTCTTTGCTCATCTTCATAGCCTTCCTTAGGACCCTCTTTCTGTGTCTTTCTTGAATTATCAGGACAGAGGTAAGCATGGTACTTCAGGCATGCCTTGACAAGTGCTGAGGGCATTCACAGACATTACAGGAAAGCACCATGTGGGGAAATGACAAGCTCAGAAGGAACTAGAGAGCTTCTGCCTTGTATAGGAGCAAGACACCACAGACTGCCAGCAGCTTGCATCTCCCAGAGACATCTCCCATCCCTCCCCTCTGCCAATTTTCTACCAGTATCTTGGGTAAGCTCCACCTCCCACAATGCTGGCAGGACTCTGGCATGTCTTGGAGTGTCCCTGCGTCTTCTGAGCAGAGTGATGGCACCAGCTCCCCTCCCAGCAGCTGGCATGGAGCACGAGCTGTAGTGCTGCCCTGCCCAGAGCAAGGAGGTGACTCTGGTGACCAAGTTGTGTATGGCCTGGCAACTGCCTAGGTATCGCACACACACACACATATACATATATATATATATCTTTTTTTATTTTTTTTTTTTAAATTAGGCTAGTCCTTGATGTTAGAGCAAGGAGAACAGGACCACAGAGCTGAAGGCTAGATTCCTTGCCATTGACAGAGTGTACCCCTGTGCTGATAGTTGATTACTGGCATGAATCAGGATCATATTGATGAACAATTCACTGAGGGAAAGTCTTAAAAGTGCAACTCATAAAAGCAAAACATGTACAAATACAGATCAATCTATAATTCAGGATTAGCAGAGGCATTTTGACACTCAATTCTTGCCCTATTGAATAATTAATATATTCTTTGTGCAAGAAGTAAATAATGTAAACTCAACATAGCATCCACAAAATGGTATTAAATGTATAAGACCATGCTATTGCCATCTACTCATGTCAACATCTGGGGGAAAAAAAAGCAACAACTCCTGAAACCAGAATGGTAAACAATAACAAAGCAAAAAGTAATGATACTTGTATAATCTGGGTCATTCTTCGATTCTTTCAGGTTTAAGACAAAACATGGTCACCAGTCAACATTCATGGTTTGTGTTCTGCTAAAAATCCATTTGTTGCCATGTCCTCCCATTCTTTAAAGGTATCACCCTCCAGCATGAGCCTCCCAATGTCACAGAACCCTCTCAGACCCAGGTGAGAGCAACAGCACTGGGGTTCACAGCTCTTTCCAGAGCAGCTGCTTTGCTTGAGTCCTGTACTCAGCTAAAATCTCAGTCATCATTGTCTCAGTTTATTTATGTCACCTGGGTTAGAAAGTATTGGAGATAAAAATACCAGCTAATATTTTTGGCAAATAAAATAAATTAGATTGGTGTAAATAAGCTGGTTGACTGTGTTGCCAGGGCCCACTGCACTGGGGAAAGCACTATGGCTGTGGGGCAGGATGATGCTTTATGTTCTGGTGGGGCTGGCCAGGAAAGGGTGGTGAGCTGGGCTGGGGAGCAGGAGAGGTTGTACCTGCAGACACAGAGAGCAGGAGACAGAAGACAGGTCCTGCATGCAAGCTGCTACACTCAGCCTGGTGCATTTACCACTAGTTCCTGCTCAGAGGACCTCAGGGAGCAGACTTGGGCATTGCAGGAGGCTCTTTGGTTGTTAAATCCTTTGACTTTCATCTACAATCCAGTTTTCAGGTCTCATAGACAAGGTCTACATCAAAAAATCTTAGGTCAAGCAAGGCATGTGCATTATGCAGTGCCTTTGCAATGGCCTTTAGACAGGCTGTCAGCAGAGTTGCTGTCACCACCTCTCCTGAGATGTCTGTGAAACCTACTGGAGCTATTCTGCCCGCTGGCTCTTTTCCATGCATGCCCAGGCTGATGACTAGTACTGGTTAGTGCTTGGTCTCTGAGGGAATCTGTGAACGTGCCCTGCAAGTACATCAAGAAACTAATTTGTTAGCACACTCTCTAGTATGTGGGCAAAATTAGACCTTGAGCTCCTTCCCATCCCATTAACCTGAGGCTGAGGGGTGAAAAGGACTGGTGAGCCAGCCCGTGGTGCTGTTTCCACCTTGGGACACTCTGACAGCAAAGGCCAGCTGCAGTGACTGGTGGCAGTGCACACACCCCCCAAATTCCTGCTGATGACTCCTGTCCTGTGGCAGGCAGTCACAGCCCACTGGTTCAGTCTGAGTGAGAGTTGTGACTGCTTCTCCTCCATCAGCCCCTTCCACATAAAGCCTCTCTGTCCTTGGCTCCTCATCTCCTCCAAATTCTCTGACATGGCTCTCACTGATCCCTGGAGATGCATGCAGGCAAGACATGCCAACCATCTCCCACAACTTCTGTCCTGGAGGGATCCCCTGTCTGTGTGGGTGGCTTGTTTGTGTGTCTTGGAAGGTGAATGCAGGGGAACTTCTGCCAAATGGGGAAAAAGACCCAGTATGGTCTTTAATGGCAGAACATTTCATGATGTTCTGAAAATAGGGGAAGGCTTGTTAGTCATGCATGTGGGTTGGGGTATGAAACTCCTGCGTGACTCTGATGCATCTGAGGACGCTTCCAAGAGGGCTTTCTGCCTCTCTAGGCTCTTCTGTGGTGAGTATGTGTGAGGAATGGGAAGCTGGGTATGGGAAACTCCTTATTTCCTTCACAATCACCAAATATCCTCCATATTTTTCTCCTTCTCTTGTCCCCAGCTTATTGCAGGAGAGTTAAAATTCACAGTGTGCACGTGTCCCCATCAAAAACTAAGGGAAGCCTGAAAACATGGAAATTATGACATGGATAATGGACAGGATCCCAGTAACCCAGGCTGGGTAGTGCACTGGGGACTGCTCACCTCTCCAGAGATTTGTGCTGGAGTAGCACTTGTGGCTGGGGAAGGCAGCTTGTCAGGCAGCCCCATCCCTTAATCAGGCTTTCCAAGAGATGGATAACTGTGACATGGCTCTCAGGTGTGTGGCCAACCCCTGTCCCTTCACTGGCTGCTGGGCCCCTGCAGCAGGAGGGAGCAGGACTGTGCATCCCTCTGGGATGAGAGTGCTGGGTGATGGATGGCACATCTTGCAGTCACCTCCTGGGCATGAGGGGGTGAGCCAGCAAATGAACCTAAATGGGGCTGAGTGGCTCGAAATAGTGTCTGGACATCTGGGTGTTATTAGCAATCCAGGGGAATTAGATCTGCTGTCTGGGGCAATTGCATCATTACTCAGTGTAAGTTCATACCCAGAGGGGGAAGTTCACTCTCTGAGAGCCCTAACTAGGGCAGATGAAACTCAGTCACTGGGCCTATAGATAATTAATAATGCTCTCAATACATTTAGGCCATTTTTCTCTTTGTCTTTTATTCCAGAAGAGACAACCTTTATTATTTTATTAATTTGCTTGTATTACTTAAAAAGTAATTCATGTACAAAGTAGATTGCTTGTGATATTTCTTAAGTGCCAATATGACTTGACAAAAGGGCTATGAAAGCTTGCCCATAGCTCAGAGAGCAGGAGCCTGAACAATGGTGCTGCCAGCCCCAGCTGTACTGTAGGCAGATGCCAGCATCCACCTGGCATTTACCTAGCCTGGGGACAAATCTGCCCTTTGGAGGAACAGAACAGAATTATATTCTCTCAAAAATATTACAATTATCACGGGCTTTCATTGATTCTATGAGTTTGTATAAATTGGGAAAATAATTCTATTTCCTACACATTCTACAATGTCTTGGGGGGACTGCACCAGTTGAAGGTAAAAGGGTCAGGACTTTACTCCTTGTTTTTTGGGTATATTATGTTATTTTAGCTCATCAATTTTCATGACTTTGTTTCTGTTCTTAAAAAATATTTCATGTGGATGTTTGGACCTCACAAACCAGCAGTCAGTATTACTCCCTGAAGTGTCTTGAGAGGGGTGCAGGGCTGCTGTTCTTTCTGATTTTATGGAAGCTTATTGCTTGACTACAGTTCATGTCTGGCTAATACATATTTTCTCCACAGCCATCACTTTTAAAACACCTTTTTCATTTGTTCCTCTTCCTTAAGACCTGTGCTCAGAGGTTTCTATTTATGCTTTCCGTCTCCCAGTACAGTATAGGATAGTTCCCAAAATAAAGTCCAACCCCTAACTGGACATGGACTACACTGGTCATACAGGTGTCCAGCTGTGGGCTGTTTTGTGTAAGAATCATAATTTAAAATAGCCAAGAAAACATAAAAATGCATCATCATTTTTAAATAATTTCCAAAATCTTTCAGGTGACAGGAACAAAGCAATTATATAACGACACACTACTATAATAACAAAATAACAAATATTTATTATTAATTAAAGGTACCAAAGGAAGGATTAGAATCTAAAACAAGATCTGAGATGCTGTTTGCAGCAGTTGGATGATGTGCACTGCTTCTTTCCCAGCATGAGACCCTCAGAGTGTGCTGGGGTGTGGATTGGAGTGCCCCTCTGTGCTGCACTCCAGGAGGGGCAAATTAAATATGTTGTCAGACACAATTAAAAATAACAAATGGTTATCCTGCTTAATTAGACTGTAGAACACTTATCACCCACCTCCCCCAAAGCTTACTGCTGAAAGGAAATTATTTTGAGAGCATTTTTAATGGAACAGTTTTTCAACTTACTGAAATCTTTACCTCTTGTTTAGTAAGGCTGGTGGCTTGAGACTGACCAATAGAGCTCAGCCATGGAAGCAGGCTCACATGGAGTTTAAACTAGACAACTAGCAAAAGCATTTCAAAGAGAGTAATGGCCTTGGCTTCAATCTACATATTCCTTCTTGGTGACTGGGGACTTCCCCCATTGTGATAGTGAGCATATTAAAGAGAACGGGTAATGGGAAATGACATTTGTACTGTACTTGAACTGTTGCTATATTCTGGTGGATGTAATTTACATTTGTATTATGTTTTCAGTATATTTTATATCACTCTGCTAGATCAGAAATCCTATATAACATCTTCAAATGGATATCTTTGACATTAGGCCTTACACCCTTTACCCATGGCATAGCCAAGAGAAGCTGCTCAGAGAGTATTGAACTCCAACATGACTGTTTAATAATAAGACCATTTTGGCACTATGTTGTTCACAAATTTACATGGTTTTGAGTTTTGTCAGATAGTTTCTCATCAGAGAAACTTATTTAAGTAAGCGCTAGCAGCAATGACAACTGGCAACTCTAATTACACTTGACAGAGTACAAGACAATCTTTTTTCTTCCTACCAGATGCTTCCACTGCTGCGTGCTCCCTCATCTACTAATTCCTGCCCCCGGTAGAACTTATTAAGACACGCACCTGTCATTTGGTACATTGCAAATATCTGGCAAGACATGTAGGGTGTAGCAATGTGCAGCAGAAGTGCCAGTGCAAGCAGCCTCCCTCTGTCACAGCAGACTGCCTCCAGAAGTGAAGAATGACATGGGATGGATGCTTGTCACCAAGGCAGGGTGATGGATCTGCAGCAGAGGCAGTCAGGGGTTTGAATCCCAAAAAAAGGCATCAGGGTACACCCCTGCCCACACTGTGTAGGGCTGATGTGCTCCTGTGATCCCCATACAGTCGGGGCTGTGCCTGCACCACTCGAGGGCTGCCTCAGACTCATGCTTGACTAAGCAGAGGAGGCAGACAGGATGATCTGATGACTGCTGTGGTATGATACCACGAGGAAAACTGGCTTGATATTTCTATTCCAGATAAGCCACATCATAGCAATCTCTCAGCATGCTCAGATATTTTCTCCCATTTTTCTTCATCCTTGTATGAATTTTTGTTTAATGTCACATTAGTTTGCCTTCAATGTACAGAATACACTGACCTAATTTTTGCTGCCAGGCACAAGGAAGGCAGAGCAATAAAGGTGTTCTGTGGGGGAAGGAAATGTGTCTTTCAAAGGTCCTGGAACAACATTCCTGATGTGGAGCAAGATGATAAGAACAAAAAATGGCCACACACTGATAAGAAGGTTGGTAGTGAAACCTTGCCAAGCTGAAATGTCACGTCATTGGGAAAATGCCCAAGCAATGCCTCACAAGCTAATTGTGAAATATTTTCCACTTGTCTCAGCTGTTACCGACAGCAAATGCTTACTAATGAATTCTGGGAAGCATTGAGATATGCAGATCTATAGATCACATTTGCCCAGTTTTGTGTGAGTTTGTGTGAATACAAATCCACCATGATCTACCTGGGTAAGAGATACAAGTGCTGGTGCAGATGCAGAGGCAAAATTGCCTTACCTTTTTTCCTTCTTCCAAATAAACCTACACCAAACCATATTCAAAATGCAAAATTTTAAATTGGACTTAGAGCATTATGGGCTGCTGTTTGTTCTGCTTTATAAAGAATAAGAATTTGGGAAGTCTGGTTGAGCTATTTTGTGCCTTCTGGGGAAGGAACAGCAGTACATTCTCTTATTTATGCACTGCAGATAAAAATCAGGGTGTTCCTGATTGTTGTGAGAATTAATCTAGTCCATGAGCTTGTTAGAGAGAAACAACAGATCGACCAGAAAACAAAATTAAAAAAAAAGTTTTAGAGAACTCTTGATAGTCTGGAGGTATATTTTTCATATCTTCTTTCAATCTCAAGAGCCAAGCGCTTTTATGATTACTAGTCCAGATATTTTGAGCCAAGAATTAGCTGTAACATTTCAAAAATGGGTTTTATATGATAGAAAATGATTCATACTTTAAGGGTCAGATATTTTGAAGTCTTCTAGAATTGGGAGACTGAGGATCTTTCCTTTCAATTGGCATAAAGGTTTCTATTTCTAGCCATATCCAATATAGTATATACAGAACATTAAAGCTCTGACATTTCTAGGCAAAGAAAATTTGTCACTGTTGTAACACCGATTCTTACCTTTCTAACAGCTCACACAGGTATCATTTTAGGAGAAACTCTGTGTCTGAAATAAAAAAACCTGGAAATATTAGCTATATGGAGTTGTTCCTATTTGGGGACTGTTGCAGTAAAAGCTAGGTGATCATGTCTGAGAAGCAGATAAAGTGGTTGAAGGTGTATGACAAATTCAAATATAAAGTATCTCTGTAAGTCCACTCCTGATCTCAAAATGTGCCACTATATATCATCTGTGAGATCTGTGTGTGAGCTCTGTTGATTGAGTATCGAGGAGCCAAGAGAGGCAGCGAACACAGAACTGTGAACAGAGCCCAGCTGGCCTGGTGCAGCTGAGTGGTGGGTCCAGCTTCCATGTCTCCATGTCCCTGCCCTGGAAAGGAGCCCATGTTCCCAGCCTCACTCCATGAAACTGAGCTCGTGGGGTTCAGAACCAGGTTGGGCCAGTGCTTTTTGTCAGCACACCAGTCTCTGGGAACTTAGCCAAAAGCCAGGCTGGAGTTCCACGAGACCCACATCCTTCCTCCATCCTTCCTCCATCCCCTTGGCTAATTTTTACTCATGGCCTCATCAGTCAGGAAGGGTTTGAGGAGCCATTAACAGCTGTGCCAAAAGGGTGTCCCTGGGTCAGGACTGTGTGAGACTGTACAAAACAATCTCTGCCCAAATCACACCCAAGAGAGCTCGGTTGCTGTATCGATTATTTGTTCACCTGCTGCTACATGCTTCCACTGGGGAGGGGGAGGCAGACGATACATATGGGCTGTCTAAGCACTGGCTGATGGAGATTCCCAGGGGTAGTCAGGGTGAAATGGGGAATTTTTTTGTGTAGCTTTTGAGTGCTAAATACATAGAAAATGTTTTAAAGTTTTAAACTTTGGATAATTAGATTACTAAGCTGCTATGATATCAGGAAAGTAAACATGTAGAAAGTAAGTATATAATATTTAAATAGCCTTGTCTCCAGCCCTTTTGCACATATAGATGCAGCCCAACCCCCACAGCCTTTACTTTATCTGCATGAACATACTGCTTTTGATGATAATGTACTCCCCAGTTTGTTCTTCCACTGGTTTACATTTCCTATAGCTAATTTTTCAAACACGTAACAGCACTGTAGTGCTTAGGCAATTATTTCCAATGTCTGAGTGTATTTATCAAGTGGAATCAAGTATTGATCATCTGTAGAGAAGGTCTCAGCATTCCTTCATATTTTCCAGCTGGCCAGCTAGAGGGCAAGTTCATTTTTATCAGTGAATGGAAAGCTGGGTTTGTGTTCCTGTTTTTAGACAAAATTCATCAGGCTCTGTGGTTGCAGGTTTGTAACAAAACTCAAGTCATGCTGCTTGCTTGTCACAATGGCTGCCATTGATTTATTTGGCTGTTCTGTTTCAAATTTGGCACATCATGTTTTTATCATGCTTAGATCAAAAGAGTTAGCGTGAAAGGAGATAACTGCTTTGTATGACAAAGATTATTTTAAGATTCTGAGACTAAGTACTTAATGTATTTTCTGTTCATTTCTTTTATAGCTGCATGTCAACTAATTCAGTCAGAACAAATTTCTGGCACCTAAACATCTCCTGCCAGGAGAATCCCGCTATTTTCAGGGATGAAGGTTTCCTTCCCAGCATGATTCACAGGCCCAGCATCACGCCAGTATCAACAACCAGTGCTGCTTCTGCTCTTCAGCTTTTGCTCTTGAGGTCCTTATTGCCAGAGGCTTTTAAAGAATTGCAAATTCTAAAGAATTGTGACTTGCATCACTCTAATATAACAAATGCATGTTACTATCTCTGCTTTATAGGTGAAAGACACAAAACTGGAGGGAAATAGGAAATTCACCTTACTGGATAAGCTGTGTGGAAGCCATAAGTCTGTCTCTTGGTCTCCTTACTCTGTGTCTTAACCATAGATCCATCATTACCATTCATTTCAAGGATGCATTCGTACTATTACTGCTGCTGCTAATACCACTATTTCAGCAGATGCCTTGTTGAACTGATAGAGGAAAACATTCAATCTCCAATTTTTCTCCTTCTGTCCTCTATATTGCTGTGCAAAGGACTATTTGGATGAAAAAACTATCTAAGAACAGGTGTAACAAACTCCTTTCACAAGGACAAATTGCATTTCTGTAACATGCATTCCATGCAATAATTCATCACATATTTTCACTGAGAAACCTTCTGTGCAGCAGGCTTTTGCAGGAATAGAGCATAAAATGCATTAACACAGAGAATTCACAGAAAATTGACATTTTTATACTGATTTCCTCATGTTTGTTGTTTGTTTTGTGCATATGTAATGTTGTGTTAAGAGCTGGGGGAGTTCATAAGAAGAAAGCAGAAGCCACAACAGGGCAGCTCACAGCTGGGAAGTGTCTCAGCCCCAGAGTGGGTGGTGAACCAGGTGCTCAGCACCTCCTGGGCACTCGTGGAAGTACAAGGGCTGTGCTGCCACCACTCAGCCTGGCCATGGCACACAGGTTCCCCTTGCAGACAACTTACCCTATTCACTCAATTCAACACCTAATATTTAAGCAACAAGGTCATCCTTTCTGACTGTGAAATACCTGTCTGTGTCTTCTTTCCCAGCTGGAGGGGCAGTGGTGCACAGGAGCAGAGGTGAGTGCTGCTCCAGCAGCACAGCAGCAGCAGGAGGAGAGCCTAAACTAAAAGTTAGAAATATACTGTGAGCCACTTCTCTATTCTCCATCCATTACCTTGTCACGTGATGTGTCCAGTCTGCTTTTAAATCATTTCAGAGATGGGACTTCTAACACTTTTTCTAGGGAAGCTATTTCACAGTCGATTACACGTCCTTGTTAAAATTTTGGCTGGATAGTCAACTCAAATCTCCATTTGCTTACTTTCTTACCTTTATATGCAATTATACCCCTGAGAAGTGCTCCAAACAATCACCTAATTCCTCCTTGTTTGTACCTTTCAAGCACATGTAAATACTTATAGCAGTTTTGGATACCATGTGAGGCATCTTAAAATCTTTAGCTCATAGGTGCTTTCTCCATGGATCATCTCCTCTAGTCCTTATGTTAGGCATTTTATCCTTCTTAAAGTTCTTTATAATTAGTCATCATCTTCCTAGGAAGGCTGGTGCCCAGGCCTGTATGCAAGCTGTAATTTGTGCAACAAAGATTTCATATTCATAATGCTTCTAGGCTGCACATAGTTTTAAATTATGCTCAGTGTCCTACTTTCACCAGTAATTGTATCTCTTTTTTCCTAACCTTATAGAGAAAGAGAAGTGAGCAGCTTTTCTGTTTAATTAGTTTAGTTTCTGACAGCCTAAATGGGCAGTGCTGTAAAGAGTACAAGGTTAAAAGATTTTCCTAGGGTATATAGAACTGCAAAGAAAAATACACACATTTTGCTTATAAAATAGAATCAAGATTATAAGGGATAATAAAATATTTTCCTTCCTTTTTTTTCTTAAAGCACACAACCATTTTAGGAACATGTGCTTGTCACCCTCACTTCTAAAATAAACTACACATAAACATATTCCTAGAACCATCCAGATATTTTTCATGATTACATGACAGACAAGATGGTCTCTGCTGGGACCCAGAAGAGTCAGTGCTGCTGCATGGTAGGAGCTCTCTCTGCATAACAAAATGAGTAAGGTCTCCATAGAAGCTACTTGTAATGTTTTGATAGAAAAATTCTTTCTGGCAATCAATAAATGCCACTTCTTATCAGGAAAAAAAAAGTGCACTAATTTATACCAATACCTGATTTCAGTTTCTTAATAGGCTTCTGTGAGAAACTGCATGAAAACTTTCGACATTGTGGTAAAAATAAGCACACCAATACCCTATGGACTTCAGTATGGTTTAGAGCAGTCAGGATGAAAATAACCTGGGATGATTCTGTGGAATTTTTAATTAGAACAACTATAATGAATATATAGAATATTACTATTATTACAAATAATCATAATTTGGACCAAATTATGCAAAAACTCAAATTAGGACCTGAGTTCTAAAAAAATACAGGATCATTCTCATATACCTATCACAGGATCACCTGGGCTGTCCAATTGTTCTCAAAAAAGGAGAGCTGTTTTTTCCCTTCAGGTGAGCAGCCCTTTTTAAGTGCTCTAAGCACAGCTGGTATCATATCCATCTTCTTGCCTCATTCAGTACAGTGAGATAAAAAATATGAACAAGCATGAGAGGAAAAAATATATGAAAACCAAAGATTATATCTTTTTATGAATAGCATGGTAAAATCCAACTTTTGAAAGACATCTCTTTATTACCTTTTCCTACTGTACTTTCACTTGATGATATTTCCACCTCAGACCTTTTCAGTAAAATTTTACTTTCCTCAATATTTTTTTCCTGGCATCTGGTTTCATCTAGCTGCTGATTGACACTCCAAAACATAAAACACTGCCTGCAAACTCCAGCTCACTTAGAACTACTGATCTGTGTAAGTAATCTTCCCTCTTTCACCCCAGCTCTTCCCCATCAGAATGCACAGGGTCAGGGCACCAAGGAGGGCTGAAGTTTTCTTCAGCAGTCCCTTAGATCAGCCATGTGCTGCACAAGGGGAGCTGGAAGAAGGTCACATTATGGTCTGAGCTGCTTCTGTGAGAGAGTGAATGGGAACTGCAATTGCAGGAGATGGTCTG
Source organism: Cichladusa arquata (assembly GCA_026413545.1). NCBI lineage: Eukaryota > Metazoa > Chordata > Aves > Passeriformes > Muscicapidae > Cichladusa > Cichladusa arquata. The sequence goes on along the minus strand of JAOTQP010000870.1, from coordinate 15,106,448 downwards.
ATTAAAGCACATAAGCCTTTCATCTATTTTTGAATTCTTGTTTTAAGATTACAGTGCATAGGCTGCTCTGGAAAGCACCCAGACAACACAGACCTCTAAGCACCTCTAAGGCGGGAGATAAAGATGAGTTTAAAGAGGAAAATAAGATTTACAATTTTTTTATTCTCTCAAATGGATAAAAATAACCTTTAATGGTTATTTTATTTTACTTTAATATTTTTGAAAGGAGAGGGGGAAAATATTGACATGGGACCATAACTCATAAGACAAAGAAGGGATTCACAGAGGCCATGTCTTCAAGATTTGATACTAAAACCCAGTGACCACTCTCCCCTTTGCATGACTGCTCCACATAGGTCATACCTGCTTGCAAACTGCCAGAACCTGAATATGAGGAGGCAAACACTTGAATGAGCCTCTTCTGAATGGGGTTCACCTGGAAACCTTTTTCTGGGTGTTTGAGTACTTTTGAATGCCAAAAGAAAGTTATTAATGAGAATCATCCTCAATATGTAGCAACCATAGACAGAAAACTGCAGGCAACTCCTGATGTTGTGCTGGCAGCAAAAGCAATGCAATCCCACTATTTTTCCTTAGACATGCAGTGTGAGGCTGGATTCTGGCAAGGTCTGGTGTTCATTGATACTTTGGCTGAAAATTGGGATAAAATTTCAACCATTTCTGCAAATCGAAGGTATTGAAGTGTTTTTCTTCTTTATGTCATATTTGAGTGAATTGACCTTGGCAGAATTCCTTTGTCATTGTGCTTCCTGTTAACTTTCCAGTTATTAGATCTGATGCAGGTGTTCACAGAGGATACATTTCAATACTAGTTTTGTTCTATATCAGGTCTTATATCTTACTCCACACTATCAAACTCAACAGCTTTCTTTCTCAGAGTGCATGAAGTAATCTGCTGCCTATCTGTCTGTCACATTCCCCGTGTCCATCTCTCTCCAGAGAAAGGTGTCTGCAGTGCAGCTTGTGATGCTGCTGCACACACAGCACATCCCACATCCCATCCCCGTGCTGTGGGGAGTGCTGTGGCTGGCAGTGACACCTGCTGGGCAGGGCCCAGGGAATGCCTGTCCCTTCCCCACCCACTGCGAGGAAGAGACCTTCTGTCAGCACCTCAAATCTTCATTTCCAGCGAATCTTAGGGATCACCACCAGCTGACAGCAACATTTTCATAAACAGATTTACATGTTGGATAGATCAGAAAGAGCACTGTAGTCATCAGAGAACAAATACTTCAAGATAGTGCATCAATTGCGACTCAAAACTGCCTAAAATGGACATTGAAAATGGTAAAATGCTAGGAATAGAAGGAAATATCCTCCTCTGAAAACTCTCTGAGTGTTTGCTTGCATTTTGTGCAAGGTTGGAATTAAAGAAACATTAATATTCTCTTAAGTTGGGAAAAATGTGAATGTACAGGTGAGAACTAAGATGAAATTTCTCTACTGTGAAGATTTTGTCTAATATGTAATTTGTATTCTTTCCAATACTGCTTACTTCCTAATCTTTGCCACAGAAAAATTAGCAGTAGAGAAAAGCCTCATAATCCACTGAGATGGACACTCAGAATATAATAAACATTAATTCAGAAAATGAATAAACCTGTAATTCATCATAACTTCTCAACTCTAGATTAAGATTAGATTAAGAGAACTCTATACACTCAGTCTCTCCCACCCACCCCTACCTCCTCCTTTTTTTTCCTTTTCTTTGTTTTCATTAAAGTCACTTCTATATCCCTTTTAAAACTCAGGTTGTGTTTAGCAAAGAGAATTCTTTGTTTATAGAACTCCTCATAGCCTGGAACTACCAGGAGCTTTCCTGTAACTAGCTCTGGTAGTGGGACTGTGCATTTTAATTTGAATGTTTGACTGATCTTCCTCCACTTCTGGGATGTGGCCTTCAAACACACTTATTGCAAAAAAAAAAAAAAAAAATTAATTGCCCAACAGTGTTTTCTCTTTAATTTAGTTTATTTTTATTACTAAAACTGGCTACCAGGCTTCTAAGAGTCCTTGAAGTATTCTGTTTAAGTTCCAATGTTTTACACTGCCGTAAGGCCAAGGAATGAACACCCCAGGGAGCAAGTGAGCCCTCTTGGTGCCAGTTTTCCCAGTATAAATCAGTTTTCCATATTCTGTGAAGGGACCATGCTGGTGACAGCCATTAACACACACACACAAACACTGGTGTTGCTGCTTGTCAGGTGTGCACTTCCCCATCAGAGCACAGCACTGGTAACCCTGAGGCTGCTGTGCTTCCCACCACAGCCCATGGGAGTCTGGAGCTGCTGGCAAGGAGGAGGTCCAGAGCTCATCAGACACACCATCTATTTCAACATACACAGCATGCAAAGTTGCTGACAGAAATCAGCATTGCTGGGTGTGAAATACCATACATTTTATTGTAAATTTACTCTTTCACTGGGTTTGTGGCAGTGATCAAGAAAGGTGGGGTGGAGCTAGATTGTGACTAACCTTCCTCCTCCCAGCACCTAGCACGAACCTATGACACATTTAAACAGCTCCTCCTTCTGGAACTGCAGTTGTTTGGGGAGAGAGGTGCAAAGTACTCAACAGATAATGCTGTCAATGCTGGTGAGCAGAGCTGCCCTGAGCAAAGAGCAAAGTGCTGGGGCCCATAGCCCCTGTTGGAGTCATGGGCTGGGATAAAGCCTGAGTAGTCTAAGCTGTGCTTTACTTCAAAAAGTAACCTCTTTGTGCTGCAGACAGGTAGCTGCTGTGGGTGAAAGCACTGTCAGCCCCTGCAGAAGGAGTGGAGGTGTCCCCCACGCAGGGAGAGCCAGAGTGGGTGCGCACAGAGCTCTGCATGTGGACAGCCCATGTCACTGGCACCAGCCAGGGCTGCGGTGCAGCACAGGACAATGTTCACCTGGCCAAGCATCCCCTCTGAATCCACCAGCTCCTGTCTAGCCCGTGTTTGGCCTTGAGAATGTGACAGTCACTTGGTGTCAGAGGAAGGGTAAGGAAGCCTCTGTGGGTTTGGCCATCCTCTGAGAAACCAGACCTCTACACGTGAAGTGTAAAATCTTCCTTACTTGGCCGGCTGCTGACCTGCTTACAGAGCACCACAGGAGTGTGGGCCAGCTGTGGGGCAGCTAGCAGTGCCTAGCCCATTAGCCTTTGGTCTCTCTTCAGCACAGAGCACAGTCTCTCCCTGCTGTAGAGCTCTTGTCCTCAAGCCTTTTGTCTCTGCTTAACCCTGCTGTGCCATGTGCCCCATGTGCCTGGCAGCAGTGTGCAGTGGCTCCAGCCGTGCTCTGCCCTGCAGGGGAGCTATTGTGATTTAGAGAACTGTGATTCCTGTGCTAGGTCTGACATGTGGCAAAGCAATACAGCACTTCTCATTACTGACATCCATGGGAGTGTCTCACAAGTCCAACTTGCTGCCTAACATGTCTTTAAGTGCATGCAGACACAAACACCAGGAAAATAGCATTCAGCTCAGCCTGGATCCTCTCCCCAGGAATGTGATAATCCTGATTAGCTGATAGTGTGGACAGACTTCACTTATTTCTCAAACAAGATCTGCTGCTTAATGAAATGAACAAATCCACTTCCAACCTCAAACGGGAATTTAAATTCCTGTTTCTTTAAATTACACCTGCAGTGCCTCAAACTTTTGAGTGATGTGTCAGCAGGTATATTCTAAAAATTACATCTATAGAAACAACTGCCTTCCCTTCCTGCTATTCTCTGTTCATCCATGTGGAATCTAATTCTAAAAAATAAAGCTATCTGCTAATAATAGTGATCCAATCTCTATTCTGAGAACTGACAATCTGCAGGGCTGGGTCTAACAGCCTGGTACTAACAGCCTGGGTGAAGTGATTACCAGTCAGTGATGTACAAAACATGGGGCAGATCCACACTTTGCCAAGCTATTTTGCTCCAGACTACTTATCAAAAGCAAAGTTTTGTGTGATGGTATTATTCAGGTGTGTAGCAAAAAATCCTATATTTTTTTCACAGCTCTGTGAAAATTATTTGCATAGTGCACTGCGTATCTGAAACCTGTCTTTATTTGAAGGTTCGTGTCCAGTTTGTTCTTACACTCACGACAACTTAATAATAATTAGAGCAAACATCAGCTTTGGTCAGCAACTAAGCCCCACCAGCCTCACTGCCCCTCCAGCAGGAAGGGGAGAGAATGGGAAAAGTTAAAGTGAACTTGTGGATTGCTTTGTGGACAGTTTAATAGCCCAGGGAAAAAAAATTAAAAAAAAAAAAAAAAAAAAAAAAAAAGTGGAAAATAAAAAGAATTGAAATATACAAAGCAAGTGATGCCTAAGGCAATTGCTCATCACTTGCCAGCTGGTGTCCAGCCAGCTTCCCCCAGCTTCATATGCTGAGCATGATGCCACATGGTATGGAACATCCCCTACATCCCCAACAACTGTCCCAGCTATGTCACTTCATAGCTCCTTGTGCCCCTCCAGTCTTCTCACTGACAGGGCATGAGAAAAGTCCTTGACTTGTGTAAACATTACTCAGCAATAACTAAACCATCAGTGTATTATCCATATTAGTTTGACATTAAAACCAGAATACAGCCCTGTACCAGCTACTGGCTAGAAAATGAACTCTATCCCAGCCAAAAACAAGAGAGCATCTTTCAGCAAGACTATTCAGCTTTGGAATGTGTTTCACCCCAACCAAATGTCACTTCATGTGGCTGCTTCAGGAGACGTCACTCTGAACTCCTTCAGTCCTGCTCCGCCCCTCTCTTCTCAGGGACACTTGCCATGCTGCTTTCCATGAGATTATGTTAGAAATCTCTCAATAGAATAAAAAAATCCTCATCATGTTTGTTAAACAAGGAAAAGGGGTGATGAGCACACAGATGTGGGAAGGTGAGGTGCATCCTAGCAATCTCCCAGCCCAGGATATGCCTGCTGCTGGCTCTCCTGGCTGCCCAAGCTGCTGTGTCAGCTCTCAGCTGGCAGCGTCCCCTGAGCACCAGGACCCTGGTCACTTCCCAAGGGGGCTGGAGTGGCAAAACCCTTTTCTGGAAACACCACCCAGCTGCTCTGTCCTGCACAGGCTCCACTGCTGGAATAGGGATGAGAAACTCTTTTTTAAAGAGGTCAGATTTCCTTTGTAGTTTTGGGGGTTTTTTTTCCATCTCCACTCGAAATGTAATAAAAATCCAGCAAACAACTTTTTCTTGAATAAGTATAAATCTAAGTGTGATTTTGTGTGCTTAGAGATTTCTGTACTGAGGTGTTTTCCAGCTGTATGCACATTTTGGGTTATAAATTTCTTTAGTTTCTATTTAGCAAGACAGTCAAAAAACTTTTGGGGATTTTGTCTATTTATGCATTTCTACTATTCATAAACTAATGATATATGACAGATTGTAAAAAGAGAAGATAATATCAATAACTAAATTTTCTGAAGAAGACTATCCTACATTACTCCTGCATGACACCTTAAAACAATTTTATAAGAGGGAAATTCATGATGATTTGAAAAGACTAAGATGTTGTATTATAAGAAAGGTAAATTGACCTCTCTTTCAATTTGCTTAATGCTATGAAACTCTATATCTCTCCTCATTCCTGCTTTTAAAAATATCAGGCAGTAAGGAAAGTGGAAAATAAATGTCTGCTGTTTAAAGAGTGATGACTTTGCTGACGTTCTGATTCTCCCTGGGGCTCAATATGTAAATCTGAAGTGTGTGGCTCAAGGATGGCCTTGGCACCCAGTGGATCATCCTGGCAGCAACAGGCTGTGCTCAACACCTACACTGGCACCACCTGAGCTCGAAGGCAGAAGGCAGAGCTGGACCACGAGCAGGTAAAGCCAAGGGGGATCTCTGGTGCAAAACCTGCTGCTGGAGAGCAGCACAAAATACAGCAGATCCAGACTGAAGGTCCTTTGGACACACAATGAAAACCCCATCAGTACTGCAGATGTAATCAGCAGAAGAAATTTACTGATGACATTTTACAGTGAAGTGCAGAAAATAAAAAAAACTGTTTCTTCCCCAAAGATGGATATATTGCAGTCTCCCTTTAGTAGATATGGAATGCAGCTTGGATAAAATTTATCAGAGGGCTGAGCAGCTTGGTGAAATTGAATATGCACAGTTTTAAAGAAAAGTATATTGAGACTTTTATGGGGGTGATAGTGATCTGTATATGAAAAAATAGTACAGTAGCAAAATACAGTAATCTGAATGGATCCCACTTTTCTACATGTAGTGAGAATGTATCTGAGATTACTTGAAAAATCCATTAAAATTGCTTGGGTGTTGTGCTTTTATTAAATGCAGACTTTTTCTTCATTGATTTGTGTTCATCATATCCTGGATAAGAAAGATAATGTTTTTGCTGATTTGTGTAATTCAAAATTTTAAATTCAAACCACACATACAAATCATCTTCTTAAATAGAAATCTTAATCACAATCAGGCAACAAAAGGATCATCTCCTGGGACTGAATATATTAAAGTTTTATCTATAGAAGCCTATGTAGGACCACCCAGAGATTAAGTACTATGTTGTGCTTATCCTTCTGTCACAGAATCACAGAGTGGCTGAGGTTGGAAGGGACCTTCTGGTCAAGCTCCAGCAAAGGGTTGTCCAGGCACATGGCCAGAGGGTTTTGAAAGTGTCCAAGGCTGGAGTCTCCATAACCTCCCTGGGCAGCCTGTGCCAGTGCTTGATCATTTGCACAGTGAGAAGATGTTTCCTGACATTCAGAGGGAACCTCCTGAGTTTCAGCTTGTGCCCGTTGTCTCTGGTCCTGTCACTGAGCACGGCTGAGAACAGCCCAGCTCTGTCCCCTCTGCACCTTCAGATACTTATATACATGGATGAGGTCCCCTGAGCCTTCTTTTCTCCAAGCTGAACAGTCACAACTCTCATCCTTTCCTCATAGCTGAGATGCTCCAGCCCCTTCATCATCTTCATGCCCTCTTTTACTGGGGGGACCAGAACTAGACAGGACTCCAGACACGGCCTCAATGGTGCTGAATAAAGCAGAAGAATTCCCTCCTTCAATCTGCTGGCAATACTTGGTAAATGCAGCCCAGGATACCTGTGGGAGTCCAGAGTATTCCTCTGGCTTTCCTGGAAGGTTTAAGACCCCCCTGGTGGGGTCCCCAAAGACCCTCAAATGAGACCCAAGTGTCTCAGGGGCTGGATTTAGCTCCTTGCAACAATTTACCAACATTGAGAGAAGAAATGCAAGCTGCAGAAATAAATAGAGTGTAAATTAGACTGTTAGAATGTAG
>JAOTQP010000870.1:15084705-15098710 GCA_026413545.1 Cichladusa arquata | reverse complement strand
CTGCCATGGACGACAAGCTGGACAGACTGTGTCAGCTAGAGAAAAATTCCTTAGATAAGAAATAATAAACAACCATGAAAACTTCAGAGAACAGCCTCCTGCATTTTTCCTTGGAGCTGGGGCTGGGAGAAACACGGACTCAAAACCACCAGCACGTCCTGTCTGTGGGGATCTCATTTTCCGGAGACCCCCGCAGACGCTGGCAGATACCATTAGTCTTCTTTGCAGTGAGGGCATGTTGCTGATTCATGTTGAGCTTGGTGTTCACCACAGGTCCTTTTCTGCCAAGCTGCTTTCCAACTGGATGGTCCCAACATGAACTGGCGCCTGGGGCTGTTCCTCCTCAGGTCCAGGACTTTTAGCCTTCTTGCTGAGCTTCATGTGCTTCACACGAGCCCATTTGTCCAGCCTGCTGAGGCCTCTCTGGGTGGCACTACCTCCCTCTGGATATCAGACACCTCTCTCAGTTTTGTGTCATCAGCAATCTTGTTGAAGGGACACCATCATCCACGCCATCAATGAAATTATGGACAGGATGCACTATGGCTCCTGGGGTGCCCCACAAGTGATTGACCTCCAGCTTCACTTTGTGCCACTGACCACTACTGCCTGGGGATGTCCATGAGCTGGATTTCAACCCACCTCACTGTCTGCTCATCCAGCCCATACCTCATCAGGTGCCCTTCTTTAGGACAATCTTGCAGCAGTGTTCAGTGACTCACTGAAGTCCAGGCAGACATAATCACTGTTATCCCATCATCTATCAGGACAAACATTTCATCACATAAGTTTATCATTTTGGGCAAGAATGATTTCCCCTTGAAGGATCCAAGCTGATTGCCCTGCTGTCATTGGAGATGTTTGTCTCACATTTTCTCATGTGGGACTATGAATCTGGGAATTTCATTTTTGCATATACTCTCATTTGCAACAGTACATAGCACTGACATGAAATTTTTTATATGTCTTGTACTACTGATGGTATTGTGCATTTCTTCTCATTTTCTTTATGTGGTCTTCATTTGTGGTGGCCTTTGCAGCTCCTAAGCATCATTTTTTGTACCTGTTTTATGTACCCAGCTCCTTCAGAAAGAGCACTGTTTATATTCAGCATATTTAAGGCACTGCAGCAATGTGTGCTACAATAAAGACTAATCAAATTAATGAAATGGATCTTAGGTTGAATTACAACTGTCCAAATATCAATAAATTTGTTGTACTGGTACACCACAGGATGGGTACAGGTCTCCTCTCAAACTACCTGCTTATGGGGCTGGCATTTACAGCCAATGACAACTGCAGTTTATAAACCCATAACCAACACTCGGGGTCTTAAATTTCACTACTGCTTTCCATGTAGCTTGTGCATTTCTGTATTTTGCTTTCATTGTTCCCTGCCCGCTCTTTTTTCCAGACTGAATCTCATTTTATTGCCAACTTATACCTCTAAATTCTGCAGGTCTCTTTTTATTATTTTGCCATCTATTCTGGATTTTGCAACACCTTACAATTTAGTATAATCTGTAAATTTAATTACTGTCATGTTTGCCAAAGACCATAAAGAGCTAAGTCAATTATATGGCTAAAAAAGAAAAAAGGAAACTTTTATTATGCTATAAATGCTCTGCTAAAAATCCCCCCCCAAAAAAAAAGTACTACACATTTCTTGGAATTCATAGCTGGAATTGCAAATGGATCTAGATGATTTGCCTACATCATTTGTGTCATTAAAAAAATTAAATATATTATTAACAAAAGTAAATATTAAAGAGATTAAAAATGGGACTTAATTCCTTCCTATGCAGATAAAATGTACGGAACAGGGTAAGACAAGCATTCATATTCCACGCACCCCTATGACATAGAAATTAAACCTACCATGGCGTTACTGGAGCAAAAATGCCTCAAATAGGTTCACATATTAAGGGCAAATGCAGGACACCAGCTAATAATTGATTTTATTTCATGTCTATTTTCTTTTTTATTTTTCTTTTTTAACATTTCCAACATGTGTTATGTGTATAGTACAATTGTGTAATGCTCCAGTCCAATCTGACAGCATTTGAGCAAAGTCTATAATTCTCTGTCATTATTATCTCTGAGCTATTATGAAACTGGTAGGAATTAGAGCAGAGTAACCTTCATCATTCGACCAGGAACAACAGCAATTACAATTTGGTCTCTGACTGAGGTTAGAATAGATAAATTGAGCTAGATAATGATTACAATCTTTCAAATTCATCATTAGCTCTAACTGCATTTCTAATGCAGAAGACCATGTTATTGGGCCTGACTATGATAGCTGCTCCTGGTTTATGCTACAGCAACAACACTAAGCTCACTTATTTTAATCAGACCTCTTGTTCTTAAAGAGCACAACCTGAGATACACTAATAGGTATTAATTTTATGAAGCAATTCAAGGCTTTGAAAATCCCTTTTCAATGTTCAGCCCAAGTACCTGATGTTCAGGCAGAGTTGTTCTCCATTGGCAGAGAAAAGAAAACCCCCCTTTCAAGCAAAACATATGCTGAAAGTCCTCTGGTTAGTGAAAGTACATAAACTAAGATGAGCAATTTAGCAAGTTGCCATTGTGTCTGAGTCCCAACATCCATGTCTTGCCCATAAATTCAGAGTCCATGCAAATTTCTCCTTGGAAAAGTTGATTTTATATCTTTGATTTAACTATAATTAGGATTTATTTCCTCAACTGATTTTGCCTGTAACTCTGTTACTGTTGCCTTGTTGACAGAGTGATTCAAAGTCACAAATGCAGGAGACCAGCCAAGTGTTATGGGCTGAGTGTGATCAGGGCACTGGCCGGATATCTGAGCCCCTGTGTCTGCTCACATCAATGTCTGTCCATCCTGCAAGGACTCTCAGACAAGATGTAAGGAAAGCTGCTCCCATATTACCTAGCATGTAAAATATAAGACTTTAATGCTGTAGTGGTTTAGTGCAGAGGAGGCCTGCCTAGGTCTTGGCAGGGAGCTATTTCAGGAAATCTATACAAACCACCACATATGCCTTGATTCTGTTGGCCAAACACAGATACTCAGTGCCATGTAAAAAACCCATTCGTACAGGGCCCACGGGGATGACAGAAGATCCCCTTTCCCTTACAGATTTGTGCTGGTCTGTGGAGGCAGATAGATGTCTAATGCAGACACCCAAAGGCACCACAAAGAAGGTTTGATGGCTCCATGTAGAGCTTTCAGAGTGCTCCAGACATCACAATGGCTGCAAAGATTCAGAGCATTCAGGCACATTAATTGTACCCATTTGGTAAATGTTTTTATCCTATTTTTTAGAAAGACATAGCTGACACAGACATAGAATTAGCAAATTGTCCTAATCAATACAAGCGCCTACTATCAGCTTAAAAACCACCAGGTGTTAATTATGAGACACCACAAACACATCACTCAGGCTGAAGCTCCTGTGCTCCACTCAGCTCCCAGCCCACGCTCCCTCCTTCCCTCCCTCAATCTTACCTCTCAGACAGTAACAATTGCTTTTGTGAGACATTTATCATTTCACAGTTTCAAGTTTCTCACTTGAAGCTCTGCCCTTCAAACTCTCAAATGAAGTGATGGCTAAATTCTGCTCTCATCCACCAGGGTACTGTGTAAATGGCACTTCTTGCGACAAAAGTATTTGGAGAGATTTCTGCTGGACTTTGACTTGTGTATGTTTATTAGCCTCCTACGGAAGGCAGTGCTGAGGACTGGGTAATGAGAGATTACTGGGATGTGTGAGAGGGAAATTGTATAGAAAACTACAGCACAACGGCCTTCAGGAAAGGAGATGTTTTGCAGGAAATAGAAAGTGAAATGGTAGAGATGAAAAAGAGGGGGAGACAGTGAAACCCATGAAAGATGCACCGACATCATCATACACTGTCTTTCTGCCATGACAATAGGTATGATGATCAAGGGAGGCCACAGAAAACTGCAAACTAAACCCAGCAGTCATTCTGCTGGTGCAATCTGCTCTGATGCATTCAGAGGCTTAGAAGAGAACCCAGGGACAGGTGATGGCCAGAGGCTGGGTGAGACCTGGCACTTGTTTCTATCCTTCTTAAACAGGCACAAGGCATGAGAGGACAACAGAAAATTTGGTGTGTTACAGAGTGCTCAGTTGAAAAAGTGGCAGATGTCACTCAAATGTCTCCTCTCTGCTCAGAGACCCACCTGCTGTGGTCAGCAGTTGTGCTGAGCCACTGCCAGGCATGAGGGGATCACAGGCAAAGTTCAGCTATAAGCCAAGCTCAATGTGTTTCCAGAAATGAGCATCTAGGTGTAGCATCAGGAAAATCACAGAAGTGTTCTGTGGCTTGCTCAGGTCTTCAGCTCTGACATGTTGAAGCATGTCAAAGTCAGACTAAGTCTTGAAAGCCTCAGCCCTCTCTGTCATTCACTGAGGGGGAAAAAAAAAAAAAAAATTAAATTTTTTTATGACTGAGAAGGCTGCCTTGTTTGGTTTATAGATAACAATATTTTAGCTATTCCTAATCAAAGTAGCAATTAGACAGTTGGACCAGATCAATGTTGGAGTACAAATACCTGTTTATGTGTTTCCAGCTGTTCTCCACAGAATTTATTAACAAATAGGTTGCATAAACATCTTTTCAGGCATTTCAAGATTACGCTGCACTCTAGAGCTTCCTAGAGAAATAAAATGGGTGCCAGTGCAATGATGGCACTTAAGAATTCCCACCCTTTCATTCTTTTGTGCTGTCACTTTTCACACCTGAAAGAAACATAACATGAAGAGGAGACAGAGGCAGCAGATAATGAAACAACAGCTTTATTCAAATGGGTGAAGGCAGTTTATTCATTTCTAAAAGAGAGAGGATGCCAAAAGTCTGCTGTAAATCTGAATGTCAAAATTGCTCAGAGCTTGGTCTACCTCCACAGCAGCAGCAAGCTTTATATACAGCTTTCTGACACTTACAATGCCATTCACAAATATTTCTAAGCAAAGGTTCCAGTCAGCTATTATTCTGTTTATTCCAGCAGTGCTCAGGGGCTGGCTGAAAGCAAAGCCCTGTTATGCCAGGCTTTGTACAACAAAGCCATGGAGACAGCAGCTGCTGCACTGGCTTTGCCTGACTATTGTTTTGCTGAAGTGCAATTCAAAATGTGATGCAATTCTCCTGGTTATTAACAAGAGCAGAAAATATTGTGTCTTGCTTTGTGTCAGATTGTTAGATGGGTAGTGCAAGGAAAAAAGAAAGAACCTACATATTTTTACATATTGAGGACAAATGTTTAGTTAAAACCAATAACTGATGTGAGACTCTCAATTCATTTGAGGCTGGAAGCATTTTTGGAGAGCTCCAATTGGACAGCTGATACGGTTGTTGGGGAGGTGCTGTCATTTAAACCCAGTTTGAAATTATACCCCATGCAGCCACTCCCCTTTGCCCTCTGCCTCCTGTGACAGGGGGAGAGATTTTGAGTTGAGATAAGATCAGTTTTCTGGAAACAGCAGCAAAATAAGAAAATGAACAGTAACAGCAGCAATACTAATAGCAAACAGTGTATAAAAGAGGTAAAAGGTATATAAATGTAAAATGCCCATGTATGTAAAATGCCCATGAAGCCTGACCTGACCCACTGCCACGTGGCCAACAAGACAAAGAATGGCCCCTGGTGCCTCCCCACAAAGGTTTTTCTTCCCAATCCCACACCCCTCCTATGAGGAAAGGCTGAGAGAATTTGGTTTATTCAGCCTAGAAAAGAGAAGGCATAAGGGTGACCTAATTATGGCCTTCCAGTATCTGCAGGGAGCTGACAAGAAAGGTGGAGAGAGACTTTTTACAAGAGCATACAGTGACAGGACAAGGGAAAACAGCTTAAAACTGAAAGGGGTTTTAGATTAGATATTTGGAAAAAATTGTGACAATGATGAGGTACTGAACAGGTTGCCCTGAGAAAGTGGGATTGCCCCATCCCTGGAAGTGTTCAAGGAAAGGCTGGGAAGAACTCTGAGAAATCAGTCTAGTGGAAGGTGTCCCTGCCCATGGCCAGGGATGTTGGAATGAGATGATCTTTAAGGTCCCTTCCAAGCCAAACCATTCTATGATTCTATGATCTATCTCACACTATTTTTAGACCAAAATGATTTTGCACCAGGGGCAAAGGAGGTAGGATAAAGGCACATGGGCAGACCAACCTTTCAAAGATTCACATTATAAGCATTCTTGAACTGACTGTTGCTTGGCACTGAGCTCAGAGCAGACCTTCCTGTGCCACCAACAAGCTCCTTTCTCAAAGGAAACCAGGATCCCACAGCTGACAAACACTGCTGACAGTGTGGGGCTGGCAGAGGCCATCAGGAGCTCAGCTGAACACTGTCCTGACCTCAGAGACACGTTTTGAGGAGAAGAAACCCTTCTCAAAGGTTTAGTGTTTCATTGAGGCAGAAGCTGCAGGGATGTTGTGAAGAATGTTATTTTCCACATTATTTTTTATTCCCCTGTTTATATATAAAGATTTTTTCTGCTCTCTGATTACATAACATTTAAAATAAGAACACATTTCATTAACTGAGTGTGAAATTTGGGCTGGGGAAGCCATTCAAAGGGTTTTTTTGTTATACAGTTTCAGGCATAAGCAGATGAGGGAGGTTCCAATGACTGAATGTTGCATTTCTTTAATTTGCTGGAGAAAGGAACCAAACCTCCACTCTCCAAATATCTTTACCATTTCAAAGAATTTTTCTTGCCTGTTTTCTTTAATTCACCGTAGCCCGTCATTTTTCATATTTGCCTTTCTGTTCACACTGAGGGGTGCCTGGCCCTAACTCTACACATAACCCCAACCCTGTGCCAGCAGGCACAGAGAAGCTGCAGCTGCAAGAGTTAGCCCTGAGGATGTGACAAGCACACCAGATGTGAAATCTGGTTACTGGCTGTGAACTTTTCCCTTGGGAAAGGTGCTAAGCATCCCTCCTTAAGCAATGCAGTGTGTCAAGATTTCATGACAGGTCATCTCAGCATCTGGGAGTTTGCTTTGCTTTTAGTAAAACTGTTAAGACAGAGTGCCAGTGCTACATCATATGCATGGAAAACAGACCTTAAAACTACCTGATAGTTAATAGTCATCTAAACATATTAGATTGAAGCATTCAAATGTCTGTCAAACTACAGGAAGAGAAACTGAAATAGTCTAATCATCTGGGGACACAGGGCTGTGAGACAGTGAACAGCTGTCATTTCTAAATAGCTGGAGCCACTTCCCATTGGGACCTTCCAGCTAAACCAATGCAAGGCACTAATTCTGGTGCCAATGCCAGGAAAGGAAGTGTGCCTTAGTCTGAAGGGCAGGACACCAGAGTGAATGGTGTGTCTGGGCCGGCTCAGCCATAGCTGTTCCAAGCCATGCAGAAATCACTACTCTTCTCTGAGCCATAAGCAAGAACGAGGCTTGAGATGACTGGATATTGGCCAGGACAATCCAGAAGAGGAAATTTTTAGGATGACAAAACTCATTCAAATTACCACTTTTCATTACTTCTTAAGATGACATGATATTGTGATACAGCTTCTAAAAATCTCCATCACGCAATTTCTGGCATAATGATGACCCTGGCAAGTTTCTCAGACAGGAGGATTTTGTTCAATATCTCTCTGCTGTGTATCAGTTTGTCGTGAAACGTTGAGCATGTGTTGTTTAATGTCAGGCAGAAGCACAGCTTGGCTACTGCTTATGCTCCTTCACCATTTCCCTTCTCATCGTAGCCTGCTCATTTCCTGAGCAAGTGCTCATTTCTTTCGTGTGCTTGCAGTAAGCACCAAGCAAAATCTACCCCTTCTAACAGAACCTCTCAGGAAAAACCAAGAAAATTATAATTTTATGACTGATGAGTTTAAAAATACCCCAGGAGATGTTGCTGGCAATGTCAAAAGCAGAACTGTGATGAATGATGACTTTCTGTTTACCTTTGTTTACCTTTGCAAAGTGTGTTGCAATACATCCTCTGGCAGAAGTATCATCTCCTTTGGGATTATGGAGGAGATGTGCTAAACACTCATTTCAGATCTAATAGATATGGAAGCTTTTCCCAAGTAGTAGGTCTTATGTATTGTATATATATACTTTTCTGTAGCCACCAGAAGCAATGACTTCTGTACTTGTGATTTCTGCATGGTTTAATTCCTTCAGAATAAGGGAAAGTGAAAATGTTTGGACTTTGCAAGATCCAGGAATACAGGCATCTGTGACACTGGTGAAAGATAAGTTCTAAATGTAATCCTCTCAGAACTAGAGACGGATAATCACAACAACCAAAGATTTCTGCTTTCTAATAGCAAATGGCAGCTAGATTAAGACATCGGGTCACCCATGCCCAGAACACTTACTCAAGTCTTTAATTTTCTAAAGATCAACTGGCAGCAAGGCCTCTGTTTGAATTATTTTGATGTTCTTTAGTATTAATCTTTGTGGCACATAGTAAATATTCTCTTTGAAAATGCAGTTCAAATTATTCATCCACCAAAAAATTTTCAAACCACAGTCCTGAAAATCTGCAAATATTTGAAGTGACTTGGAGTCATTTGACAAATTATTTTCCAAAAACATCTGTGCTTAAATTCCCTGCTAAGGCAACAAACACTGCTTCCTATCAACAACTTTTGCAAATTGCTTTCTTGCATTAAGAAACCAAACACACAGAAATGCCAATTATTCTAAATCCAAAAGACATAGTGAAAACACATTCTGCAAAATGACAGCTAGGTAGTAGAGCTTTATTTATAATTGTGAAATAAATACTGGTTAATCAACACCAGGAGCACCAATTTCTATCCTCCATTTAGGTGAAATTTCAGCTGCCTAACTCATTATCAGCTTGCAGCAATGCCTGCTAATCAGTTGCAGTCACATTAGACAAAATACAATTCATCTGATATGGAAGTAATTAAACCATACTCTGGGGAAAAGATAATGGTGAATTATAAGATATTTTGAGAAATTATAATAATTACTCCATAGGGGTTCTATTCTACTAGGGCTTAAATACTTCCAAGGCTTTGTTGAAAACACTTAATTTGAAAAAAATCTGCTAAAAATAAAAGTAAACAAAAACTAAATGCTGTTAATCGTATCAATCACTCACATTTCTGGCACTATTGAAGCTCTTTTGCTTTTACTTTATCCCCAAAGTGCTTTAGTTTGTCTGTGGAAGATAATGCAAGCAAATGCATGGCTCTAATTGATTGTGGCTTGACAGCTCTTGTGCAGAGGAGGTTGGCCAAGAGCACTGAGCCAAAGGGAGAGGCTCCACCCGGGAGTGGAGTGAGGAGCTCAGTATCTAGAAAGAGCAGAGAACAATAAAGAGCTAATAAAATCCAGAGTTTGGGAGAAGGAAGCAGAGGCCAAATGTAACATTTCCTAATAAAATTTAAGTTATTGTAAGCTGCAAAAATAATGAGACTTGAGTCCCAGCTCTGTTGAACAGCACTGGATCTCTGAGTTCTGAACCTGCCTTTAGGATGCCAGTAGGAATCATGCTTCTGCTCTGTTAGTGTCAGTTGTTTGGGAGTTTTATTTCATCTTGGTTTCTTTCAAAGCAACACTAAGTACTTAAAGAAATCTGAAAATTAGATAAGACATTCCTACTCACAGAATTTTTGCAGTGTTTTAATAAAAAGCAAATTCACTGGATTCATATTATTATTTGATATTTTATATAATGTGTAAAATGAATGTGAAAGAAAAAAAAAAGATATGTCCTCTGTCAGTGCTTATTGGAATGAAATTGAAAAGCTCAGGTCTTACCATGCCTCATTTGGTCTTTTTCATAGAATCCTTTTCTGGTACTGTTCTGTTTCTAAGACCTAGAGCCCTGAACATATTTCCCACCTTTTCTTTCTCTGGTACAATGGGCAATTTGTGACAACTACCACACAACTCTCTGACAAGCACTTTGTGACCCTGGTGATTCACTACTACTAACTCTGTCAGTTTAGTTTAAATATCACTTCAATTAGCATTTCCGTGTGAGATGACTCCTTTTCATGGTAAAGCTTAGTGCAAATATCCATTTTGCTCTTCTGCTGTGTCATCACTTACCCTGAATGAATGTCCTTTTACACTTCGATTATCCATCAGACCCTCTAATTCTTTGGTTGTTCAAAGGTAAAAAGATCAAAGCAAGTTAGCACAGATAGTCCAAAAATGTATAAGAAGTGTTTCTCCAATTGTTTGCTTTCCAGCTTTGTGAAGTAATGGGTTTCTGTGGGAATCTTCACATATAATTTAAATGCATTTTCAACCTATAAAGAGTTGATAGAACTCAAAACTATGCCATCCCCTTATGCAGAATTGAACCTTTCTACACTCTTTTATGACAAATACAAATAGAGAGAAATTTAAAATGAAAGAAATACAGTAGAGTTCAAACAGGGTTGAGTATTGAATATCAAATTAATAAAAATTCCATGCCATGACTTTTTAAAAAGAATATGAAAGAAATACATCACACTTTCTTCTGAGGCTCTCCTCAGGAGCTGAACGCTTTGCAAATCACATTCCCCTGACGATACAGGAGGATTTCACATTGCCAGCAGCTAGGCTGCATCTGGCTTATTAATATGACATGATAATAGGTAAGTTCTAAACCAAGCACACCATTGCATAGGTGAAACTCTGTGCAATTTATCAGTGCCTATGGTGTCTGTGAGATAGCACTGACTGTGCCATAACACTGCTTCTCTAGCCAAAGAATGGGCAGCCAACAAGTCCAGGGAGATAAGAAGCAGATATGGGGCAAAGTGGGGGCAGCCTCTGTCCCAAGCACATGTCACCCAAGTGCTGTGCTCCTTCCAGGGTCAGTGTGTTGATGCTGGCTGTGGCTCCATGTGCACCAGCAGTGCCAGCACTGGGCTTCTTCTGTATTCTACAGCTCCACCTGGCAGTTCTGCTAATCCGAGGAGAGACACACACATTAACACTGCCAGGAATACAGAGCCATGTGGACACTTATGCTGGGTGCTGTGGACTCTCCAGGCATGTACTTCTCTCAAAGGGTCCCCCATTGCCTTCTAAAAAAGATTTTTTTTTAAATTAATGGTGCTGTTCTCTAGGCTGATGCATGATTCCAAACTGTTGTGGCTGTGCTAGAAGGCAGGCCATCTAAGCATATTTGCAGCCAGAGAGATGGTTATTGGTTGGCCCACGCAGGGAATAATGAAGTATTTTAAATTCTAAGGAGGTGATGACCAAATTTTTTCATGCCTTAAATCCACACTTGGGAAGAACCAGGAAAGGATGGGCATAGCAAACACTGGATGGCTCATACACAGCATGCACAGATGTTGAGGTATGTTCCTCACATTTCTTGGGCTGACTCATTCAACGACTGTTTAGAAGCACAAGTATCAAAAATGCAGAGAGAAATCATTTGCTTCAATATTTTTGACTCAGGAGACTTCAAAAGAAAACCTGATCAAAGCAGCACAGATAAATGTCTGTAATATTACCCTGACTGATCTCCTTCTGAATTGCTAACATACCCATTACGTGCTGAGCACACCCTTCTACCTAGAGGAGATCTAATGTATATTCATGCATACTTTCACATTGCCAGAGCTGACTTTTCCCTAGTCTTTTTGCATTAAATGCATACTTTTATAATTTTTCCCAACTGTTATTGAGTTGCATTCACTCTTCTGGGAAGATCTCCAGATCACCAGGGCTGGTGTCTGAAAGGAGTGTTGATTGCTCACAGCAGACCATATTTGCCCTGGTGCCCAACTGCACACCCTACAGGAATGGGTTCACCACTCAACCATTTAATAACCTCCTAACCTGACTTGCTATTCAAGATCTTTATATTTTTAGGGAGCTGTGGATGACACACACAATAATGCATTTATCTTTTTTTGGATGTGGGGCATCAGGTAGTAACTGATGTGAGGCTGATACAAATTTTCACTTGCAAATGAAGTCTCTGACATTTATTGCCAGTGACTTCATATAGCTGAGTCATGTTTTCCCTATTTTCAAATCTTCTTTTAATTTTTAAATGGCAGCCCAGCTCAATTCTCAGTACCAGTTCTGTACATCTGACTTGCCAATAAGCAGCTGACCATCATTCAGTCCTGGAAGCCAATTCTCTATTTCACACTTATTCCTTTTTATCATTTCATATTAACTCTGGTAGCAGTTGTGGTTTAAAGCTGTGGTGGTTATGCATCATGGGCAGGGGCTGGAGTGATAGATTCCAGCTCTGGCCCACAGCTCAGTGGGGAGCACAAGCTGCTTCTCTTTTTCATTCCTCTACAATGCTCTAATAAATAAACTTGGGCTTCCAAATGGGAACCTCTGATATTGATATTGATACTGATATTGAGGGGCAGAGAAAAACAAGCCTGGGCATAAGCATGAATCACATCTGCTTTCATCCCAGTGATGGGCAGCAGGCTACAGACTGCCAGGGAGCACTCAGCAGATTTAGCCACAGGAGGAAGCTCAGGTTTCTCCTTCATTAATAGGGTCAGCCTTGGCTTTCCATACTCTTCTCCAGATGCATGGAACTGGCATATATTCCCTCTCCTCCCCACAGCAAGGTGCCAAAATCTGTCTCTTTGAATCCTGGTATCCCCTATCACCAGCCAAGATGTGCAAGCAAGTGTTGCTGTCAGGGCTTCTTTGTGCCCGGGCAGGGCTTCCCCAGCCTGCCTGGGGCTTTGGTGTGCCCCTTGAATCACAGGTCCCTTTGAAAAGGGTCAGAAATTTCATTTGAGCCTTTGTTCTGCATGAGACTCAAGCTTCATCCTCCACATTTCTTCCTGTACCCATATTCCTTCATCAAAAAGAAAAATGAGCATCACAGAAAATCTTCTTGTGCTCAGGTGGCCATACTAGTTGGTTCTGGGATGCATGGATTGTCAAAGGCTAACAAGGCTTGTTGGTGAAACACCTGGGCTAAATTTTCTCTTGCATGACTGCAGCCCAGCCTAATATGGCACTGGCTTCTGCCCTTGCCTGTTCAGCCTGGGAGATCAGGGACTGCACCTCTCTGCAGGTCAGTGGCAGGCAAGGCTCTGCCCCCAGCCAGCCCCATCTCCAGAGGGGAGCTCTGCCTGTCAGGGAGTTGAGAGATTTCAAGTTCAGTCCTCAGCTGACCTCAGGGGTGTGCTAGACTGTTCTTGCCAGCAGCAGCCTTGCTTTAATTAGAAGCTGAACATCAGACAAAAATAAAACATGAACACCCTATCTTCAAAGTCTCACCATTTACCTTAGGCTTAAATTTTGTGATTTGACTCCTGGTGAGAAACTGAAATGTTAATGGTTAATTACTCAAAACAATTGCCCATTTGTGGAAGGGGAGAGTGCTTTGCTGTGGCAGAGTTTGCACCCCCCAAGGGGAATAAATAAGATTTTGGTGTGGGGTGACAAAGTCTCTGATCCATGTAAGGCAGAACACAAGGCAGAGGGGTAAACACCCACCACCACCAGAGATTAGATGTACTTTGAGCCAGATAAGAGGTAGATCCTGAGAGGTGGGATTGTGCTTCTCACCATACCAATTGTCTTCCCCTACCTCTCCCCCACTCCCAGGAAAGGTCAAACTCACACTGGATATTCACATTCACACATAAGGCTACATTGACATGAGAGGTATCTTTAATGTCTTAGGAGGTGTCATAAACCATCAAAGACCCCCGAAGAGCCCCCAGACTCATTTCTGAGACCAGAGTTCTGAAAGTTCCCCACCCTGGGAAGGTACCTGGGCATTTCTACCTAGACTGGAAATATATTAACCCATTGAACTCTGTTTCACAGCCTCTCCCCACCCCTGACAGATCAAGACTGCAACCATCACTTCAACAGGACTGTGGACATCACTTTGCAACAATCAAGTCTTGTCACAGGATCTATGGCTGGTGATCTCTTCCTTCCTTCCTTCCTTCCTTCTTTCCTTCCTTCTTTCCTTCCTTCCTTCCTTCCTTCCTTCCTTCCTTCCTTCCTTCCTTCCTTCCTTCCTTCCTTCCT
>JAOTQP010000870.1:15071597-15084129 GCA_026413545.1 Cichladusa arquata | reverse complement strand
TCCTTCCTTCCTTCCCTCCTTCCCTCCCTCCCTCTTTCCCCTCATCCAATTCTGAGTGATATTTGTACGCTTTTATATTGCTATATTTCTATAGATAGTAATAACTAAAATATCTACATACTTGCTTTCCATTGCAACCAAATTGTTCCAAAATAAACCTACATATATAAATTTACAAATACTGATAATTCAGTGTTGTGTCACTCTAATCAACCCCAAGGGTTCTGTTACCAAGAGCCTGGGCTACCCTTGCCTTCAGGGATGGGTAGTAACGTTCCTACACAGGATAGTTTCAGCCAGGCAGAAGCAATAACTTAATTTCTGTTGCAAAGTTGCTGGAACACTTTCAGGAGCTGGGAAGATGTGACAGTCAGGGCTTGTCCCTCTCTGTGGGCTGGCTGGGCAGGCAGCAGGCTGCTGTGGGACCTGTGTGAAAAGAAGATAAAATGAGGATAAATGACATTTTTGCAGATGTCCAGCTACACATGCTTAAACAGCAGTCAGCACGCTCAGCTCTCCCCTGCACTCAATTAACAGGTGTTTTAATGGCTGCAGTGACCCTTGTTCACTGTCTCACTCCCACTCTTCAACACCTTTGTGGACCTTCTCGAATCACCTTTCCTCAAGAAAACTCCTACTTTGGGGGAGGTGTAGACAGGCTTGTGGGTTGCTGCAGTCACTCCCATTCCCACATCTCCAATTCTCCATGCTGCCAACAGCTTGCTTGTATGGGGCTGTACTGAGTGTGTTTGCTCACATCTACACTCCTAACAAGGGCTATTTATCAAGCCTACAAGATTCAAAACTGCAAGACCCTGAATTTCATAGTCATTTGCAGCGTCAGAAGCTGCTAATGGCCCATAAAATTTAGCAACTTCTCCATAAGCTGCTGGTTAATGAAAAATCGGTTAAATTGTTCACAGATCAGCTGGCATGGTGCCCTCTGATTCGCAGGATGCTTTCCCTGGCAAAGGTTACATTAACTGTGCTGGGGAAGCAGGGAAAGAAGTTGGGGCATTTGGCTGGAGGCTGTGACTTTTCCTTGGTGGGATAAGGGCAAAGAATGCCCAAACCAGCCCTGCAGGATGGGATCCCCTCAGATGTGCTGGGAGCACTCTCAGGCGCTGCCCAAGCTGCTGCTGTCAGGTTAAAGCCAGGCTTTGTGATAGCAGAGGGCTTCAATTCAGAGAGGCAGCTTTGTAGAGATGGATGCACATCCAGCGAGTCCCTACTCTGATTTTGCACTGACACCACAAAGCTGACTTTCCCCTTTCTGGGACAGCTGCACGCTGAGCAGTGGGGAGTCCCTGCCTGCCCGTTCCTGCCGCTCTCTGGGTTATGGAGGCTGAGCAAAAGGACATCACAGCACTTAGCCAGCCTCCTGCAGAGCCTATTTTGCCTCGTGTTGTCCCTGCTGCTGCAGCTGCTGCTGCTGTTGCCTCTCACAGCACCTGCTGTACCTTGGGCCAGTTTCATCACACACACACACACATACACACACACACACACACACACACACACACAGTCCTGCATTTAGGTGCAGGACTCTGGCTGCAGCAGACAGCAAGGATTTGGCATCCACACTGAGGGAGCAGTCTGATGTCAGAACAAATTAATGCTGCTCACCATACTGACATTGCAAGGCCTCAGCTGTCAGTGCTGGCATTTATGATGCTGGGTATTTTAACTAATTAGGCACTCGCAGCCCAGCCGGTGCAACTCATCCATCTTGCAAATGCTGGATGTTTTTGCACTCGCATATGCTACAATAATGAGAATCAATGTTGCTAATGACTTTGCACAGCCCATTTTTCAGTCATCTTTGCAAATCCACATTATGCTGGGATTGCACAGAGGAGAAAACACTGGCCTTAAAATGGAAAAGATGTGTTTCTGCAGGACAAACTCCAGACCTCTGTTGCTCTGGCATGGCCAGAGCACTGTGGCAGAGGAGCTGCTCCCACCAAAGCAGACAAGAAACTCCAAGAAAGCAATTCCTATTGCAAGCGCTAGAACAGATGAGATTTCTGAGGTTAGAGCCCTTAAACACGTTTCATTGAATTTTCAGTCAGTTTTTCTTTTCCTTGGGCAAGATTTCAGGTTTTCTCTGTTGATGAGTAGCTGTCTCTTTTTCTCACTCCAATCTGCAAGTTAAATCTTTCCCTTTTCCCTGGTGGTGGGTGAGCAGACATGGGGCCTGCCCCTGAGGATGCTGGCTACCTTTCAGCATCAGGGGCTTGGAAAAGCAGGAGCTGCCTGAGGCAGGCAAGAGAAGAGAATTCCTTCCATCACCTTCAAAAGTGCCATACCCTCCTCAAGAGATTTACCAGATGTTCTGATTAAGGCAGTTCAATTGCACTGTTTAAAAACCTTTTCCACCTGCTCCCTGCAAGCTCCTCTCTGTTGGCGAGAGTAGCTCTAATTAAATATTCCCTCCTGCTGCAAGGACTCCTCCCTCACCTTTCCAGAAACCAGCACTGTAAGACACCCCTGGGACTGCTCTGCAGAGGATAACTCCTCTCCCCTTTGTTTTTTCTCCCCTGAAGTGGAAATCAAAATTCAGGGGACTTGAAACTTGGGCAGTCCAGACAGGAGAGTGCCTTCCCAAAGTCCTCTCTCCATCACTGACCACCATTCAGAATCCCCTTCCTGGCCTTGGCAGCACCTGTTCTAGGTCTTCTCAGCAGTCACCACCCCCTAGGAATGCTCTCAGTGTGCAGGGAGAAGCCTGGAGCCCCACAGCCCTTCCCCAAGTGCAGTGTGACTGTTCAGAGGAGACGTGGCATCCCCAGCTCACAGCAAAGCTCAGGTCAGGAAGGTGCTCAGAGACAGGGTCTCACTCCAGCTGCCTCCTTAGGGGCTGATTCTGAGGAGAGGGCTGGTCCTGAGGACTGTGTGGAAGGCACCAAAATCAGAGCATGGGATGCAGACAGCCCAGATGCAAAATATGCTGGTACAAAACTTGGACTAATCTTACACTTGTAGGGGCTTCCTTGATCTGGCACTGTCAAGAAGAAAAACTCTAGCACTTCTTTCCTGGGGAGCCCCACAGCTCTGGTTAACAGATAATCAGATGGAGAAAGCCCTATCCCTCTTGCTGAAATAAATGGGTATTTACTCTGAGACAGTGCATGCAGGAACACCATCCCTCTGTGCCCATCACTCCTTTTCTCTCATATCCCAGCAGAAATCAGGCATGGGCTTACTTTAGTGTGCCCTGGAGGTTCTGGCTGTTTGCCTCTGAGGGTCCCCCTAGCACAGAGGGGTGTCTGGAAGGATCAATAAAATGCCATCCCTGGCCTTGAGACCCTCCACCTCCCCAAGCCACAGCCAGGCACTCCTCACCTCCATGCTTGTGCCTTCTCACTGAGCCTCCCTTCTTATTTCTCTTGATGGGCAGGCTTCCCTGAGCTGCCCACCAGCTGCTGCAGCAGCTTCACCCCTCCTTGAAAAGGCCAAGATAGAAAATCTTCTTAAGCAAATCCTCTGCTGATAAGTGCTATTCAGATGATGGGATTAATATTTTCCCTATTTTGGAGGCACTCAAGCGTGCAGGTGAATATATGCCCATTTAGCATGTTTTGAGCAGTAAATATGCTTTCCCCCTCCAAAGGGCTCTCTGCCTTTTAACCCTCCCTGGATGACTAGATGCAAGCCTGGGGTTTTGCTGTCACAGAGCTCAGCAGAGCCAATCCCCATAGTAACAGGGCATCCACGCATGAATCCAGAGCTGCAGCAGGTCCGAGTGCTGCAGTGTGCAGCCCAGGCACACACTCAGCAGCAGGGTACACCTGTGTATAAGTGTATGTCCAACTAATCTGTGCTTTCTCAGCCCACACAGTCTGTGCACAGGTCAGGCAAATGCTGGTAAGAACGTGACCTCCTTCATGTGCAGAGCCTGTGCACCTGATGCATCCACAAACTGTAAAAATGGGTAAAGAATTGGACACTGCTCCACCAAAAGTGCCTATCACAGACTTTAAATGATCAGAGCATGATTTCCCAAGTTGTGTTGTTCAAACAGTTTATATTTGCATATTTTCCTCAAAAACCGTACTCCTTTAAAATGGAATCTTCTGTAGCCTTACCAATAATTTTCTAGGAAGGGCTACAAAACTGGGCAACTAGCATCACCTACTGGCAAAACTGCAGACACAGGCATTGAACAATTTTACTTTGCAAGCTTCTTGCACAGAAATGCTGAACACAAATCCTAGTGATTGTGTTTGAATAAAATAAACAAATGTAGGACATGATTTCTTCTTGTCCACACTGAAAAAAAAATTAAGAAAAAATAAACTGACATTCCTCTTTAAAAAAGCTACTAAATAGCTTTGAGCAACCAATATTCCTTGCAATATAGTTATAGACTTTGACAATACATTATATTTCTGCATGCTGATGGTGCATCTACTTTCAGTCCTACCTCTACAGCAATGGACAAAATCAATGGCCAGTTTGGGTGCATGGGGGGTGGGCCAGCACCTTTCTTTTGATACTTCAAAGGGGTGCTGCATGTCACACAGATGCATATATGTATTTTATATATTTGTGTCTGTGTTTGTGCTTATCTGCCAGAGACATGGATGGGCAACTCTGTCATTTTTAAAACCCCAAGAACAAAGTATCCTACTTTTAAAATTCCAAGGAAATCAACCCCATTTTGAGACATTCTCCTCCCCTGAGCTCTTCCTCATGATTGATAAGCTGATGAGTGGCTTCACCGTCCTGCTTGTGGGGCAGCTGCCTTCAAAACCATTCCTTTTATTGTGGCCAGCAGTTTCTCCTTCTTGACAGAGGCCCTTTACCGCAATGCTCCCAGCTGTCTACTCCTTCAGTACCTGTGATTTATTTGGGAAACAAAGCATCAGTTCAGAGGCACTGCAGTGACTCCAACACAAAGGTCCCTTTACAGCACTTTGCTGCTTGTCTGGCTTTGTTTTACAAACCCCTTTTCTTCCACCCCATGCTGTCTGAAAAACATGGCAATAGAAAGGAAAAAAGTTCAACGTTCTGGAAAGCTTTTTCTTAGGACAGAACTTACCTGCACTCTGTAATCTTTTACGAAGCAGCTGTACATTCTATTTTAAACCAACACCCATAAAGGTGGTCCACAGCCACCTGCTCTGCAGCCTGGCTGGACCCCTTCACCCTGACTGGGGCCACCCCACAGGGCATTAGTCATGGTGCAGTGATATTCTTTTTCTCTAACTGGGATGTGCTTTTTGGTGCCTGACCTCAAATGAATATGAAAAAGTCACATTTTAAAGCGTTGTCATTTAGAAGGATCATCTTGAAAAAGAGGATTCATTAATTAGTTACACTGGCAGTCTCTTTAATTAGGCGTTGCTGAGTACCTTCAGTCTTTGTGATCTTTAGCATTCCTAGCTTGTTATACTTTATTTACATATTTTTTGGACATACGTAATTCCTAATTAACACTGTAGACCCTACTCCAGTTATTTCAAGATGTCACGTACTGTAGATTTTCAGACATGCTTTCTGGGTATCTGCAGAATATAAATTACTCCTCTAATCAGACCAGAAAACCTGTATCCGGCATCTTTTTATTCAGGTACAAGAACACCCACCAGAGACATCCAGGGGAAGGTAATCCAGTTTCCAGGTTTCAGTATGGGAGCAAATGAAAGGCACTTACAAAATGAAACCTTTCAAAAGACATTTCTGTCAGGAATGTTAAAAAGAGAATTTGCCTGCAGGGAAATCCTCTGACAGCAGGCTGTCAAAGGCACATCCCACCAGGGTGGTCTGCGGGAGAGAGCCGAACAGCGCAGATCGTGTTGGGATTTCAGCAGACTCAGGCAAGCACAGAGTTTCTTAAAGCAAGTGGAAGGCACAAGAGAGAAGAGCAGGCATTCATGTATCAGACATAAGCCACAGCCTTCCAACAATAAATCTTAGCAAAGCAATACTTGAGGAAATACAGGGTGATTCTCTACTTTTTTGGCATACCCCTGTATTGGACCAAGCAGCAATTTAAAGAAAGAATCTTCTTTTCTTTGAGCTGTGACCTTCTTTTGCACCAGTTTGGCCAAATGCATTTTTGTTAATGCCTCGACCCTCATATCCAGCTTCCATCTACACAATTTCTATTTTTAGAGCAGCAGAGAGGATATTTTGCAGTGACAATACTGTAGAGGACAGAGAACTTGCAGAGATGACAAGAATATTATGTCTCCTCTCTGACTAGCTTATCTGATCCTACCAAAATTCTGTTTTATCCTTGCTAGATTACTCTGATCTTTTGGTCCCAGTGTTATCCATCAGTGTAGTACTCCCTGGTCTTTACACTTATTGGTAATGGTGATCAATATGCAACAGTCACAGCACCTTTCTAAAAAGTCTGTGCTCTCTATTTCTCAAGACTTGCTCCCACTGCTTTCCACAGGTTTAATCTCTTCTTTATTAGGTGTTTATCTCCCCCTGAGATAAGGCTTGAGCTTATACTTTCGAATGGCTGGCTACTGCCCTTACACTAACAGATGGTCATATAAATAAAATGGGTGCATATTTCTGTGCCACCTCCACAGCTTACACCACCCCAGTTCAGAAGTGCATTATAAAGCCTGATAAAGTCCCAGCTAAAGCACTTCCTCTTATCCTCAGAACTAATATAAGGAAAGAGAATGTGATTTGGGTGTGCAATTGATAAATCCTGCCCAGACATTCTTGCAGAACAGAGCTGGAGGGTCTGGATTCGGTGATCCCATTGCTGAAAGAAGTGAAGTCCTGGTTAGCATGGGGAGCTAAGAGACTGGGACACCCCCCTGCAAGGTACTGGGATCAGTCAGCACCATGGGGGCTGCAGTACTCCAAAATTAATTATGCTGAGGCTGTTCTCCCTCTGACTCGTTAGCCACAAGGTATAGCTCTTTACTGCAGCAAATCTTTTAAGTTGTGTAAAAAAAAATATTAAGCCCAGGCTTCTCGTATATACACAGAGCTGCACCTTGAGCTTGGCAGAGGAGAAAACAGTAGCTTAGTAAATTAGAGCTGTAGGGAAGGGGCCATTCTGTTATCTTTGTCTTTCTGTAGTGTCCTGCATTGGGAAGCCTGGTCTGTGAGTGCAATGATAACACAAATACGTAAATAATGGTGACAGGAGCAATAAGGATATTTCTTTGTTCTGGTGCATGGAGACACGAGTTTTTGGCAACTGACATTGCTGCCTGCAGTAAAAACTGCTTCTCCAGCTTGGTTTGGCACTGTGAAACCAAAGCCAGGTCTTGCTTGAATCAGATACATCTCTTCTCAGAAGCTGCAAAATCTGAGCTGACAAAAACTGTTTCAGTCGAGTGCTTGTGCTCAGCAATCGTCTGTCTCTAGGAAGAGATAGGTGCTGGTCTTGGCTTAAATTTCTTCACTGAGGTGAAGAGTTTTCACGTCCTTAAAGCCTTTGGTTAAACAGGGTGCAAATTTGTCTCTCTGCATGTCCTTCCCAGCAGAGAAGGGAGTGACACACCTTCTGGAGGCACACGTGATGTCCTGAAAGAGAGTTCATCTAATCAAAGACAAAGGCAGGGGAGGAAGAAGGGCAGGTCACTGATGACCTGATTGCCCCTGTGCTGCAGTGTGTAGCTCTGCAATACAGGAGGACAGCCAGTGGTGATTTTAGCAGAGCTTTCAACATTCTGCTCCATAGACGGTGACTTTGTGGCCAGGTAAGAAGGATATGGAATAGACAGATGGACAAGAAAGGACATAAAAAGTGGCCAGATTATTGAATTTAAAGGACAGTGGCTTCTGTTTCACTGTCTACCCAGGCAGCAGTGACAGGTGGTGCTCCTTGGGATGGATACTGGGCCTGGTATTCACAGTGCCTTTGTCAGTGACCTGACTGCTGGGAGAGGATGTGCTCTCAGCAAGAGAACACTGAATTAAGGGGCAGGTGGGTATGCAGAAGGACAGGGAGGATATTCAGAGCAGCCCAAACAAGCTTAAGGAAGAGTATAATTATGGACTAGCTGGAAGAAGTGCAGCTCAGGGGGTTAAGGGTCATGAACACAGATGTGTGGGAGGAATCTGAAGAAACAGGCTCAGTTTAGCTTTGAGAAAAGTGGGCTAAGAGGGACTGCACTGCTCTTGTACCCTGTTTGAAGTTCTAACTTCCAGTACCACAGAGAAGACGAATCCAGGCTCTTTACAGTGATACATAGTCAACTAGGAAACGTTGCAGCATGGGGAATGACAGATTGCCACAATAAATAAATATTTACAGTGAAAATGGTTACACACCAGAAAAGGATGTCCAGTTTGGTTTGGAGTCTCCATTTGTGGAGATGTTCAAAGCGTAGCTGGGCAAGGCTCTGAGCAACCTGCTCTCCTTTGACACTTGCCCACTCAATGACATCCAGAGATCCTTTCCAACCTAAATCATTATGTGGTTCTGTTTTTATGAACTGATTTTCCCTTCCCATTAGAAATAAGTATTTAATCAAATTATAGGACCAGCCTGTTGTATCTCAATATTGGATTTACTTTACAGGGCAAAACCAGACTAAAAGAGTGCAGTGATTGTGCAGCCTGTCTTTCACACAACTTCATCTCATGCTAAAGAGAACCACTCTATCTTAGTCACCCGTAAGTGCATCTAAACATAAACCTGCATAAAAATAATATATGGCAGTGAATCTCAGAAGACAGCTTCTCCCTGTAAAATCTGCACATGACACATTGTCAGAAGGGTTATATATGAAGATGATAGTAAACTCTTTTTCAGACTGATATACTACACCAGTAGTCCTGAAGAGCTGAAGTATTCTTCAGTTGGTTATCAGCATCCTACTGTCTTGGGAAAACTCAGCTGATACTAAATATGTCATACTGCAATATATAAAGCTGAGCTCCCTATCTTGTCTTTACATTATAGTGCTCACAACTGTCAGTGAAGGAGAAGACCATTGGAAACATTAACTGGCTGTATCAAGGTGAGAGCCATTGTTTTAAGAGAGTTTTGTATTTGACAACTCATGCTGTCTAACAGAGAATTGCTCAGTGAAAAGGCTTTTCTGATCTCAGGAGCCCAGAAGCAGCGTGGCTGCCCAGGTCTGCACTAGTGACACTGGTCAGTGACACAACACTGCCTATTGGTTTTCCTTATGGAAAATCAAGTCAAATTCCTTCAAGTGAAGATGTGGTTGAATTACAGCTGTCTGCAGGAATCCCATTTCTCTGATATTTATTTTCTTAGAGGGGTTTCCCTTGATTACTTGTTCATCTATATTGAAAGATCTCCCCAGAGAAATGTAGGTTCTCTTGGGGGAGTGAGTTTTCTCCCCTCAAATCCTGTAGAGAGCAAATTCTTCATAGCTCCAGAGACACCCATTTAAGGGCATTGCTCTGCAGAAAGAGACCCAGTCTATCTTCCTCAAAGGGCAAGAGCAACTCTCCCAGAGATTTGCTTAAGCTACCTGTAAAATAAACATGACTTTAAACTGTCAGCACCATCGGTACTAAATCAAGAAAGAGGACAGCCGTTGCTAGGAAAAGAGATTTTACAGTCTATGAAAATATTGCCTGTAGCAGGAAACAGAATGTGTTGCTTAATTGCTGTGCTCTCAGCTGCCTGCTCTTCCAGCTGCCTGCTGCACACAGCACAGTGCCCTGTCCCCACCCTGATCAGGTGCTCTTCCACCACAGCCTGAAATCCCACCACTTCAAAATAGGATGCAGGATGACAGTGCAGTTGGTCTTGTTCAAATCTTTCAGGATTCCTGTTGTCTGTGGTAGGAGAGAGGGTGAACACAAGTGCAGTTGTTGCCACAGGGGCACAGTGATGAATTCCTGTACTGCTATAAACATCTCAGGCACCAGGGGCAACTGGGAGAAGTGGCTTCAGGGGGGGAATGCGTTTGCTGTCTGAAATGCAGTATGAAGCAATATGGTCAAGAAGCTAGTGGCCTAATCACATTAGTGTGTACTAGAGCTGCTGGGGAGTTATTTAAAATGACTTGAGATTGCAGCTGAGAAAAGTAGCTCTGGCAGAGTAGCCTGAGGAAGAGGCTGTGTGTCATGGCTGTCAACCTTCTCCTCCTATACCAGGTGAAAAAATAGAAAAAGCCACCCTGAAACAAGCAGAGCTGCCAGGAGCATGCCTGTGCAGGACAGATGTGACCTAGGTGCCACCAGGGGTGTGGTGACCGGCCACCTCCACCCTCCACTGTGCCCTTGGCACTGCAGGGCTGTGGGAGGCAGAGATTGGCAGGAGCTGCTGACAGCTGGAAACCCCCCAGCCTCCAGCCCCTGGTGCCTGAACAATATGGATACAGAAGGGACAAGCCCCCAGGAAACACTCTATCACATCATGGAAAAGGACCAGGTTTTTCAGGTCCCAATCTAATATACCTGTGACCCAGGGCAGACTGTCAGAGGTTCCTCTGGGCCCTGGCTGCTCTGTTTCTGAAGCAGAGGTGACAGTATTTTTGACATATGATGCTAAACTTCTATGTGAGTGTGACAGCTTGGAGCTATTCAGATGGGAGGGGAAAGAAATATGTTATTTTTGCTAGACTTGAATTCCATTGTAAAGACCTTAAAAAACAGGCACTGGGAAAGTAAAACCAAGAATATTTGCTTTCTAGATTGTACCTTGCAGAGCAATTTTGCTTCCTACCAGTGCTGACACCTGTGAATGTGCACTAGCCAAGGATGGCCGACTGGGAACGCCCTAAACTAGTCAGGAAATTTGGATTGCTCTTGCTTGTTCATTGAGCATCTGAAGGCATATGCAACCCTGTATTTTCATTGGGACATGACAGAATTAGTAAACCATATGCAAATTATTTATCTATTATTCTTTACTAGTGAAATTTCAGAGCTCCACACACATAGACAAAAGGGGATGTAGCCCCACCTCAGGTTGCTCTCTGGTGCTTAAATAACAACATGCAACTTAACAGAAAAAATCCCTCACCATCCACCATAAAAAAAAAAAAAAAGACTATGCAATCCATATTTAAAAAATGTTTATTAGTTTTCCTGCTGCTATGGTCTGCAAGGGCACTGTGATGTGGCCCCACCTGAGTGAGCAGGGAGCCCTGGGTTATGCCAGTTTAATGTGGTACTTCTGGTACAGCACGTTTGTCTATTTTACAGCACTCTTATTGCATGGCTTCTTTCAGGCTCTGTAAATCCCTGATGGTTGTGAAAACAGAGGAGAGACTAGAATAATTCATACACAGAGATATTATTAAGACCAAAATTAATGAGAACAACACTATGGTTGGGAAAGATGAGACTGAAGGATTGCTTCCTGCCAGAGGCCCTGATTTAACTGCTCCTCTTCCAGAGTGACTCTGTCAATGTGTGCACACTGGCAATTTCATCCCTCAAGACAATGAAAACTAAACCAGGCAGTGAGAAATCCTGAATAATCAGACTGAAAACTGCCCATTGGTTACTGCCTAGAGAAAACTGTATTCCCCATATTACCCCCGGTAGCCACAGGACACTTCTGAGATTCAAGGCAGTTATTTTAACTTCAGGTGATATTTGGGGCTACTAGAGAGCGAGATGAAATGGAGCATGAAGTACATTTTTCCTAGTAACTCAGTAGTAATGATGAACTGGTTCTGGGTCTAGAGAATATCAAAGCAAAGGCAATACATGGACCATTGCTTTTCAGGGAAGTTCCCACCAGGCTCCTGCACTGCTGCTCCTTGCCAGGCAGGGATGTGGTGCCCTGCAGGGGACAGGGGTCTCACCTTGGCTCACTCTGCCAGGGCCAGCTTGATGTGACATGCAGAGCCTTTCATTTCTGAGCAGCACCATGTGCACACCAGCGTTTACACTTTTAAGATGTCATCAAATGGGGTAATTGAATTCAGAGCAACCCATTCCTGAATGGAAAATTAATAACTTGGCAACTTCAGACTTTACTTTTATTAACTCTTTCCCTAACACTCAAGAAACAATCTTCTTAAATTTTATGAAATAAAGAAACCTCTTAGGACCTATAAGAATTATGTTACTTGGGCATCTTCCCAGTTCATATGCATATCACACTCACATTTACATTTCTATCTATAGAAATGTCTACCTATCTATATTTCATATCCAGCATGTTTGTCCTAGAAATGTCCTAAAACATGTGCCTTTAAGACAAACAATATCACCCACAATGAGCACTGTGCAGAAAGCACAGACACCATCCAACCTGGATAATTTCAACATAGGCTGACCATATAGAAGTTCACATACACACAAAAATCCTGAATTGTGTTGCATTAATGGGTGAAGTGGGTTAACATGCCTGGGTTGGCATTAACCAATAACTCTGCTGCCATTGCTCTCATTAATGCAGTAGTAGAGAAATTGCTCTCCATCACAACATCTCTTCAGCATCTCAGATGAGCCATGTGTGCGTAAAAAAAAAAAAAAAAAAAAACAGCCAAAACTCTCACAGCTCTTACCTCAGAAAAAATTTCATGGAAACTTTAGAAGTTTTCTACTGGGAAAATTCTTTAAAGCTCTTATCTCAGCATTCAGATAGGTCATACAGTCTTGCAAGGCA
>JAOTQP010000870.1:15043660-15071106 GCA_026413545.1 Cichladusa arquata | reverse complement strand
CAGTCTTGCAAGGCAACATTTTTTTTTTGTCTACTGTGTATAACTAGAGCTGGGTAGTAAAGGTATATAGCAAATAAGTAGAAATATGTATAAGGGTAGTAAAAAAATAAATTGCTTGATTCACTCTCTTGGAATTTATTTCCAACATTTACAGCAAACTGAATAATCAAGTGAGTAAAGCTGTTCTTCAGACTTAGTATAAATTCAGCACTAATCTGATTACAGAAATAATTCTTTTTCAGGGGGAGGTAATATGTTGACTGAGATATAAAGCCTGAATATATTGGGAAACAGAAACCTAGCACAAGAAAACATCTATCTGTGCTGCAGATTAATTACAGGGAAGCACAAAACAAACAAAAAAAAAAAATCACTTTCCCTTTCTGAAAAAAAAAAACTCCAAACCTAAACATACAAACTGAGCATGAAATGGGAGTAATCCTGTTTGTTGAGAAGTATCACAGAGGAGCTCCAGAGAAAGTGGTTGACATGATTGTCTTCACCAAGGGCTCACTCAGCCAGGGATGCCTTGCAGCACCCTGTGCATGTCACCCTGCTGTGGCAAGATTGCCCCTTATGGCTTCAGCAATGATAAAGGAGAGCTGTTCAACAGTTTTTGTTTATAGGATTTAATCTCCTTTAGGGTTGAGATTTTTGATGGAATTGTTTTTTACTGCTGTTTTGAGAAATCTCAGACCTCATGCAAAATGCCTTCAGGTGCATTGGTTTGAGGTGAAAACTCCACGGGCAGCAGTCGGGTAAGGGGAGGAGAGTCCCTTCTCTCAACTGGGCACCTTCTGTCTGGTGTGAATGGTGCCCTTTGGCTTCAGGCACAGACTCAGACCCTGTTGGTGGCCCCCAGCTGAGGGGATGTCTTTTCTGCAGATCCCACACTGCCTTGTGGGCAAACAGGTCCACACGCTCTGGAGGATGCCATGCCTTGAACTGCACACACACACCTCACAAACCTTCTGACTTTTTGTCCATCAGCTTGCACTTGATCTCTGAACAGTTTTGGGCAGCAGCAGCACCCTCACAGTTTGAACCTGCCATAGGCACAGACTGGGCAGTGAAGAGAGAAATAGGAAAAGCTTTGAAAATGCCAGCATGGGTGCACCATACCTGCTGGTCTGGTGGGCAAAAGAATGAGCCAGCTTCCTGAGACTCTTTATTCAATGCTTTCTTCAATATTATACTTACTGCATTTTCTATCAATTTCAGCACATACATATATAAATCCTCTGCTTACCTTTAACCACAGCTATTTTCAGTCCCTCTGGCATAATTGGCCAAAAACCCCTGTTTGTAGGCTAGAAATTGCTACAATGGTGTGGGGGTGCATAACAAAAGTCCAGTCCAGGATAGCTCAGCAAGGCCTGGTTGTGGCTCAGGCATTGTACAGAGCACAGCTCAGCTGTGCTATATGCTGGGAAGCAGTCCTCAGACACTTACCAAGACTGCATCACAGACACAAGACCGGGAAATGTGCAAATCAAATCAGGAAGAGGACAGCTCGGATCGCAGGTCTGCCAGCTGACAGGAAGGCAGCCGAGCTGATGGCAACATGCAAGTTAAAACCTCAACCCAGTTAGATGCTGATAGACATGGAGCAATCTCCAGAGAAACTGAAATGGCTGGATAGATGTCAGCATCATTTTCAGAGTCCCCGTCTCACTACTGATTTTTTTTTTGCAGCTCAGAAAAAGAGAAGAAAGTAGTACAGTGAAGTAGAGGAGACTGCTTTCATTAAAGCATTTCTGTATCTGCTCTGCATTTTTCAGACCTCAAGGAAATCTCCATCGGAGAAATCTGAGACTTTTCGAAAGTATATCTCATATAATGGTGGAAAAGAGCCTGCAATTTCACAGTAAGGCAGGATCTGATAGTCTTATACTAAATATGATTTAACTTAAATTATATCTTTAAATGCTCTTCTTATTGCCAATTGTTGAGCAGCAACAGATATCTGGGACACTGCTGTATACTTTAATTGTAATATGTTTTAATGACACATTTATGGTGGTCCTTGAGTACAAGATCACAGCATATGAACCAGGCTTGTTTGCCTTCCTACCTTCCTTCCATCTCATCCTGTTCCTGCCTGGCAGGGACCATGCCAGCCTGAGGAATTGATTCTGGTTACAAACCTTCTTTAGAAACATGATTCACAGCTGTTGGGAATCTACATTACCAAAAATAAGCACCCTTAGGATGGCTTTCCAAAGCATTTTTTAGACCTTTGCATACTTGTCAAGGAAGCAAACTGTAGTTTATCCTAAATTCAAATGCTCTCAAAACTTTGAGAAGTCTTGACATTAAATACACACCCTTGGGGTTTCAATGACACCTAATAGACAGGATAGGAGTCATCCATTAAACATGCTTGCAAAATGCTTTCCTATATATAACTGGATATCCTAAAGGCTGTTTAGACTGTGCTTAATTAATTTCCAGTTTTGCTGATCCTTCCAATACAAGACAACGTCTGTTCATGACTAGGAACCATAATAGGAGCTTATTTTAAAGTCTCAGGGTTTTCTTATGTCTCTTGTGTTACTCAGAATCTCTCTGTTATGAGTGGAATTAAACTACACCTGAACTGTGCAAGAAAATACACTGCCATAAACATCATTAACATTTCACTGTAAAAAAGTTTAAAATCTGTTTGGAGCCAGGTAGTATCTGCACAAGACCCCAGTTTATTCTGCCTTGTACCTGTTCACCCAAAAAACAGACAAGAAGAGCAAACTGGGAAGCACTGGGCAGCTGCAGCAGGGATGACCCCCTCATCAGGAAGGGCAGGTGGGAACAACCCCTCTCTTCACAGGCTTTGATGCACAACAGGATGTGGTGACTTTACAGAGCAACTGCAGCAAGGATGCAGATGAAATTTATGGTTTATATCTGCTGTCCTTAGTCCTGATTGGGGCTGGATCCCCAGGAAAATCTCTGTCCCAGGTCCAGCTCATCATCCCTCTGGAGTGCTCAGCAAGGTGATGGCAGCACATACTGCCCTGGAGCTCTGCAGGGCTCCCTGGTGTGGTCTGCAGGATGAGCAGGAGAGGACACCGGGCTCTGAAATCCAGGCTGGCATCTGTCTGAGACAGCTCCCAAAGGAAAGATGAGGGTGTCTCTTCCACTATTCTCCAGAAGTGGGCACTAACTCAGAGTCAAAACCACACCTTGTCTCTGAGAGACATGGCTGTGTGGGCCTCAAAAACCACATGCTGGCAGGGGCCAAAGAGGGAAAGTGAGCTGAGCCCTACTGTGTGCTGGAAAGGAAGCTTCAGTGTCTTGAAGGGACCTGTCCCCCAGGCTGAAAGCTTGCTGTACCTGTCCTACACAGGTGTTTCAAGTCCTTGTCAGAGCCTGGTGAGCAGCTCTTCTCCCAGGTTATTGTGCCCTCTCACCCATCAAACTACCTCCCAAGCTCCAGGGTATGCAAGAGATGCAAATGTTCTCTTGATAGGATTATTTATATTTCTATTTCATTATAAAAAAGTCAGAAAAGTGAAAAAAACCCAACATCTACAAAAATCCCATGACAGTAAGGGAGCAAAGCAATTCATCACATTATGTTTTTTATATTTATACAGCTCTGCAACAGTATCACAAAGAGGAAAGATAAAAAGCAGTTCATATAATTCGCATGTTAATAGCCCACATATTCCAGAAAGTGAAAAAAGAGAGAGGATAATATTGCCAGAGCACAGACATGAAAGGTCAAGTCAGATCAAGGTGCTGGCAATCATCAAACACAAAAGAAACACCATAGAAACTTGCATTTAAAGAAGAATAAAACAACAATAAAGAATTTTAATGAAAAGCAGGTAGGCATTTCATTTCCCTGAATTAAAAGTGCTCTTCAAATGTGTTCATCCTCAGATAAAAAGAAAAGAGACAGTGCAAAGAAGTGGTGTCCTTGCAAAACCCCAGCAGAGCTCAGACTGCAGCGCTGGCTCCTGGGATGGCCTCTGAAGTTGAGCAGGACAGGGGGTGAATTCTGCCTCCTTTCTCATCTTTGCCTGCACCTTTTGCTCACATTCTTTTTTATGTGTAAGTCCCAGAAAGCAACAGTAGAGAAAACCAGAAGGATGCAAACTTGCTGCTAAGTCATCAGGACAGCCTCTGCTGGTCTCATCTTCAGCAGGCTGATTTTGCAGGGCTGTGTCCAAGCAGAGCCATTGCTATTCATCTCACAGCTGCGCTTCAGAACTTTCACCTGCAAATGGGATTACAAATGCAATCATTAGTACAGATTCCCCAAGAAGCTTTCACAGTATTACAATTAGATTTCCCATTCTAGCAGCATCTAAATCAATATGATATGATTAGTTACTCTTGTGGATTACATGCTGCTGTACAAAACCTTCACACACAGAAATCTGAGTAATTTAATCAGGCAGTAATGGATTCTGGGAATGCTCCCACTGTCTAGAAACTTAAAATCATTCTGTCTCTATAATAATTTGCCATTATGCACCTGAAGCTAAATTGCCTGACATACCTGACAGTGGACAGCAGTGATTAAAACAGGTCACATCTCATCAGCCAAAGTGGCAACTCTCTCTGAGTTCACTTTGAAAACTGAATTTGAGAGAAGGAAAAAAAACACCTTTAGTTGTTTTTCCTGGGCTATGACCTAGGTTTTAAGCTGTTTCTTTAAAAACTATGTGTGTATTTGTGTGTGTGAGAAAGAGAGAGAGAAAGGCAGTGTAAGTGATATACATTTCTCATCGTTTTAGTCAAGGTGAGAGAAGTATATGAACTAATGCTCCTGGGGAAATGCAGCAGACCAAGGCAGAAATGAGCACATCATTTTATTTCTCTGAAGGTGCTCAGCACTGCTGAGCAAGATATTGGGAAGTAAGAAGCTTTCTGGAAGGGTCTTGAAAGAAAAGAGTCCTTGGCTGCCGTTGTCAGCAGCTCACAGGAGAGGGCAATTCTGTGCCCAGGAACCTGAGCTGAGCTGCTGATAGCTGCTGTTCAGGAAAGGATTTGCACCTCATGTTTCCCCAGCTTGGATAAACAGCTCAGCCCTGCACCTCTGAGCTCTCCTCCGAGATTGCAAACAGTCCTGAAAAACAAACCAACATGCTTGGTGCTGCAAAGGCAGCTGACAATGGCAAGGGGGAAACACAAACTCATGCATGGAGAAACAGCTACAGCTTCATTTGAAAAATTTGTGTGTTTCTAGGCAGAAAATACTCAAAAATGTGCTGGTGTTCATCTCTTATCCTACCAATATGCAACAGCTTATGCCTAAGAAATACAAGCCATTATGTTACTGTTGAGGACATTTCTTTTTCTTACAGCACAGTTGCATTGAAATAGTCCTGACCCGTAGTTTAGCCTGTGGACTCCTGCTTTTGAGGAGGATTTTTCCTATGGTAAATTGATATTTCAAAAAGCCAGTTGGCAAGAAAAGAAAGAAAAATAGCTATCCATGGAAACTTTCCTAAGCAATAATTGCCAGTGAACTCTGCCCTCATTATAAAACTCTACATAGCCTGACATAAAAAAGCCCCATGATGCACATACACTTTTCACCTCTGCATTCCCCATAATAGTCTCAGCTATGTCACTCTGTTCAGATATGCTGACCAGAGCAACACAGTTTCAATGCTACTCTACATCTTTTTGGGGGTGAGGTGTGGTCTGTGTGCTGAGCCAGGTGTGGTGTGTGCCAGGGCTGCTCCGTGCCCAGAGACACCACAGCACTGGCAGTGCCAAAACCCTGCTGGCACTGCTGGGTGTGTTAGTCCTCCTGGCAAGAAGCTGTTAAACAAATCTCTTCTTAGTTCTTTATTGGAGGAAATCTGTGGAGGCCATTAACCAAAGGAATTGGTGGCATTTGGGCAGGGGGAGGAGGGTGCTGCCAAGCCCCTGGTCATGGCCACTTGCCCACCCGTGCTCTGCAGCCTGCAGTCCAGCACTGAAAGGAAGGGCTGACATTTGCTGCAGGCTGGAGATTGGACCACTGCATTACCATTAATAAACAATAAAGCTATTAAGGCATATTAAAGCTTGGCAATGAACTTGTCAAAATGGATGATCTATAAATCAATATAAACAGCAGTGACAGGCAGTAATTGAATTACAGTGGTTCCTTATAACATGCTAAATATGAAAGGACATGACATGCTGAAAATAAAGTAAGAAAGCTGAAAAACTGAAAGCATTAACGTTCTCCTGGTGAAACGTGGCATCACTTCAGCCCTTAATGGGGATCAAACTGTGAATACGTATTGACTTCTTCTTTTAAAACAAGAAAATGGCCACATAAATCTGAGACTTCCCAATTTAGAAATGGCTGCTCAAAAAGTTCACAGCGGCGCTGGATGTCGCTGCCACAGAGCAGCAGACAGAGCCCTCCTCCGATGGGTTCATTAGCAGGACTCCTTGCTTTACTTGGGTAGGAAGAAGGATGGGTTTTGTACAATCCAGAAAGCCTCTGAAGTTGATTCATCCATTTTCATCTTCCATAAAGGACCAGCAAAAGCCCCTTGGGCAGGAGAAGTTAATGCTAGCATGCTGCCAGGCTCGGGTGGCTACATATCTTTCAAATTCAAATATAACAAGCCAGGCCTCAAATATCAGCGGAGATCGAGACAATCAGAATGGAAAGAAATTGGTGAAGTCGCAGTGCGCCTTTTAATGTAGATTCAAGTGACAGCAAATAAATCATGACAGCTTCTGTGGATGGAACCAGGGCCTCATTCTTTATTTTCTCTTGATGTGCTCCACTTAGTGAAGCCTTTCTTACACGTTTTTTCAATTGAGCCCTAAGCCACTGGAGTTCAGAAAATGCTGAAAGGGAGGGTTCGGACACCTTACTGAGAATTATTTTCTGAGTGCCACCCCACTGACAGGCAGAGAGCACTTGTATTTAAAAATCATGGGAGATATTTGCATTTCAAGTGTGTCTCTGGGCACAGAGAGCGAAAGTTAGAAAAGAATTACATAAATGAGTGCCCATGTATGAGTGATGACCTGCTAATAGGGTTCTGAGTGGTTGAGAGCAGCAGAGATGGGACAGGGACAGGTCACCAGTGCAGAATCAGTGCAACAGCCACAGAGCAGCAGGTGTGCCTGGCTTGGCTGCCACCACTGGGCTAAAACTGCTGCATGGATAAAGCCCATATTTAACAAGAGGTAGAACTTCATCGGGGCCACTCTGCACCATTGTGTCTTGAAAACAGCCCATGTTTGGAAGAGAGACAGGTGTAGGGGCAAGCATTTTCTGAGAGTTACTCTGTTTTGACACAAAATTCAAAATTCAAATAGAAAAAACCTGCAAGAATCAGATCAAGGAGGCAGCAATTTTTCCTTTTAAATATGATTTACTCTTTGGGGTCAGCCAATACTCATCTGACCTATCTGATGTACATTCTGTCTCCAGATTCACTGAGCATGTACTGGTGTAACATGAAAGGTTAAGGAAATCCATGATAAAAAGTCTAAAACCTTTAGAGACAATGTGTAGAAATATAAGACATGCATCATCATACCTTGCATGGAGACTGTTGAAGCAGGCCTCAAATAAAACAATTTTTCCTGTAGGGATATTGAGAGTGCCAGTATGCAGCATCCTTGCCAACTTTTGTACACCATTTGCCCCCATCCCATCCTAAACTCCTCCACCAGGAGTTGTGTGTTGCCCTCCTGTGCCTGTAAACCTGCAGGAGCTACTTGATGTGCAATAATAGTACTGGCTTTAACCAACAGGACAGCTCTGACACATTGTCCACTGAAATAGATGAACTTGCCTTGAATTTTCCCTGCATTTGCATCATCCTTAATTTTTCTTATGTGGAGATTTTTTACTGTCATTTAAAAGATGAGAATTAGTCAACTGAATGCAGTGCTGATTAGCTCAGTACTATAATTGTGCTTCATGAACACCTACTGCTTGTATGTTAGAGCTGTCCAAATTCCCATTATACTATTAATCTAGGTTTAATGATACTTCAGAACTGAAGTGTCAAAAAACTGTGATGTAAGTGGAAGAAACCACTGTGGCAATTTACAAACGAGCCCATATGAGTTATTATGAAAGCAAGAAAAAAACAAAACAAGTGAGCCTGTTTGCAAAACCCAGAGAGTGTGCTGACCTGCAAGAACAAATGAAAACCAGATATGACATGCCAATAGCTGGCTTTTCAACACTGCCTACAGCGTGTCACCATGCTGGGTTCAGGGCTATGTACTTGTTCTTCAATGCCAATGGAAGGAATCCAGACCTCTCCACTCAGATTTCCTTTCTCCTTCACCTGTGGGGGAAGAGAAGCAGCCTGTTATGATTGTGTTAATACACTAGTCACATTTCCATTTGTTGTTTTCTCAGCCACTAGGCTCAGAGAAGGGTTTTGTACCATGAGAGAAACCTTTACTCCCCAAATACTTACACCCCAGGGATATACAATATAAGCATCTCAGTCACTGCTGTATTTGGAGTGCAGTTCTAGTGCAGTGTAATTTTACTAGACCTGTTTTGCTCAAGCTAGGCAGGAGACAAACCTGCTCTGACAAGTCAGGGAGCAGAGAATTGCTCACCCACCTCACACTGCTGTGCACAAGCTCTCTGTCCATGTGTCCTCTGCAGCACCCCACACCTGGGGTCAGGAAAGAGGCACTGCAGAATGAAAAATGCCTTAAAATAATGTGACCAGTGTCCAGATGAAAGCTTGTAAGGAAGTGTGATAAATCTGTTTGTGCTTCTTCTGTACTTGGAACAAAGCCAGGAAACAAGTTATTTTTTATGGGAATGCACCACCTCATTTTCTTATGAAATAATCATCTCCTTGCAGGGTACCAGAGAGGGATTTCCCTGGGGGAGCTTGGTAGTGAGAAGAGCATTAGGAACATTTCCAAAAGCTGTAGCCCCCTAGTCAAAGCAAGAGCTTTCCTCTTCTCAGCTCCAACCTAAGTCCTAACCCATTTGTGACCTTTATATCTATCCCTATTCCTAACGCTTGCCTTGCCCTATTGCTAGAGGAAAAGAAAGACTGCTTTTTGAAAAAATTGTTTTCCTAATATGAGTCTGGCGGAACTTCCCAACCTGTTTAGGGTTAGGATTGAAAGAGAAATGCCAGTACACCAATGCAAGTGAGACTGAAATGGGGTTGCAGAAGGTAAGCAGAGGCTTCAGAGATGGTAGCTGAGAGACATATTTAGTATGGGTGATGGCCAGAGGAAAACTGCCAATGGTTCAGCTGCAGGTGGAAGGTTAATGCTAGTTTAGGGTTAAGAGAAAAGTTCAGAGTTTTATTTGCAATGAGGCTGGAAAAGAGCAGAAAAAGAGATCAAAGAACACAGTGGTAAAATATTTCAAGTTCATCTGTCACATTAATCCTCACCAGCTACTAGTGAGGTGGTGAGGAATGGGTGACACATTGCTTAGATGCACCTCTGAACCCAGTGATGTCTCCTGACAGAACAAAACACCTCCTAGGGGTCAGGTGCCCTTTCTCCAGCACTGGCCAGCATAAAAAGGGCTGAGATTAAGAAGCAAAGGTTTTCTTTCATTATTGTTTA
Organism: Cichladusa arquata; assembly: GCA_026413545.1. Lineage (NCBI taxonomy): Eukaryota > Metazoa > Chordata > Aves > Passeriformes > Muscicapidae > Cichladusa > Cichladusa arquata. The sequence continues at coordinate 15,061,569 of JAOTQP010000870.1, read as the reverse complement.
AAGACTGATTATTCACAAACTGTATTCTCCGTAATTTCTGACCAATAGCCAATATTAGACCTGGCTCCTGAGTCAAACACAACGTGTTCTTGAAAATGTGATACCAAAAAAGATGCTTTGCTCAGAGTGCCTAAAATGGAGCCAGGCAGAAGGCAAATAATGCTACCCAGACACAAGCTGTGCTGAAACACAATTCTGGTTGCCCTTAGGCTCGTTATTCCTCCCTTACTTAAGAAAAGCAGTGTTTGGTGTCACTGGTTTCTGGAGGCTGCCAAGCACAGCCTTCTACTGCTCACCTGCCCAGGTGCAGAGCAGTGGTACAAGGCTGCTTTCACTGTCCCCATGGCTGCTCCTGCATATCAACGACCTACTGACAAAAGCAGGATATTTGATTCTTGCCAGTAGAAAGCACTTGCAATCTTTTGTTCACTGGACATAAGGACAAATAGCTATTAACTGTGAACTGCACACTCATGCAAGAACCAAATGCCTTTGGTGGTTATGAATGCAAATGCATGTATCTTCTGGAGATGAGACTCACAGATTCCAGGAATTGCTTCCTACTTAACATTTTGGGTTAATAGTCAACTGAGCTTGAAAAACATACAGCTTAAACAACATACTTCTCTTCCTCTCCATGACTGCTAGGCAAGGGATGGGGAAAGCAGGCTGAGTCCAGCTGTGGCCAAACCCTTGGGAGGATATGCAAAACCATCTTTTTGATTACATAATCCCTCTGCAAGCCCTTTCCCATTAAAATACAATTAAAAGCAGTGGCCAGGAGGAGTTCACCTTTAGAAAATGACACTTACAAGAAATCACTTCCCAAACAGATAGTTGCCTGAGTCCCTGAGTTGAAGAAGAGATTTGATGGATTAGAAGGCAATATTAAAACATCTCCTCGTATAAGAAAACAGAATGAGAGCAATCATCAGAATTTATCAGCCTGAGAGGAGCAGAGTGTTTTCTTGGCACTGAAGGAATCCAATATACTAAATCAAAACCAGAGCATGGGCTCACAAAAGAAAGAGACAGATGTCTCTGCCATATAAATTCCACATAAATGACTTTCTGGAAAGGGGATCCTATTTAAGCACACACCATAGTGACATCTGAGAAAGATGTAACAAAACAAAGCAGAGCATGAAGTTGGTATCAGCACTGGAGCTGCAGCCATTTTGGAAGAGTGATGACCCATCTGCCAACCCTGCATAGGGGTTATGGCTTTGTTATTTTGCATCTCCTTCTCTGCAAAGCCCCAATAACCTCCTCTTAACACCTGAATCAATATCTATGTGTTTATGAATCACCCATTTTTAATTCATTCCAGCCAAAATATTGTCCAGACTCATCAAAATTTTGCCTCCTGAGGGCAACAGGAGCTTCCTGGTGAAAACAGGAGTGAGCTGTGGTTCAGGGTGAGCTGTGTTCCAGGCAGATACTGCTATATTCATGACACATCCCAATGCACAGCAGCAATGTAACACTGCCACAGTTCCAGAAAATGCTCAGAAAATAAATGATGCCCTGAGAATGCCAGGCAGGACACCTCTCTTTTGATGATATGCCAAATATAAAAGCACAACCATAAACTCTCATTTATGAAGATAAATTGAATCTTAAATCAAATCAGACTTGAGCCCATACATGACTTTTACACAGCTGCCAAATGTAAAATATAAAACATGACTTCAGTTTCCTAGTAGAGAGATATAGATTATGTAGGTCTTCCTTGGATGTAGAGGGGTAGAAAGGAATAATGCAAAGACCAAGGTTTTGCAACAGCAGCCTGGGTGAAATATGCATGGGAAGAATGGATTTGTAGCTCTTCATGTTAGAATAAGCTCTAAGAGCATGCAGGCATCACTGGAGGAGGTCAAATACAAACCTCACCTTGGGAACAGGTGAGCTGACATCACAGCCATCTACGATAACCCCTGGCACTGATTAGCCTATTCCCCACTCCCTGAAAAATCAGTCTGCAAATAGCATCAGGCCTGACCTACTTCTGCCTGCCTAGCTGCAAATTTCAGTGATTGGAGCTTTCCTGTGCTGGGTTTCTTCCAGCAAAATGTCAGACTTTTCTTTCTTGCTCCTCAGAGGCGTTGAGGAAGCCCAAGGTCCCAGAATGTTCCTCTGAGCTGGAAGGGGAGGGAGGGATGAGCTGAGGTGTGGGAGGGCACCCAGCATGCTGTGTGCTCCAGACATCAGATAAATGGCACTGCTGGAAAGGAGTGATGCTTTCAAGGCACGGCTTGCACATCTGGATGAAGGCAGACTGCTTTTCACAGGCAGAGAAGGGCTTTGTAAAGAGACATGGAAATCTGAGCAACATGCTTAACAGCACATTTATTCAGTAAGAAGTATTATACAAAAGTCATGTCTGTTGAACTCATTTTAGTACTCTGAAGGCTGAGGGATGGATTGAATAGGTAAGGTCATCAGCTAACTCCAGAAAAAAATCTTATTGCTGCAGCTCAAAAGCACTATGCTCTTTTTTACTGCTGAGCTCTGCCTTCTGAGCAAAAATATTCAGGGAAATCTGGAGGAATACAAAAAGTTTTGTCCCTCAGCTCTTGCAAGGATACATGTCACCTCTTTGTCCCAGTCATTAGGAATTAGGCTACAATTGATACAGTCATTTGGGGAGTTAGAGTAAGATAATGAATTAATTAGTTTTAGCATTTTATTTCATCTCTGTGACTTGACCATTAATCATTTCTTAACAGGATTTTTTTTAATCCCCCTACAGTCATACAAATTGAACATCAAATTTAAATGGAGCAGTAACATTACATCCTAGTCAGAAGCAAGGAAAAATCTCCAACTGCATACTTCCAAGAGATAGAAGTAGCTGTACTATGTTAATGTTAGGAATTTTCCTAATAATAAGTAACATAGAAAAAAAATTAAACCAACTAAACCAACTTGTCCTTAAATGAAACATATCTTAACTGAAAAATTCCTATAAGATCCATCTCCTCAATTCTTTATTATCCTATTTCCAAAATGCAAGTGAGAATACAAGTGCAGGCCCTTAACAATGTGTATTTTTCTGCTGTATTGTGTTCAATGCTATATACAATGCTCCATCCTTGAAAAGGAACATGAGCTCCAGTTTAAATTTCTCCTCACAGCTATACTAGTGCCAGGAAAATCAAAGAAGACTGTAAATGTGTGGATTTGGAGTGTACTTTCAATATATAAATCTCAGTGTAAATATATACATATCCTAGTATTTATCCGAATTCTCTTCAGTTTTGTACGATAATATGTTTATTAAATCAATGTATAGAAACTATTGTTAGGCAGACGGCAGAGTCTGGTCTTACTTTGATGAAGTAGTTGAAAAAGAAGGATGATTCCTCTTTGAAAATTACAGGGAATTTCTTTAACAGTTTTGTAATTTCTTTATGTCACAGCAAAATTCACCACAGCCTTTTTTTATCCAATTCCATAAAAGAAGATTAAGAGATGAAAAAATTGCTTATTCAGACAAGAGACAGAATGTGGATTTTTGTACTGCTGGGGAGTCTTGGAGAAGCTGCTGCAGTGACCACTTTTGCAAAAACAGCAAATTCATGCTTATTTGACAGGCAAACTACATCTGAGCAACAAAAGTACATATTTATGCACTGCTTGCACACAAATCCTCGATTACATCCTTTAAAATCAGTGGAGCACTTCAACTCCTATAGCTGTGTATAAAAGGGCTGAATAATTTTATGGTCAGCAATAATAGCATTTTTACTTTTGCAAATAAATGAAACTTGGGTCAAGCAGAAATATGATTGCCACAGGCATTAAAAAGCAACAAGCACATACGTGTATGTGTAGCATTGTGCACTCAGTCAGGTCCATAATGCTTGGATGAATGCATCATCAAATCTTCTGCTAATATTCAATTTCACATTCATTTCCTTCAGGTGAGGTCTGCTCTGTTGAGTCCCAGAGGAGGATGAAGGCACTGCAGCCCTGAGCAGCCAGAGCCCAGCACTGGGTGAGGAAGGTTGGAGGCCATTTAAGAACAAATTTATTGACTGACACACTTGTCCCTCTCTCCTTGGCTTTCATAGCGAATAAAGCATCTCCAGAGGAGGACATGCAGGACACTTAACGCTGCCCTTCTACCAAGGATGTGGGGAACCAGTGTGAGGTTGGAAGGACTTACACCTACCCCTCCAGTCCTCTTCCTGGAAGGACACGTTGGACCCCAGAAACCTGGGATTTTTGAGCGTTCTGTGCTTTCTGGCACTGACCCCCTGGAGAACACTGCTTTTGACCTGAGACCATGGAGAAGGCTTCCAAATTTGAGTAATGGAGTTAAGTCATGAATGCCAAGTTAAATAGAAGTGTGTGATTTCACATGGTGAAGGGTTTTGAATTTGAAGGTTTTAAGATATAGGAATAGGTATGGAACAAGGTGGAGGATTTTGGGTGTTGTTTCTTTCTGTCTTCTTCCTTCTTCTTCATGATTTCAGGGAGTAGCTTCTGGTTGGATAGTTGGTGCTGCACTGGGGTCACATGAGTTTGGTTATTGGGTCAAAATATAAATAATATAGGTGTTAATTCTCTATTGGGCTATTTAGCTTTAAAAGACCTTGTAACTAGCTAGATTCAGGCCTGCATTTTGCTCACTTTTAGCTGGTAGCCAGAAGTGTTGCTGAACTCTCTGTACTTTAGATAAGATTTAATAAACAGCCAAGCCTGAACATGAGAAAATTCGTCTCCTTTGTGTTTTTAATCCTGACTCTGAGTGAAGACAGAAGAAACTGCAGACAAGCCACTAATTAAGTGGTGCAGATACCACATTTACAGACACAGAGTGTCAGCCTTGTTGGGTGTACCAGCCTTGTTCCCTGGGAAGTGGGATGTGCTGGATTCCCAGCTCTGTAGTATTGACACGACTGAAACATTGGCCAGTAATATGTCCTAAATAGCAAATACCTGTTACAGGGATGTAGATTGTTCAGGCATATTAGACAGCCATTTAATGAGGCATTAGTACACAATAAAAAGTCTTCAGGGTGTCAACCAGGAATGTCGCAGGTGGACCTGATTCTGCCTTGGCAAGGGAGAAGGGCTGGGTAATGCCTAAGTGTCAGCCTGGACTCTGCCCCTGTTTCAAAGTGTGGTATTCAGATCACAGATCATGTCAAGTAAGTAACTGAGTGCTGATTCCACAGCCTAGACCTCAATAAAGCAATCCAACCCTACATCCCTCTTTCCCAAATCCCCTCAGTTGCTTGCACTGACGTTCTCTACAGATATGTTTGAAGGAGCAGAAATGTATGGTGAATTGCTGCAAACTAACATAGAAAACACAGCACTCTTGGCCTACTTTGAAGAGGGATTGATTTTTTAGTGATGTTCACATGGGCATAGGAGCCCCTAGGGTCTCAGGGTGGCTGGAGGATCTTCCCCCCATAGCAGAAGACCCAGGAGTACAGCACAGGATAGATACACATGAGACATTTCTCTCTGACAGTATTAACTCTGATAATAATGTCACCAGCCCAAGAGAGAATATATTTCTCTTTCACAGACTGAAATAAAAAGTTAGCATTTTGAGAGCTTTGCATACATTACAGGAATTAGATATACTGCACCACAAACACTGCTGTGCTGCACAGGGCCTTTGCAGTGCCTGGGATCTATGTGTCCATAAATCAGACACTCTGGAAAGAAAAAGAAGGTGATATGTCCTTCTTCCCCACACAGTGTGGGAGACACTGTTCCCTCCTAAAGTGTAATGGTTTTGAAATCAAAACCAGTGAGACACTCAAAGTCAGAAGTACAATTTAACAGGAAAAGAGGGAAAAATAAAATACATGCAGTAATACAAAAGAAAAACACTGACAGAGTCAGAATACAACCTGACACCCCGCTAGTTAGCGTGGTGATAGCAGTCCAGATGAAGTGGTCTGCTTGAAGCAGTGATCCTGTAGAAAGGCCTGGTAGCTCTTGTCCTCTGGAATCCAGTGGGTAAGGGCTGCTTTGGTGTTCCAAATCTCAGGTTTTATCTAGGTAGGAGAGGCTTGGCTCCTCCCCCTGGCAGGAGCATCTCCCAGTGGGATGATGTAATTTTATCAGTCATACAATGGGACTCAATGGCCCATATACAGAAGATATCTTCCTGGAGGAAGGGTGGGTCATGGGAAAGATAAAGAACATTGCTCCATCTGGTTTAACAGATAGCCCATTAGCAGAGGATATATGTCACAGAGATAAGAATCACTGCCCCACCTGGTTCCAGCAGATGATGATAGAATACATACTTTTGTGCATATCTTTACATTGTAACCTAGGACATAAAGGCATCAAGGCTGTGCAGCTCAGAGCTGCCTGTGGGATCCAGAGTTTGCACCTCCAGCACTGGGGTCAAGGACATGGCCCAACCACTCAGCAGCTTTTGCCATTTTGAACAATGCCCCTTCCCAAACAGGTTTGCTCTCTTTGCCCTGCATTCCAGCTGCAGCCAGCACGCTCCAGTGAAGCCAATGGAAAAATACACAGTTGTTTCCTCTGCACTGCTGTGCTTGGAGCTCTACCAGGACGAGGGAGCAGATCCACATGCTCCCTTTGTGTGCCCAAGGAATGCTGGTCCAGAGACTCTAACTGACCCTTAGCGAGGGTTATTCAGTTTAAACTGAAATTTCTTCCCTGCCCTGCTCCAACAATCATAGAAAGGCACAGTGAAGTAGCTGGTGGCCCCCTTGGCACTGGACTAGGCCTCCACAGTGCAAATCATCTATTTCTTTTCCTAAGAGGACAGCAGGAGGCCACCAGTTTAAGTGACTTGACTTAGTTGCTCACATGCAGAAAGAATTAATTTGCAATGGCTGTAAAGCAGCAGGACAGCCAGGTGCAATCATGAATCTCGGCAGCTCTTCATATTTATATTAGGCCCTTTGCAGCTGCTCTAGAGGCGCCTCACTGACTCTGAACTTCCACTGAATACCAAGTGACTATGGCTGCATGCAGTGCACTGTCCCTCCTTTCAGGAGCACACAGACATAGCAGAAAAAGATAAAATAATCAAAGGAAGTGGCTGGAAAGTTTTTCCATTTGGAGAAAAAGAGGATTCTTCTCCTTAAAGAGCGATGTGAGGGGATAGGATAGCCTAAATCAGGTCTCTTCTGCAGTCAAGTCAGAACTGTCATGTATCCAGGAGCAGGACAGCACAGTTTATAACCCCTGCCAGGAGCTGGGAAACTTGTTTGTAAACCAGTTTTAGAAGTAGAAAGCCACTTATGTCTTTGTACATATACAGTGAGACACACCACCAGAAGAATGTGCCTTCATTAAGCAGGAGTGGTGATGGAGCACCAATGCTATGAATTTATAGAGTTTGGATCCAGCCTCCCCCAAAACTTAGTCACTAACACGGGTAAAGCTGCCTGAATTAGGTGGTTTATGTCCCATTCCTAAGTGGCTGGTCAAATTTTGCACCAGGACTTATGTGATTTGGGTTATGGACCACATGGGTACCTGTGCTTGTTCCAGTGTCTTCCAAGTATGTATGGACTACAAGTGGCTTTAATGCATTCTTGAATATTTTGATTCTTGTTTTTTTTCATCCTTGCACCATGGGGTAATACATGTGATTAAGTCATCCAGGCACTTAGGCACTTGGCTCACACATAGCTGGGTGGATGAGCTGACCTTTCCCTTGCTTGAAATCCACCTCCTGATTACAAATGGTTAAAAAACTTTCACCATAAAGTTTTGACAGGTTGTATCACTTTAATTAAATGTTTCATAAGGAGATTTGGCAGAAGGGGGATATTTCTTAAAATTAAACATGGATGGAACTCTGATTTAGTACATGAGACACAAGACGTGACACATGAGCCTCTGCTTGGCAGCATCTGCAGTGAAAAGCTCTGTGTAGAGCAAGGTGACCAGCACAGACCTCTTCCAGGAGGGAGGACTCAGGCTCTCAGCATACACCAACACCATGCTACCATCACTAATGCATGTTACATTGTGGTGTGCAACAGAACCCAGGAAAACTTAGAATGGTGGTGAAATGAGACAGTGGCCTCTGGCTGAATGCTCACTGACAGGGTGCTCTCTGCCCATCCCCATGTTGCAGCGTGGGCTCAGGAGGCCTCGTGGGGACCAAGCTCCAGGCCAGACAAGTCTGCCCCATCCCAGAGCATTCAGGGGCTGCAGCAGCTCTTTAAAACATGTCTAAGGGGTCTGGGGAAGAAGCCACAGGATGTAAGCTGTTAGCAGAGAGGAATGGATGCCTGGACACAGAACTAAGCAGCATAAGCCTGAAGTAGATCCATAAGTGTAACTTTATCTAAGACTCAGAAAAGCTAAAGAAAAGTTCAGCATCACGGAGTCAGGGTGAGCAGCAGCCAGCATGATTGAAAAGCAAGCAAGCAGTAAATAGAGTAGCTCCCTGTTCTGTGCCCTGGAGACACCAGCCAACCTGGCTGGCCTTGGCTGGCAGCCTGAGAGGTGCCAGGTGTGAGCTGTATCACTCTCACTCCTTGGCTCTCAGTGTCCTCATTTTCAGTACTTAACTAGATGCTCTGTATCAGCATGCTGGTGCATTTCTCAGTCACATACACTCCCTGGGTATGTGCTTTATGTCAGAAAGCTTATACTCTGTGAAGGAATATAAAAAAGTAACTCAGGTTTGTCTTCCCAACATCCAGTATGTGCATCTTCCCCTGCTGCTATAATGATATTCAAATATGATACAGAATGGAATGAACACTTTTAATTTGAGTGGAAGACAGAAGTTCTTTATCCCATAGCCTCAAGGGACCTTCATCCTCCTAGGCTATCCCACTCACTATCTGTGTACCCAGCCCTGCTCTTCCCCTTCTAAACCTCCATCATTTTATTATTTTATTCAGTCTTTTAGGGCATTCTGTGCTTTAGGGCAAAATTTCTGAATGTGTTTACTCAATAAAGGCTAAAATAAACCTCAACAGCCTGCAAAGATCTGTAATTTCACTACATCTACATAAAGAGGAAAGAAAGCAAAGCACATGTGTGTTTTGATTTTTGGCCTCAAATTGTTGCAACAGCTAAAATCCCCTGCTTAACTAACTTGTGTCATCCGTACTTTTCATCTCCACCTGTGCAATCATTTGCAGAAACATTATTAGCTGTTTGATTTTTTTCCCCAGTTTGCTTCCATAGCAACATCCATCAGGGAGAGAACAGCAGGAGCATATGGGGAAGTTATAAAGCACATTTTCTACAAGAAAAGGAGGCCAAAGCATTTAACAGACAGCACTTAGGTTTCCCTTAGTAACTGAAATTCCAAAATACCTCTCTTGTTTCAGTGTGTCCTAGTATTAATTAGGCTGCTTAATGATGTACCAGTGCAGGCTGGAGGTAACACTTGGGCTGTCTTTAATTAATCAAGGTACTGGAACATTTCTTTGAGATTTAAGCTTATTGCCAAAACACATCCTTGTTACATTTTTGTGCATGTGTATTTTACAAGCAAAGCTCAGAGCTATTAGACAGCCTTTGACATGCTAAATATTGTGGAAAAATTTTTGCATAAAGTTCCAAAGAGAAGTGCCAGAGCTGAAAATTATCTGTTTGAATAGTTTGAAATCTGTCACCAAGGAATAGCTAGAAACTGTTAGGTCAATTTTAGAGTAAGTAGATAAAAAAAAAATAAAAACATATCTCCTGCATTTCTCTCCTTACCAGCAGCAACCCATATAAGCTGGTATTTTATTAATGAAAACCGTAGTGGTGTTCCACTTCAGTTTAAAATATAGACCCTGAAGCTCAATATGAAAAAACACTAAGGGTTTTTAAGCCTTTTTAGCAAATCAAATATTGCACTAATCTCTTGACTAGATCCATGTTTATGCCAGTACATCCTTAAAATGGAGATGTTGATGTTTTGGGGGTGTTGTATGCTGCATAAGCATAAAACTGACAGGGAGACTGATGAGACTGCAGTATAGGATGTTGGTGGAGATCAAATTATTTGTGTCCAGACAAACACACCGGAAGACGTTGCACCATGAAGAGCTGCATCCTGCTATTTGTGCCTGGTGTGTCTGCTGGTTTGGAAGCATGGCCAGTGCTAGATGCAAGAGGAGACACACCCTGAGGCCCCTGAAAATCACTGGGAAATGCAGCTAGAGTTTTACATTTCTTCTTTCTGTCTTTCTCATCAATTCCTTGCTTTTCTTCTTCTCATATCCAATTGTTCCCTGTTTCACACATGCCACTCCAGCATTCCCCCCTTCCCCTGCCACCTCCTTTGTCTTCACATCTCCTGTTGTCTTTTCTCTGTGGCTTCTTTGCCTGGGCTATTTGTTCACTGCCATCCTTAGAACCAGCCCTGTCTCACCCAATCTCCCAGACAATGCAGCTGCTCTTTCTGCACACAGTTTAACAATTGTCTCACACACCCACCAACTGGACACTTCTGCTCTTTTCCAGCTCTGTATATCCTCATCTCCTTCAACACCTTCTTATCCGTGGCAGTTGGTTCCCAACGTGTCTCCACCATCCCAGTGCCACCTTCTCACCTCCTGCAGCCCTTGTGCCACCCAGCCACCTCTGCCTCTGTCCCTTCACCTGCTAAGGGCAGAACTGGAGGAGCAGGAGACGTCTCCCACTGCAGCAAAGGAGAGTTTTGTTTTATAAAACAGGCAAACTTGGCTTTGTCCTCTTTTTACTCTCATGTCCTGGGCTGCAAGGGTTTACTGTACAGCAACAAACTCTGCCATTTTGTAGATGAGTAAAAATAACCCACTTCACAATCCACAGCCAAGAGGAGAACACTTAGGAACCTAAGAACAGGTAACTGCACTAGCTGTAAGTCAGATACAAATTTTTGCCATTTTTGGTGTGCACCAGTGTTTCCTTAAAAATTCAATCTACTTACTCCTCACCCCCAATTTGGAAGGAAGATCTCATTTCCTGCCATTTGATCATTTGCTTAGGTTTAAAGCAGAACCTTTGAGAAACCATGTATGCAAAGTCTAGTCCTGCCTGATGGGAGAAAGTTCAAGGTTGCCTGGAGGATGAGCCCTTCTCTAACACGTGGTTCTCTCATATTGCAGCAGATCCCCCAAATCTAGTTTCTATTACAGATGGCATAGGCAGAATCTGTCCTCCTAGAAGTTATCAAACATATATAAATAAAGAGGAAGCAATATTTCTCTCCCTTTATTTAAAAAGCACCTGCTGCATCAACTAAGTTGTAGCATAGATAGAACATGAAAAATTAGAGCTGGCAGAGGATAAATTGGAGAAACAACATTTCAGTTGGTCCTCCTGCAGGAGCGACTCGTCAGACTAACCATGAGGATGGGCAGAGCCAGGTTCTCCATCCTCCCTGGCTATCAGAGGCAGCTCTGCTGGCAGATCCCAGCCAGAGTGCTGTTGGCCCAGCCTTAGCAAAAACAAAGCCAGCACAGTGCTGAGCAGCCAAGAGCAGGGAGGCTGAGCAGCCAGGGCTGGGGAACGTGGCATCAGGCAGGAGTCCTCTGTGTGTCTGAACGTGCCTGGTGGAGGAGAGAAAGCAAATTGGCTTTGTTCCAAGGAAGCCCCTGAACTTTCATTGCTCCAAGGGGGCTGTAGCCAGCATCTTCTAGTTTCTGCTTCTGCTAGTGAGTACTTTTTGTTTCTTAATGTGAGCAATATGTCATATATTCTAAATTTCATTTAAATATACATAATGTAATTACAGATAAACTTTGGAGACCAAATAAACTTTTTCTCTTTTTTATTACAGAGCCATAGAAATAGAAGAATGAATAAGACTTTCTTTTTAGCAAATTCAAATTAGAATAATGATGTTATTTCACTGATATTTGCCATTATTATTAAGACTTTTAACCCCTGAAGTTAAATGCTAATGCTAGGTCCTTCTAAATGCTCTACCAAACAAAATACAGGGCTACATTTAGACTGTCAGGTCTAAAGACAGGGTTCAGGTCCAGACTAAATCAAGGTACCACTTTAGCTGCATGTTTAAGCTCATATTACACTCAAGGGGAGCCTACTCAATAGAGTCAGAGGAGCACAAAGAGTGATTCAGCTTTCTCTAGCACAGTCAGTGGTTCACAGACACCAAGAGCCATTTGAGATGCTGCAGGTACCTTGCTGGCATTCCAGCAGAGACCTCCCAGCTTGCTGCCATGCTCACCCCTTCAGCAAGTGTTCCAAGTAACTTGGGACATCTAGAATAATGCAAGTGGCTCTGTTTAGGCACCCTCAATAGCTGGGAGGACAACTTTATCTCAGAGCTCAACTAAATGTATTCAGTTGCCTAAAGAGAGGCTTCTAGTGACATTTGAGGTGCTCAAGAACCTTCTTTCTCAATTACAGTGTCCACACCAGCAGCACATGGTTGGTCCCTGCTGTATCTGCCAGGCTGGTGAAGTTGTTTCAGATGCACACAGAACATTTCAAACTGTCCTCTTGTAACACAGGCACTTAAATTGCACCTTCCACGGCCTGTCCTGAAGGTGGCACTCCCCTATCTGTGGACAGGTGTCTCAGAGAGCTCACTAATCTTCAAGTACTGGGGTCAGAGGCTCCAGGATATCCATCCTCCAGCACCTACCAAAGCCCCTCTCACTCCAGACCAGCTCACCTGGAAAACTGACTCCATCCTGGTGCAAGACAAGTATTTTGGCTGCTGAAGTGTCACTAAAGCTAAAGAGCTTTAGTGTCCAAGCCTTCTGCTCAAGCAGTCCATCCTGATCCTGTTGCTCGAAGTCCACCCCAGTATCAGGTCTCTGTAAGAGTGTGATGGACAGGTCTGAGGTTCATCAGCATGGATGCAAGTAAATTAAACTGGAATAGTAGAGCTTTGCAGGGATGTTATGACCCACCCCTGAAGGCAGAGTAACTGAGATTCTTCTTAATAGATCCCTAGGGGCAGATTAGAGTGAAACACCACTAAATGACAAGTGTTTATAAATATGCATATGGCAGGTTCATTTCAAAACCACTTGCTTGCAATGGAAAGTAGGTATGTAGCTGTTGTGGTTATTATCTGTAGAAATATAGCAATATAAAAGCACAAAATAGCAATTAAGAAACTGTATAAGGAAAAGGAAGAAAAGGAAGGGTTAGAGTAGAAGGATATTGCCACCCATGTATCCAATGTGGGACTTGATTGTTGCAATTTTGATGCCCATTGATCAATGGTGGTCACAGTCTTGATTGATCAGGGGAGGGGCAAGCCCATGAAACACAATGTTCATTCAGCAGGTTCAGGTTCAGGTGGGAATGCCCAGATACTCCTCCTGGGGCAGGGAGTTTTACACTCTCTGATGTAACACTGTGGATCACATGCAGTCCTCCAGTGGAAGGTCTCAGAAGTGAGTCTGGGGGTGCTTCAGAGTCTTTGGTGGTTTATGGCACCTTCTAAGATGTTTCAGCTGCCTCTCAGGTCAGCACAGCTGAGTCAGTTATGCCCCATCAGAAGGGATGAACACCTTCAGGGCTGTCTGTGACTGTTCTGATACCTCCACTGCAGATTTACACCTGAGCCAGTTGTGTAAAGAGGACACTGATATTATAAAAAGCACTACCCCACCTCTGCAGGGTCTGCTTCTTATTGGCCTCTTCCCTTATCTGGGTGAAAACCCAGCTTGTAGCCTCTGGTGGGGCTGTGCACACCTGTGCACCTGGGCTGTGACCTTGCACAGCATCAGCAAAGCACCTGCTGCTTTAGCAAATGGCCAACTGTATGAGCCATTAACCATTAATTTTTCAGTTTCTCACAAGGGATCATTAACAACTTGAGAAATACTAGTCCCAGAAGACAAAGGAAGGACTGGGAGGATTAAGGGTGCAGTTAGAAGATAAGACCCAACTTCTCCCTTGATTCTAGAGAAAGGGGTATAAAAAAGTGGGGTCAAAAAGCAGGGGAGACAAGTGTCACCTTCATGAAAAAGGAAAATCACATCACTGCTTACACTCCAGGAGGAAAAAGGCAGGGAAGGCAGGAGACTAACACTGACTGAGAACCGGTGAGGTGTCAGTTCTCAACAGTGGCAGAAACAGGGGTCAGGTGAGTGGGGCTGGGGACTTCTGAACACTGGGGGCAAGGAATGAGGTTCCAGGTTCACACTCTGGGTTTAAGGGACACAAATACTGGTAAGTTAAGCATGTGGTGTGCATGTTTTCATCAATTTAAAAAAAAAAAAAAAAAAAAAAAAAAAAAAAAAAAAAAAAGGAATAATTGTGAAAAATAAGTACTTGCTGTACTCCTGCAAATGAGTACAAAAACCTCAAATGTTAACTTGGTAATTTAACTCACCCTCTGCAACCATTCCTAATCCCCTTTGAGGCTCACCACTTATAATATTTTAAATAACTCTGCAAGGATTAAATAAGGATTTGGTGCTTTTATCCTCCTATGGATAACAACGTGAGGCTCTCTCACCTGCTCATTGCTGCATTCCCTTGCTTTCCTCTCCATGTATGTGACAGCAATTCTTTCTACTCCTCTGCTCCCAAAATACTGACATGTTGTTCCTCAATTTGCAAAAAGATCTAGTATTATTCCATAATGCTGCCTAATTTGTCAACTCTTACACCTCCACAGTCCTGGAATCTTTTTCTCTTCATCACAAGGTATTTGCATACCTCGGGCCATATCTAATCTCCATATGAAAACCAAATGCAAACTATGCCTGTTTGTTTTGCAATGTACAAGCAGCCTGAAATTTCTGTTGTCTGAGCTAGTTGCAAATAATCCTCTCAGTCAGGGACCCCGTGGAAGTGCCTTGGATGGCAGCTCTGCCAGAAGCATCACCCTCCCCATTGCTGCTGAGTAAATTCAGTGAGAAATTTGGGGATTTGCCCTTGGTTGAGAGTGCCCAGCGAGTGCCAGTGTTCAGATGTCAGAGCAGCACAGCCATGCAGGTGTGCAGCCCCTGCCACCATGGTGCTTAACTCCAAGCTGAAGTCCACATGGCACAGCATCATGCCCAAAGACAACACCCTCCATCACCAGCACCCACATCCCAGGATGGTGGCTGCTGCTTTGTGCAGGATGCTGAGAGTGGGGGGACTGAGCTGCTCCTAGTCTTTGGCTGAGCAGCATAAATCCCCACCATTTTGCAATTAGGGGTGTGGACCCCATCACCTCATACTATACCAAAATCATGTGTTTAAGCTTCACAAGCAGCCAATGTTACTAGAAAGTTCTTGATTTGATCATACCACATCTTAGCAATGGATTTGGAGAAAGGTGCAGCTTCAATGAGCCACCCAGGGAGCACAAATGTGCATTAAGTCTGCCAGGCCACATCCACAGCCAGAAGACCTAGGCAGAGGGTTTAGAGGCATGGGATAGGAGAACACTGCTTGTATGCCATGATGTAATGTTTGGCCTGCACCTGCAGCCCAGGGCAGCACTAGTGCTCTTTGCAGTCTTACCTTCAAAGAAATTCAGGCAGGATCTTCAGGCATCAGGATTTCCTCTCCTGTAGTCACAAGGGAGATCTTGCACACTGTCTTACTGACTTAGGTTGCCACATCCCTCAGGAAGGTCCTTGCAGCTCCTCAAGCCCACTTCAGCTCCTCCAGTAGAGTGTGTGTCCCCAGCCCATCCCTGGCTCACAGATGGAAGCTGCTACTGCCATCCCTCAGTCCTGCCTGCCTGTTTGGGGCTGTGGGTCAGTGCCCAGCAGTGACAGCATGGCCCCCACCAGGGTCCCTCACAGCTCCACCCCTCCCAGGGAAACCATCACTCCCCAAAGTCTGGACCTGGTGGTGGTACCCAAAAGCCCATCATCATCAGAACCCAACACACCTGAACACTTCACACACAGCAGCTACAAGACTGCCCTTTTTAGCCCTCTTCTTTCTACAAAATCAGATGAAAATATCAGTTGTCGCCTGTGGCCACCTCTGCCACCCCCCTGCCAGTAACCACTGCTTGGTCTTAGTCTTTCTTGCTTTGGGGCTCTGCTGCACATGGAGAGACGATGAGAGGGATGGGGGGCTGCAAAGAACCACTCATCTCACATGACAATCATATCCCACTCTGGGCTGGGGTGCTCCTTGGGCAGCAGAGCTGTTCCATACATAGAAGACATTGGGGATGTGACAAAGGATAAAAATAGTCTCACACAGTTCAACCAACTTCATTTTGCAGTCTTTGTGAAGTGTCAGAATTGAATTTCCAGATACACCACTCCACTCTGGTGAGAGGTGTAATGTTTCAAGAACATATATTCTTCTTGCTCAGATGCAGAAAAAACCTCACAAGAACAACTATTCTCATGGGATTTTGCCTAGAATTGGTAGAAATCTTAAGAAAACAATTCCATTTTGTAATATCTCTGACTCTGCTGTTCAAAAATCTCGTGAGGATCTTTTCCAGGACAGTTGAATTTAAAGCTCAGTGCAACTTAGGTTAGTTGTCAAATTCTAGTGAGTCCACATAAATTTATTTTTCTCCCTTCCTTCTTAATAATGACTTGGGTTACTGAAAGAGAGCAGTGGTCCCTGCTCAATTGTCCCTGCTTGGTGCTGTGCTATCAGGAGATTTAGGCACAGGTGAACTCAAACCAGCTGCAGGGTAAGCACAGCCCAGGGTTGCTTCCACACATGGTGGGATAAGGGCAGTTCAAAGTTGACTTTTGCTCAGTCCTGATTTTTCACAGCTCCACAGCCTCACCATGATCACATGCAATTAGTGAAAAGCTGGCCCAGCATTGCTCTGCAGCAGCAGGAGAGCACAGAGAGCCTGGAATCTGTGACTGCTTTGACCAGGCTGCCTGACAGCCACACACCTGTGACCTTCCTGTTTGGGTCTCTCTGCAGCTCCACTATGGCATTCTTCAAAAGCAAAACCAACAAAAGCATTTTAGCATTTTAAGTTACCCCATCACTCGATTCACCACCGCTACATGGCAGGAGTAAGGCACTGGGATTTGCTTATATTCCCAGGGTTTTCAGTGTGGGAGTGTCCTGCAGGACTGAATTGTCTCTCATGGTAAAGGTGTGTAGGCAGGATTCGTAGCTTGTGGTGCATATCAGAGAATGCACTTAATGGGGAATGTTATTTGGGGAGAAAATAAGAAAAAAATAGGAGAGAGAGAAAAAAAAAGGAAAAGGGAGAGTGCATAAGGTCCTTTGCAGTAGAGTAACAAATGGCTTGGAGATTGATCGGTAAAACATCTTTGGAAAAAATAATTGGAGAGGGGAGATCAGGGAGTAGAAAAACACAAGGAAGGGAAGGGAACAGGCTGCAGGAGAAAAGGAAATGAACAGATCTGAAGATGTTATCTGTGGCTGAGAAACCCCACCAGTCCTGGCTCGGTGCCTGTGAAAGTCCTTGCAGTAAGGACTAATACATTCATGAGCAAGAGACAGGGGTGAGAGAAAAAGAAGGAAACTCTGGATTTTATAAATTTTGTCTTCCAAACCTACTCTAAGGAGAACTTGATGAGATAATGAGCAGACTCCCAGGAAGCAACACTTGTCTGCATCTCCTGCTGCTAAAACTTGCCTCCTGTAGTCCCAGTGAGCTGTGCTGCAAAACAACCAGGCACAGAGGCAGCTAGTCCCAGCCATGGCTATGAGGCAGAATTTGTGGCTTAGCACTGCAAAATCTGACTCCTTCAGATGGATTTTCTGTTTGCAGTGTTGCAAAATTCCGCATGTGTACCTCTCCATGCTCCCCCTGCAGAGGGGGTGGACTGCAGGGGAGCACCTGCTTCTCAGATGGGACACATACAGCAGCAGGTACAAGGCCAAGGGCTCTGTTGTTATTAGGATCCTCTGGGTAAACTGTAGTTACATTAAGAAAGAATAATGGTATCACGTCTACAGACACCCTCAATCCAATTCCAACAAAACTAATGACTCTCAGCTGGGCAGAAGAGCAGTATCACATTGCTGTTGTCCATTGATTTAGATTGGCAGGACATCCCCCC
>JAOTQP010000870.1:14960506-15043560 GCA_026413545.1 Cichladusa arquata | reverse complement strand
CCCCCCCCCCCCCTTTGGTGCTCAGCAGAGCCCAAAGGTTACAGAAAAGTTTTGAAGATCTGCCTGCAGCCTCCAGCTGCAACCTGCACTTTTATCTCAAAGATGTATCTTGTCTCTGTGCCATTTCCTAGAGCTGTCAGGTAATCACAGCTGTTTGTGCTCTCCCAACAGATTTCATGGCTACAAGGCTTCAAAATGAAACAGCCAGGCAATGAGGCATTTCTCTGGAGAAGACAGGTTTTGACTAAACAGTTTAAGAGTTTTTCTCACAGCAGAAGTAAAATGGGTTGTGTACCTGATCAGCCCAAAGCCTGCTTCAGTTCAACAAAAATAAAAAACTATTACCCAATCCAAAAAGGACAGGAGACAGAAATCACATAGAGGGTATTAGAGATAAAAGGTCAGATCCATCAAAACTTTAAAGGAAAAAAAGAAGACTCATCAAAACTGTTGTGAAATTCTGTAGAACACAGACCCCTACAGTGAAACCTGGAGAAAAGATTTCCTGGGTTCTTCTGCAGAGCAGGTGAAAAATGCAGAATAGCTTCAGTTAGGGTGGAGACCCCTTCAGCACCTCATGGGATGGATCTGGCCCTGCCTAAAAGGCATGAAATGAGAAGAATGAGATGAGGCCCACTGGCAGTAATTATTTCTGTAGTCTTCCCTCTCTGGAGCAGGTCTAGCTGCTTCCTTGACTTCATCCCCTGACCCAGAGAGCTTGACCTAGGGAAATAAGAATCTCTTCCTTGTCTCTTCAAGCCAGAATGTTTTGTCTGGAGCTATCAACCAGATAAGCAGCCAACAGCATTTGAGGAATTTGTCCCTATGGTGCTACATTTTGGACATGATGTAGCCTGGTTTTCAGCCTGAGGTCTTTAAAAGGTAATTCCCTGCATGAAGGCAAATGGCAGGTGTGACAGCCTGGGAAAAAGGAACATGGAAATTCATCACCATGGAAATGACTGAAGGATTGGGGGCTGCATCCAAACCAGTCTCACCAGGTCTCCCTTCCTAACAAGCAAAAGAAACAGGTTTAGGCAGAGTGGCATTTGGATCTTTCTAGATCTCACCTGTCTGGCCATTCAAATGTCTGTGTGGTCAGATCATACATGCCTGGCATGTATGCAGTTTGAAGCTGTGATATGATTTTATTTTCTGCTTTCTCCTGTGACTGTAAATTGGGGTTTTCTCCAGCTGTCTCCTGGGAGTCACCTGATGTGGTCAGAGAGGTTAATAAGACCCTGTAGCTTGGATCTGGCTACAGAGCAAGATGCAAAGAAATATAGAACCAGAGCTGTGCTCATATTTATCCAGGCAAGATTTGTCTTGACAGGGGAAAAAAGGTTTAAAATATAGTAGAAGCAGATCAACTGAAAAACATTCAGGAAAAAAAGCAATACATTACTTGCATTTGATGGATTTTAAATGCCTGAGAGTAATGAACTGGCACCTGGCTCAAATGGAAACAAAAGAGGAAAAGGTCTTGCTCAGGGGGAGTGGAAAAGGAATAATCCTGATGCACATGTTGTTCTCAGAGTGTAAACCTACTTCACACTCCTGTAGGTTAACACACCCTCCATGAAAAACATCATTACTCTGAAAGGGTTTTATTTATATTCATATAAAGGGAACCTTCTCTTGCCCAGAAAAGATGAAAAAAAATTAAACCAGATCTGACACAGACTGCTGTAAATAGCAAGAATAGAGAACACAAGGTGGTCTTGGTGATAATTTTACTTTATCATTACAAACCATTATCCCTGCCTTCCCTGAGGTGCACATGCTGCATACATGGAATGGCTCTGCATGGCCATTGGCCTGAGAGTAGGAATCTACAAGCTGGGAAGAAGAAATAGATAACCAATAAAGAAAAGAACCTAAACACCTGTGCATAAAACCTTCAGCTCACTGCTAGGCAATTTTATCATCAAAAAGAATACTCACAGCTCATCCTTACAGTGCCTGTGTAACTCAAGAGCAGGGATTAGGAAAAAAAGGAGTAATCCATTAGATAAATGTTTACTTCCTTTTCTCTCCAGTAACCCCTGTGGCCCCAGGCAGCAGGGAGCCCATTCCAATAGGTAAAGTAAGTGGTGCTTCCCTCTCTCCTGCTGCCAGCTCAGTGAGGTTCAGCACTATCTGCTCACACAGGTACAGCCTGTTTGATAGAGCTGCTCCTCACTGCACTAAGTGGCCAGGTGCTGTGACAGCTCATTGCAGCTCTCCAAGTCATTCCAGCAGGGCTTTTCTACCATTATCCTCCCACAGCCCTCAGGGATATGATTAATTCATGGAGCATCACTGAAGGCATCTTTCAATGGCATATGGAGTTAAAGTGTCCTCTTCACAGAGCTGCCTGGGGACAACTGTGGAATTTGTACAGACAATCCCACTAGGTAGTCAATCTTGTAAAAGCACTGATATTACAAAGTAAATACAAGTGATCTATTTGTTTAAGGTTATTACTGTGACCGACAGGGTATTAAAACAATCTTTCTACTGACAAAAGATATCAGGCCTGCACTCCCATTTGATGTTCCTAAGCAAGCTTTTCTTCTTTCTCTCTCAGCCACTGAGCTTTGGGGTGTTCATCAAACTCGGCTGATCGGAGTGCACCACACAGTCAGCCCATTGAAATTCAATACAGATATGGGGTTAAATTATAAAAAGAAACCTTAGCTTGTAATAACACTTTGATGTGCAGATATATAAAAATTTTAACTTCTACTTTCTTCTGAAGCAAATCAGCTCCAAGTCATGCTATTTGATTCATATTTTAGCTTTTAAAATGTCCAAAGCACGAATACTAAAAATTGGCCTCTGTGGTCTGGAAACTTACAGTGAGTGATGTATGAAGGCTTCCATTTCACCCTTTTATCAAGGCTGTGTCTGGACTCTTCCCCACAACAAAAATACACTGCCCAATGTTCAGAGCAAAAAGTCAGTCACTTTATGTCTGGTCCCTTTTCAATAACATACCATTTCTCTAGGAACTGGAAATTTCAGCTAGGAAAGGACATCACCTTCCTAGATGCATTTGATATTCTGGCAGCAGAGACACCTAAGGAAAAAGTCAAACCTGGACACAGAGCTCCCAGACAAACTCCCTCCACTCCATGCTTTGCAGACCATGCCTCACTCCCCTGTCCACTTTGTTTTTTGGTGCACGTAGTCCTGTGCAACTCGTAGTTTGCTCATCTATCTATTTTTCCTTTTATTTACATTTATCTTGTAATGTCCAATAACACCTGTGCCAGCCTATAGGAGCCTCAGAGAGATGCACAACCCATCCTCAGGCTCTTAACTCTTGGCTTTAAAGATGACCTCAGCTCTAAGCCTGACACACAAGCTGTGAGAAGATGCATCACCAGGGAACCAGCCTCACTTTGACCTGTCAAGGTCTCCGGGTGTCAGCCCCAGCTCTTTAGTGCTGTGCACATAAACACACCTGGCACAAGCCTCTCACCTGGGTTCGTAACAGCAGCCAAGGAATTGAATTATGTACCTCTTTACCTACCTGCCCCATAACTGGCAGTTTTCAAGGCCTGGCTGGATGGGACTTAGAGCAGCCTGGTCTAGTGGAAGGTGTCCTGTCCATGGCAGGGTGGCTGGAACTAGATGATCTTTAAGGTCCCTTCAAACCCAAACCATTCTATCATTCTATGATACCTGACCATAATGCAAATGGAACCCTTGGTGAGTCCTGTCTGGTTTTTAGTAGAATCAAGCCATACAATTTTCCCAGGCTGATATTTGAACCCTGCGGGCTCTGAAAGCTGCTCATTTCTATATCCACACAAATAAAGAAAGACAAGTCCTTTTTTGCTTTTATGTTATAATCCTTTCATTTACACTTTTCTGGAGATTTCCTGAAGTCCTCACCTGTAGGCTTCTGGCTTGATACGGGTCTTGTGGCTGGCTGTGTTCAAATTTTCTGTCTGGGCTCAGTCCATCTATGTCTTTTCCACTACTCACAGAGGGAGAGGCACTGATCACTGTCCTCTGTCCAGCCTTGTGTGTGATGGTTCCTTGTCCCTTGCCATTGCATGTTCCATGTGACTCTGAGCCACACTGCTGCTCTCTGCTTCTAGTCCCTCACCCAAGATACAGGAGTGTGTACTACTGGCGTTACCCTTGTGCCTATCCTTTTTGAGAGGCTCAAGGTTTAATTTTTCCCAAAGTCATCTCCTTTCCTTAGGAAAGAGAGTAAGGAGAACCTTCATGGCTTTCTTAAAACAAATAACAATTATAGTATTAACATGGCATTTGAATAACAGTGTGAAAAACTTGGAAGCTAGAAGTCAACTCTAATTTAATAATCAAATTATATTGGAATGTCTCTGATTTAATTTTCTCTCTTGATACTACACCTTTTAATGGAGAAAGAGTTTGCCCTTCAGAGCAAAATCAACTCCTGCCTCTGCTAAAATTCATCCTGATGCAGAGCTGGATTACTGTGTCCTTCTCAGCTCCAGAGGGATTGGAGCTTACACAGTGCCCTTGTTGAGGCCCAGGGATGTGGCATGTGGGAAATCCCAGGAAGGATTCATGGCTCCTGCACTCCAGTGTGTCCCTGGCAGAGTCCACTGAAAAACAGCAAGTGGGACTTGAGGGTCCTAAATGCATCTTGGTCTTTCACCCTCTGCAACATCATCCCTCATTTTTGCCTGAATGTACACAATCCACGTTGTCCTGGTGGATGGGCAGTGGCAGGTACCTAAACCACCAGCCACTCATTCCTGAAGCTGTGGCTCAGGTTAATTTTCCTGACAAGGCTTAACTGTAATTTAAATTTCCTTCCTATTTAAGCTGAGCAATCTGTACTTCAGATCTCCCGAGCATTAATAAAACTGTTATGAGAAATTTCAGGATAAAAGGTTAAGCCCATAAAAATATGCAACTCCTTTATAAAAATAACTCCATCAGATTTTCAGAGTCTAAGAAGACAAAGGTGCTAATTTCTGCATTTGAAATAACCTTGGGACTATCACTGGAGTAGCCACGCTTTGTGAATTGACTGCCTTAAACTTTTCAAAATCTGTCACTACCCACAGGCTTTGCAGCAGTGTCAGTGCAGAACTTTCTGCTTGGCAGCCAAAGAAGCAGGTTGGGAGAACAAGAGACATTCTTGGCCACCTCTTGGAGCTCCCACTCTCCTATGTTGTTCAGTACATGACCTTCTCCCAGCAGGAGCATCTCAGCCGTGTGGGACACGTTCAACACCTGGAGACGGTCTCTGCAGAGTCACAAAGACAATCTCCTTGTTTTCCCTGACCATGGCAGTGCCACCTAAGGGAGATTCTTCAGGGCACATAAAGCATCTGAACCACTCCTAATGTCTTCTCTTAGCTGGGATGGCCCAGTTGATATCCCCTGTGACAGGGGAACCACTGGGGCTCAGGTACAGCCACTTGGCATTGCAGAAAACCTCAGTAGGGTAGAAGGAAGCTGCTCTTTTCTCTCTCCCCTCTCTGTGGGGAGAGCCAAGGATGCAAGTGCTATGAGGTGAACCCAATTAAACACAGCTAAAATATGCCACAGCCATATAAGGGTAACTTTGTTATTAGTGGCTCCTTTTTGGGCTGAGATTTTGAAAAAGTTGATGTGTTTGCTGCCCAGCAGATATACAAACCCAGTGGGGTCTGAAGGCAACTTTGAAGTTCTATTAAAACCCAGATCTTTTGCTTTTGCTGTAAAATACTATAAAAAATGTTTATGTAGTTCCTCAGCAGCTCAGAAATAATTTTAAAATAAATCAGCTTAAAATAAACCAAATAATTCCTTGTTATACGTGATACCATTTTCATCCTCATATAAGCAGCTTTTCTCACTAAGCATTAGCTTGTATTTGCCTATCAATTTTAGAAAGCCTGGCTTCTTTCCATCTATCAGCCTTTAAAGCCTTTTCCACTGCAGTATTTGCTGGACAGTCAGGTAAATGCAAGGCAAGCATCCTTCTAGCTCATTACTGCTGATTACTCTGCTCTGGCTTGGCTTCCTTCTCTACTTGTTCTGCAGGCTTGGCCTTTTCTGGGAACTGCCATCATTCTACACAGCAGCACAGCAAAAGGAAGTTGCTTAAAAATGTTTTCTTTTGTGGGGGAAAAGGATGCTGTACAGGTGTTGCTCACAGTATGTGATACTCCAGAGGCACCTCTGGGGTTGGCCTCAAAAGTGTAGGAAAGGTCTGTATTTAAAAGCATGCAAATTTACATCAAAATCTATGTTGCTATGAGTGGTGACAACCACTGGAACAAAACCCAGCATGGAGGGCTCTTGTCTGATTTATTCTTGGTCACCCCTCTGAGCTCCAAGTGGCTTGTTTTAGTTTTGATCTGACATGACTAATACTCATAGTTGGTCCAATGTCTTATCCAGTCTTACTTATTATAAACTCTATTTTAATAGTAATCACTTCTCAAACCAATAGCTTAATGGAAGGGAGAAGTGCTCTCTCCTCTACAGCCTGTCCAGGGACAAGGGAGCAGGGCCCCTCACCCATGGCCACACAGCTGCAAGTGAGGAGTCATCAGATGGGGACAAACTGTGCCTGATGCCAAGAAACAATGTCTCTTTCCAACCTCCATAATTTCATATAAGATAGCTCACCATAGGCTGGCAATCCTCTTAGGTGTATCTTTTTTTTGTTCCTGTTTGTGTTAAAAATGAGAGCAGAAGCAGTAGTGCTCCAAGCAGAAGCATACACTGTGGGAATAGAAGTGGCAATAATAGTACTTAGCCTTTATGGATAGGCTTTTCATTTGCAGACTTCAAAATCTTCCACAAGAGGACATTACTGTCCCTCTCTGAGTTCTCCTGAAAGGAGAAGGGACATGACCAAGTTTACCATCCTGTCCCACCAGCCTCCCACAGCTGCCAGCTCTCATGCTGTGCTCCCCACCACTTATCCTAGTGTGCTTGACCTCTACTGGGTTCCTTCTCATCACCTTCCTCCCCCAGGTGCCCACCAGAAAGGGACCAGCCCTAAGTGGATGGGAGCAGACTGTGTGTGGGGGCTGCTGCCAGGGGTCCCATGCTGGATGGTGATGGCAAAGGGCTCTCTCCAGGCAAGGGCACCATCCCAGCTTCTCAAGGTGGGCTGCCTGAAAAGCTTATTCTCTCCTGCTGGTAAAAAAGGAAACAGTCAATTAGTGCAGTGTTGATTAACACACCTCCAGGTTTGTTTGCCTTTTCTTATAAACTCATAATATTCATATACAAAAGTAAAACACAGGGGAAACCCTGTTGCTTTTTCCTTTATGGGGAGCAAGGAATACTCTCAGAGCCCTCTTGCCTTCATCCTTTCAGCAACTACATAAACTTGTGGGGTGTTGAAACACTGCCAGGAGAGGGGCAGTCATATTGCAGTGAGTTTTGTACAGCCTGCAGGTCTTTCACACAGGCAGACTCCTTAAAGGTATTTCCAGGCAGTGAAAGGCTGGAGAGCTGATGCTTGAAAACATTTTAAGGTGAGCTGTGGCACTGAATAAGCAAGAAGCAGTGGGGAGCCCCTGGCAGCTGCAGCAGAATCTGGGCCTGTTCTTTATAGGACAAAAATGCTTCTTCTGTGTTTTGTCCTCGTGAGCTGTGAATGCTGAACAACACCAGCATTTCCATGGAGATGGAGGCATTGTGTATTGTGGAGGAAAGGATGTGAATTTAAAACAGAAATATGATAGATCTCCAAATGCTGCTCAGAAGGCAAGGCACTGTTATGCTAAAAGTATGTTTTCCAGCCCTCTGCCATGGGCACTGAGGGCTGACACTGTTAACTCTTTCAGTTCCAAACCCAATAGGCACCAGGACGGTGAACAGTCTGTCACAGTTTAAAGTCTATTTAAGATAGCAAGGTATTTGTCTGCTTGATCACTCAGTCCCACCTTTTCCATGATACATCATTTCTATGCCAAAGTGGCAGAAAGTTGTCCCCTTGCAGGTATTGGGAAACTTCAGTACTCTGAGGGAATGAGAGTGTAGGCTCGGCATCTTGGAGGATAAAACCACCAGATTTTGGACTTGCAGAAGAATTTTATATGAAGAGTTAACAAAAAAAAAATACATATAGTCAAAATATTTATATGTCAGCCTTTCATTAACTTCCAGACAATAAAAGGGAAACATGTTATTCAAGCCAAACAAGTATTAGGGGGCCAATATTTTCTTCTTTTATATCTTCTTGTGACTTGACACTTAAACTGTGCTTGAAACCAGGAGAAAGCTGGGAAAGACCCAGAAAGGTGACTTAGAATTGTTCACTTACTTCTAGCTGAAACACCTCTCTCCTCACATAAAGCTTTAAGTTTTCTCAGGAATGGGCAGCCTTAGAAATGTGAAAAACAAGGTGTATTGTGCACCTGCAGAAAAAATCTTGGTGTATCCCTGTGGAGGGGCAGGCAGCCTTGCAAAAGCACCTGAGTGGGAGTGGAGCAGTCAGCCAGGAAAGCACCTGGGAGAGACACATGGAGGCAGGGAAGGTGGCCAGCCCTACAGAAATAAGACAGAATGGTACCTGCAAGAAGCCAGAAGGGAGCAGATGTGTTTGCTCACCCTGTCACAAGGAATTTGGCATTGTGAGAGGCAGGGAGAATCTCTGCTCTCTGCTTCCCGGAGGTCTGGCTGGGGAAAGGAGCCTCTGCTGCCAGTGTGCTCCAGACCTGTCTGCAGACCACAGCTCTCCCTGTCACACAGGACAGGGTCCTCGATTGCAGGGGTCCCCCAAGGGACAGGCACTGCCATGAGCAGCAGCACCAGGAAAGACTACAAAGCCTTATTTATTTGCAAGGAGCTGAATGCCTTGTGAATGTCATCATGAAATTACTTTCTTTTATTTAGGACCAGAGATGGAGGGAATTATATGGGGAGTTAGCACCATAACCCCACATCCTGCCTTTCTGTCTGTGATAAGTAAAGAAACTCTACCCAGCAATCTTCAGGGCTCAGCATCCTTTCATCCTCTCAGACAGGCATGCCTGAAGCACTGGCAGCATTTCCTGACCCCCAGGTCACAGCAGTTTTCCAAGGCACTCCCTCCTGCTCCTCAGGATGCTCAGATGCATGGGTCTGTTCCCATTTCCCCTGTCTGGCTGCAGATGGAAAATGTCACATCATTAACTGCATGGGGGCAGGTCAAATGCTTGTCTTTCACTGCTCTTCAGATGCTACAGAAAAAGAAGCAGTTTATATATTCTTGATTAGACAAATGGCCCACTGAAGGCAATATTCATTAAAATTCCATATACATAAAAATCATTAAAACATAGAGCTGGCTTGTCCACACACACAAATTTTCTAGTGTTAAATCATGGAATTTTAACACTTAATGATGCTAGAAAAGAAGTTAATATGGCAACAAACCATCAAAAAACTACCGCAGGCCTGAAATTCACAGTAAAACTATAGCTTGTTGGCTGATTAGGGCTTTTTGTGGGCTTTTTTTCACTCTACCCATGATGTCTGGAAACCACAGACTGAAAATTTCTTATCATTGTTGTAAACAAGCACACTGTGTGGGAGGGAGAAAGCAGAAAACACCAGGCTGCCATTTGGCACGAGACTTTTGGAGAACAGGGATAAACCTGGCACAAGGCTGGGGGGACCACCCTGGTCAAGCAGTCAGCCTAGCCCATTTCAGCAGGCACAAAATATGACCCTCATAAACTGACCTAGATCCACCTTGAAGTTATAAAGGTAAATACATTCCCTCCATAGGACACTGTGCTTCTTATTCTTCTAATAGACTGGGACACTTCTGGTAATTTCCAGCTTATGTTTATTCGAGACCAGTTTATAACCCACATCTAAGCTGCCTTTCAGATCAAATATCCCTGAGGACTATTCCTTGAATATTTAATATATTCTCTCTCTTTTCATGTTTTACCAGGCTAAACACAGACCCTTCTTGAATGGCAGCTTTTCCTTTCCACAGACAACCATAACAATGTCTGGGGTGTGCAGGTGTCCCTGCTGGACACTGCTTGTCAGAGCTACATGTTTGCTCTCCAGAGGATGGGTATGGATTTGAAGATGGTCTAGAAGGTCAATGCTAAAGTAGCCTTATGGATACTGATACTGATTACTGATACTGATTACTGATACTGATATTGATACTTGAGGAAAACAATTATTTACTATCCAATTATTCTGGCAAAAATAGTTAATTTCCCTGGTGACATTCTCAAACATAGCCAAGGGAATGCTTTAAAAGGACATCCACCTTTGTGGCTGTGGGATGGGATGGGCTGAAAGCACGGCTCCACCACCACTCATGGCTGTGGGCTCTCCCATTTCATGCCTCCCAGGCTTCTGACTATCTTGGTCTTCACGTGGGTGCATCCTTATACTCCATTTTAGAGAAATTTGGATGTGACAAAAGGATTCAACATAGCACAAGTTTCAGAGCAAGTGACAGGAGTACTAGAATCTAAGCAGAGCAGCAACATACAAGGTTAGCATGATCAAAATGAAATTACCTTCTCCTTATTGTTCTTTATAGGCTGCATATTGACCATGAAAGTGAACTGCTTTCTGTAGCATGTTCAATTGACTTTGGGAAACTTCCTTAAATCAAATTGGAAATGTTTTGAGATTTCTCAAGAGAATAAATGAGAAATAAATAGCAAAGCAGCATTTTGCTGAGGTGTCTAGTCACCAGTCATCATTAGATCTGACAGACAGAACAAGATGTTTGGAAAACATTGAATACGGTCTGTTATCTAGCTATGCATCAAGGCTTTTATCTGACATATCTATGGTATTCTTTATATAAAAAGAACTCTGTTGCATTTGCAACAAAAATATCTGTTTATCCTAAGGACCTTGTTGTCTACAGTATGTTGTTTCTATACAATTTATTTAATGGAAACATAGTTCTCTATTTTAATATTGCTGTGAAAAATTAGGAATGTTGCTGTTTATCTGGTGAAGGGCAGACAAAAATCTGCTCTTATCTATGCTTGAATAAATCTAAACCAAGTGTTGACTTAAGCTGCTAATCTAGATACCCACTGCTGTACCAGAGGAGAAACTCATCCACTGAATGCTCATTTTTTTCAATAATGGCTGTCCCTGCATGGCTGAGCCCAGGGATCTGATGGATAATGTACAAAGATTTTTTAAAAGTCATTTTCCTCCATCCTAGATCTTCAGCCTTCCTCTGACCCTGACTCCAGCCTTTCTGTGTGTTAGAGACTCAGAAACTTCAGAAACCTTTTCCCTGTGTAGGGGCTTACAGGCCATGACCAAGGCACTTAAGCTCTTCTGGATAAATTATATTGAGCTCTTGGCGTGCTCTAAGCTTTTCCAGACTTCAAATCATCCTTGCAGAATTTCGGTGTATCCTCTCCAATTTATCAGCATATTTTTTAAACTGTGGATCCAAGAAATGGTCAGTTTGTTCCAGTAAAGCTCTTGTTAAGGCCTCACAGAGTGATAATTTCCCTTCCCACTTCTCACCAGTATTTCTTTCCCATGCAGCCATGGATTGCTTTAGCACTTTGACCACTTGGCTAGTCTGGGACCCCATCAGCAGCCACTGTGAAACCATTTCTTGGCCACTGCTTGCTGAAATACAGCCCCAAGTCCTGCCACTGGTACCTGCACAAGAATATTCCAGCTCTGCAGCTCCGTGTCCAGCAGTCCAGCCCACTGTTAAAACACTTTTACTCAAGGGAGCCCAAGCTGCTGGGCCAGTGCACAGCTCTGAAGAGCTGCCCTTTATCTCTGTCCCCCACACCAACTTTTGCAGCCAAGTCCACTGGGGTGTATTTGCAGCCTGGCTGTGGAGAATCTTGATGAGAGCAGGACCATGAGCTGGCACCTTGTGAGCTGCACTGCAAGACTGGCTCCTTAGGTATAATTACTTTCTGAGATCTGTCCATCAGCTGATTTCTGAGCCTTTTGATAGGGATTTGTAATGCTTTGTGTACAGAAATGCTGGGGGTTTTTTTCAGCAAAAAGTTATCCATTATCAAATGAAATGCCTTACAGTGTCAAGTTGCAATGCCATTGCTTTTATCAGTCAAACTGCATCTTGAAGAAAAAGCAATCTCAAGTTCAACAGAAATACTGCTCTGTGCTCATTTGCCTATACATACAAAAAAGCAATCAATCTGCAAAAGCTTGGCAAATAAGAAAATATATTCAGTTACTCAAATTTTCAAAGAAAAATCTTTTGTTCATCCAGTTTGCAATGTACCTGAAAACAGAAAGGTTTTTTCTCCTTCCTGGTATTCAGCAGCTCCTATAAAGTCTGAGACAGCCAATTTCACTCTCAAGCCATTTAAAGCAGATGGATTGTAGCCATGCACAAAACTCTCTAATGAATAAGTAAAACTACAGTTACTTATTATATTATATAATAGCCATTTGTAAAGAACTGATCATTGAAGCAGCTGAAGTTTTCAGCTTCTCTCTGCCTTGCTTTATTTAATTGCCTTTGTCTGCCTGGGTTTTGTTGGGCATTTACTGCCATCCAGTGCTTCTCTGAGATATGACTCCACCATCCACTATTAAGAGCTAAGAGAAAGCAAGAGTATTTGGCTCTTAAGGATCTGTCTGACCTCATTTGGAGAAGTGCTCCAGGTGTTTTGCAGCAATGAGCCATCGCTGTGCTGCAGCAGTGCTGGGAATGCTGCGGCACCCTGGGACTGCCACACCCTGCAGCCAGCCCTGCCTGCCAGCATTCCAGGGCCTGGTTTGAGCTGCTCTTTCACAGGTGGCAAAGAGAAAATGTTTCATGGTAAGAAATTTAAATAATGGTTTGCTTTGGTTTTAAGGCATTCACCTTCCGGGATTTTTTTTTCATTCCCTGCACACTTTGCTTTTGTGTTTTGTAACCTGCAAGTATTCAGTGTTCACTGCTTCTGCTTGCCTGAAAGATAAAGCTCCATACTTGAAGAGCATTCATCTTAATGGGATTTTTTTTTTTATTTTGGGGATTTTTCTTATTTGTTGGACCAAACCCACACTTCATAAGACCTGCTCATGTTTATGCAATGTGTAAGAAGGTTAAAATAGTAAAGACTTCAATTATAAAATATCAATTTTTTTCATATTTTAATGAAATGTTGAGTGACATTCATAATGAACATTCCATGTAACAAAAAACCCAATGGTACTCCAATATTATACTCCTTTTCATAAGACAGAATGTCTTAATTCTGCAAGGAATAAATTGTGTCAGGCTTTGGACAGGCCAAACCTGTTACTTCAGATCTCATGGGGAGAGAGAGAGAAGGCAGACCAAGTAAAACGAGAAGTTTAGGGTAGTGAGCCAGGGAGTCAGGCTCAACCTTGATCCTGGCCAAGCTACTCAGACCACATTTTGGAAGCTCTGCACACACTCCTTGCTTTGGTTGGGTGTGAGAAACCTAAATAGCTTTATGTATATTATGTAGCCATCATATTTGTACCAGCTAGTGGCACATTCCTTGCTGCAATAAGATAATGCATTGTGTTAAAAACGTACTTAGGATGAAATGTGTGGGCTTTTTTATTTAAAGTGATTTCTATTTTGCTTTGTACAGTGATTTAAGGAAGCCAGAATTTGTAGTATACAGCACTTTACCACTGTTTTTATTGTGAGAGATCAAACACTGGAAAGGCTGCCCTGAGATGTTGTAGGGTGTCCACCCTTGGCTAACAGGACATGGTCCTGAGCACCCTGCTGTGACTGTTCTGAGCAGGGGATGGACTAGACAATCTTCCGAGGTGCTTCCAGCTTCAGCAATCTGGTTTTGTGTGGTACAATACATAGCTTTGTCCTGAAACAAATTGTTAGATAGACACAGGAAAAAGTTGTACACCAACAATAAAATTATAGCCAAACACTTTATGGTCATGAGCTAACCACCTTTCATTTTCCATTAAGATAAAGAATCTCTGATGACACAGGAACTCATAGTAACATTCATAAATGTCACATAATTGTATTTCCTACATATAAAAATGTTCAAGCACATGCTTAACATTGATCACATACTGTGATCAATACTCAGATTTAGACTAAGCATGTGTTAGATAAGCACATGAACTTTACCTCTTTTAACACATTCATTGCTCTGATGTCTATATTCCAGACCACACAGCTGTGTAGTGGGGCAAGTTATATATCCTAGAAGTTGGTGTGTGTCCAGGTGAGATAGAAGTGAACTGGGAAAATGAGAGCCCAAAAAAGGGAAAAGCTGACCCAGAAAACACTTTCTGATACAACCATAAGTTCCCCATGTAAAACTTCTAGCACATGCAGCTGAGCTGCTCCACACATCCCAGCTGAGTTTGGCCTCAGAATGGAAACATAGGGGATTTTTTCTTCTGCAGCTGTGTTTAACAGGAAAGTTGGCATATGTGAAGCCTCTCAGCTATCCTGATCCAGCTTTCCTGATCTTTTCTTGCCCAGTACAGCACCCCACTGGTCACCCCATCCCAGGAGCACAGGTCCCAACAGGCACAGCTCTCCCTCAGCACCAAAGCCTTCATCTGCCCTTACCATAAATCCCTCCCTTTTCTCCTTGAGTAGAATCAAAAAGCCTCCACAAAGCTCAGCTGCACAATAGGAAAAGTGGTGGTAGTTTTAAACCAGAGGAGGATAGATTTAAATGATATATAATGAGGAAATGTTTTATGATGAGAGTGGTACAGGTTTCCCAGAGGGGTGGCAGATGCCCCATCCCTGGAGATTTTCCAGGTCACGTTGGATGGGGCTCTGAGCAACTTGATCTAGTTTAAGGTGTTGGACTAGATGGATTTTAAAGGTCCCTTCCAGCCCCAGTTATCCCATGAATCTGTGATTCTCTGATGTGAGCACCCACATCACCACATACACCTGAGCAGAGATGCAAACTGCCCCTGAATGCTCCTTCCTCAGCAGCTACCCCACTGCAGCAGGAGGCTGGCTGCAATGTTTCAGTATTAGATTTTGTGCTGCAATGTTGTATTTTATTTTAAGATAAAAGTCACTAAAAATCTTTGCTTCCATTTATCTCCATGACTTAGAGCATTTCAACTGAACTTTGCAAAAATTATTTTAGTCTTTATAATTGTTTTTAATTCTGCATTTCTTTTATAGTTGTGGTTCAAAGAAGTCTAATTGGACTCACTCGACTTC
This sequence comes from Cichladusa arquata, assembly GCA_026413545.1. NCBI lineage: Eukaryota > Metazoa > Chordata > Aves > Passeriformes > Muscicapidae > Cichladusa > Cichladusa arquata. The sequence continues at coordinate 15,028,457 of JAOTQP010000870.1, read as the reverse complement.
ATAACAGATACCAAATTCAAATAGTTTTACATCCTTCAGATGCCTCACACAATGATGGCACAGAAGTGCTGATCCATTCTAATAACAAAACTAAACCTGTCCCAAAGACTTCCCCACCATCTAAAGCCAAACACCAAAAGGTGTAAAAAATTCAGCCAGGATTTTGCTGAAAATCTGTATAGGAAACCTGAACCCTGGAGGAGAAAACTGTGTTTTTTAATCTTCAGTAGGAAACAAAACAACTTATTATTAAATTTTTTTACTTACCTCTTTATGTCTTAAAAAAAAATCTCAGACACCAGTAAATTACTTGAGCTTTGTGATTCACAAGTATAGGAGGGAGCTTGTTTGTTGATCTCACTTTTCAAAGGAAAGTTGGAGTCTGATACTATGTCTGGATCCACCAGCAGCTTTACCACTCATGTGAGCCATGAATATTAAAATGATGCTCTTAATTTTAGCCTGGCTCCAGCTTGTCCAAAATGGGAGCCCTGAAATCCAAATGAAGCTTTGATATTCTTTTACCCATGGCTCTAAATGGAAAGCTGATAATTTTAAACTTTAAGATCTTTATTTATTTTTAGATATTTATTTTAACATCTGTAACAAACTGAATGTGAAATCATAATAAATCACAAAAAAATAGGTTTCCTTTCAAAGTGTCAAAGGAATGGATTTGTTTTCTCCAACAAGTGTCTTAAAATTGGAAAAAGAGACTACTTTGCCCTTCTGTTCAGTGACAATTTTACAAGATCATTTCATATGCCATTCCTTCAAAGTTTCATCTAAGTGCCTGCATTTCCAGTGTCTCAGCTCCCTTTTCACCATGCCTTAGTCTTTTATTCATACTCTGAGGTTTGTCACAGTGTGTAACCTACCTGTTTTTATGCTTTACCACCTCTGAAGAAATCTTGACCTTCTAAATCTGCTGACATGAAAATATTTAAAGGCTACAAGGCATCCCATCAGCATCCTTCCTGTACTGCATCAGACTCAGTTTCTTCAGGGGCTCCTCCTGTCATCTAGATTTTAAATCCTCTTTGGTTTATGCTTTCCTTGTGCTTTTAGAAACTCTGTGATCACGTTAATGCCTCTCCTCACCTTTTTAATTTTGTTTCTGTATCTGAAATGAGCATAAATATGTGATGGATGTTCCAGAGCCTTGTCAGACCTGGGCACTAAAACAAGTGAAGGAAAAGGAAAGAAAACCTGCTTTGAGTTTAGCCATAAAGAACATTTGCTTTCTTCCTGCATGACTGCACCCAGAAATCTCTTTAGTCATTTCACAGTGCCTGATTTGGCAGAAATCCCACCAAACCTGAGATATCAACTGGGCCCTTTCTAATGTGAGAGCAATCTGGGAGTCAACTCAGTTCTGAAGGTAACATAGCACAGGTAAATTCATCACAAAGAAATGTGGTGGGCTGCTTGATCTCATTTTTCAAGATGGGAATTTGGTGCCATTATCATAAAAGTTTGCAAGGCTCCAGCAGGGGCTTTCTATCAAAAGAAGGTTTTGATTCAGCACTACTGTGGGTACAGGGGGGATGTAGTTACACCAGAGAGAGGATTCTCAGACTCCCAGACCTTCATGTGTTCCCAGGAGGCTGATGAGAATCCATAAGAAGCTGGGTTGAGAGAAAGCAAAGTAGGTTGCTGTCTAATTGGCATTTCTTCCCCAGGATTTTTGTCTATGAGTTAGCTAAGCCTGAAGATTAATGCTACAGGGGAAAATTGGCATGAAGGGAAACTAAATTCAAAGGACTGCAGCTTCAGGAACAGATATGTGCTGTAGATTGCAGCTAAAAACAAAACCATCTAGATGTTTTCAAATTAGATGGTGTTTTTTGAACAATTTCTTCAGATTTTTATGTGTGCTCACGTGAATATTCCAACTTGCATCAGGCCAAACAACAAATGTTGAAGAACTCATTTCCCCCCTGGAATATAAAACCTAATATGTACTTGGCAGTAGAAAATAAACAATCTGCAGTAGCTTAGAGGCTTAATTAAAAGCCAGCTATACCTGTAGTAAAAACTGGCAAATATCAACTTTTCAATGGCTTCTGTGAGCAATTCAAGGGAAAAAAGCCAACCAAAATTCAAACCTACTCGACTTGACAGAGTAAGGAAAAAAGCAATTCTGAAGAGCAGCTGGGCTTTGGGAACACAACCTTTGCTGATGGAACTCTTGGACATAAACACAGCTTAGACAAGCACTTAAGTGATGCACAGGATAGAAGAAGTTACCTTAAGATGTATTTTATAGAGCTATGTGTTTTTACTACCAGCTTGCAACTAAGAACTCATGAAAAAGAGAAACAGAGGTGCTTCTGCAATGGTGGAAATAAAATGTATTGCCACCCCTGGTTGAACAGCCAAGGGATCTGAGACAGTTCCTCAGCTCTTGCTGTGCAGACTCAGAGCTGCTGTGCAGTGATGAACACCCCGTGGGAAACGCAGGAAAGCTCAGCAGAGATCATGGGGGCAGGATTCTAAAGAAATTACACTGAAACCTGCAGAGTTCAAGTTTCTTTTAAAGGAACTTTTACTGTGAACCTTCCAAGAAAGACCCTCACTTGCTCTGAGCCTGGCTCACAGGTGAAATGAAAGCTGTCCTTGCAGAGCTCAGTGGTATTCAGCTGTCCTCAATTCACATTCCAATAAGAAGCCATTAATAGCCTCCAACAGGAACAGCAGATGAACTGGAAGCAGTTTCTGTTTCCTTGCTGCTGCTCTAAAACACACTCTAAGGCTCCTTCCATTTGTGTGAGTGGTTTCTAAATAGCCCACTTATTTAAAACTCCATCTTTGCTGTGCTGAATCTCCCTCCTAGAAAGGGAGCCAGAGTGGCATTTATAGTAGTGCTGCAGCCTGAGAGCCCCTGCAAGCACAGAGCTCCTTCCTGCTGCATCCTGGCTTGCCATGGAGTTCATTCCACACTGATGCATTTCTAGGGAGAAGATGCAACAGCAAGTCCTTTCAGCCTTGTTCATCTGTTAGTCAAATAAACAGAGAGGAAAGCTGGTTAATTTGGTAACAGGAAGTCTTTCCTCACTGAAACATCACAGGCAATAAATAACCACTTAGTGGGTTTTTGTTTGTTCTCTTCATTGGTCTATGATTCTGACAAAAGATATTTTATCTGGTATTACATTTAAATGCAGAAAAACATATCTATACATATATTCATTTATACAGAAGTCATATGGGGGAAACCCAAGACATTTGCAAACAAAGGTCATAATGGAAAATAAAACACACAATTTATAAGTGGCTTTAATCCTTTTTCTTCTTGCTTTTGGACAAGCTCATGACAGAAGGAGAAACTGAATTTCTGCAGTAGCTGCCTTTGCTCACAGGCCTCTGATGAGCAATCAGCACTGTGCACTGAAGCATGAACCCTATATGTGTACAGAAATTCACAGTTCAACAAATTCCCCAGATCAACCTAGAGATGGAATAACAACAGAATTAGATGTGTTATTAGAGATAGTGACCCAACACCTTCATTTTTTGCCTTTCATTTACCTTTTCATTTGCCTGCATCCAAAATGACAAGCTGAGTCTGCTTTCACTCAGTCCCTTCTGTGATGAATTGTTTGATGAAATTTCTGCAGGCCAAAATTATTATGGTTTTCTTTTTAATTTTGATGTTGTTTTTCTTGCACTGCTATTCACATAGAAGCCACATATGGGCGGAGGAGATAAAGGAAAATTTCACATTGTGCAGGCTTTGAATTAAAATAAAGTTCTTGCATCACAGGTTTTTTTTCATGCAGCAAAACACTTAAAAGATCCTGCTTTTCTTCCACTTTTCTAAGAGGGATTACTCAGTTCATCTTTGCCAATGAAAGCAGCAACAATTTTGGAGTGGAACAGGTTTGATAATTTTAGTATCTCTTGTTGTCTGCAAAGACTTTTTATCTGAATATACACCCTGGTTATGGCAATTTCCAAATGGCAGCTCCAGATCCTCTGTGGTGACTGAGCCACAGCAATGGGCATCTCCATGACACTGACAAGTGGGAGCCAAAACACTGATGTCTCTGTTCATCAGGATCAGCAGCACCCTGTTGGGCTGGTATTAAATTATAAGGATGTATTAGGTTCAGCATTTTTAGTGTACCTTGGCTTACCTTCTTCAAACCAGTCAAACCAGGTGTTGTATATAAAATATATATATGTGTCTGTATATGTATAAAATAAGGCAGTGGCAGTCTCTATTTTGGATGTACTAAAGTTTTGGATTTACTTCAAGCATCTCTCCTACAGAAGGTGGACCAAGCAGCAAGTGTTGCATTAGCAAGGCATGGCTGGGCCATGATGACACCAGAGAGATTTTCAGGAGCATGCTGCCCAACTCCAGCTTTTCAGAGCCTATTTTCTGGAGAGGGACTTCTCACTACACATCACCTGCTGACACAGCCTGTCAGCGCTGTATGGGCATCAACAAGTAACACATTTACCCCTAGGTAAAGGGAAGAGGGTCAGGCAAAAATACCATAAAATCAATACCTCACTTTTTATAATTTTTTTTTTTTTAACAACTCATTGTAGCTGGAACCAGTAGGAGACAGACTAGATCCAGGTGCTGAGACAAGAATATTTCCAGTTGTGCCTGTTGTGCCTCCTGCCATGGAAAGGCTTCTGTAAGCACCAGCCTCTTGCCTCTGAAATTAGAGTTTCATCACTTGTTGGGTGACTCAGGATATAACAAGTTCCACATTTTCAGAAATGAAAAAGAATTCGGTCTTGAACAGCAGGTGATATTTTTGTATTTCATCTCAAACTTTCTTCCTTAACAGGGAAAGGAGAAGCTTTTAATTTTCTGGGAGCCTTATAAAAATAGTCACAGTAACTTTACTTTGATAGCTCCTGTCTGTCATATCTGGGACTTCAGACTCCTCTTGCCTCATGCAAGTCTTAAACCAAAGCAGCATCAGCGACACCAGCAGCATAGAGTCTGCCACTTCATCTACTTTATTATTTTATCTGAGCTCTTCCACTACTCCAGCCAGCTGGTCACTATTTTAAAGATTTTGAGTCAGTAAAATATCTTTTAGAGCATATTTTATTTAACAAGAGGTTTTGGAGTCATATCCTTGATGCATAACCTTTGCGAGGACAAATATTTAATGTACCCAGTTGGCACTGCAGGGTGTCCCCACCCCTGGATCAGACCTTGCTGCTGGCCAAGGGGTGATGCCTGTCACCTGCCTGTGTCAGCTGTGCCTCTCTGGTATGGCATCCAGTGTCCTTTGTCTTCACACAAGGCCTGTCAGCTGCGTGGGAGCATCCTTCCTAGTGCTGGAGGACATCACAACTCCTGCTGGCACCAAAAGCCAAAATCACCATTAAATATCCTTCAGTGAATCATCATTTGAAATAGTCTCCAAAAGTGCAGGTGTGCCTGGACAGCCTCATCAGTTGCTTGAAGGTTCCTCTCCTGTTTCTGCCCCACCCATGCACAGTGGGCCATCCTCCAGGTCCCCTCCATAGCCACGGGCCAGTGAAGCTCACCTGGCACCTCCCAGGCCAGATGTGTGATGCCTTCCATTCACTCCAAATCCTCCAGCTAAAGCAGTGTCCTGACAGCTGGAGAGGTGCCCTGTGGTGGGTGCTGGGGTTTTCTCCCTGTCTGCTCCCCTCCAGAGCACACACTGCAGATCCGCCTGTTCCCTTCCCATTCCCGTTCAAAGCTCCTGGCGCTGCACAGCATCACTGCTGAGCTTCCTCAGCTGAAGTGCCAGGGCTGGTGGATTCCAGGGCTGGCTCATGGAATCCCACCCAGCTGACTGCCTCTGAGGACTTGAAGGACCAAAAACTGGGAACCGAGTTAACATCGGGTTTCCCTTCCTTGGTACCACCTCAGCAGGACCAGATTCCTCCCAGAGCACCAGCCTGATGTCACACCAGTGGTGGAGGATGTCCCTGAAGGTATTTTAATTACTACCATAGTGGATCACAAAGGCCCCACAGCTTCATCATCTCAGAGCTCTGAGCTGATGTCTTTGATAGCAGCTTGCATCAGATCTGTTTGCCATTAAATCGTTAGCAGCCCATAAAAATTGAAAATAAATCAGGCTACTATTCCCCAGCCTTTGGTCATTCCTAATCTCGTGGAACACAAGAAAATAGCTATGCTAATGACATTGTTATGAATTTGGTTTTCTTGCTCATCATTACAATTTTAAAGTGGCTTAAATGGGCTAGTAATCACCATAGCAACAAAGCAGCACTCAGGGGAACTACCATCAAGAGAATTTGATGTCTTAAAAGGTAATGTGGTTTTTTACATCTTTTCAATGAAATATGGATTTTTTTTTTCCTGACTTTGAATCAGATAACAGACTTGAAACAACCAGGAAAAAAATATGCACATTCTCATGATAGCACTGACTATCCCCACATCCACACTTCTTATTTATTGATGAAAAGCTTAGGGGGAGTGAATAAGGAAGCAAGTAGGAATTAGTCCACCAGGAAGGATTTAAGTATGTGTTGGGGTAAAAAATGCATTCCAGTTGCAAAAAGACAGTGTTGTATCTGGGAAAGCAAATAACTGAGGTCTGCAAGAAGACTACAGTGTCTCACTGTGCCTCAGCCCCCAGGGAATTTTTGTAATAACCTTTCCTGTTTCTACCTCCTCCTTCCACTGCTAAACATTCAAAGACTCTTAAAATTACCTGTCACACTATACAGCACAGTCTAATATGGTTATTTTAGTTGCTCCTTAGGTACTGGCAGCCAAAGTTAATTATATTAGAGATGAGATATAAATTTTTAAAATGTTTGCTACTTCCTGGCTAAAAACGTCTAGATCAATAATGACATGGTCTGTTATCTCTTTCCTATCTTTTCCTGTTTTCTGGAAGATTTGATGTGTCTCAGGAAAAGCAAATTGAGTCAGAGATATAACAAAATTGCTACTCTATTTTTTTTAATATTGAATCAGATCTACATATATGTCTGACAAACCCTCTCAATAAAAACCCCCTTCTGTGAAAATCAACCCACCTGCAGCTGAGGCTGGAGTGCTGGGATGTTCCATGAGCCCTTCACCAGTGCATGGCAGCAGGACTGGGGAGCAGGAGGGAAGCCAGAGGCCAGTTTCTGCTTGGTCAGATATTTACCCTTACTTACCTTATTTTGCTCTTCCTCCCCAGAATGCCTGCCATCAGTAAATAGGCAATATAGACAGCAGGTACAGACAATACACCTGCCTGCATGCAGGCTCATTTAGCAGCCTTAGGGGACAGGGTTTTGCAGTGCACAGCTCCTTCCAGCCCTATAAAACACAGCGTTTTCTGCTCAGGAGCAGCTGCCACAGTGCCACACAGCTCAGGAGCCATGCCCTGACAGCCAGAGCACAAGGCAGCCCCGGAGGGGTTCAGAGCCCAGGATGGAGCTGTGGCTGGGGGTGGCTGGGGGTGGCTACCCTCAGCCCCACTGGCCAGGCCCTGGGCTGATCAAGTTACCTGTTAAAGACAAGAGATATTGCACTCCAGGGCAAAGACCTTTTCCACTTGTTTTCCTTGTTGGAGCCTATGGAACCAGCACACACCCTGCTGGAGCTAAGCCTCTCCTTCCCTTCCCTGCCTACATCTGCCACACTGCTGTGTTGGGGCTGTGGGATAGCAGTTTACTCCAGCCTTTGTCCTCCACCTTGGTACAAAAGCATTCCAGCATTACAGAGCACTTGGATTAACAACATTGCTTCTCTTCTTGGAACATGCAGAGTTTTCTTCTTATAAAGGGCTTAGGTGCTTGCCAAAAGCTTGGATCTCAATGCCACTGCAATCACTAGGCACAGGGACTTTTTCCAAGACCTGCACTGATCTATAGCCAGATGCTATTTTCACCTCGTTGCTGATGGGCAAGTAGAAACTGCCAATGAGATCTAAAGCAGCACACTTACCCCAAGTTCCTTCCCTTTATTTTTAAATACTAGCAGATGGAGCCAGCCCAGGGCTCAGGGAGGATGCAGGCTGTCTTCATCTACGAGCTGAAAGCAGCAGGACCCAGCAGGAGATGGTTCACAGGAAAACACATTGTTAAAAACCCCACCCCAGAGGCCTCAGAGGTGCCCAGGTGAGCAATATTGAGGGTGATGGAGACCTCCAGCTTCAGCACAGTGCAATCCTTGTACCCCGTGAGCAGCTCTTCCCCATCCTGTGCCCAGAGCAGGTCACCCCCACAGCTCAGCAGGCTCTGTGTGTTACCCACCACTGCAGACAATAGTGCCTCTGCTTATTAAAAACATATAAAATTAGACAGACCACAATGTTGCTTCTCCTAAAGAGAGCATCACAACCTACATCTGATAAACGCACTTCAACTTCATTTCCCTCAGGGGTTTCCCTTTAAATTGGTTAGAAACCTCACTCAGTAGCTATTTCAGCAGAAAAACTAACAAAGGGAGAGGGCATTTAAATTACCTCAACCACATCAATAGCAAGAGGAAATGGAGACCAAGGGTCCCCTGAGCCCAGGCTGGTTTGGCATAGCACAGTCCCCTGGGTCTGACAGCCATACAGGACAGCAGCACGTTTTTTACATGGCTTAACAACCCAATCCTGTATCTGTCTGTATTTTATACCACCTCAGCAGTGCCACCACCTACCAAGGCACACAGTGGCCCTTGGCCCTGTGGGATCATGGTGTGGCTGGAGGCAGCTTTGGGAGTGAAGTGGGAAAGCGGCAGGAGCACGATGGCTGGTGAGGCTAAAGCCCTGGAAAAAAGAGGGCTAAGCTTCACCAACTTTCATGTGAGTGTCTCTGCTGTGCACAGAGAGGTTAAGGTTTTGGCCCAATTTGTCAGTGCACACAGCTACATGTCCACAGGCACACATGCAGAAAGAAGGAAAAACTGAAGAATGGGCTAAAAATGCAAATTATATCAAAGCATTTTTAAATTTAAATTTAACATCATCCAAGATCATTATTCATGTTTTTTAGGATGCAAACATGCCACACATCAGATAACATGCCTTCTGCTTCTTCTGCAAGGAGGCTGTGAAACAGCCATCCCCACTTTGCTCCTGCTCCCAAAGAGGGATGAGTCTAACCTAACACAGCCCCTGAGACAACATGCTCAAACAAAATGCCCATGACATCTCCTGGCTGTGCTTCCTGCCTCTTCTCTAACCATTCCTGCTCTTATTGCAATGACCCAAATGACCACCATTTACATATATATATGTATATTTTTTTTTTCTTTTTTTTTTTTTTTGCCAGCTCTTGTTGAAGTTTTGAGGGAAGGAGCTGGGCAAAAGCCAGTGCTTGAAGGATGCGGATTTAGCAGATTAAATGTATCTCTGACAACAGCATTCCAACTCTTTAAATATTTGCACAATCAGGTTTTCTGCAGATTGTACACACAGACATTTTAGCTCAGTTTCTTTGCCTGATTCCTTAATACTATTTGCTCAGGATTAGCCCTTAATGTTTATCCAAGTTATATTCAAAGTTACCTCTGAAATCTGATGGACATTGCAAACCTGAAAAGGGGAACACAGAGGCAGTTGTATGTCAGATCCCTTATGGCCACCGAAACCACACCTGGGCTGCAGATCCAGGGGCAGCAAGCCAGCCTGTAACAGCTTCCTGTGCTTTCTGGAAAGGTGGATAATGCACTGCCCTTCCCACTGCTCTCACCTGTGCTGGGCTCCTGCCATTCCAGGAAGGTTTGGTGAGCCCCAGCATTGGCATCAAATAGGAAGCAGAGGCAGGGAGCTCTTAGCTTGGCATGAAACCACAGTCACCTTAAAATGTTTGCTTGAGCAGACACCTGAGCTCAGGTTTTCCAAGGTGTTTACCCAGTTGGACATGGAGCCTGGCACACCTGTAGAAGCAGGTGTTGACAGGTTCCTGCCATCTCCAAGTCAGGAGATGCACAGTAAGTCTTCATTAAGCTGTCCACATGGTCAGGAATACAAAACAGTAAAATTACTCAAACAGTAGAAATAATCTCAAGCAGGAGTTGGTAGAGCAGCAAGTTCAAGTTGTTTGCTGAGGTTTAGATGATTTTATTTTGCATTTATACTCTTGAGAAGTCACCAAATACAACTGGTATTTGCCACACAGTGACCTTGCATGACGACCATAGTGGTCTTACTTGAAAATGGCTGTTAAGAGCAATACAGTAAATCTACATTTTCCATATAGACATTCTTTATATCCATTTTTTTGGCATATTTAAGAGTCTCGACATATTTACAGCTTTGAAGACAGCATCTCCCCTTTTCCCAAAATCTCTTCTGAACCCTGCTCAGCCACAGATGGTGTGAGGAGCACCCACAGTCAACACAAGTCCAGCTTTGGACTCAAAGCTGCCTCTCCCTCACATCCCATCTGTCTTCCCTTCCCCATTTCGGTCCTGCATCACATAGGTAAAGTTCAGGGCTTAGCTGTGCTTTGCTCTCCTTGGAAAGTGCCCAGAGCCACTCACCTTGCAGAAGGATTTGAGCACAGACACAGCCACCACTCCATGAGCTGTGCAGTCAGAGTTGCTTATTTTGGTAAGTCATAGGGGTCAACACACCATGAGAGCAATGTGAAAGTCCCTCTAGGAGAGGGAAAAGAGCTTTCTAAGGCATCTCTGCTGCTAGGTGAGTGCTGAGAGAGTAATGATGACATCCTGTGCAGCTTTGGAAACTTCCTAGAGCATGTCCACTAGCCAACACCAGTAACACACTTCCTGCAAGCATCCAAAATGCAGGGTATTGCAAGAAAAACACACCTGAAACACAGGAAAGCCTTGCATTATGAAAGTAAAGGAAGGTATATCTATGTATACACACTTCACAAGAAATGTCTAATGGAGGTTGCTCTTAGCTCACGCTCCAGCAACCATCAACAGTTTTTTCCCAAATAACATCAAGCAGATTTAATATTTTTTCCTTTTTTTTCTTCTTTTGGCTCCAAATACTTTTTGTACAGATCTCATTTCTACAAACATGTAACTTGCATGATATTTTTATGGATTCTTAGGTTTAGAACCAACTCATGACCTCATGACTAATATTCCTATTGTGTGGCTGGTTAATTATTTGTGACTGGCCAATGACATTTCTGGTCAGGGGGACATTTTTTCACGAAGCAAAACCAACACTGAATACAGTTGCTTTGTTAACAGACTTTATGCTAGGAGTCCTTCCCAAATACTAATCTGACATAAACAACCTAGGGAGAGGATTTTCAGAAGCTCTTACTGACTTAGCCATGACAGGTTAAAACCTCATGCCCTGTGCTCAAGAGACTGGCACAGAGGTGCCTCAGCAAATAGCTTAGGCTCAACCATTCCTTCCCAAACATTATTTTGCAGGAGGCAGAATCAGCTACATCTACAATTGCTTCTCTGCAGACACATATTTTGCTCAACAAAGGCTTGCACCAGTAAAACTGGCTTTGTCAAGAAGAGTTTGTTTGCTTTAAAGAGCTCACTCAACAGGTTCAAGAAGCATCTTCCTTCCCAGTCATGTAGATGATCAGGAGCAAAGACTTGACAAATTAGCTTGAGAAAATGGAAGCCACTGAGTAATCCAAACCAGCAGATATAGCAATTTAGCTCAAATTTATAGAAAATGGAAGATGTAAGAGGTGAAGGCAGCTTTAGTGAACTTGTGACATGTTCATCAGGACATGGTCTGTCAGTATCTCTAAATAATCAGGACTGAAATCACAGGGTTATTTTTGTGAGAGGAAGAAAACTGGAACAACACTGAAGGAGAAAAACAAAGGTCAGAGGAACCAGTGGAGAAGTTCTCAATTCAAAACTTTTAGAGACAGCCAAGGAGAAATTTGAGGAATTTAGGAATGATAAAAAAAAAGAGCAACTTTTATCAATATTTGGTATTTAATAGGGAAGCATAGTGAAAAGGGAAAGCTGAAGGAGATCATTATCCATATGCAACTACATGTCACAAAAACTGGCAAAGATGGAAGGAACTTCCATAGAGAAAGCAAAAGCACAAATTTTGCCTAATGCACATCTAAACTAGGCTGTGCAGCTTCCAAGGTACAGAAAAGTGCCAGCTATTCAAAAACAGAAAAAAGGTATTTATCTACCCCTCCTCTCTCTGCTTCCCAGTCAAAGCCAACCCGACCAAATACAGCAACAGCTCAGGCTAAATCTAGTATTAAAAACATGTTCATAACTACATCCTTCAGGCACTGCATTATGCCCACCTAACTTCTGGAGCATCCACAGCCCACTGAGGACACTGCTGCTGCAAGGGACTGATCCCTTTGCAATATCCCAACCTTTCCAAGACAGAAAATTAACTTCTCACATCCTCCTTATTTCTTACTTTTGAAATAAAAATATTCAAAAGTCTAGATGAGCCAATAATTAATGTCTTAAACATTAAGCTTAAACTAAAACTAAGGAGAGCAATTCAGTGAATCCAGGGATTCAGTAGGACTCAACTTGAAAATTACTTTAAAGTAACATCAAAAAACCCCTCGGCTTCTCCCAGCTGAATGCTGTAACTGTCCCTTACCATTAATCCAGGACTGCACGAGGCCATGCCTTGCTCATGTGCACTGAGCCACTGTGTGTGGGTGGCACTGCAGGCGGAAAGCTCCTTCCTGCAGCAGGAATTGCAGTTCCAGGGAGAGCAGGTGAACAACTTGTTCAGCTCAATTCTTTCATGGGCTGCTAAACTGACCTTGACACAGCAAGCACTGTTTTCAGGAAGATCATGTCCCCCCACACATACCATGGAGTCTACAGCCAAAACCAGACTTCCAGGCTCCACATTTTCCTTCCACAAGGATTCAGACAGGTGGGATTGAATCCAGCATCTGTGGGTACTGCCGCAGGTGCAACTCATCTTGTACAAATATTTGACCAAAAACACATTAAAGCAGTACAAGAGGGAAGTTAAGTATTCTCTGAACAATTATTGTCAGAACACTTAAAAGAGCAGCATAAAACACCATTATGTGTTGCTGCCACCAGGAGAAAACGAAATACTGAACTAAGGAGAGCAGCACACATTCATGTGTGGAAAATCCATGCCAGACTGATCCATTTCAGCCCAGCCAAACACAGAAAGGAGCATTGTAGAGATGAACAAATGGGTCTGGATTAGGACACCAGGCAGCTCAGTGCCGGGATCACATTCCCAAGGGCAGACAAAGCCTGGGAATGCTGCAGAAGTGCAGGACAGGACAGGGGGACAGCAGGACAGGGGACAGCAGGACAGGGGGACAGCAGGACAGGGGACAGCAGGACAGGGGACAGCTTCCCTGGAGCACAGCCGGGATGAGGGAGCCCGGCCATTCACCCCAGCAGGGCAGAGGTGACATGGCACAGGTGACACACAGGCACGGCGCTGCAGGGAGGGCTTTGTCACCACGAGCTGAGGGGACACAGAGCTGCAGGACAGCTGCTCCTGACCAGGGAACGCTGCTGCTGGGCACAGCTCCTGCACACCCTCGGGATCCCCTCTTCCAGTGCCCACCTGCAGAGGTGAGGAGCTCTGGCCGATGGAGCTTGTACAACTCCCAGCCTTCCATCCTGGGTCATTTGCCCTCCTGCAGGGGCACCTTGGAAATCACTGCTTGCTTTTTTGTTCACTAAATTAACCATGTAACTACAAAGTGACTGACGTACTCATGGAAAAGACCTAACCAAAAACATACATACACTCTCCAAGAAAGTAATGGCAATTATTTAAAATAAAATTCAAGTTCCTTGGGCTTCAGAAGCAATAACACCCACCCACCTCCCTCCCCAGATGGACTGTGGCTGTGAATCTGCCAAAAAGCACTAACTCACTTCATTCCAAGAAATCAGGTGCAGTTTTGATAAATAAATAACTGAAGTTCACAGGAAGCATTAGCACAAAGCATTTTTAGGTTTATTTAAATAAAAATTATAATTTATACAAGACTTTTTAAACAAACAAGATTTTCTTAAAAAATGTACAGGGCAAATAATTTCATTATTTCAATTATTCATACAGTATAAGTCTTCTGTCAAACAAAAGTTACACTGATAATGAATTATTTACATTTTCAAAATATAGACTCAAACTTCAGACATAAAAATTTTAACATCCATTATATTTCAATGATTAGTAGAAATTAAACATCTGCCAAAATGTACAGAGTTCAATAAAAACTACCAATGTTTTCAAACAGGTTTAAGTAGCCAAAAAACAGGTACATCCTTTCATCTCTTCACAGTCGGGTAAAATTCCTTCTCTTTGTCTGCAGAACGAAGGTAGAGTTTTGCTGCTGGCATCCTGTGTGATGTTGCTACTAATATATAGCTTGTTTCATTCAATCTTGCCTCACAAAAGCTACAGTGCACAGAAAGGCATGATTTCATATTCCAGCTTGTTTTGCTTTTGAATTTAAATGGTCAGTGATAAAGAATTATTAGTCAGTTTTCATCTCCCTTTTTTTATTGTCTTTAAAAGGGACTCAAACTAACCAAGGAACTTCTGAAGAAGTTAAATCCAATTATGTGTGAATGATCCAGACATCCACAGACGAACAGAATTGCAAATATAAACAGCAATCAGACAAACAGAATGACAAGAACACCACTTCTAGCTATTTAGAAGCACTTTACATTAAGTGTTCCGACCCAGCCTGTTTCTGAAGTGCACCAGGCTGTACTGCAAAACTAACTAGGAAGATTGGAATTGATGGTGAGAGCTTCAGTGTAATTACACAGGTCAAGTATACATTCACTCCTTGCCCATCCCCTCCTGCCCTCCAGACCTGAGGGTGCAGCAGGAGAAAAGCTGAGCAAACACACGAGGCTTTCCTTCAGTCTCTGAAGTCACGACACCAGGGGAGCAGCTGTGCAGCAGGATAACCCAATGTAAAGTGAAATTTGCAAAATATGTACACAGATGTCTGTCAATTATATTACAACTCTATTAAAAAAAAACAAAAGAAAGAAATCCAGTCTGTTTTCTCTATAATAGAACCAATGTTGCATTGCAGTTTGCACTAGGTTTGCTGCTTTAAGGATTGCTAACTTTTAAGTCCACACTGTTGAAGTGTGGATTCATTTCGAATGTCAGCACATTAGATTTTATAAGACATTTCTAATTGCTTCATTCAGAAAATAAATTTTAAGAGTATATTGTACACATGAGGCATTTCAGTCTGGGAAAAGGATATCTCTTCTCCCACTACAAAGCCTAGGTATGGTTAATTGTCCTGGCACCATCAGTATAGATCCAACAGCTCCTCCAGGAACCAGAACTGAGGACAACCCTGTACTCGAGGGTCAACCAGTGAAGGGTGGGAGGGGGAGGAGGTAATAAGTGCAAGTCAACTGATTTCCTACTGAAACTGCTGTTATGATCAGAGTGAAGGTATAAATTACACTTGAAAAATGATACAAAAATAAGAAAAAGAGCATGCTCTCTGTAAAAAATATAGTTTTCTGTTTCTTCAAAAAAAAAAAAAAAAAAAGGATAACCTTAAAACACACCCAAGGGACTTTTTCTTAAGACAAAATGAATGAATCTGATTATGATTTATATAACATTAAGCCATTTTAATGCCTATTTCTTAGCCACATTTGCTATTCAAGGAAGATTCTAGAAAGAAAAGACAAATTATAATATGTAGCAATTATAATACAGATATTGACTGATTTTAAAGTAGTTTTGAGGAATAAGATTTAAATCAAGAATTTTTACTCAAACATATAACCTGAATGTGTGAAGTTATGAAACCATAAACTGTCAAGCTACATCCACTTAAAATGGTGGCAAAATGGATTTCACACCAGCTTCACTTATATTTGAAGTTTCCAGGCCCTGAGTTACAGCATACCAAAGGTGGTGTTAGAAATGCACCCATTTTTCAGGTCATGTTCAAGTGCTACTCTAGAACCTGAAAATTGCATTTTAGCCATTACAGTGGTTTCTCCCCCATTCTTGCTTACATTTCCATCCAGGGCATACCCCATCAGTGTTTCACTTTACAATACTCAACCAAATTATGGTATTCAACAGTACTTTTTCATATAAAATTACCGTACCTCTTCACGGCCAGACTAAAACTGAGGTTTGTACAGTTTGACCTCCACCTTCTTCATTACTCCTGCATTTATTGACACACTTTAGAACTGTGCTAAGAGTTAAACACCCTTTGGTGTTTGCTACTACCCCTCTCCCTCCTTCATTTTACCCCTTTCCTTACAAAGAAAGGAAATTCCTGTTTAAAAAAACAGATAAAAAATCCATGAAATTAAGTCCCATTTTTACATAAGAATTTGCATTTCCATTGCTTTTTTTTTTAGGGCCATTCATATAATGTCTGTAGACATCCATAGTACTCAACTCAAAAGACACAGCAAAGGAAAAGACACTCTGGAAGGCTTGGCATAACTCCTACTGTGCTTTCATGAAAATGCAAATAAAATTCTAAACCTCTCAGATGGGTGCTATTATATAGAGTACAAAAGATTTCTAATATTAAAGACAAAGGTCAATCTGTGCTTTGCTGCTAGACAGGCCTGAGAGAGTTTAGAGGAGTGCAGCCTTCCTGTTTTACCTGGCAGTAGGGTTTAATTGTTACTAAAATTTAATTCTGCAAGGGGGAAGACAGAAGAACACCAACGCTCCTCAAATTAGGCTTTGAGAGGAACTAGTGCTTTCAGTTGCTATATGATAGCATTTTTTTTTTATCACAAGGTAACTCAAGAGAAGAGCTAAATTAAAAAAGGTCACATCTGAGTTTAGTTTAATCATTCCCACCTCCCCAACACAAAAACCCTTCAAGTCTTTAATGCATTAACATACAAACACCCTGTACATGCAACATGTACAACAGCTGAGCCCTTCTAGGACAAGTACCTATAGAAATATAATTTTAAGATGCCTAACATTTTAGGAACAACATTTTGGTGCCCTCTTTTATAAAAAGCATCTGCCTGCCTTCTTTCCTCTTACTTTGGTTAATGAGGAAAGGAAGATATAGTTACAAACTTTCTCCTCCAATTCGCTGTACAAGTAATTTAAACATCCCTATGCAGGAAAAATTGAAGTTAACCAAACCAGTAAAACATCCTTCTGAAATGCAAAAATTAGCAAGGAGGAGTTATTTTAAATGCAGTTGTACATATGGAAATCCTAAGAAGCTAATACTTCCTTGGTGTTTTAATAAAGGACCCAATTAAAATCTCAAAGCTGAAGAAGGAGACTTCAGGCTGCTGCAGTCATCATTCTCACATCTCAGGGAAAAACAACTAAGATAAAGGACAAATGTATCCCTAGTGACATCAGTGGAGATAAAGGGATCAATCTGTTACATAGTCAGGTCTCCGAGCATCTTCCCAGCTTTTAATGTCAGTAAATAAACATTAAAAGTGCTTAATGTGCAAGGCTAATAGTGATGATAGCACTTTCACTGTTTTCATTTGGTTTTTTTGTCTTTTTTTTACAAAAACCTTAAAAACAAACATGAAGGCATATATAAAATACACTTGGTTTATGTAACAGATAGAATATAAACCACCAGACAAGAAAAATTATTGCAAAATAGATGAGGATGTTCATTTTTTTCACTACCAAGTCATACAATAAGAAAGTTTCCTTTAGCTCTTCCAAGATAAGACACTAGCTTTCACTGCTGGATGATGCAGACGTTATTTTCACGTATTGGCTGAAAATTGCCTCAAAAGCTTCATCTCTGTGTACCATGGCACCAAACACCAAAGGCTAAATGATAGAAAAAAACCACATCATGTCAGTCCACAAAGAAAAAGAATTTCCTCTAGGTAAGTTTTGTCAACTCACTAGGAACAGATTAATTCTACTAGAAATGCATTGATAAAGACAAAATAATATTTTTTTTCTATTAAATCGTTGACTATGTGGCTTATTCCCTAATATTTTTCACTTCCTTAAAAACTTCATCTGAGGTCAGGCTACCTCAAAGCCTCCTCCCCCATCGATACAATCAAGCCAACAGCTTTTTGCTTCAGACTGCATAGCAGACTGCATACTCCTGATGTAGGATACTGGGGGAAAACTCTCTGAAGTGTTAGAACAAAACCCTCCAGATGCAATAGAACAAGCTGAATATTTAATTCATTAAAATTCTGAAAACAAACATACTGAATAATAGTCAAGTGAATTTAAAAAAAAAAAAAAAAAAAGAAAAAAAGCCAGCCACTGGCATAAGGGGATAAAAAAGCCTTTATGCTGGTGCTAACCAGAGGAGGAAAAGAAGGGTAAGAAATCCAACACAGCAATATAGATACAACTACTTACTTTCTGTGTAGATGGTGTTGATACAGCAATACCCATCCCTGATCCCGGGAGAACAGAGAGCACTTTATACTAAAAAAACCACACACAAAGACATAAGATACCTCTGTACTGAACTACTGCAGAAGATGCTGCAGAGGTTACACAATTCATCACTGGCATGTGCTCTCAGCCACAACTAAATGACCTCTACCAAAAGCAGGGTGAAGCCAGCTGCCATTCTCTGGAGTCCCACTCTCCTGGACTGGCTGGGCTCAGCCTCACTCAGACAGCCAGGACCCTTCTCTCCACCTCCTCCCAGGAGCTGCAGCAATGCCCAACCTGCTGGAACCAGCCCCAGCCCCAAAGAGAGCACCAGTCCTGCTCAGCACAGGGGAGCTGACCCAGCCATGGTGCAGGGAACCACAGGCATGGAGTGGGCAGGGCACAGCTCTGTGCTCGTGTGAGATGGGCCTGTGTGCATCACCCACAGCTTCCCCTGCAGGGGACACCCATCCACTCTTTACAGGAACAGCAAGCAGACCAGAAAAAGCTTCTTTTTCAAAACTAGATAGAAAACAGGGTATCACAGAGTCACAGCATCATTAAGGTTGAAGAAGAGCTCCCACTACCACTAAACAATAGCACCCAGGGCCATGCATGAATTGTTTGCTTGTTTTTTTAGAAGAAAACCCATAAAGATGAGAAGGAATGCAGTTGGCTGAACTTGGGAGTATTCACAGGGAGAAAGTGACATCCAAGCCAGACCTGGGTCTCCCACCTCCACACTACATTTTTATGCTTGACTGCATGATTCCTGTCTCATCTTCATTAAAAAACACTACACAGATGCAAAAAGAAACTTTATGGCAGTGAAGGCCTACTAAACAAACCAGCATTACTTGAAGTATGATGTTTGAAATCCATTAATATGAATTATTAATTCCAGTAGGAATGTTCAATTTGAGCACAAGCTGTCTGCTTTATAGACATGTCAGAGAAATAGAAGGGAATATTTGAAAATCTGGAGGTGCTTATACAGTAGTGAACACCAGGCTGAGATATTTCTTTGCTCAACGTGATTTAATCTGTGGTACAGGATGCAGCAGAAAGCAGGGCTGTCTATGTTCAAGATAAGGACAAGCTCAGAAAGGGTAATAAAAAGTGATGTTAAAGGCCATAGTGATGCAAGGCACCAGTAAAGCCATTAGCAACCCCAGGCTGATAAAGCTCAGCCAGAGGAAGGACAACACTGCCCTTGCCATGCTTCCAACCTTCCACTTCTTGCCTCTGTTACTGATGGGTCCCAACTAAATGAAACTCCAGCCCATCCCAGTCTGGCTATTCTAATGATTTACTTTTCTCCACTGACAACAATCCTGCCTCCCTCTAAGGCACCTACTTTTAAGATGGTGCATCTATTAATATCCATACCCAAACTGAAGTTAGTAATACACAATTCCTGCTACCAATAGATCTTTCTTAAGGCCTACACAGCTCTGGTCAACACTGGAGTTAGTAAACAACAAAACTTCAATTATTAAAAAAATGCAGGAGTGTAAGGGCTTAGTAAACCAGTTTGTCTTCATGCTCATAGCAAGTTTGCTTGTACTGAGTCCAAAAAAGCAGTTCTGGGAAACATTCATAATCAAAGAATTACATTTCACTTATCCAAATTATCAATGGCATGCTTTTTCAAAATAACAAAAGCACAAATGCAAAACATGACTAGCTGAACAGAAAACCAGTTTTCTCCCCTATTTACAACACCAACCAGACATACCTTCTGGATATCTGTTATGTCCGACAGCTTTATAACTTTATTTCTTTTTGATGAGCCAGATTTTGAGCTTTCAAAGCACAAGTAACTGAAAACAAGAAAAGAAAATGCTCATTTTGATACAGTGTTTTAAAATAAATTTCTCAAATATCCTCTTGTCTCTTCTGAAGTTTGAAATCTCACAGGTCAAAATAACCTTCAAAATAAAAGAAAGACGTTCAGTTACAGCTTCTAATTTAGTGCAAAAATTTATGGCTGGTCTATCTGAAAGCCCAGAACATACAGTATGCATACACACACAAAAATTCTTGTATTTATATTACTGCACTGAATGGTTAAACCTGACAAGCATTTTAAAGACACACAAGGGACATATATCCTTAAACAGCTGAAATAGCAACTCTCAAAAGGCTTATACCTCTTTCACCATCCTAAAAGAAGATTAATGAGAAACACTGTGTTAGTTTCATGTTATTGTGCTGCAGACAAAAGCTCAGATTTCTAAACACTGGAGAGTGGCCTCCATCACTAGGTGACATTGCATACAGATGAGCTTTACTTCCTTTCATTACACTCCAAAGGAATTTCAGTGCAAGAACCAAACAGTAATGACCACAGTTATTCAGCCCTGGGAGGCAAGTAAGGAAATTTTTAAAAATCCACTCACCCATAAAAATTTGAAACCAAGGCCTAATTTTCAGTTTTCTTTTTCGTTGCTATCTTTTAAAGTAAGCTATACATTCAGCTTGCTTAAAAATAACCCCAAACTAAGAATATTTGTCAAACAGCTGTTGATCACAATTTTCAAAGTACACTTAGGTTTTAGGTTTCTTTTCTAGTATCTATACAGTTAATATGTTATCCACATGAAGAACTGCAGCTAATAACAGCTGTCTATATAGAGCTACTTTGCATTCCTATGCAAGCACTGGTTCCAAGGCAAAATCTTTTAAGTCTGTTAAGCACAGCCACACAGCAGGTTCAGCTCTTCCTCTCCTATGATGCTTCCTTGAGGTTGCAAAGCACCTTGAAATGGCATTTTTGTTTCAAAACACTATTAAGAGATCCTTTTTTAGATTCCAACACTTTAATGTCTCGAATTTCCCTCCTGGAGTGCAATGACTCACTTTTCTGTGACATAAAGAACTCCATTCCTGATGTAGTCTGTAGGCATCTTCCGATCTCTGTTGATCAAGCAACACCGCCAGCCATTTTCACACACTGAAAAAGTTGTAACAAGAAATCTTGCTTTAAGAAAAAGAAAGAGAGACTGGCACTATCCCCAACAGTTTCCTTATACAATAGAAAACACTGAATATTAAACTTTAGATACTTAAAAGTGCTTAGAAAGAAAAGCCTAAATCAGGTGTTCTAGACATCATAACATCTGTTTTAACATCCGTTTTGAAAAAAAAAAAGGAAGAAACAACCCAAAATAAAAACCACCCACACAATTATTCCCTTTAACTTGCCTACTGTATTTGCATAACCATAAAAGGCACACCAGGCTGTTTAATCTTTCAAAGAGCTGCCAGGATATGGAATGAAAGAGACCATCTCCATTCATCCTAATTTAAAGCAAGACTTTTAAATCAAAAGCTTACACCTATACAATGCACATAAAAGGAATTAAACTTTAAACTATCCTTGGCTTTTTACAAAATATCCTACTAATACAGCCTTCCTGTAGCATCATACCTGGCAAAGGACGTTCATTCTCTGGCAGGTTAAAAATTTCATGGAAATTTCCTCTCTTGGTGGTATGAAAACGACTTGTGTCTTCATCTTTGCTTATTCCAGTTGGGGCACTTGAGCCCACATAAATCCTGGAGGCTGCTGTTTGAATCTGCAGAAAAAGAAACATGGTTCCAAAGTCTGAGCAGCAACA
The DNA here is from genome assembly GCA_026413545.1 of Cichladusa arquata. NCBI lineage: Eukaryota > Metazoa > Chordata > Aves > Passeriformes > Muscicapidae > Cichladusa > Cichladusa arquata. The sequence goes on along the minus strand of JAOTQP010000870.1, from coordinate 15,006,556 downwards.
TTTAAGCTACACTCTTAAAAAAAAATTAGCTAGCTACTCTTTCTAAAACAAACAAACAAAAAAACTATAATGCAACAATTTTCATTAACTACTTCCATAAATTAACTTTGGACTTCTGCACTATGCTGCTGCTAGAGCACAAGCCTCTAATATGGTACCTGAACATAACCTTTCCATGTGCTGCCCTTTGATGGGCACACTTTGCTGGGGTGAAGCACATGGTACTAAATGCACCTACCTTAAAAGACCATTTTTTTACAGTAAAGGCTATGTCTTATTAGATACAGCTAAGTCACTGCAAACAGCTCCCATGGTTGTAACTATTGGGACTACCAAGACAATGTATTATCATTACTTGGCTTGTCTTCAAGAGATAAACAAAGTATTACTGCACAAAGTTCAAAAAGAAAAAAGAGGGAAAAAAGCGCCACACAGAACTGCATAAGCTCATTATGAATACAAATGCTGAAAATGAAAGGAAGTTTTCCACACTATGATCCATACCTTTTCATGCCCTGACAGCTAGCAGGAAAAGAAACAAATACACAAATGTGACAGTGAAAAAAGAAAAAAAAGTGAAATCTATTTAACAGTATAATACACAGAATAAAACATGAACTGAGTGTCACTGCAAGATCTTGCTCACAAATCAAGAGACTACGCACAATGAATGCAATTAAAAAAGAGTTATGAGTGGTTAGAGCACACCAGTTCCATTTTTTCAGGTTGCATTAGAACCATTGATCTTTCCTGTGCTTTGAAGCTGCACTGGATTTTGAGAGTCTTGACACATAAAACAAAATCTGAGTGGCTGTCAGCATCCTTGGGAGGAAACAAGGTAGTATAGAAACCAAAGTACTTGAGTAAAATCTACTTTTAAACAGAGCTCCTGAAGCACTGGAGGCTGCCCTGGCAACAAGCCTTGTCTCTGGAAGGACAGCAGGCAATTTCCTTCGGAAAGCTTGCCTGAACTTTCATTTTCACCTTGGTGGGGCACCAAGATTCCAAAAGCTGGCACTAGCAGCTCTGTTCTCAGCCCTACCAGGCACATGCAGTTAAACACCTGGCACACTGACAGCATGGAAGCTCAGGACTTAGCTCTTTTTCTGTAAAGGCCAACCAGCCCTCAGCTGCTTTTTTTGTTACTTTGCACAAAATTGGCAGCATTCAACACTTCACAGGATTTACAGACTAAGAGAAGACATCTAAAGCAAAACATGTGAAAACATGAAAACACGTGAACTGCAATTGCTAACTAGAAACTAGAATGACAGAACAGGTACAGCCATCCACCTTTTTAGGGTACCTACAAGACAATGATAGCTCAGGGGAAAAAATGTAAGTTAACATGGAAAGCAAATGGCTGATGGGAACTAATATTACATCACTTCTGCGGTGCTGAGTTCCTGGAACCAAGGAAAAATCACAGCTTTTTCAACAATCGGTGTGCAGCTAAAGATCAAAAGTATTTTATGAAGGCCTTTGCTATTTGGCAAAGCTATTTGGCTGCACATGCACACAACCAGGTGAAGTGCCATGGCCCAAAACATAAAAATGATCAGAGCAACAGATCTAAAGTTCTCTGTGCTGGAATAAGGACTACTTCTGATCTCTGCTACATTGTCTCCTACCTACCTCTTATATAAAGAGATTAAAAAATAGAGTTTAAACTTCAGTACCATTACCCATCTGGTGGCTAAAATGTGAGTAGTTCTGCCCTTACTTCTAGCCCTGCCTAACACATGCAAATGTTTCTTCTTGCCACTCAGGCTTGAGACAACCAATGGTCAATTACTAGGAGAAAAGAATTTTGATAAGCTGTAAACCTAACTGGAAGTGATTTGATTTGGAATGCTGGAAGAGTCCTGATTGTCTAAAAGCATCACCAACAATCTGGAGGTATTCCTTTCCACTTGATCTGTCATCAGCTTTTGACATACGACCTTTACCCATCAGATACTGTTGTCAGGACTGTTCTCTAAGGACACAAGGTCAGAGTGGTGGTACAGGCAATTAATATTGCATTGTGTCTAAGCTTACTCTGTCTTGTACACTGTCTAATGATAAGAAGCCAAAGCAAATGCACACATGCTGGCACTACATGCTTTTAGGCTCTGCTTTTTCTACGGAAAACTCTTTTTTGATTTGTACCTTTTAGTACAAAAACCTATTTTTTGCACTGTGAGGTTTGAAATCTCTCAAGAGGTAAGAAAGTTTCTCTAAAACTACTGAGATCAAGTTAAAGTTTTCAAAGACATTTGGAAGCAGACAGTGCAGTTCTGCACATCCTTCCCAGGAAGACAAGCCAAGGCCACCAAGCCAGACCCAGTAGTACAAAAACCCTGTCTCTACTTGCAAAACTAAAGCCATGAAGAAAAGCCAAAAGGAATAATTACTTTTTAAGTTTATGGACTCAAGTTCAGCAGTTCAGAATCTTTCCACCTTTAAGGCAGATTAGAGAGACCCAGCAAGATGATGTCACAACTACCATAACATGTGAAAGATAACCTGTAAGTGTGAGAAGCACAGAAGATTTTAAAATCATCTTCTGCAAGCAAGAGAAATACAGGCCATGGTTGGCTTCATCCAAGGGCTTATTGACCCATCTCATCCCTTGGAAAACATGAACAGAAGACTCACTTTCTGTAATAGATTGTCCTTGTTCACTTCCTTCCAAAATACCCAATTGTGCTGCAGTTATTTTACCACCCTCTGCTCCACCACCACCTGAAGTCCCAGATTTCTTCTTAACAACTGAGGGTTCATGTGCTTATCCCTTTTCTTCTCCAGTTGTATACCCAGGTTGAATTACTGCTCAGTACTGTGCATTTCAGACAGTACTCAGAAACTCCATGGATGCAATTAGATACTGTGCTAAGAGGCATTAAACAAATGCTAAAATAGGATTAGGCTTGAGATTTATTGCAACTATTTCAATTTTAAAACTAATAAACATTGACAAATCCAGGGATATGGAAAACCCTGACTCAGTTACCATGTCAGGCCCCAAAAGAATTTACTAAGAAGCACAAAACGCAATACTTAGTGATTTAACTATGACATTTTAACAAAAAGAAAACGTAGTGTTGGAGTACAAACATGGTGAAGTCATTGATCACCAAAAAGGTCACCTAATACAAATAACCACGAGACATAACGTCTAAATATGCAAACTACCTTCCTACCTTTGTTAATGATTATCCCATTAGTAAGCTGCATATTACACTGAAGACTTCATCTATTTTTTAACTAACTGCACTTCAATTTACCAAAGTATGTGAATTTCCACTGAAAAAGAATGTCTAAGAATAGAGAAGTGGATATAAAAAGACTGTATTTGACCACAGAATTACACAGAACGTATGTTAAAGAAAATGGTATGAATATGGATGGTGTTATATTTGTGTGTTTAGCTTCATGATTCACAGTATATCTATACATACACACACATTTTTGGTAACTAATTCCTTTCATACAAGAAACAGAATTCATAGAAGAACTGTGAATCTTGAAAATAATAAAAAAATTGATATTACAATCAATTAACATTGATTGTAAGGATTTAATTAACCTTCTCTTTAATGTGCTCTAGTCACTGGAGAAAAGCAAAAGGGAGAAAGGGATCTGATTTTCAGAGGCTGAGAACACAGGAACAAAAAGATTCATTACCCTTACCCGTCTCGACACTGTAGCATTAGATCTTTCTTTGAGCTGAGGATCTGTCAGGAGACTTATCCAGATGATATAAGGAGTATCATACTTAGCTCTTAGTCTGGGGCATCGCTTGAAGATAAAATCAATAAGGAAAAACTTGATTCCAGCATAGAGTCCTGAAAAAAAAGGTCACTTCAGTTTGAATGCTGAAGAGGCATTAAGGACATCACTGTTTTAAACATATTTTTGAAGTTCACAAATGAAACTGAATTCCGTCTATTTAGTCACAGGGTTAAAACCATTCTCCTGGGTTTGATATTTTAATTCTTCTTGCAACACCAGAAAATTATTTTTCTTTCCTTCCCATCCCCAGTTCTTTTAAATATTTACACAGCCACTATTATGCAGAAGAAGATTTGAATAATTCAAACATATGTTCCTTATTACCAGAAGCATTCTGAAAACATGATATACTACCAAAACAAAAAGCACAGCAGAGCATTCAGCTATGCAGCTCCTGCAAGAATTTTAATGGCAACAGAGGGCTCTCACGTACTACATAAAACTCTATCTTCCAGTCCCAACTCTGTTCTCATACAAGTTAGTTCCTTGTGTTCTGCCATTCAAAATGGGCTTAAAATACTCTCTCAAAACTTCACTGAGTGCAATTCAGATCTCCTAAGAGTCAGACAATTATTCCTCACACATCTAAATTCAAATGCTCTGTCAAACAAACCTAAATTTATGTTCAAGCTAACAAAATTTGAAGTTCAGTGCCACTAAAAGTAATACTCATTTGATTATATCATTACTTTAATGAAAAAAATAAGAGTTCTTGGTTCACAGTACAGGGAAAAAGAGTACAGTAAAAGGAGTCCCATGATGCAGTGAGAACCCTTTTCCCAATTCCCAGTTGAGACTGAGTATCTGTAACAGACCTACAGTAGTATGTTCATTTTGTCCAGCCCATCCTCCAAAGTCTTACCAGGAATTCCACTAACTCTTTTATTTTTTCCTACATTGCCATTTTCATGCCTCCCGTGTCATGCCACATATCTCATTTACAAGGATCTATGAGCAAAAAAGCCTCAACATAGAGGATTTTCCAGAAGCCTCATAGCTGACAGTCTGAGTTCTGCTAACAGCTCATCATCGACTTCTCCTCTTCAAGAAGCAAAAGCATTATCCAGTCTTTCTGTATTACATACTGAGGTGATTTTCAAAATGGTCATGACAAATGATGCCAAGCACAATGAAAATACTTTAAAACATTGCATGATTTATTAATGCAGGTTTTCTCTCTTAAACTCTAAAATTCCGCTTCTAAAGATCATGTAAGTTTTAACCATTAAGTCTAGACTGTAATAGGTGAATTATTTATTGTGTTTACCCAATGCAAGCCCAAGAATCTTGTAGGGCAAAAAGCAGGATGCAATAAAAGCTGCCCACAGAGCAATGTAGAGTTTCTGTGTTAGTTCTGGCTGGACCCACATGAACAAGCTGAAAACAAAAAAGCAAAATTTTATTACCAGTGTTACAGATATTGGTCAAGTCTTGTTTTAAACGGGAAGAAAATCTCACATCAGATAACTTACTTTTTAAATTTTTCCAGTATGTCTGCCATCTTGCCAAAAAGGTTCTGCATAAGAAGCAAGAGAATTAAAACCAAGTCCTGCATTATTTGAGGATTTAATAATAAAAACAAATAGATTTCTGACTTTGTTGGTAAGCAATTTCCATAAGTGATTTGTTAAAACTAAGTTTTAGCCATTTATATACTTCACAACTGAGTAAATACAGAACAGAATAGCAATACTTGACTTCCATCTCATTTAACCTTGTTCCATGACTTGTGATTATTACAAGTGAAGAAGCTATGTGATCCCACTGTCATGACTGGAAAGCATTTTCATTACTGCAAAAATTTTAAATTAAGCTGTCAATATAAGAGTAAAGAACTTCTATTAGTAGGTAACAAAATTTCAGGAAGTGGTAACTGAGTCCATCAAAAGAACTACCAGCTTTTTGGAAACAGACCATTATCAGGTTTTATAATAAACCACTGGAGACAGCAGATTTCAATAAATTCCAACAAATGGGGATGCAACTGACCCCTGCTCAGAAGTCAGGCCACACTCTCTGACCAATCCTTACAGTCAGAGCACCTGAAAATTTCACTTTCCCAATGAATTGCCAAAGGTGTTCATATAAACATAGGCACCACCCCAGCAGAAGGAAGGAGCTGAGCATTCAAGCTAGCAAGGGAAGGTTAAACCCCTTTGACAGCAGTACATCACCAGGCACAGCACAAGGCTGCAGCTCAACTGGACAGTGCAGTCACTCAGCTGCTACCTCATCCAGCTCGTGGAGCTGGGAGAAAACCTTCCTTCAGCCTCTCCAACACCAGCAGATTTCAAGGCTTGGAGGGGGTGGGTTTTTTTAAAACAGGCTATTTTAGAGATGCAGTGCAAACTGTTGAATTAACATAGCTAAACAGACTACAACCTTCAGCTAAATTTTAAAGGAACAGAGTCTCCTACATCAGTTTTATCACTAACAGATTTGGGATACGGATCCACACTCCAGTACATTTTTAAGATTCGCCACCCAATCCACATTATCAGAAGCTTACATGCATATATAAGGTACAAAACTGTGAGAAGTTGTTTCTGTTCCCCTCCAAAGCTTACTCAGAGCTGCAGTCAGAGAACCTCAACCCATCATGCCATTTTCCAGGAATCTTACTGAGATCTCCACTGCTCATAGGTAAAGTTCTCTTTCAAGAAAAGTATTTCTTCCTAAACATTTGTTTTCACATGCTGCATAACCTCCTTTGACTACTTGGACTACGAAGCCCCTTGTTTCTAAGGAGGCAGCAGGAGAGCAGCACAGTACCTGTGCCTTCTGAGCCACGTCCAGAACAAGCTGAAACTTTTCAGACACGGTCAGGTCCTCTTTTGGGTGCTCCTTAGGCAAAAAAAGAGACAATCCAATGATTTGCAGCTCAGATAAAACGTGTTTTACAAAACTTATCAGAACAAGGTGACCACTCAACATTCCTGGCAATACTCATCTCACTTTTAATAGTCTCCACATTTACCATTTTCCTCCCTTGTTTCAGATCTACTTTTTATGTCTTTCATTGTTGGTTATTTTTAGTTTTCAATGCTTTGGGGGGGCTCAGGAGAGACTTTATCATCCTCTACAACTATCTGAAAGAAGGCTGTAATGAGGTGGGGGTCAGTCTTCTCTCCCAGGTAACACGTGACAGATCAAGAGGAAATTACCTCAAACTTTGCCAGGGAAGATGCAGATTGGCTATTCAGAAAAAAATTGTTCATTAAAAGGGTTGTCAAGCCTTAAAACAGGCTGCCCAGGGAAGTGGAGTCACTATCCCTGGAAGTATTTAGATGACACTTAGATGTGTCACTTATGGACATGTACTCACACCTAGAGATGGGGCTGGCAATGCTAAACTAACAGACGGACTTAAAGAAAACAGAATGCAAGACTTCTTGAAGATCCCACCGGACCTAATTTGTCCCAAGCTGATAAAGAAAAAAATGCAGTATCTTCACTTGCTTGCTCTTCCTTCCTTTCCAACTACCCACACAAACACAGAGGAAGGTTTAAAGGTGCAACTTTTTTGCAGGCATACAGGAAAAGCTGATCAAAGACCTACCATGTGTTCAGAAACTTCAGGCACAATGCTCCACTGTATTCTCCAACCCCTAGAAACGATGGAAACAGTTAAAGAGAGCAATAACTCCATCCATCAACACAGATTATTTGTAAAAGGTTAAAAAGTAGCTTTCTGCAATAAGCATTTATGGCTTAACAGTAAATAATATAATCCCCAAATTAATGAATAACCCACAACATAACAGAAGTACAAGTGGCCAACAACAGCCAGCTTTAAAATTGTTATTTAACTAGATACAGAATAGAATCACTGCTTGTGGGTTTTACAACAAAAGTTAATGGTGTGCATGCACCAAAGGATTAGGAATATTTTTCAGTATTTTTATTTTTTCATGTGAAGAAAATTACATCAAATTATTCAAAAGCCTATTTGCCACAAGAAATTTCCAGGGAATACAATGTCAAATAGAAAGTATTAATTAAGAAGTCAGAAAATTATTTTACAATATGCACATTAAGGTCACTCTACACCATTTTAAGGTGCATTTAGAAAAAAACCTTCAGACTTAATTTTCAAAAGAGATTGAATTTACAAATGGAAGATACTTTGGATAAAGTATGTCAAGAGCTATGGAAAAAGGCAAAACTTCCACTTTAGGCCTAAGTGAACCTTCTCTCCTGGAAAAAACAGCAAGCTTCAATAGTGAAGGTGATGTCCCTCAAGTACTCTAAACATCACAGAATTAGAATTATTAGAATTTTAGTGTACCAAGAGATTTGTCAGACAGCATGCAAAATTACTTATGATAACCCAAGCCAAAGGATACAAAGATAATTCCCAATAATTTTAAAAGATTATAGAAACTGAGCAATGACACTAAGGATATTTGAGTTTGAATTTCACTGTGTTAAATGTACCTCAAAATATTAGAAAAGGTAGCAGTTTTACAACTCAGTGCAAGAATAACAAAACATCTTTCAAACAAAGCATTACTTAAGAGAGTAAGCTAGTATTTATGCAAATACCTGGCTATGAGGTAATTTAGGGATAACCTCAAAATTGCTAAAAATAAGAACATAGGAATGGCCCAGCCATGCCATACAGCATTGATGTAAATCTGCAGATTAAGAAGAAAAAACAGAGATGTGGATTACAAACTGGGGTACAGTGAATTACATGAAATACCACTTCCCACTGTGCTGTTGGGCTCAGAATCATGCATTTCATACTTTTAAAAATTAATAAATTTTAGCCACTCCATGACTGACACTGGCCCTGCACTCAGGAACGCAAAATCAAAACTAAGAATGAACCAAATCTCCAGCCAAAGAGACGACACTTAACTAGTTCTCAGCTGCCTCAGAGAGAGTATTGAGTATCTTCAACACTACAATTACTTGAAGGGGTAGGAGGCAAAAAAAAAAAAAAAAAAAAACGGGAGGTAAACCCTCAAATCTGTGAATCTGCTACGTAACCATGACTGGTCAGCAATGGTATAGAAGCCATGGTATAAAGAGGAGTTATAGCAATTAGCCCCATACTAGGCAACAGGATAAACCCTCACTTTATTATTTCAGGTCAATTAAACCCCAGATTTTTACCAAGACTAAAACGATTGCAAGAAAATAGGTTTTATTTTATGTAAAAAGTACAAACACAAAGAGCTTCAAAAGGTATTCTGTTCCCAGCTTCTGAAAGCAGAGACTACAGTCTCTCTGAGACTCTCTAGGGTTTTTACTGATAACCCTGAAATGAAACATTGCTCTGGCTCCCAGGTCCCAGAGCTTTCAAAAAAAACAGCTCAAGATTCTTCTTTCAGTTTTTATCTGAAAAATGGGCTTACCAGGTGAGGCAAGAAAAAAAATCAGCAGATATGGTGAAGGGACAGACAGAGGGCACTGGGAGGGAAGTCTCCTCCTCAATATTCCTTCAGCTGTGCCATGCAAAATAGCGTAAGCTCTATAACTTACAGGGAGGTATTACTTAATAAAAAGATGTGTGGCATTTTCTCTACATAGCTATTGGTAATTCCTTTGACAGAAATTCATTTCATATATACTGTGACCAAAAGAATTTAGGTAATTTAATTAACAATAGGAGGAAGGAAAACAAATCAAAACTCCACTAGATATTTAAGTCTCTTTGCAGTATCCAAATCTCATTAAGAGAGCATAGAAATGTTTGAACTTAGCCCACAGACCTGATGTTTGCACACTGAATCCTACTGAAATCAAGGCATTTTGCCTCTCATCAGTATGATCCTAACAAATGGCAAAGAGCCCTGTCGGGGACAATAGCTTCTCATCAAATGTAACCACTATCAGCATTTCCATCAAATCACTATCAGTATAGCCACTATCAGCATTTCAGCCCCAGACAAGAAGAAAGAAGTAACCACTCAACTAGCAGGACTGGGAGATGAGAAACAAGAAAGGAGTGAACAATACCCAGACAGTTCTAAGTTATTTTAACAATTACAGAACTATGCTACAAGAGACTCAGGAACCACAATTTAACTGGTTTTATATATAACGGAAGTGACCACTACTGGCATTTTGTGTCAAATGAAATTACACTACTTGATTTGACTTGAACTGTAGCACAATCCCTACTCAGATATGGCAGTGTCAATGAATTGCAGAAAATAATGTATTTTTTCAAGTTCTTACTACTCCTGGAGGAGTAGGATAACTTACAATAAAGGCAATAGCAGAAGTGTAGATAGAATACCAGTCTAATAAGGCAGAAAGATTCTTCACAAAATTTGTAACAGGTTTGGCACCTCTCTCTAAACGGAAATTGAGAAAAAACACAACGTTAGAATTAGCTGGCAGTGGTTAAATCACTTGTAAATTACAAACAAATTAGAAAACCATAGGAATATTCACATGTAATGATAAAAAGGTTTATCCAAGCGAAAAAAAAATAAACTCACCAAAGTAGCTGAACAATTACAGAATGCATTTCCAAAAACTAAAGTGTTACCCAAGACATGTCTAAAGAGTTACCAAATATTACGTCTAAACTCTTAGGTATAGAGACACAGGGTGTCACAAAGGAAAAAAATAAACCAACATCCTTTGTAAGGGTACCCAGGATGCTAAAAGCATCCATAAACTCAGTTATGTCCATATTACCCCAAAGACCACAGTACAAGTCAGTTTGTCTCACTGTAAAACAATGTACATTAACCTGACTGAACTACAAGCCAACAAGGAACAACCTAGAATCACAGAATCATTTAGATGGGAAAAGATTGCATTCAACCATTAACCCAGCACTGCCAAATCCACCACTAAACCATGTCCCTAAATTATTTTCTCTGCAGAGCCTTCCTACCCACCATCAGATCAACACTCCTATCCAACTTGGTGTAATCTGCAAATTGCCAGGGAGCACTCCATCCTGCTGCCACATCATTGATAAAGATATTAAGCAGAACAGACCCCAATGCTGAGCCCTGGGGAACACCACTTGTGACCAGGTGGGTGTAGCTCCATCCCCCACCCCTCTCTGGGCCTGGCCATCAGCCAGTTTTCCACCCAGCAAAGCATACACCTGTCCAAGCCATGACCAGCCACTTTCTTCAGGAGAATGCTGTGGGAAACAGCATCAAAGGCTTTACTACAGCCTAGGTAGACAATACCCAGAGCCCTTGCCTCCCTTGCTGCTGCTTCACCAGCTAGCCTAAAGCCAGGCTAGACCTTGGGAGGACTCTACCCATTGACAGCACTTTGCTGCTTACTCTTCCTAAGCCAGGCAACCCAGCACATGACTCCCTGAAGAAGGCTGTCTCCCACCTCTGCAGACATCTGGTCTTGCTGTCACTGCATGGGAGACTGATCTGTGCTGGGACAGGCCCACACACAGACACACCCAGCCAGCAAGAGCAAGAGGAGCCCTTCCTCAGCTCCCTAAAACACCTTTACCCTCTACACTCTCACTGCTTGGGCAAATGAGCTAGGGAACACAAGGAAACAGGAGAGGGCTGCTGCAAGACCACCTCTGTTGGACCACACCAGTTCTGCCCTTCCTGATGAGAAGAATGATGATACCTCCAGCACAGAGAGTCTCAGAAGCTCTCACTCTCTTTTGCAGTAGAACTCACAACTCACAACAGAACTCAAGTCTTTCTTCAAGAGAGCCTCTGACTTGCTGTCCTAGTTTGTTTGGCTTGAAACTCAGCTATCCTAAACACACTTCCTAAGTGAAATAATTAAGCAACTAGCACTAGATTTCTTTGAGCATCAGCAGCACAACCAAAGAAGCAGATGAAGTAAGTAGAGGGGCACACCCAAGGCACTGGAAGAGCTCATGGACTCAAGTGCTGCTTCATCTACTCTGCTCCAGCAGCCTACACCAAGCCCATAGAGAAGTTCAAGACTTGGAAATCACTGGTGACAACAATGCTCTGGAGAGCTCTGAGTCAGGCTCCTCAGACAACAGGGATCTAGATTTTGTGGCTAACCTAGTGGGAGTTAAGAACCACCCAAAGCTTAATAGTGTTCTTTAAAAGGTATTCTGAAGGCAGTGCATGTACACCACTGACAAGTCACAGGTATTCTCCCAAATGAAACCAGAACAAATACAGGGAATAAAATACTGCTAAGTACTTACTTAATCTTCTCATATTCTCAGTCAACCTGAAAAATAATAGATAAAAGCAACTTGTTAAATAGACAACTAGTGCACACTTGTGTATATTGGATTCCTGAAATACCCTTCACAGTTATAAACTATATGTGCATAAAGCTTAATTCTTGACTGTTACTAAAGGTGTTTCTAGTAACTAATATAGTCTACCTAGCATCAGACTGAAAACTGAAGTTTAAAAGTTCTCCAGCCTAACTAAGACTTTGTTCACAGTTTCTGGGAGGCATATGACAAAACCTGGTAAATAATACAAGTCTTATTTTATTGCAAACAGCAGATAAACTTAAAATCTAATGTTTTGCCCAAAGGAGTCACAAAACTTTTGAGGTAGTTCTGTACTTTTGGTGTCATTATTTGTTATTGAAACACTTGCTCAAACCATACAAAAGGTTGGTTAAAAAGAAAACAAAAAGAGAGAAAAAAAACAACTTGTAAAGGCACCAACAATTTCTGACAATGGGATTTACCTTCTAGCACTAAGTGGCTCTTCTGTTTCCACTGTATTCTCTTCTGGCTGAAATCTGAAGTCCTCAACATACTCCCCAAATTTGTCACCAAACCACTTCTGGAGTCTTGAAGAGACTGTGTGACTACTCTTATCTATAAAAGAGAAGCACTAAGTATTAGGATAATGCTAGAAGACATCTTTATCCAATGCCAGCCCCTGTTCTCACACACTGTGCTTCATTGGAAGCACTCTGCACAGCTTCCCTGTCCTTCACCAACACTCTTTGTGGAAACTTGCAATTTACTTTCTGCCATTGCACAGAACCCTCAACTGCATTAAATTGGTAAAATAAGACTAAAGGTGACTCCTGCATTGCTTTTAGGACAGTACATGGAAGCATCTTATTACCCAAAATACAAAGAGTAAAACATCCTAACAAACAATAATTTTTAGCAAACACAGTAAAAACATTTTCTGGTTAAGAGACTTCTGTAAGCAAAAGACTGACCTAAATCTCAGTGCTCCCTGTTGTGCTGAAGGGTCACCCTGAGAAAAGCAAGTGCAAATCAAAACACTCCTGGGCACAGAGCTGGACAACCACCTTGTAGCCACAGTGATTTGACAGGAAAGGGAGGTGGAAGCACAAGCAAGATTCTGCTAGAGGCATTTTTACTTCCACTTTCCAACCACTGATAGTTTACAAAGATTGTGCCTGTGTGTCTTTATAGAGCTATACAAAAAAAACCATGCAGTTTCTTTTTTTCTAAAGTCAGCCTTCAGAAATTATGCTACATATGCCACTTCCTATATATGGAATATACAGTCATAATACTACCTGGGAACAAATAATTATACAACAAAATAATGAAGTGATGCACACTTTCTGTGCGTCAGTTTTAGTGGAAAAACACAACATAATATAGGGGTACGCGGAAATATCATCAGGGTAAAAGCATTAATGCATGGCAAGTGAGAACAAAACAATCACCTGTAGCTCACAAAATTGTGGTCTAGAAGGAACAGATAATTTGGAAACATAGCTCAATACAGCAATGTCACAGAGAGGATACTGGTCATAATTAGTCCAGGACTGAATTTAGTACAGAACTCCATGAAATTAATGTATGATTAAACAGAGGCACGAAAGATTAATCAGCCAATTACAACAGCAAAAATGATGCATTTAAGGTCACAAAAAAAAGCCACTGGTGCTCAGAAAATAGAATCAAACTATTTATTAACGATTTACAATGAAATCTAGAAAAACAAGGAATCTAGTGACTTTTTACAGCTAAGAAAACACTTCCATTTGAGAATAAAAATAGCAAGTAGCTTCCCACACACTAATACTTCAGAAAGTACTGAGAAATAAATTTTGACAAGAGAAAAAAATGTCAGGTTGTAGTTTACATAACAGAAAGCAATGACACTATGGAAATACAGAAGGGGAAATTTCAGATTTAGTCCATAGATGTAAAAATTTAAGTCTCAATCACAAGGAAGGAAAGTAAAAATGTACTGAAAGACTGAGAATTTGACTGTTGCCTTAGTTCTTTTAGATATCAGTACATTACTGAATTCCTAATAAGCATCAGCTTGAAAAATGTAGGTGACAGTGTAGGTGTCCAAAAAATTAACAGCTCTTAAGCTTACTCCTTCTCCAGAATGTCTCTTCTTTTAGAGGAAGGAAGTAGTAATATGGTTAGTGGCATAACACTAATTGCAGAACTTCTGTAATTGAGAACAAAACAGACCATTTCTTCTATGTATTACACTTGATTTTCTGGTAAGTCAAGGATCAGCCAGGCATGAAAGAATGATGAACTGAGCCAATATGTTCCATTATATACCTAAAGGTCTCACAATATACAATAAATTCTTTGCTAAGGTATGCAAAGTCAACTACAAAAAATAAATGCAGAATCATGTTCAGAGAGAGAAGTTGCTTGAATTGCCACTCATATTCAGCTTCTTCAGAAGCAAGATTTGATCTTCTAAGGATCAAAAACAAAACAAAAAAAAAAAGGAAAAAAAATCCAATGGAACTGAAGTGCTGTTAGAGATCTGATCAAGCTCACCTGTTCCATTCGCTTGTGCCTGTGGCTTTGCAGGTTGCTGAGCTGCAGGCACCTCTTCTGCCCTACAAAGAAAACAATGTGAAATGTTACAGAGGAAGAATTTATTCCCTTTTAGGAAAAGGAAGCACCAGAACCTCCATGGTTTCCATAGCTGAGATTATACAATCATGACAAGAGAAAACACAGCTTATGCCCTTTCACAAGACTCAAAATATTCATTGCACTTAGGATCCTGGGAAATACATCCACTGCGAGGAGAGGTGTGGTTCAGCCACTCCTGTCACCAACAGCTCAATTTCATCTTACAGCTGCTCAACAACGTAGTATCAAATTTCTTGCATTATTTATTCCTTTGTGTGGTATATTCATTGCAATGCCTGCCAGGAAAACTCTTCAGAGCCATGACTTTTCCCACAGCAATAAACTAAAAGGGATTCCATATCACAAGTTGTTAACCACCGCAGTAGAGCAAAACCACAATTTAATGCACAAATCTTGAATTCTGCCATCACTACTAGGGTCAAACACCACTCCACAAGAGGAACAAGTGTTAAGAATGATTTAAAATGTTATGTTGTAAATTCTCAAAATACACAGATCACAACCAATTTGAAAAATATCTTGAAAAACTGAAATAGCCTGAAAAACTGCAACAAAAATGTTCTACAAATATATGTCAAGTAGTAGGCATCATTGGTCTCACTTCTCAAAAGGAGTCAAGATCCATTTAAAGTGAACAGATTTTTTAAAACACAAATGCTTTTGGCATTCTGTACACGTGCAAGGCTTCAAATTACATTTGTACACAACCTCCAACTGCCAACCTGTCTTGAGAATACTTCAGGCTTCAGTCCCAAAGTCTTCAGTCATCCATGCAAATATCATACAGAAAGATTTTTCTAATGAAGCAAGAGTTTGACAACATAATACCAGCCACAGCAAGCTTTACTTGACAGGGAGCTGTATGATTGAAAAGATTACTTCTTGAAACAAAAAAGTGTCAGTTGTGCAATTTCATGATCACTCATTTATCAGGCAATGTAAGGACTTTCAAATGTTCCTTTCATCTTTTGCTCCTTGGGAAAGGAATCAAGTGAAACATGGTCAGCAAACGAAGAGCAAGAAGAGGGATTCCACTTCACTGGGCAGACTGCAGCAATACAGATACACAGCCCTCCCTCCTGCTGCTCCTCTAGAAAGGACATTAGGAAAAGATGTCGCTGTACTGGCTGCACATGGAAAAGGTCATTACTAATGTGTGCTGTCTCAATACTACCATACATTAATGAATATGATGGAGAAACTATGGAACCTGTTACCTCCCTCCCTTCCTAAGCATTCCCCATCCTTAATGAGCTTTCCACATCTTTGTTCATTTATAAAAAGAACATTTAGAAGCAATTTACTGATTTATGAATTACAGCTCGACATTTATTGGTGTTGATGAGCTGAGTTCAATGTTTTTTGCTTTGAAAGACACTTGCTTTCATAACTCGTCAGGACTTTTCCCTATGGCTGCTATATTTGCAGCAATTCTTCCTTTCAAAAGCCACCTGAAATGTCATCAGTTTATTTTCTTTAGCCATAGGAACTATATCATTCTTTGTTTAGCTTTAAGAACTTTGGTTCCTGTGCCATTTTCCTCCAGTTTCTATATAAACCATGGGTTCCTCACCTAAAAACTACTCCTGTCTTTGCATCTTCTCCCAACCTTGCATCTCCTCCATTTTCAGCTCTCAAAAGACAGACAGCAATAAACATGAGCAAATTTGCATCAAAAATTATACAGCGGTGTCTTTATTTCCTCTGTCAGCCACACATCAGATGGTTACACCATATAGTTGAGCATTTTCATCTGAAATCTGTCATTGGAACTGTGTTTCATTGAAGCTGAAGACATATTTAGGTGGAAAGGAGGTGGTCATTCACGAGCAGGCAGGAGCCAGTTACTCAACCCATTCCTGCTGTGTGGGGGCACAGCAGAAAAACTCCCATGGCAGAGCCAAGATGAGATCCCAGCACTGTCAGTTGTCAGTCTTCAGGCTGGGTCTTCCTTTGACATGCTGGGATGTATTTTCAGAAGCAGCACAGCGTCATTACTCCCCATGTTTCTCAGGCAAAAAGTCAAGAAAATCTCATCAAGAAGTAGTTCTGTACAGCAGCCTTACTGGGAGCACATGACAACTGGCCCTGGCCCTTCGTGGCACTCTTGCTTCATTTCTTTGGCAATGTCTTACTTGCCATCTGCCTGTTACTTCTTCCCCATGAAGAACCTGACCTTTACGAATCATCAGGTTAATGACAGCTCATTACTGCACCTGTGAATCAGGTTATAATTAGCCACTTCAGACAGATCCGGGACAGGAAGCTCAGAATTCATTGTTTGGGCTTGCACACCTACTGGGAAGTTCAATTCCAAAACCAGGTCATGTTGAACCATCCAGTTCACCAAGACCACTGACAGAGGGAAGAAATTATCTTTCCAAGTTTCTGAACCACTCTTCATGCCAGAGATTATTTAAAAGGCTGAAAAACATAAACAGTCCCCAGAACAGCACTGTGCTCCTATGTGGGCTTCCTAACTGCAGCCTGAACCTAAGAAAAGATGCTGCATTAATTCCTCTTGGACCACACTTTCCACCAAAAAAAGGGTCTAACTGGTAACACCAACACATCCCCAACACAAAACTAGGTCATCTTCATGCAACTAGAGATTGCAGCCATTTAAAGCACAGGCTGTTTGAAATGGGTAAGAGCAACCTCAGACAATGGAGGAGACAAATACAAACTGCCTTTTTTTGTCTCTCTCTCTTTTTTTTTTAATATACTGAGGTCAGGGAAGCATCAATATTCATGAATATTAGAGCTGTTCATGACCAGGACACGTGTACCACTCAAAAGCAACTAGCACACTCTGATGCAGTGCCCAATCAGTGCTGCCCCATGGAACAGCACCCAAGTGCTACTTATTTATTTGCAAGTTTAACACAAAAGTTAAGGGAACCTTGACACTGAAGGCCATTTCCCTTAAACATTTTTTGCTTGTGCATATTAGGCCCTGAATACAGCTGCAAGTTGAGATGTATGTGAATCAACAGACTCCCCCAAAAAACGGATGCAGACCAGAGCTGCTGGATACAACAGGTGCAGTCACTGCCATGATGTTTTCAGACATATTCAAAGCAATTTTCCCACAGGCTAACTCTAGTTCACAAGCAACTCACTACTAGTTTTTCAACTATTGTTGTAGAAGACACTCAAGGCTGTTAACAACTTTCCTACTGCTCAAAGCAACCTGAATATGTGTGTACTTCCATCAAAAGCACACTCCAACCTCAAACACGCAAAAATAAGCAGGTATTTTCTTAGCCTAGTTTAAAAACATATCTTTTAGGTATGCATGGCCTCTGAACCTGAAGAGCTGCTAAAAAACCAAGTTAAATAATTTTCATGTTTTCCATCTCCCTCCCATTAAAATACACCAAACATTTCAGAATGTTTGCTATTCTCATCCACAATGAAGGAACAGTGACTTATAGAAGCATTGTCTATTTGGTCCTTGTAAAAATAGCTCACAATGATACAAATAACAAGGTCTGCTGCATAAGTCACAGGCTGCTGCTAAGTGTTGTTGCAAAACTTTTTGTTATTTTTCTCTGCTGCGTGATTGTAGCCCATAATTTGCAAAATATAGCAGTAACAGCTCACACAAACTATTCCAGATTATTTATGCATCATTCTGCTCACAAAATGTCATAAGCTTCAGATGCCATACCAAATGCTGGGATGGTCTGAACTGTATCTGTGGAAAACTTCAGCTGAGGTCACTATATTTCTGAATAATCAGATATACAAACAATAAACACCATGACAAACAAAAGCACCAAAAATCCTCTTCTTCCATTCCACCCTCTTCCCTGTGCACAACTGTGACCTCAACAAAGGAAGCCCACGTCCTTCACTAGAAAAAAAACCTTGAGATTGTGAACTTGTTTTCTCCTTGCCAAACATTTTTCATCATGTTTTATATTGCTACATGTATTGATCTGCCTCACAAATACTTTTGAATACAGCAACTTTTAAAATAATTTTTCTTATACCACAGCATAGTTTGGTTTTCATTAGCAGTGTATTTCTGCAAGCAAAAAGAACAGAACATGCAAACCCCAGGCTTCAACTAAGTACCACAAAGCCCTACCAGGGGACATATGAATATCTATTTTAAAACTGCAAACAATTACCTTAGAAGCAGGGTGAATTTGACATAAGCAGATAGAACTTTCTGCAGTTACTATGCTTAATAAAATTAAATTTCCATCAGGCATAAATATGGCCTATTACACATTTGACTAAGTAAGCCAACATTTCACCGATAGTCTAATAAAAGTATTTTTAAATGTTCACAGTGAAGCGCAAAATACAGTAAGCAGTGAAGAATCTTACACAATGAAGCACAAGTTAAGGAAAAATCATGGACAAACAAATTTTTCCCCTCCTGGGTAGAAACCGAAAATTTTTCAAAGCCTTATTTTGACTTTATTTCGACTATATTTCAAAGCCTGTATTTTTTGTCACCTTACACATTCTGCCTGTCACAAAAAGGTTGAAAAAGTAGTAAGACTAGTTAAAGAAACACTTGGGTAGAGAGGATAATTGGCTAAACATAATCCCCAAGTGCAATATCCAGGCTGAGAGGACTAAGGTAATTCTTAAGATGGCACTCAGGGAGCCATGTCATCCTACCTTAATTTAGCAATGTCACTCTTGCCAGAGATTTGCTGCTGTCCACAATCCAACAAGGCACAGATGCTGACACAAATATTGATAAACAAAGACCTTCCAGCTATTTTCTCTGTGAAACCTGTACTCATAAGCTGCAGTGGGCCAGATCAGACTCTCAGTCGGCCTTGTTCTGAAACAGAGCAGGATGATGAGCACCTTCCTGCAGCAGAAGACAGCTCCTCATCCTCCTCCAGGACTCGCCATGAGTCTCCTTGCCTTAACATCAGTTTTGTCTACCAACAGCAGGAAACAAAGCTCATGCTCTGTACAGCTGTCACTGTGCCACTAGATACTCTCAGCACGGAACAGGAACAAGCTTCTCCTCCTCAAGTGTCTATCAGGTACACAGCCAGACCAATTTATTGCACAGGCAATAAAATGCACTCTCACAGCCCAGCTGTAAGAGCAACTTTAAAATGCCACTCAAAAATAGTCCAGATCAGATCAGTCTGGGCCACCATCCCATTTCACAGTTGTGGTGCTGGCTTGGGAACCAGACTCCTCCACAAGGACCTTCGAGAGCCCCTTCTGAGCTGACTTGGCAGCACAGCTCCAGACTTTGCACAGACCAACCAGTGATTGTGGAAAACCATCACAGTGAAATACCACCTAAAAAAATCCCACTGTAGTGGGTACTGAGAGTATAGGGAAGACCTAATCTATCTTTTATCTAAAGCCTTGGTGTACCAACACTCTGAATACTGTTCAAACTCTTAAAACAGTTAAAGAATGGAAACTGAATTGATGAAAGGGATGGAGTACTCTTAAAGAGACAGTGGGAAAGCTGGAACTCTTTAGTCTGGAGAGAATGTAAGAGAAGAAAGGACTCATTAAGGATGGCAAATAAACTGAATGCTGAACAGTAATTCACTGAATCTTACAATTCTGTAACTACAGGGCACTTCTTGAAACCACTATAAAATCTGTTAAAAAGGAAAGCAAATAAAATGCTTCTTTAGAGTTAAGAGGGGATTTCTGTAACGTATTGTCTCCACAGTTTCCAGTGGAAGACAGCTCCAGCAATTAATAGCGTTAAATTCATGGATAACAGGTCTGCAAACAGTGACTGAAGTGAAAGACAGCAATGTACCTTCTGACACCCATAAATGAAGTATGTGTGTATGCTTACAACGAGTGGTTGAGGGAACAGGGGGTGTTTAGCCTGGAGAAAAGGAGGCTCAGGGGAGATCTCACTGCTGTCTGTAACTGCCTGAAAGGAGGCTGTAGTGGGGGTCAGCCTCTTCTCCCAGGTAACAAGCTATAGGACAAGAAGAAATGACCTCAAGTTGCATTGGGGAGTTTTGGACTTGGTATTAGGGAAAATTCTTCCACCAGAAGGGCTCTCAAGCACTGGAACAGGCTACCAAGGGAATTGGTTGAGTCACCATCCCTGGAGGTATTTAAGAGACATGTAGATGTGGCCCTTGACTGCATGGTTTAGTGGGGGCCTAGGCAGTGCTGGGTTAATGGTTGGACTTGATGATCTTAAAGGTCTTTTCCAAACTAAATAATTCTATGATTCCACAGGAGCAGGAGGTAGACAGACAACAGAAAGAAACTAGGCCCAATGTTGCCTATAAATAGCTCCTATTTCCATTGCCACCAGCAGATGTAGACTGCTAGCCTGAGCAGAAAGGAATTTTTACACCTGAGTACAGAAGGAAGCAGGAGGCTGGGAAGTTTGCATGGCATTGGGAAACCACATAGCCAGGCAAAATGTTTTGCCTGTCTGCTCTTGCTTGTCACCTCTCAGTAAGTGGCAGTGCTCAGCATGTGATCACCAGCTCAGCCTGCACTATCTCCTGATGACAGCACTTGGTGGTGAGCCACAGATCCTGCTGCTCAGCTGAGTAATCTCAGCTACTGCTGGGGAAGATAAAACAGGCAGCTACCTACACAAGGGGTCTAGAACAACCAGGCCCCCAAGTAACTGCTATGGTCTTAAGATCTATGTAACTAAGCAGAGAACATCAAATGTAATGCTTTGCATCATCAAGATGGATGTCCTCGAGGCTGAAAGGACCAGGGACATGGGGAGGTGTTTCTATCTGTCATTGCAGTGGCAAGGAAGGCTCAAATTCCACTTACTCACATGCATTTAGGGCTTTGCTGTGGCACCGGGACACCCTTGCTGCTGCTACAATAGGAGTAACAGGACTGGGCAGTCTGGAGAAGACACAGGTTTTGAGAAGAATAACCATATGCAATGGCATGGCAAAGGCCCTGGCATGCAGTAGATCCAGCCAGGCAAGATCCCAGAGGGAGGGCATCAGAAGAGATGAAATGAGGAATATCTCAACTAGAAAGTGTCGTGGCACTTCTGTAGCTACAGCAGTATGTATGGCTGAGTAACTCTTATGTACATGGATGTTAATTATGTCATTTTACAGGACAACATAGACAGCTGCACTCTCTGTGAACTACTAATTTATTTTAAGAGCACCTAGGCTGGAAACATATGCTTTTACCAGTACTTCCCAGAGACAGTCAGAGATCTCAGCTTTCAGCTTTGCAGTGAAGATGTTCCTCTTACCTTGCTTTAAGCACTTCATTGACTCTTTGTTCTAGCTCTAATCTCCTCTGCCGTTCCTTTTCTAGCTCCTGCCTTAACGTTTCAGCGTTTGTTTCTTCTCTCAGCTTCCTGAGCTCCTCCTCTGTTAATTAAAGAAGAAGACAAAAATTTAGTTACCCTGAAGTATTGCTATAAAAAATTCAAAATCTAATTATGACAGATTAGGTGTGGGGGATTTTTTTAGCTGTGATATACCAAGCATTTTCACCAGAAAAAAAACAAATATTCAAGGGCTAGACAGACTTCATAAAAAGCATACAGCTGTATCAAGTAAAAAATGTTTCATTACAATTGTTAAGCAAGGAGGAAAACAATTCTAAAGTTTTGTTTTCAAGATACAAAGTAAGCCCTTGGTACAAGCTAGCTTTACTTAAACACGACATACCCTTCATTTCCCAAAAAAATAATCAGCAGGAAAGGCTGTCTATTGCTAAATCCATAACAAAAAAAAAGTATCTGTTTTCTTCCCTCATGTCTGTGGGTGGGAAAACATGAAATCATGAACTCAGAAGAAGTTATATGATGCCATATAAACCCATGCCCATCAATTTCTGGCACCAAGTCAGATGGTCTGTCTAAGAGCCTCAGCACCTTATAATTTTAAGAAAGAGTTGTGAAACAAGAAACTAAGTTAAAATTTTTACTTTTCCAAGGTAATTCTGTGCCCTACTAACTTCCATGTAAGAATTATATATATATACTCACCTATTTACTTATACAAACACATACACACTCTCACAAAGTTTTTCACAAGAAATTAGTATCAAGTACACATTAGGCTTTTTTTATGGCTAATTAGCCTCGCTTTTTGTCACTGTCTCAAGACGTTATTTTACTCTAGAGTTAAAATGGGGTCACTATTACTGACAACTTTTCCCAGACAGGCATACATGAGACATGGCAAAAATAAGATTGGGAATCTTTGTTCTTTTCTTTTTAAAATTTACTCTACATTTTGTTCTCTGGGATGGTTTTTAAGCTCAATCACAACAATCAATAGTGTATTTCAAGTTTACAACAAATCAGAATAGAAACTACTTGCTATCTCCACTACCATCACAAACACAGGGAGTTCAGGCTTTTTACATTGTTTTACAAGATTGCGTAATGACCCTCTGGAGGGTATAACATAGTATACTAATCTCTTTTGTGTCATTTTGCATATTGCCTGCTAAATCTTTGATAATCAGAGAATTTTGGTATCTGAGCCTCTCTGACTCCAATCACTATGCTTCTTGAGCAGCTCTGAGGCCGTAGTGCAAATGTCCAGAGGAACTGATGCCCTCTCCGTGCCCTGCAGGAGGCTCTGGTGCAGTGTGTCCCATCACTTCATCTGCTGGTGGGAGACTGTCTCTACTCCTGCAGCAGCAAAAGCTTTAGAGCACAGAATTAGGAGAGATGGGAAGAAGACATGAATCAAAGGGCCAACACAGGCTTCCACTGTGAGGCTACAGGCTGGACTCCACCAAAGAGAAAGGAGTTCTGTTATCCATCTCCCCACTGAGAGGTGGTTAGCGACCCTGGGAGGAAGAGCTGGAGCACAGAAACCATGTTAACCCCCAGCAACTAAACTGAGAATCCCCAAGGACAGGGTAGGGAAATGTCACTGTTGCAGCAGGTATCATGTCGTCTGTAAATAAATGGAAAGATGTGGATATAAGGGCAGACTTCTAAATGGAGCTGTTCCTAATTACATACCCACAAGAAATTTTAAATCCAACAAGAAAACTACATTTATAATTTACCCTACTTTCAAGGGCTTGCCTTGTTCCAGAACAAGAGCCTGCCTGCACACAGCTGAGGGGAAACATCTGTTGCACTTCAAATGCACTGCAGCTTGTGCAATATCATGAAGATATCACAGAAAGTTCCAAAGCTTCATAGAGATGTTCTCTTCTCAAGACCATTAAAGGGAAAAAATTCTTCATTACGCACTTTTTGTTTTATTAAAGAGGAAGTGACTATGCATTTTGTGTACATAAGAAAACCACACACATCATAAATTAACCTCAATGTCCTTGAAAATCATATCTTCCAGCTTCCTTAATTCCAGTTGTTCTGATTGCATTACATCTTGTACTACTAAAACCAAAACAAAACCTCCAGAAATTTTACATCTTGGCCTCCAAAGAGGACAAGCAGTGCCAAATATTCTTTATGGAAAGAGGCAGAGTTAAAGGGTACACAGTGAAAGAGGCAGAACTCCTATAAACAAACAAAAAAATAGAAAATACAACATAAAATTCTTAAGGACTGTCATAGCTTCACATTTCAGAGCATTTCCTAACTTTCCCATACATGACTGCAATTCAAATCCACCCCATCAAGTCCTTAAAGCAGTATTTGTTGCTACTTTGGCAGCAGTGTGGTCTGGCACTGTAAAACCTTCGTGTTCAGTTAGCTAAATACTCTTAACTCTGCTAAGCAACAGAAGCCACAGAGAGAGGAAGGGGGGACGTTCTTCCTTGCTCTCTCCCCTGAAATAATCTACTATTTGGCCAAGCTGAACTACACTTATAAAGCAAATTTCTCTATCCCTGAAGAGTCTTCCTGCAGAGTGAGTGAAGCTGGCTACAAAGAGCAGAGGTCACAGACCCCTGAGAAGAATCCATAAGAACATTTCACCTATCTATCTACTGAGTTTTACAGAGGAGTACCTTCCTTGATGATGAGAGGGGAGGGCTCCTTGGATTTCATCTTCAGTCAGTCAAAATTCAAACATCCTCCCCACTCTGAACACACACAAAAGAGTAAAACCTAAAAGGTCAAGCTTCAAGCTTCCCGATTAATCAGTTTCCATAATTTTCTTCCCAGGCATATCCATCATAGCTCAATATATTCTCCAGGGCAAGAAACATTAAAATACTGCTAGAGGCTCAGTGCATGTCTTAGCTGGACATTCTGGTAAAGTGAGCAGCCATAAAGGTGACCTGGTTAGAGGAGGAAAATTACTAAAACAAGAATGTGTAGGCTGAAATACTGACAGAGAAAATGCTGGCAAGCCTGGGAACTAGAAGCATTGTTGGGAAGTGCAGCTGCCCTCTCTGAAATGCATAGCCTGGTACCTAGAAACCTGAGACACCCTGAGATGCCATTGATAAGCACAAAAACAAGGAACTAAAACAGCCATTTATCATCTGAAAAGATGAAAAATAGTCTGGAAAGAGGCAAAACATCCTGAGAAGGTAAGACTTGGTAACTGCCATTGGCTGTTATATCTGCTAGAAAAAGAAAACAGTCTAGAAAAATAATAATTGACCTGAGAGAAGAGAAAATAACATCTGTTGGCTGCTCTAGGTGAAATACAGAAATTAGCAGCATCTATTGGCTGCTGAAGTGGTAGTGTCCTACACTACCTTATTTCTTTCTGATATAACTTAATTTTCATCCAAAACAAAACTTCTGCCTCCAAGAACTTTGCATGCTGCACATCCTTTTCCTTTCCTAAGCAGGATGAACTCTCCACACAACTTTCTAAGAGACTGTGGTCCCTCACCCAGGATAGTATGGTTTGTCCTCCGACATCTGGGATGGTTTGGCCCATTCTGACATCTGTCCAATAAGCTTGATACTGGTATTAATGTCAACTTTTGTATATGTGCATATAAATAATCCATCATAATTATATTTTCTAGGGTTTGACTGAAAAGTTTGCTTCATTAGTGAAAAGTCTGTAGTAGTCTGTAGCAGTATACACCTACGTGGTTGCTGCCATACTACTGATTCCTATAAAAATTTTTAACAGCTCAATATATATTTTTATATATATTATATATACATACATATATATACATACTTGAGTTATAAAACATAGGTGTAGTTGCTAGCTGTGACTTTTGGGGCAATCTGTAATAAAGTAGAGAATTTAGAGTAAAAAAATCTCCATGCCCTCGAGTCTTACAGAAGTCTATGAACTTAGTCAAACACACAACATCTAAATAGCTACACAGTGGGTAATCCTTTAGGTTGTGACAGCAGGTGTTATCATGAAAAAATGCTTTAGAAGCTCTCTAGAAAAGTCAACTTTTGTAGAAAAACAGGACAATATCTGGATGCTATTGCTCTTTTAAAACGAGCTATAAAAGTCTGTAAGACAAGGCAACAGTAGTGTTTCAATCACAGTAATTACTGCACTTACTATTGCACTGTAAACCCTAGGACAATTGACCCCATAGTAAGGATCATCATCAGTGATGTCTCTCACAGGTTACCAGAAAAACTTACCCATTTCAGTTTTTCTACAGAATTTTACCCTCTATGAGATGTAATGAAACTGTCACATCTGAATTCTAAGGATTTGACAACTGAAATGGAAAGGTTTAATATTTCAAAAAGCTTAGCTGATACCATGTAACTGCTAAGACAGCAGTTTTGTTGCATTATCTTACAGCATCAGCCACTACAGAAAATGAAAACTTTCTGTTTGCTCCTCACAATACTCGCCTGTAAGAAATGTTCCGATAAAAAGCACTTAAACACCCAAGTATTTAGTTCTGGTGAGACTGAACAGAAGTGAGTATTGTTTAGAAAACAAGGACAATACATCAGAAGGCGTGGCAGAAGGCTGGATTTCAAAACAGCTTGTACGACAAAGCGGATGTTTCCCTTAATCCCAGGATTGGAGGTAGATTAGGGAGCCTCCTCATAGCTATTTTATATAATACCATTTCTTCCTAGATGTACAGGTATGCTGCAAAATCCCCCTCTGGGACAAAATGACCAAAAATTCCTTTGAGAGCAGAGCTAGAGACCACCAGTGAGGTTTCTAGATATACCTGAACTCAGTTTGGTGTTACATCTAAGGAAACTGAGTTAAAACTAGAAATGGCAAAAAGCACGTGTGCAACCCTGTAATATCTACATGGGGAAACACCAGTACTTAACAGGACAAAAATAACCCTTCTATATCTATGTTAATCATGGTAAATCTCCTTACAATCCTTTGAACATTACTGGAGTTCAAGTATGTTATTTAGTTGTTACTAAACACACTAAATCCCAACCACACACTTTCAATCTGGATCTCACCAGTTGTGCTGATGGAGTCAGACACTGGGACACTTGTCTCCAAGGCAGCTGGCTTCCACCCTTACCAGACTCCCAATTCCACAGAAAGCCAATATGTTAACTTTGTCCCAAGTAAACCAACTATGGCACTACTAACAACACATCAGCAGTCTGAAAACAGATCTATTTTTATCATCATAGACACTGAAGAGCTTTTAGTCTTCACCTTAAAAACCAAATAGCAGTGCTGTGAAACACACAGAATGGCCCCAACACTTATGATAAAGCAAAGATAAACAAAGAACATTGCCTGACCAACAAGCAATCATGGAGGAAGAACCTGCAATGGAATTCCTTAACTTGCTTT
Source organism: Cichladusa arquata (assembly GCA_026413545.1). Classification (NCBI taxonomy): domain Eukaryota; kingdom Metazoa; phylum Chordata; class Aves; order Passeriformes; family Muscicapidae; genus Cichladusa; species Cichladusa arquata. The sequence continues at coordinate 14,979,352 of JAOTQP010000870.1, read as the reverse complement.
GTTCCTGATTACAGTTACTCTGCAATTTGCATAGTCCTCTGAAGACATGTTCACAATTCATAGCTATAACTAGATACAGCTTAATTGTGCATTACTACCTGTTCTTCTTCTAATCCATAATTCCCCTTCTCCAGGGCATATGTTTTTTCCATCAGTGACTTGAGAACCATGGAGATTGCCAAAGAACTTATCATAAATCTACCCATAAGATTTCAGATAAAACATTACCTTTTGATCCCAGACACTGTGAGTTATCCTACTTCTTTGCATGCCAGGTGCTTGGCAAAGTGCTTATTTAAGCCATCACACTAGCACCTCCACTTTATTAACTGTCCTTTCTTCCTTAAGTCACTTCTTAAGGTCATGTTGTCTTTCATGCTTGGACTTCCTCACGTCACTTGGGAATCCCAAAGCTCACTGCTTAGGAGGATTACACTGAGGATTTTATGAAGGAAGAACCTAAAAATGTCCTTTGTTGAAATGCATACCAGCATTGTTGTTCTCTATAGCTCTTCCAGAGCTGCACAACAACTGGTCTGGAAGAACTCTTTCTTTTTTTTTTTCTTTTGTGTTTGTGAACATCTTGATTTGACAATTTAATGGCTTTTCCTTGTGGTCAGGCCTCCTGCTTGTTTGCATGAATCTTTCATACAGAAAACATAACAAGAAAGATTTTCTAACAGGAATATTGGAGTCATTAAAAAGCCAAAAGGCAGACAAAATCATTAAAGATTAAGCATCTTTATTGAGTGCATATCCTTTCCTCTTCTCTGCCCTGTTTTATACAGGTATTTTGGTAGAGTGGAGAAGTGAAACAGATAAATATAAACTCCACATTTTCAATATCATCTTTCTCTAGCTAAGTCTGCACACATCAAAACAAAGAAATGACCTGTCATAATCAGAACTAGTCATGCCAATTTCCCTTTAAAAGCTTTAACACAGGTTTGGCAGTTAAACAATTGCTTTCTGCTTTGTTTTGTTTCCATCATTCCTTTGTGCTTCTCTTTGCTCTTCCAAAGACAGAGCTCCTGCCCCAGTACTTACACCAAGCAGAGCTTTAGAGGACCAGTTTTTGAGCCTCTCTGCATACGCCTCCAGGGCGGGGAGCAGCGTGGGCTCCTGCTCTGCTGATAGGAAATAAAACCAACTCTGATCCAGAGACAGTGGAGGGAAGGCCAAGTCTGAACCATCATCCCCTCTCAGTCAGTTAATATTCACTGGTACTATTCTCCTCATCTGAACAGCAAGAGTTTCATATAAACTGTGTTCTCTTTCATGTGGTGAGGAAGACTGATTTACTGAACACATCATATTTGACTATGTCTTCTTCCTCTGTGCAAACTGTTCCAGCCTCCTCTCTCACCATGCCTGTTATATCCTACTTGGAGTGGGTGAGGTTAGAAAGAACTAAGATGCCACCGCTAAGGTTTGTACAAAATAGTTATGCTAACTACCAATTAGTAACTTTACATTTACATTCAGTGGTTTCAGTGGAGCTTTATCATGTTGTAATAGACCTGGATCATTTCCCCTTCATTAGGGAAGGATTTTAAATTACACTTCCTGAAAATATAGCTTACTGAGACAGACCCCCTTCTCAAAACATCAAGGGGAAAGGTTTGTATTGCTAGATACACTTCAAAGGTCAGCTTAAAAGTCATGAAAAATACTGCTGCTCTATGAATTTTCAGAAATTTCAGAGAATAAAAATGCCAGAAGTGTTGCAAAACCCACCTAAAATAAATAGAGCTGCAAAAATGTTGTCATTATTGCAGGAATAGTTTTCACTCTGTGGTTTTGGCAGAAGTGAAACAGTCTATAAATGCTGAAATAACGTCTGGCTTAGGAATAGCAGCAGGCTCTTCCAAGGCTTTTGTGCTACTAAGCTGAGCAGGGAAAAATGCAGGTTCCACATGGGGCTCCCAAAATCTCTGTCCCACTTACACAAAAGGGAGAGGCACAACAGTGCTGACCATTGCCCTGCCTGGGTTTACACACCCTCTCTGCAGCTCATAAAGCCAAGCTGGGCACACACAAAAAAGGCAGAAACAGGCACAGCCCACACACATAACACTGTGTGTAGGTGGTATCTGTTCAAGGCTCCGGAGGAGCTCCAACAATACATCCCTCTGAGCACTGTGCTGCATTTTGGTTCATCAGTCTCATGAAAAGCCAGTGACAAAATGAGATCCTCCGGCATTTGGGCATCTTCATGTACAGCACCATCACCTACATCACCAAGTATGTGCTTTGTGCAATGACAAGGGCAGATTGCACAAGCCAGGCTCAGACCAAGGATTAGCTCAGGACTCCAGCTTGCTGCTGCACTGGGATGGAGTCATATCCTTTCCCTCTGCCCTGGTCTCAGGAACCTCATGCTCTTGGAAGACAAGTTGAGAGAGAGCAAAAGCCCAACCTATCTCCTTCACCAGTAAGAGCAGAGTCCTTGGAGATGAGAAATGGAGATCTGAATGCTCCTTAGTCTGTATTGAGTCCTCTTGACCTCCAGAAAGATGCTCTACACTGGTCACGACTGCCTCTTCCAACAATGTTTCCAGGAAAATGAAGCTGAAGGAGGCGGGTTTTTCTGCCCAGGAAAGCTAGAAATTAACTCAACATACACAGTATATTATATAAGTATCTTTGGGCATAAGCAAAACCCTTCCTACAACTCTTACAAAACTTTCTGTAGTTTTTGAGACTCCTCCCAGTTCAGAAGTCAGACTTAGAAAAAATTTAAAATCTGTTAATAAGCAAATAAGAGCACTCTGGAGAAGAGACAGGTCTATAGCAAAGCCTGGACTCACATATTTTTACTGTGTCATCTCTGGGCGCCCAGGATAAACATTCAAAATTTCCCACCAATCACCACAGGCAAACCAATCTTCATCAGAGGAACTCTACAATCTCAAAACAGACATGTAAATCTCCCAGGGACACATTTTTAGTGCTAGGGAGTCCGGGATTTTAAACTGAAGGAAAAGAAGTTTAGAGGAAGGAGTAAAGGATGTGAGAAACCCAGAGTAAGCTCCAGTGCCACAGCACCCTCAGCACTCACCAGCATGTGCATAACTTTTATTTCAGAGCCCATGGTGCAGCATTGGGACCCCTTGGTCAAGGGCAAGGAATGCAGCAAGGAATGGGTATGGTGGCCCCCAGCTGGTATTTGGGTCTCTCAGATAAACACAGCAGCTGCTTACTGCCTTGCTGGGGTCCTCATCTGCTATGTCAGCTCAAATCAGCTCTAGATTCTGCTTCAAGATTTCTGAACCTAAGGTTCAGATTACAGGCTGCTAGGTCAGTAAGAAAACAGCAAAACCAATGTAGTGAATCTACTCTCCTGCTCTTCTCTAGGTCTGCTACTGAAACTGGTGTATCCCCACACCAGGAGAAATGACACCAAAGGTATTCTGACACAGCTGGTAACTGGACTCTGGCACAGCTTCACTGCCTATTTGTTGCATACAATTACTGGGACTGTTTGAGGAGGTATTCACATTTCTGTACAGAACTCGACTTTTCAGCATTTGCTGGTCAGCACACACTTGGTCTCTGAGGTCTAACATGCCAGTTCTGCCTGAGAATCATCTATGGCTTTCTAAAGCTCTACTTCCATGAGGTCAGTATTCTGCTAGGTTGGCCTTAAAAAGAATCATCAGGTCATTTATATCAGAAAGTGTGAGCCAGAGAAAATATTGTGGAGTTAGTCACATAAATGGTTCAAAAAGGCACACGGATGAACAGTGTGCCAGAGCAGAAATTTCAATGGGAAAGCAGCATAATCCCAACTTCTTTTGTCATGTGGGATAAACATCATCACTAAAACCACTGATTTGGTAAGACCTTAAAGACTCCTGCCACAGACTGCTGGACGGAGTGGAATGCAAAAACCCTTGTGGGAGAGGATTACATTTCCTTCTAGTACTCCTCATCCTCATGTGAGGTTCCTTTGATTTACCAGTTCATGACTAACACTCTTCTCTACCAGTCACCTGGTTTATTCACTCTCAGCTGGTGCTACCAACTCCTCTTTCCTGAGCTGCTGAATTCCGCATTGCAAAAGGCTTGAACACCCTTGAATTAGAATTAGCTAATACTCCATGTAAACCACAGGACATATGTGTGCTTACAATGCACCTTGTGGCACCCGGACAAGAGTAATGTTATCTCCAAAACTGTCCTCTAGAAGCAGGCACAGGAAGTAACAGGAAGCAAGATGTTTACCTCAAACAAAAAAGGTGCTAAAGCAGAAAGATGGTTTTGTTGGTTGTTTTGTCTTTCAAATGTGAGAGCAGCAAGCACAATTTTATATTTCATCAAGATACACTAGGTTTTGAAATGGAAACACTAAAACCACTACTGATCTTAGCATATCAATCTAACTGTCCTGGTCAGCAGTTGCCTTCCCAAACTGAGCCCTCACTTAGCCCAAGGCGGTGTTCACTTGTATTAAACACTAGGTTATAATAACAGAAAGTCCTTCAGAAATAAATGATTATGATTGTCCCAGCTCCAAGACAAAGCTTTTTCCCACTACATGGACTAGAAACTCCAGCAGACTAAGCTCTGCACTTTTCCTTCAGCTGGTGTTCCAAGACTTCTTCTGAAGGAACCCACACCAATGCCACAAACCCAATAGGCACATTTTCAGCATTCCTATAATAAGGCTCAGAATGAGCCATTAGATCCAAGAGATTAAGACCATTCTCACACAGACAGGAAAAGCAACTTTAGCCCCTTTGGCTGGGAGAAGCAGATGATCCCTCCCCCTTGCTTAAGACGTTATCCAAGATCCCCTTCTCCATGTGCCTCATCCTCCCGTCAGTCCACAGCCTAAATCCCTTGCGTTTACAGACACGTTTTATTTGCATTTACAGCTCTGCACATGCTAAGCAATTCCTCTCCATCTTCACATCTCTGGGAGTTTAGATTACCTCTTTGCTAAAGAAGACAGGCATCTCAGACGCAGATATTTTTCCCTTAGAGACAACAGCTTGTCTCCATACCTACTTGCTCCAGATTTCCCCTGCAGTTTGTAGAGGCTACAGTTAGGTTTCAGGGATATGATTTACTGAATGTACTAGTCAGCAAAACAGCATCCATTGCTTGTGCCTATTAACGGTTGAATGGAGTTTAGAGAAAAACTTTAGCCAGGCACCTTAAATTATAGACCCACATTGACTTGCAGCTGTGTAATGTATGTGTACATTACACATGATGTACAGCTGAGAGGAAACCTCTCCTCCTTAAACGCCCTGGCTAATGACACCAATACAAACAGAAGTATAGAAGAGGCCAAAAAAAAAGTCAGAATCAAGCTGCTAACAAATAGAACCACAAGACATTAAAAAGCAAATGCATGAAACTTTGCATATTTCCCTCACTAACTAACAGTTGCTTTGATTTTTGCATGCCCAGCTGGGGGAAATGGACATGGCAAACGGTTTATGCAAAACCACAATCATAGCAAGGTGTCCTTAAGGGATTCCATAGTTAAAAATAGTATGGAAATGCTGCAGAGCAACTAGCCTTCCTAAAAAACAGCTACTGCAGCAACAGGATTTTTAAAAAATCATGACCAGGCTTCCTCCCAACTTCTTCCTGAAGTGAACAAATAGCACATTTCAAGAATGTTTTTCTGCACACCATTAGTTCACTTTGGGGAAGAAAACAATAATGAAGCAATATTAGTATCAAAAAATCCCCAAATAACTCAAAAGAGAAGGAAAAAGGAAAGGTAAGGACTCAGGAGCCATATGCAAAAGCTGAACTCCTACTTCATTCCAACTGACAAACATGGTGACCTATTTCATCCCAAAATTTTGAATTGAAAGTGGCCAAATAAGGGATAAGTCTCTTCTCACCTATTTCTCAAGTATATGATTTTTACTCTTCTTTTTTTATGTACAGAGTTACAACCAATTTGTCAGGACAACTCTGTAATTAGAGCTACAGCAAAGATCAGGCTTTGGTGAAGAGGTGAGGGCTGGAGACACCCCTGGCTGACTCAAGCATCCAGCTGAACCACCCCACTGGCCTGAACCCCCAAATATCTGCTCAAAGTTCACACAAAAGGGTGAACTTCTTTATCCTTCACCTTGGAGTTTACTACAAAGCTCTGTGCAAAGGAAAAATGATTCAGCTACAAGTAACAGTTCATCAGAAGGTTTTCAAATTACAGCAAGAACCGGAAGACTACCAATATTCACAAATCTGTGTGCCCCATTTACTTACTGTAAGAACATACAAAGGAGAATGAATGTGCCATGAAGTGCCTTGGAGCCCTACCATGTTTTTACATCAAAAAGCACATCCTACTTCAAATCAGAAATCTGTGCTGCTAAGTCCTACAGTTTCTGTTGCACATTAGATTGCATGGAGAAATCACGTGCATCCCATCTAGTTTAAAAAGCAATTGTGTAACAAGAGCTTAAGAAATGTATCCCTGGGGATGGAAGGAGTACATGGTAACTGTACTGAATAGTTAAATAAAAATCAAGTAAATTACTGAAACTAACAAGGCAAGTCAAACAGATCTTTCCGTTTTTTTTGACATTCCAACCATGATACCTCTTCCAGGTATCGGTGGAAGTTGACAGCAGCTTGTTATAAATTCCTGCCCAGTCTCCTTCATTAGGCTTCCCTCTTATACACGTCGGGGGGGAAAATACATCAAAGAAATATTGCCAAGTGAAAAACAAATCACAGTAAATTAATGACAAATCCTTGAGAACATGATGAAGATAAAATCTAAGTCTTGTCATTGGATTATAGTCTAGAAATTGAACAGAATCTAAAGTCTTGTTATTTCTACCCCTTAGAAAACATCTGACAAGCTCTGAACACATAAAAACCACCTTAAAACTCTCAAGTTCAAAACCAAAATATTAAAATGGCCATTTTGGGACGCAACTGAGCAAGAATTCTCATTGGTTTATTACTACTAGAGATTATATTTATTATTACTAGAGATTTCTACTACTGTTATTTTGTTTTCAGTTTTTCTGTTTTTAACTATCCCGTCTTAAAAACCAACAGTCTGCTGAGATAAAAATCCCCGAAATCTTGCAGCTGCCTCTAGCCCTGGATGACAACTTTTTCTCATTATACATGCATATGTACATATATATAACCATCAATCCAAACAACTCACACTTGAAATCTACAGACACTCTTCTCTGTATTTCTTACAACACTTACCAATAACACATATAATGTTAAGAGACATGTGTTTTAAGATGCATTATTTGTTGAAACAGCTGCCACAAAAATGAACTGGCCTCCCCTTCATAAATCTCTTCTTAGCAATTACTACTAGAAAGAAAAACACCTACTGCAGGCACATTGGGGTTGATTTAGCTCTAAGACAACCTGCAGATGTCAACATCAAGATTTCAACTATGCAGCTTTTGTCACACAGTGAGTTTGTTGTGAGGAATGCAAGGAGGAAAAAAATACCCAAGTGACCCAGAAACCCTGGGAATGCTTTTAAGTTCTTCTTAGGGAAGCACAAATCCATGTACTATCTGCACATCAGCACATCTCAAAATTCCACAGTTAGAGAAACATTATTACAGAAGGCCTAAACCACCTAATCCTCTCCACAGAGCATTTTATACTTACGTAAAAAGTGTTTTTCCAGTAAGGCTATTTCCAGGTGACCTTTGATCTCATTCAGTCTGTCAGACTCTGTTCTGTTAAAATCCTGGACTCCTGATGCCATGATGATGGTCCCTGGACCAGCCTATAAGAAAGCCAGAACATACTGAAAGTTCAGAAGGATTTTTTTTTTCCTTTTGTGTCATTTAAATATATCAACTGATTTCTGGGGCAGTAAAGGAACAAGCATGTGAGAAAGTATCAACAACTCTACATGCCTCTTTCAGCATTACCAAAACAAGTGAATGAAAGCTAATCAAATGTGAGTTTACAGAACACACTTCTGCAAACCTTGGGAAGCTACAGAAAACAAGTATTTCCCACCACCACCCTCACCAGTTCTACTGCATCATCATTTAAGCCCTTCTGCTGACTGAAAAGCCATATTTATACTACCCTCCTCCTCTTCCCATTGAATGAATGGCCAATGCTACACACCTTAAACATAAAATTGTGAAGCCAGCAAAAGTAATACTTTTCTAGATAATTACTGAGCTATTGGGAAACACATATTGTACATTTTAATATCTATTTATGGAATGTATAATTTTCAAGACCACATATTCTCAAACAAGGAAGGGGTTCCCCACTCCCCCAAAATCCAGTTACTGAAGAAGGATGTTGCTGGTGCCCAGGAGCTCATCCTGGCAGGACAGGAGAGCAGGAAATCAGAAGATTGCATGCCCCAACAGATTTACCAGCACCCCTTGAATGAACTCGGCAGAATATTGAACACACTACAGAAAGCAGGAATTAAAAAGCAATTTGATTAGTTTGTGAGACCACTGACAACCACCACCTCCATGAAATAAACACAGAAAAATCCCAAGCCCACACAGCAGAAGGCAGGTGATGCCTTCTTTCTCTCATAAAGTGGGCATTTTCAGACAGCAGAGAAAAAGGTGGGTAAGGGCATCTCCTGGGTAATGGTTGCTCAGCACTTGTGTAGAGTCCCCAATAGGTACCAAAAATCTGTCAATGAGAATTACAGGAGCTTCTCCAGCACCTTATGCTCAAAAACAACACGATAGGCTACAGAAGCCTACATTTCAGAAATGACCTCAAGACACAAAGGAATTTATTTACCTATTCTGACTACTCCCTACTCCTTGTTTGAACCCTGAAAACATACAGGAACTGTATTCCTATCAAACACCAGCTTGCATGCATTTAACCATGACAGCTTAACTTACATACACATATAAATTCAAGTAATCTACACGAGACATTAAATTAAGACATTTTCTATGTTTTAGGAAAGATGTGCAGAAAGCTTACTGATAGGAAGGTACTTTCACAGTTGGGATTGATTTGCATTTTCAAGATAAAACAGTGTGGAAATACATAATAAACATCTGTTTTCTTGTTTGAACCGATGCTGATTTTAAGCCTCAGAATTTGCCTATACAGGCAGATTAGCACTCTGTAGGCAGTCACTGCCCAGCATTTACCTAGCACCAACTCCCCACCTGGGCTTGCTCAATCCAGTGCCAAGGAGAGATGCTATTTCCAGCCCCCTGAGCAGCACCCACCCACACAGCACTCTGCCAGCACTGCTGGCCCTGTCGAGCAGCAGAAGCTGTTGGCTCAGCAGCAGCCTTGGGCTACTTCCCATTTTGGAGCCGGCACGAATCACAGACAGCAGAGAGGAACAGAGCCCAGGGCAGTCCTCACACCGGGAGCTGCAGCACTGCATCCTCCCCACCGTGCCCCACACTGCCACTGACAGGGAGGTGCACGGAGAGATCCATTTGCAACTGCTCCAGCCACTGCACAGGAACACCACAGACTCTTCTCAGATGAGCACAGGATGCAAATTAACCTCTGTGTAGATCTCTTATCCACAGAGCTGGGTTGTATCTATTTACACCACAAGATTTAGTGCTATCACTTGCCAGACATTTGGAGGGCCCTAAGGAAGATGGTGTGGCTGAAGCTGAAAAGCAGTACCTTTACAACACACTCCATAGGCAGGCACAAATATATATCTTTTATAAATCTATAAAATACAGACTGCTGCCTAGGTGTTAGTACACAACTTTCTGTATTGTACACCCACATCTAGCACATATGGACAATCTCTGCTCCCAGCATGCAGGGGTTCACAGGGAGCTGTCTGAAGAAACAGTGCCACTGCTGAAATATTTTATTGATAAATAAATAAAATCACATACAGGACAAAGAGCAAGGTGCTGTACTCAAAAGGAATTTGCCTGGACTCTGGGCATCAGCCTCATGCTTAGACAGCAGCTGGTTCCCACCCCAGGTGAGGGAGGACAGGAAAAAGAAAGGGGCTAGCAAGTACCTAAGCATATTCATTTTCTTCCTCATTGAAGATACTCAAAGTATTTTACCCAAAGATATGCTACATTTCAGAAATCTGTATGGAGAACCACCTCTGCTTTTGCTTCTTCAGAGATGTTGAGTCAATAGTTAAACCCAGGATACCTTAATTGTGCCTCTAAGGAAGAAGGGAAGAGCAAGTGGTGTGTACCACTGGGTAGAATGATATCAGTTAATGTGACTCAGAGCTTCCAGATATGTTTATCTGCTAAAGCATTGGATTCAAACAGCCTGACATCCACTGATGGGTTAAAAATCAGAAAGTACACATCTTTAAACTAGCTACAAAAGGTTTCTAACTTAGAGAGGAGAAAAAAAGAGAAAAAAAATCCAGTGAGTTAAAACATAACGCTGCTCACTAGAATACTAGGAGAAAGATCATGTAATTAACATGTAACAATGAAACAGTTTATTAAGATACAGAGTGACACAAGTTTGGTAGTGCACCCAATTTCCAAAATTAGTATCAATGCAACATTTTATGACTATCATTTAGAAACAATCAGAAAAACTGAGGACACCCATTTAAGCAGATGTCTCTGTCATAGAAGTGTTTTCCACGCACCAACACACCTAAGAAAACAAGAAATAAGGTCTCTACATTTGCTGCAGGTCAACTGCCTGCCTCTGAATTAAAAAAAGTCCCCCTCTGTCTGAAGCTAGCATATCTGACTCAATCACAAGTTAACAAAATACTTGTATTAATGCCAGTTTTATCTGGGTAAAGGTTTCTGTTCTCTGCTGCCTCTGTAGGACAGCACTGGGACTCAGACTGGATTAACCACACTGCACTGTACAGATGTCCTTCCTAGTTTCTGACTCACAGTAAAAGCCTTGAAGGCTTCCACAGATTTCTGCTTTTCCTTCTGCCTCTCTAGCTTTAACAGTATTTGACACAGGAGCCCTCTTAAAATGTTGGCAATCATTATTACTTAGCCAAGACCATGAGCAAGGCCTGGTAGTGCTTAGGAAGACAGAAAAATGCCCAAGGTGAATGTAGAGACAGAAGGGTTAAAGGAACATTCTGATGTTGACGAATTACCTGTAACCCATTAGCAGAGCTCAGGGTTGCTGGTCCAAACCACATGCAGCTCCACATCCAAAACCCACAACTCCCCACAAAAGTGTTTTTCAAGCCATCTGCAATTCAGGCTTTTCATAACAGCACTTCCTAGCCTCAGACTTCTCTGCCCTCCCTCTCCAAAAGCCCTGGGCTGTTGTTCTATGTGCTGCCACTGCCGCTGCACAGCCACAGGAAGGGTCCGAGTCACCTCCCAAATGAGCAGCTGTGGATCTGTCCTCTCCATCTGCAGCACAGCACATCTTCAGTATCACACAGAAACTGCCCAGCCCTATGCTTCTAATCTCCTTCCACAACATCACATGTATGTGGATAATTTTTCTCTAGGAATATCTAACAGAATAGTGGTCTGATTTCAAGGTTGTCATTAACTTGGAGAGGAGCCATTCTCAAACATGAAGGATGGGGAGCAGTGAGGACACAATTTACCACCCCCCGGGGCAAAACCATCCACTCAAGCCACTCCTCAGAGCCCAGAAAGTGGCTGGGACACAACACAGGGAAGAGGTAGTTTAAAACAGAACATTTTAACTTGCTTTCATTTGAGGAAAAAAGAGGAGGGGGGAAGTATTCAGCAATACAACAGACTACACAGCTTGTACCATGAAGTTCTAGCCTCCTGAGTTCTTCATCTGACACTTCATGTGCATTTTCTAACTTCAAAGTATGAAAGGGCTCCCCATGAATGCTGCAATTACCTGCTGTAAAAGAAGGAAAAACTCAACAACATTGCTTAAGAATGAAAGCATCTGCATGAATAGTTAATCCTTAGTAGCTATTCTTGGAAGCGTACTCATACTGGCATGCTCCTAAAACACAGCTATATTCTACATAAATTTTTAAAAACCTAGTGCTAGCCAGGTTTAGAGACTAACTTCTTAACTGTAATGTATGCATCATTCTTTATACCTTCCAATCACTGCAAATGAGATGACCAACACAGCAGCATTTAAGGTTTTAATTGACATGTGGCAGGAAAACCCAAGCTGTACTGCAAGAGCAATTAAAGTAATGTTTTGTAATGTAATGTACCACAATAACTCAGATTTAATCCTAGCACACTGGCAGGGAACTTGCATAAGTAGATCAGGCTGTTTTCAGTACAATATGCCAGATACAAGAGAGCTTTACTAGTGATTCTGATTGCCAGGTTAGTGCCAGCCTCTATAGGTTTAAACACAGTTTGTTCTTTCTCCACTCTGTGAAGGGGATGTGATCTCTCTGCACCACATTCACTCATATAACTGCATGTAGAACTGGATCTTGTCTCCCCTTCTGTACAAACAGGAAGGGTAGCGCTGAATAAAGGGGACTTTAATTACTGAGCAAGCAACATTACCTCAATTTCTAATGTCACAACAAGTCAAATGCTAATGGATTTGGAATGGAACAGGTTACTCCCTCTACCTATTTTGCAAACAAGGTGTTTTTACAAAACAATGCAGAAATAGCAGTGCTGCATGCAGTGTCTAACGCCCTTCCCTTAAAAAAAAAAACCACACAACCAGCTATGGTAAAGGGAACAAAGTAAGAAATCTAGGAAGCCATTCAGGAATTGAAAGAGGTGTTTAGCTGAGAGTTAAATTTGTTAACCAACACTGCTGTCTTGGCAATGATCTGATCACAGTGTCCAAACACCCACAGGGACCAAAGAAAGTATCTCCTATTCAAGGCATATCTGGTAGCTGGGGCACTTAAATGAGACAGGGAAACCCACACAAGCAGGCAGCCAGCCTGTAAGCTGAATCCAAACTAGTTTGAATTATGACCTTTTGAACAAAAACTCTCAGAAACCACTGAGAATTCAAAGGAAAATACAAATCCTTCCATCTCCAGAGTCCTCTGACCAGGAGCTAGTTGTGTGCTTTATCCAAGCACAGGTTAGGATGTTTATCATTGAACTAAATACATAAAGCTCAGTTTAAAGATAAAGAATACTAAATGACCTCATCTGGCCATCCTTTCTCTTTTCACAGGGTGTAAATTTTACATGTGCGACTTCAGCAAGGCTTGTGAAGAGTTGGGACTAAGTGCTACTGTGCAATCTGGGGCCTGGGACTGAACATTCACTTCATTTGCTGGAAGTGCAACAGAGAATGATGCTCTTCCTGGCAGATGGTCAGGGCTCTGCAACCACAAGCTTTTATGAGACACAAGGCTTTTTACTTTGAAACCTCCATTTGTATCAAGTTTTTGCACACGTTTGTCAAGCTCAGATGCATACCTAAAGAAGAGGTGCATTTTAAAGTGCACTGTAAATTCGTAAAGCACAGAATTCTTTCATTCATATGACTGCACTGTGCTGTTCTAATAGACAGCATGTCTATTAATGTCCCCATAATGATTACTACACCAGACAGGGTCAGGGGGAGGGGAGTAGAAAGGGGCAGAGATGAACTCTTTGTCTAGGGAATGGCTGACAGTGAAGATGCAGATAAGGGGACTAGGCCTTTAATTCTGCATGCCTATGTTCAGTTCCAAGACACCAATCTTGCTCTTTCAAGACCATGGGTTCTATGCCCAGATTTCAATAGAAACAATGAAGGAACAGAAGTGGAAGCACAGTACAGCTCACATTTATCTGAAAAGAACGAAGATATAGCTGAACTTCCATTTACACAGAAGACTTGCATTGGTTTTCATGTGCTTTAAACAGTTTCCCAAAGGTATTACACAGGAAGAAACCAGTAAGAGTGGATCCTGCCATGATCAGTGCAATACAAGTACAATACTAAGTTGCTTACAGAGCCTATAAAAGAAAAACACTCTGTACAAGCAATTTAAGTTATGAGTTTTAGACACTGAATTAAAACCAATTCAGGCACAACTCAACTATATAATCTCAGTAAGAAACAGACAAATAATTCAAAATTGCATTGCTCACACAATCTCAGACAGCACTACTTTAACATTGATTTAGATGTATAAGCATTGCTTTCTTTACTCTCGGTACCTCTGCAGCACAGGGGATTATTTCTTCTTTCACTTGATGGATGGGCAGCAGTGCTTAGTGCGCAGAGGCCCCTGAGGGCCAACTGTTAATTCCTCAAAATTCCCAGCTGAAATTTATTCCTCATACGTCAGACCTTTTTCCTCATACCAATACGCTTATGTTGCCCATATCTGTAACACAGCTGCTGCTCTTAGGCTGTTAGCATCACACTCTGTTTGGAGCTCCCAAACATCAGGAGTGGCGCAAAACAAGTTTGATACCACTTCTGCTTTCCTCTCTCTCTTTCTCCCTGATTTTAAAGAACTGTCCTGAACTGTATCCCAAGGACTTAGACCACTACAGCTTACTGCAAACCAGCTAGAAAGTGAAGTGTTTCTGTAAGTTCCCTTCTCAGCACACAGAGCTCAACATTTTGAGAAAACAGACCATCCCTGCAGATGTGTAGCTGTTAAGGCTTTGGAACTATCCAAAACTACAAGTTTACCTTGCTGTGCCCTTGGCTACCCTCCATACCACCCAGGAGCTACTATTTCCCTGAAGCAATACAGAAAAGAGTACCTGGGGTTTAAGGCAGATCTTTCTGTTGCCTCCAGCTCTGCCATCCAGATACTTCTGATTAAATACAAAAGGCATCTAATATATACCCACACAAAACATAAAGCCTTGAGTTTAATGAAAATAAGCCAGTATTTACCTACAAAAAACTCACAAAATACCACGTTGGAAGGGGAGCAGCAGAGATTAGTCCCAGTATACACAATACTTACATATGAACAAATGACAGATGTCTTCAGTAGAATAAGAGCAAAGGAATAGCTTTTAACAGACTTCCTTGTCTGAGAAGCTTGAGGATTTACACATAACAGACTTTTTGTGACCAAAACATGCTCTGTCATTACCACCTGTTTGTTCCATGATCATAGGAAAAACATTATGGCAAAAAAACTCCCTATAAGCAGGACTGTCTGTACCATGAAAGCCCACTTAAATTTTAAAAAGTTAATAGCTACAGAATTGGATACAAGTTGCCAACCCCAAAAGAGATGCACTAGCATATACAGTTTAAAATCTTTTAGTTTATAGCTTGCTGTAGCAAGCCCCAGGCTCCTAGAAATGAGCATTCAGACAACAGTCTGATCACATTTTGGGGATAAAAACTGCACAGTAAGTTTTCATAGGGTAATACAAATTTTGAATTCCAATTATATAGACAAATCTAAATTAATACTGTAGCACTCCAAGCTCATGGATCCACAGCCATTTTTTTAACAGTTAAAGAAGGATTTTATTTTACGTTTTTAACCAATATTTACCTTTTTCTGAAGCAGTGTCTTTGAAAAGGTAGGTCTGCTTTGGTGCTTCTGCTTATAAGCACCAAAACATCTTAGCACCACCTTCACAGTTGGTTTAAACCAGCTCCAATTGCGTGGAAGCACTACTAGTTACAACATTGCAGTGGAGAAGGAGATCGTGTGACCCTTTAACACTAAGGAAGCAAGCAGAAGTCTTATCCTTAAATCCTGGACAGTGTCATTTGAGCAGACCTGAGCTACTCAGACTGAAAAGTTGCCATTTCTTTTCCACATGTTCATTAGTAATTCAACAAAACAAATAAAAATCAGAGAACATTCAGAAGCACATCCAAAGTTAACAAGCCTGTCAACTCACAATATCTAAAATTAGAAGTAGGGACAGGGAACTCTAATATTGAGAAATTAATTGATCTTCCCACAAAATGGAGGCCTATTACTGGAAAGCTTCTTCCTAGCCCACAAATCTTCAAGTGTTACAATCATAACATAAGGATAAAGAACTAGTAATTTCTGTTATTTTTCTCCCTGAAAACTATAAAACATAACAATATCAAAGCTGAGTACTTACAGGGTCTCTCAACTCTTCATTTTCTCGAGCTGATGTTCGTGGTACCTTCACCGGGATTTCATCTCCACATTCAGTGTCTGAAGCATTTGGAGACTCTGCTAAATCAAGGAACTCATCTCTCTTGTGACCTCTGAACCTTATTTTGTCCAACTTCTTTAGCATGTTCAGCACTGCACTTTTCTGCTTTACCTTAACATGACGGTTGGAGTCTCTGCAAGAACAAGAAATCAAGAGTATTTTAGAAAGCTTGCAATAAATCTAAATACACACATTCTTATCACTAACTACTCCCAGCCATCTTTCAAGTGCCTTCCTGCCACTGGAGAAAAAATATGCTTAGCTTTTTAACAGGGGCTTTTTCCACAGTGTCACAGATGCATGGCTAGGTTTGCAGTAGTTGATCATTTACCTTCTTCCCAGACTATCATGTCCTCTTGCTCCTGGCAGTTTTTAAAGCAGAGAGTAACAACCTGCACTCCAAAGGAAGAAGTCAGTTCCTAATAGGTTGCTTCAAACAAAAAAAAGTTGAACTGATAAGTCCATATTCTTCAATTTGATGCTTCTAATCAAAGACAAATCCACCAAGCTTCATAACCAACTTTTAAATTCCCAGACAAACTAGAGCAAAAGAGTAAGGGTGCTATCATATCCCACTTACAACCTAACAAAACAGGAAGTACCAAGGGTTTACTGAAAAAAGCCACAGACAGATCTATGGAGAAGATTCCACCAAAAATTAGACAGCTGAAACAGACAATAACTCATATTCAAGCACACTGCCAAAATCCTTAAAATTACCACAACTGACATTCTTGTATACTCCTGAAATTATAATAGGAGAAGCATTTTGCT
Organism: Cichladusa arquata; assembly: GCA_026413545.1. Lineage (NCBI taxonomy): Eukaryota > Metazoa > Chordata > Aves > Passeriformes > Muscicapidae > Cichladusa > Cichladusa arquata. Next base: position 14,962,580 of record JAOTQP010000870.1, on the reverse strand, counting down.
TTTTAAAAGACAACAGAAGAAAGCTTAATTTATGTGCGTAAACTCGTAATGGCAGCTTTTCAAGACACTGCACTGTATAATTTCTGATTTAAACCAGACTTGCCAAACTAGTCCCATTCAATGAATCACATCCTGTACCAAAGCTCCATCTTTCAAAAGAAAAAGCCAAACCCAACAGTTAGTTCCTTGATCCTGTCACTCCAGCAAGCTCCTGCTCTGTCATTTTATAATAAAACAGCCACAATTATCTCAGCACACAGAAATTCATCTGGAAGATGATGCCATGCTCTAGCAAATTGATTTTTAGAATTTTACTTTGAGGCACTTGCTCCTGGTACTACCCTTTTGTCCTCTATGGTCAGCACTGCCATCTTCCTCATTAGAAGTCATGCTTAGCATCATGCCATATCATCCAAGAAACTGGTATGAGATGAAAGTTCAAAGGCAAATTCAGACACGTGTTACTTCAGGGGTAAAAATACAGAGCAAAACAGAAAAACCTTTTGCTACCACAGTCTTTGCACCTAAGGCAATTCTCACCTAGGACAAACCTCTTTTCAACAGAGCTCTTCAGACTTCCCTACGGATTCTCCAGTTACCCTAAAAATTTGGCAATGACTACTCACACCAAGTTCAACCCAAATCATTCCCTTCAAATATGTCTCAGTTTGCATCTCTGCCAAGGTTTATCAGTATCTCTCAATTAAACACAGAATTTTTAATTTAACACAAACACCTTACAGTACAGCCGGCAAAAAAAATCCGAAAAAAGTCTTCCTTTATCAGAGATGCTTAAAGTTGCAACCCTGTGTTTAATCTATCACTTATAGAGAAACACTTGTGGTAACTCACACCAAGGTTATTTCCTAAGAACAGCTTTTCTTTGAAGTTCTTTCACTTGCCAGAGCTATGTTTAAAATAGAAACACTTCTTGCTCATTCATTGACTATTTGATGAAGAAACTTGTCAGCTCTCACATCCAGAAATATCTCTAGGCCCCATTAATAGCAACTAGGGAACAAATGGTATGAGGGAAGTTTAAACCTCTGATAAGCACCAGCACAATTGTATCACTCTCTCTCCCATCACAATGATCTCCATCTCTGTTGTACCAGATTTACACACCATGTAAGAGACCTACAGCAAAGCAGCTGTAAACCAAATCCTGTCTGTTCATCATCCACACTGTCACTGGTAATGATACAGAAATGCATGGAAATAATAAAGCATGGTGGACTGTTACTCCTTTTCTGGAATCAGCCATCAGCCCCTAACGATGGAGGACAAGCATGCATTCCATGCCTTTTCTATCCCTTTTGGAGATGGAGCAGTTACTGCAAATAAGCATTGCTGTCCTGGACAGAAACAGGAGTCCTCAGTATTCTCCTGCTAAAACCACCTTTATACACTGCTCCTCAAAGGCCAGGGCTGGATCTGGACATCTTTCATAGCCTGGTATACCCAGCACATCCACAGATGGTTCAAGACCAGAATTCACCTTCCTTTCCCCTTCGCATAAATTCACATTCACTTATAACACATAAGGATTGAGGAGCATCAAAAAACATATTGAGACAAAGCAATCTCCAACCCTTACCACCAAGCTTTGAACGAAGACTGAAAAAGCCACGAGGACAGTGAAAAGGGCCATAGGCATAACTGCCAGGGACTGGCACCATTTTGGGAAACTGAGCTCCATTCTCATTTTGTGGTTCATGCATTTCTGCCCTAGGTCACAGAATAATCTGGCCAACAGATTACCATGAACACATGCACAGTATTTTTTTACTGACAAAACTGATTACTTACCCCCACATATGTTACCACCTAGCCCTTTAAAAATGCAAATCTTTCTTTAAATCGCTCCACTGAGTGAAGTTCAGCATAAATTCTGATTTGACAGATATGTCATGAGGGTCAATATTTTAAAGGATTATTCCGTAGATTAACCAGTAAAATAGGACACAGTAAAGAACCACACTCCAAGGAATTTCTAAAGTGCTTGAAGTACAAGAAATTGGTTTATAAAAATATCTTCTCAGTTAAAATTTAAAAATAATAAGACTACTTTGTC
>JAOTQP010000870.1:14939419-14960406 GCA_026413545.1 Cichladusa arquata | reverse complement strand
GGTGTTTCAGCTTATTCTTTGTTTCCTCTCTTTAATTGTAATGATTTTGGCAGTGCTGAAATAGTAATAAGACTACTTTGTCTAAAAATTTCTTTGCATGTACCAGCTTCCCAAATTACTTACAGTTACATTACATTAACCTAAGCAGAAATGTAAGCTTGCCAACAAGCTCCTATGAAAACTCATTATCCAGCCTCCATCCAAATGCTGGATCTAAGACAGGCTTTTTATGTCAGCAGCCTGCTCCTGCAACCAGCAACTTTTTTTTATGGTGACATTTCAGCACTTTCACTAGGAAGAAAGATTCTGGGAGATTCCGTATTCCAACTGACTTGAGTCAAATTTAGATAAGCTTGAGGAAGCTTTTTGTAAAATGAAAGACCAGAATACGATCTAGAATTGGATTTATTGTAAAATACAGTAACTAAATAACTAAATATCAAAACACTTGCTTCACCATCATAACTACTCATCCCTCACCTTCTCCCAGTTAGCTATCCTGGATTCTTCCCTAGCCAACCACCCATTCTGAGCTTAGCGGGGTCAGCTGTGAGTTCCAGGCTGTTTTTCCCCATACCCACTACATCAAAACCATATAACTCTGCACAAGAGGAGCTCAGAGTGCAAAGGAAGACTCCCATCTCACTCTGCATTCAAACTAACCATTAACATATACTATATCACTCTAATAAAAATACAAGTATTTTAACTCCATGCATTTTAACACTGCCATTTCCCAGTACTGTCATACATGTGACAATATTTTTCCATGCTTAAAAAACCTCCTAGCTAAAATAATCTTTAAAGGTTTTCTTTTTAATTGCCATTAATATCTACCAGCTAATGCAAATCCTTCAAGCCTGAAGCTTTATTCCTTTTACAGAGGGTCAGAGAAGGGATGCCTTTATTTTGACCTAATAGCTAAACCCCTCAAACAACTATGAGACCTTTATTTTGAATGAATATATCAAGACCCAAAAACTAAAACCAACATACACTCACATTCCAAATTCATACTAAGAACAGAAAAATCAAGTTTTCCCACACTTTCACATAAAAATCATAAGCATAACATCTACAAGAAATTTTTCAGCCTATATTTATAGAGACGCTTCAGTAAGCAGACAACCAGCTTCCAGGGAATATTGACAGCCACCCCTGCCATCTGGAGGGACTTATTTATGATATGTGTTCCTATGGACAATCCTCCCACCCCTTCGTGCCCCATTTCTACTCCTGCATGAACATGGAAGAGGTTGGGATGCAGAGGGAACTCAGGGAAGTGCAGAACCCAATGTACAGCTGCTGTCTGAAACCTGCCTGAACTCACCCCAGAGTCTCCTACAAGTGGTTTATAGGTTCTGGTTTTCTGATGCTGCATTTAGTTTTCACATGAGTACAGTCTATAGCCTGGTCGACCCAGCAGAGACTGAACAGCTAAATCTTCAAGTGCACTTTTCAGAGAAAGGGCTCTGCTTCACAACAGAGGGTTCAGACAGCTTTCCTTAGCTGTTAACAAAACACAAACCTGCTACACAAAGTCAAACAGCATTGCCTCAGCAAATGTTAGTCTGGAGCCTGAGGGAAAACAAACAAAGAAACCACTTAAAACATCCTGGATGAATTTCATCCCAGGTCAAAAAGGCTCTACATTAAGACTATGACACAGTACAGTAACCTTCAAAGCATCCATGTTCCTTTTGCTAAAAAACCAGCTTTTCAGAAAGCTGAAGATGACCTGCAAATCCAGCATACCCCTAGTTCTCATCTTTATATTCCATCTCCTTCATATTCTCCTTTTATTTTCAAAATGCATTTCTGCAAAAGTCCAGTATAAGAGCCCTGGCATTCAAGAAAAGGCAGACTGTGTGTGGATGAACAAATACAGACATTGTTGTCAATACCAGGACATTTTGGTCTTATTACGAGGAAGGGATGTGCAAACTGAGGGAGTGGAAAGTACCAGGATTCAGTTTGGTATTCGTTATTTCTACACTGAAAAGCTCCTGAATAATATCCTGAGAGCTGGCAGGAGAGTAGTAACACAAGACAAACCAAATCCATCCACATACACTGAAAATAATAAGCTTGGTGTATTCTTTTCTAGACATGTCTGACTAAAACTTGAAGGAACAGTGAGTATATCTAAGCCTAATACAGATTCAGAGTCCTCTGTATAATGTTCTGGGCAAAAAGTTCCCTCTTGCTACATGATTGTTCCCCCAATTTCTCATTTTAATGAATGGAATCTCATTTTCAGTCAATTTCTGAATATTTTGTACTTATTAATATTTAAGAAACTAACCAGAGAAAGATCAAGTGCACTACAGAGCTCCTTGTCTGCTCAGCTTTTCACAGAATCACAGAATGGGTCAGGGTGGAAGGGACCACAGTGGGTGATCTGGTCCAACCTCCCTACTCAAGCAGGGTCATCCCAGAGGAGAGAATAAAAGAAAAGGACACCTTTCTTCCCCCTGTGCACAGACTTCTCCCAAACTACTCTCCACAAAGCTCACATCTGTTGAGAAAGCCAACTCTACCTACAGCATCTCTTCTTGAACAACAGGGAATGGTTTTGTAAAAGTGAAGTTGGCACCTTTCAGGAAAACATGACATTAAGCTCAACTCAACAAAGACATTTAGCACACAGAAGGGGCACAACTCACACTCAACGTGGCCCTTTCATGAACAGCCCCAACATGAGATTGAGCTCATCCCATACAACATCTCAGGTTCTCATAGAACAATGTCCTCACTTGCCATTGGAAACCAAGACAGCAATATTTCGGGCCAAACATTCTGTTAGATTGGCCAAGAGCAGCTTACAAACACTCTCTGAAAATTACAAGTATTGTGCAAGTACCCTAAATTTCTGGCATCAGCAAACATGCAAACAAATCCTGAAACTGAGCTCTCTCCACACTCATCACAACAGGTTCATCCTGCAATAATATTCACTGCCCCAGCATCACAGTCTGGTCAGGTCTTCTTCCACTTGCATCATCCTTGGCTTCAGGGTGATAACATACTCAGAACAAACTTCTTTCTGGTTTTCACTAACATCTACCTTTCAGGGTCAGGAGTCCTTAAAACTCTAGGAACAGACTAGATTAGACAGGGATAGACTAGGGGGATGGACACTGGTGGTTTTTTTTTTTTTTTCCATGACAGATGAAGTTATCAAGCTACCTTTGAAGAAACATTATGCTTAGTAACTCACGATTATTTTGCCTTTAAGTTTAAAGGGAGATGAACAAAAAAATCCCACCAGAATCACTTCCTCTATGTTACAGACTCCCAGCAGAAGCAATACTCAGTTAACATGGTTTGGAAACCAATAGGAAGTTGTGCTTTGGTGATGCAGTCTTAAATAGATGCATTAATTAAGCATCAACTCAAACAATTTAAATTGTCCACTGACTGGGAGGAGGAGGGAAGGAAGAAAAAAGTGGAAAGCTGTGTAACATATTCTATGGTTCAATATTGGAACTGGAGACTAAGTTCAACATACAGATCTCGACTGCCACTGGTGAAGTTGTCACAGCAACCATAATGCAGCTTCATGAATATGCATTACACTAAAATCTCCTTTTTTCCCTCAAAAGAGAGTAACGTTCCATTCAGCTCACAACATGAAGCTCCCTGGGAGACAAATCAGGACTGCACAGTAAAAGTGACTTGTCTTCAATACCTTCAGCTTGGCTGCTGCAAATAAAAGAGTTGGGGGAAGAGGGGAGACACAGAACATGGTGGCTTGGGGCTGTAGGGCTCTCTTCTGTACCTTCCTCAGACAGTCCTTCACACATATTTGGCTAAAGTGTTAAGGCAGACATTCCCAAAATGAGCTGCTCAGTTCATCCACAGAAGGATGGAGATGGGGGAGCTGCTGCTTAGTGTCCAAGACAGCTGAAACTGGGGGCCTTGACCTTCCACCACTGGAAAATTGTGGGTGGACTGGTTCACAAAAAAAAAAAAAAAATCCCAAACCATATACATGTACCTACCCAGGTCACACCCCACTGTGTCAAAGGAACAAAAGGCAGTAATTGTCTCCACTGAGTATCTGTGGGAGTTGTACTTTGACCTTAACTCCCCACTTACCCTAACACAACTTCCACTAACACAGAGCCACCATACACACTTCCGTCTGTCATCAGTGAGACCTCTGTCTCCCATTATGAAACCTAATATTAGCAAGCTCTGTTAAATTTATTTGTCTGTAAACTGAGAATTTTAACTCCCAAACAGGAAGATAAACTCATTTTTCCTCAGGACACCTGTGTCAGAGAAAATAAAAGTGAGACTGTGATTATGCCACCAGAAGAGCTGCACAAGAAACCTTGCATGAAGACTGCCTGAAGAGAGAGGATCTCCAGCAGCATGCATGGACTGGAGGAGCCACCAGCTTGAGCCACCAGCTCAAGCCATGGTAGAGGTCCTGTGAAAGGGTTAGCATGTCGTGATAAAGGCTATTGCTGACATGAACTTCTCCCTTCCTGGTCACCCACTGGGTCCTCCTTTCTCCCCTGCTGTGTTCCCATCCCAATCCCAGAGGAGCCCAGCCAAGCCTGAAGCCTGCTAGAACACAGGCAGACACCAAAGGCAGCAACCCCATTCATTTCTGCCACAGCCTTTATGTCATTTGATCACTCATGCAGTTTATCAGATCATTGCTGAGCAACTAATTTTTATGTTTGTTTTCTGGCAAGGTCAGTCTAATCAGAGCAGACAGGGATGCAGTCTGACTTGGGGAAGCATAGACTTGGAGATTTTGCTACTTTCCACACAGAAAAGGCTTGTGGTGGTGTGCAGAGGGAGAAAGCATCCTTGTACAGCAGTCACCTGCACTTAAATGAGGTTAAACAACTGCAAAGCCTCACCCTAAAGACAGTCTTTATGAAGCTGCCACAAGGCACATTTCAGAAATTGGACGCCAGGGCTTCATTCCCCACGTTAAAGGACAGGGAAGTTTGTCACAGCTTGGCATTGACAAATGGCTTTTTTCTGCTTCCTTGCTCTGAATTTTATCTACTAGTCAGAGTAGAGCTGAAGGTGAAGACAGGAAGATGAGCATGACCAGGCTCTGCATACGAGAAGATTCAGGCAGCTCAGAACTGGATGGGCTTCCAACAGGTAAGAAGCTGGGGAACAAAAGTGCTGCCCTAAGGAAGCACAACTTCTGCCAGTAAAATCAGAGACACAGGGGTCACAAATGCGGGAGAAGGACAGGACACAACTAACACAGGGTAGGATTAAGCTGTGACTGTAATTATGTTCAAATGGAAACTGTAAGAAGTCTAACTTGACACAACACTCAGAATAATGCTGGTCTTCTACAGTGTACTTTAAAATAAATATTTAAAGTCAAAAGTACATATACTGGCACGAGCATCTTATGTAGACTAATAAGTTTATTAAGAAGGTAATCACTGACTGTTTAGACAAAGTGGGAGCCCTGCCAGCCCTGAAGAATTTTGATTCTATCCCTTCAAGTTAAAAAAAGGGCAAGTTATTGAGACCTCTTTGATGTCAAGTTTTTTGTCATCTCAACTGCATGTTCAGAGGGTAACCACAGATAAATCAGAGAACGAAGGTACTGCTAAGAAAAAAAGACACTGAAGAAATGAGCTGCAATCCACGCTTAAAAAAAGATTGTTTAAAACAGCCTTCCAAGGTCTACACAGACTGGCTTGGTCCTAGCAGGCACTTCTTTGAGAGGACTCAGAAGCAAGTACCTCATCAGCTCAGGGTGTCTGATCACAGCTCACTCAGCACCTATGGAAACAGAGCAAAGGTACACAGTATCGTCTGGTTTTGAAGAATGTCTGTGCATTCCTTTTTTGTTTGTTGTGTCTATAAACAAAGATGTACCCATGTGAAGCAGGACACAGCTCACAGCCTAAGCTCTGCTGTGCATGTACACCCACGAGCACAGCCGAGAGCACAACCCAGCACAGAAGAGAAACCTGCCCCAGCCCTCACCAACCTCTGCACCTCACACATCTGAGGAACACCCCTGAGCCACAGTGCCAAGCCTCCTGTGCATTACCATGTCACTTATGGCAAGGCCACAGAAGGAATCACTCAAGCTAACAGGGAAAAGACCACAGCCCTACAACTGCTGTGTTACATATGCAGCGATAAAATGAACCCCCTTACCTTTCTGACACTAAGAAACCACAGGTTTCATACTTCCCAAATCACTACCTATCAGGGCACCTCACTGAGAACGAGACTAAGGGCCAGAGTACAGCAAGATGGTCTGTTTTGAGGGTCATCCCTCAATTTAGGAAGACAAATCAGTACAAGCTAACGCTAGAACGTTGTGAATATCCCGTTAACGTGAAACCATACAGGATGCAAGTGCTCAGTGAAAGATTCCCAAGATGCAGTAATTTTGTGTACAACACTTTGTAACTCATTTTTCCAAGTTTTAACTATCCTACTGCTGATCTGAGAATACATTAACCTTCTGAAATGTGAATGTTGCAAAAAAATCAAGTGTTTCAGTTAGGCTGACTGCAAAAATCAAAAGACAGACATGGCTGAGGAAGAGAACTGAGCATTTTACCAAACACCAGTAACTTCAACTGCCACGCAGTTATAAAAATAATGTTAATGCATTAAAGATTTTTAACTTCTCCCCTTGTGGTTAAATATAACATTGCTGCTCCATGAAGAATTACAAAGACATAGCTAGCACATGCCAAATACAACCACCACTATAATTCAGAATCTTTTATTTCCTTCCTATATACTGGCCCTGAGCTTACAAAGAATGTGTATAATCCCCAAATCAGACATTTCCATGCGAGAAGCAGAGCTGATGCTCATTCTGTTCCTTGTCCCTTTCTCCTAAAAAAAACCTGAAAATGCTTCTGAAGTTGGTGCTACAAATACACAAGGGTGGGGGGGAAGTTAAAACACACCATGTATTAAATACACAAGTATTAAAACTGCTCATCGTGTCAATCTCTAAATAAAGGGGCATAACATATTGTGTAAAAACTTGCATAAAAAATGTGTAAAAGGACAGGCACAACACACAAAGATGGTATTAACCAGACTAAATTAAATGAAGGAGTAACACAGAAAGATCGAGTTTTATACAGCAAGTCTGGCTTCAGGCATCAGCTTAATTTCTGGCACTGTCTGTACGACACAGCCACTTGTAAAAGCCATGTAAACTATTCCTTGAAATCTTACCACAGAGTAAAAAAGTCAAGGTCAAGTTCCCACCAGACTGACAGAAAGCAGCACTCTGGAAAAGAACCTCCTTCATTCCACCCACGCAGCTTGTCAAAAGATGAGAGAGATATTTTACTCCACGTGGAGGAGATAGGAAACAGCAGAGGAAGTTGTGTGACAGGAAAGCACTGAACTTAGTCTCTAGTTATCACAGACCCCTCCTGCATTTCTTCTGACTGCACCCTTTATGTAAGTCCAACTGCACTGCCAGTACATTGGCTGTAAAAAGAAAGAAATCACTGTACCTGAAATACAGTTTTGATATCTGAACTGCAATTACTTGTTTAAATAATGAGCCTAGTGAAATGGCAAGCTCCAGATTGAAAGGCCCTGCTGCTCAAAGTAATCTTCCTTACAGGAGCAAACCTCTATTCTCTCACATTTCAAACTGCACCATTCCCACAGCAGCCAGAATATCTGCTCTTTGTCACCATGATTACAATAGAAATCCTAAATTAAAAAAAAAAAAAAAAAAAAACAGAAAAAGAACCAGCTAGTACAGCCATACCAGGGAGCAGAGGGTACAGCCTGTAGAAACTAGATCCCCAAGGAAAAGAACCACAATCCTGCAAGTTAACTCTTTTGCTCAGTAAACTGCTCGGGTCTTCTCCCATAATTGCAGATCTTTCATTTCAGATATTTCAGACATGCTCTGGACAGCAAAACTCAGTAGAAAGCTTTGCTATCAAATCTGATTCTCCCAAGAAGCTGCGGATGTCTATCTCCTCTGCACTCTTTCCCAATAACCTCTGCCTGTAGTATCAACTTCTGTCAAAAAAGCTAATTTGGGTATACCACTAACTGCTCTAAGAAGAAGATTAAAGACGGACACCAGTCCAGCCCAGGAAGAGGCTGCATAAATGTATACATGCTTAGCAGCAGTGAGAGTTAAAAAGGCAACTGATGGAGAAATACAAAGGTGAGGCTGAGCAAAGTACATCCCCTCACCCACCAAGACATACAGATGGGGACCACAGCCTATAAGGAAGTACAATAACCTCAGAAAGAATGATGGAGAAGGGAGGGAGAGAAAAGGAAAAAAAAAAAAAAAGACATAACTCAAGTTTCCCACGCTTTTTCTCCCAAATTTTATTAGTTGACAAAACCTATTTCATTTTGCAACCAAAACAACTTGTTACTCAAGACAGTCAACAGTGCTGGAAACAAGCTCTAGCCAGCAATGATAACCCACTCATCTTCACACACACACACACACAGAGCAGCTCAGCTCCCCACCTTCGGCAGCCTGGGGCACACGTGTGGCTGATGCAGGACCAGGGACAAAAGATGGAGATGCATAGTCACATTCTATAAGCATATTTGAGGCTTCCTTAAAGCGTTAATAGAGACAAGGAAAACTAAAGAAAAAATTCCATAACTTCAAGGAAACACAGAAATTATACTTCACATAAGTCTGTAAGGAAAGTACAAAGCCTCTTTCTAACAATAAGCCAAACAATTGAGGTTATTACCCAATTATTATGCCCAGTTCATACTAATTTGGCCATATTTGTAAAAAATTAAGGTTTTAATGGTGCCTTTTATATTCTATTGCTTCATAACTCAAAAGATGACAAAAAGTTATGCATAGAGTCAATAACTACATTTCTGAAGCTGCTTGAAACAACTGGAACAAGATTATCTTAGAGAAAGTCTTTAAATAAAGCAGGGAATATCAACAAACTCAGTTCCACTTTTTTGCAAAGGGGGAGCCCGCTGTTAGCATCATCACCAAAGCATACACATAGGCTAAGTGGCATTTCTCCCAAGAGAAGCCAGCTCCTCTCTTGAAACAGCTGTATTAGCAAGTTTTCCACCAAATTTCAACATGGGATGTACTGAACACATGGAAAAGGAAAAATAAACCTCTGCCAGATTGGTCCATTTGATCCCAAACATGGGGTAACACATGAATCCAATGATGGCTGCACTTCATGGATCAGCTTTTTGGCTTACTAACCAAGCCTATAAAAGCACTATAAATTACCAACCTTTTTGCATGGTCTATTACAAAAAAACCCCAGTACTTTCTTGTCTCAAAATGTCACAGATACAACGTGAAGCCTGTCAGGCTGCTAAGATAATCCAAACCCAAAGACAGCAAATAGCAACCTGGCACACGTTGAGCCTTCAGACTCAAAATAGATTTAAATCAACACAAAGATAGCAGGAAAGAGTTTAGTAACAAAGTGAAGAAACCAAGGGAGAAGAAATGAGATTATATCAGTCATCATTTCAATCAGACCAAACAAGTTAAAAGTCAGCTAGAGGATGGCATTTACGCCTGCCTCTAAGGCTGGGATGAGGGCCAGAATTACACTCCTTGATCTGACTTATTTATGCCATGCTGACACTTCAGCTGGCAATGATAAAGGTCCAGAGGTCAAAGTACTGTGAGGCAGAAGCCGTGTACACCCAGTGTATCTTTCCAAGCAGTCATGTCTGGGGTGGGGAAGCAAGGAGCAGGGAGCCACAGTCCTTGCACCCATCCACCCACCCGCACCTCAAACCACACGAGCTGTGCCCATTTCAAAGCTTCCTCACTCCACAAAGGAGATTTCTGCAGAGATCCCACATCTCTTCATCCAACCACTCCCACAAAATGGTGTGTTTTTCCAAGACAAAGCCAGAGAAAGCCAGTGGTGCCTGATGTTAAAACTGAGAGGCCAGGGCACCAGCTGAAGCCCAGACCACCCACAGACCTCCAAACTCAGAAAACTCCCTGAAGAATGTGGGCATGGAAGATTAATGAAGGCAGAGAGCGGCATTTTTGGCACTTCTGTCAGTTTCTTAACTGGGATTTCTTCCGGCTCTAACTTATTCCCAATTACTCAAAAAATATTCACATATTTAAATCCTGGAATTTTAAAACCTAAACCATAGATTTCACTTTTCAAGAAGGATCCCAAAAGTTGAATTACAAGTCAGGCTCAAATTCCAGTATAGGAATATCAAGCCTTTTGTTTATACTACACAAATATTTTAACAGATTCATTCTCTCTAAGTCATGGAAACTTGGAAATCTGAGACTTTTTGCATTAATGTCAGAATTATACTCAAGATTGCAGAATATGATGGAACCACCAGCTAGCACTGAACTCCCGCTAATCGCTGATTTGCTTACATGATTGGCATAGAAGTTAAAAAAAAAACAAAAAAACAAAAAAACCCCTAAAAAGTTGCACCACAATATTCTTGAATATTTTAGGGATCTCCAGAGCAAAATATGCCCAAAAACCCATTACAAAATATAAAGTTTGGTGAGGGGAAAGAAAAAGGAAAAGAAAGATGTTGTCTTTTGTTTTCTTTCTCTCATCTGGAGCCTCCATCCAGATGCAGAATCTAGGCAGATGGACTAAACTTGAGCAGGGACTGGATGGGAAATGGGAGTCTGCTCTAAACAATACCTTAGTCTTGGAAGAAGAGTTGACAAGTAACAGGGACCGGCTGTCCTTAGGGTGAAAAGAAAAGCTGTAAATGCACAATGAAGCAATAGTTCATCTCCTATGGGTACCCTTGCCAAACCTTCTATTCATTGGATAGTACAAAAGCTTCAGAAACTGAGCAGCAGTTTTAATCAGGGACTGTTCTAGCTTTTAACTGCTGCACTCACCTTTGATGCCCCTACAGCATACCAGAGGCATGAGGCTTTTCAAAAGATGTATTGCAACAAGCAAAATAAAAACCTCTCTTTACTAAAACCCTTCCTTCAGAAGAGGCAGGCACACAATCCAGAGACATGAAAGGACGTTTTTCTGAATTAGACAGTTTTCTTGTAAAGCACAAAGGTTTTTGAGCATCCAGGAATCACAACTGACACTGGGATCAGAAAGCTGGGTCTGATTTGTACATAACCAGCACTAAGAACTTTGAACAAGAGCTCAAATACGTACAGAAAAAAGTCTTAGGATTTGGTATATAGTTAACAAGCCTGGCAAGCTCTTCTTGTCTTGGTCTGACAAGAAGAGCTCAGACCACTTCATACTGGCATTCTTACACAAGTGTGCACACTGGACTATGATCATATCACTAGTTATGACTGCATTTTTCAGAAGAATTTTTACTTTAAAAGTTGAATCTACTAGTAAGTCCTTATTAAAAAATAAAAACAAGCTATTCCAATTATCAGCTTGCAAGAAAGAAAACCTGCACGCTTGTAGCTAATCTATCTCAAGAGCTCGTGTCTGGCGCTTCCTCTGTGGTTCAGAAACATCAGCAATGCATCAGTTTCCTAAACACAGTTTCCCATGTCCCATTTCAGATAATGAGCAATCTGTGGTCCTTCAGTCATCTTCAAGGTCAAATCCCTTCACAGTGTTTCCAGGAAGTATATGTGTCTTTAACCAACTTTTCTCTGACTTTTACAAGAACACAATATTAACCCATAGCAACAAAACCATTGATTAAAGAAGCTCTAGAAAACATCACGCTGTGTAACTACCAACACTTAGTTCTGCTGGAGCTTTTGAAATTAGAAGAGGAAGTAAAAAAACCAAGGAAACAGACACTGGTTTTCATGTCAGTCTATGTAGTGCTTTCAAAACTCATCTAACACAATTGTTCAACAGATGCAAATATTTCTTGTGCAAATATGCACACAAAATATTTGGTTCAATGAATGAGTTCTGCTGTACTTTCATATTAGCTCTCAGATGTTATTATGAACTTTTAGTCAGATAAGAAGAAAGCCTCCTTCAGGGTAAAACAAACAGCTATAGTTTACTTCAGACAATAAGGAATACAAACTGCATGGAAGGATTTTCCATGATTTAACTATCACCAACAACAGACTAATGAGTCACAGACAACAGCTTAATACTTAGAGCTTATTGCTAAAGAACAAAATATTTATGCAATTTCGAAGTATTAACAACAAAACACAAAACGAGTTTTGAATAGACCCCTGTAGTGTCTCAAACTAGGTTAGTTGTACACATCCAAGTGAAACTCAAAGCAGACACTGGACACAGCCAGGCTTGCACTGCACCAGGAAAACCAGACTGAAAACATCAGCCATTGTTTTGTACTGAAAAAGCAACACTGTCCCTGCTCTCCTTTAACAGAGGACTGCAAGGGCCACAGAGCTTCACCAAGCCAATTTAAACTGCTAAACAAAGTAACATTCCTCCTGTAAAATATTCCAATAAATGGTATTTGTGCTTCATTTATTTTCAAGAGGGATAAGTGATCCAGTATTAGAAGGAATCTTTGTCGGCTGAGCCCACAGACTGGGGAAAGATTGCTACTGGAAGAAATGGGAAAGAAGCAGAAGTAGCTTTACAAAAAGTGCATTAGCTGTAAAAATACTGCCTAATATAGTTTTCTGGGGAAGTTGGAACTATCCCACTTTGGCTGGTTATTCCCATGACTGAAAGTAAAGAGAGCTGTTGAATGCATGTATAAGCATCAGTCCCATAAGCAACTCCGCCAGGGAGAGAAGACAAAGTTTTTCAAAATAGGTCGAGACCCTTCTTAAGTATAAAAAGCTGTTGTATGTAGAATATTTCTTCCAAATAAAAAAGGGCTTGCTCCAGATGATGTGGAAGAGAACAGAGTTCTCATTTCTGCAGTGTTTTGAAAACTCTTGACATCGGTTTAATTTACTGCAAGTTTCCAGGAAGCTCTTACAACTGAAGAAAATCTTGCAAGGACACCTTGTAGCAGCTGGCAGTTCTCCTAAAGGATCAACATGTCCAACCACACTGTTCAGGGCTTGTTGGGAAGGGCATTCCCCACTGCACAACCACAGTGATCCCACAGAGCTGCTGAGACCATGCAGGTTTTACACAAAACCAAGCCACACCACATTTTTGTACAAAAAGGGATCTCAGACACTTGGAGGTATCTTCTTTGTAGATTAGCTTTTAAAGGAGTATGAGATATTGGATAAAAGCACTGCAGAAGTGCAAAGAATTATAAACTTAATCTAACTGTAAAAGCAGTGGTTTAATGCTTTGAAAAGTCAGACTACATAAAGAATACATTCAGACAGACTGTCCTTTTTCCTACTCCTTCTAATGATCTTTGCAGGGTGATGCAAGACTTAGTGGTCTACAGAGATGGTTTTTATTTATATTTATTTATATTATCTGATGATCCCATCAGTACAAAGAGACCCTAGTGTAAGTCTCACAAGGATGTTGTGCTGCTTCCAAGTTCCACAATTCACAGCTATCTTCGCTCCACACAAATAGGATGGCAGCTGCTGGGAATCAAACATCTCAGCTAAAGACAGTAAGGTACATGCAGGTAACTCCTTCAGCACTACTGCCTGTCTCACAAGAGAAAAGGTGAGCAAGAGAGAACATGAAGAAAGCTCCTAACACAAAAATGAGTTCAGAGATTAGATTGTGCACTACAGATCATCTTGCACTTTAGTTGAATCAGGTATAGGTAAATCAGGTTGTGATCATCAGGGGCCACGTAACTGCAAGGAATATCACATTGAAGGTACACAGCATTTCATCTTTGGGGGCTTAAAAAGCTATTTTTTTCCTGTTCCAACCTGGTATCTAATCGCAATACTTGTGCATTTCACAAAACACCCAAGAGCCCAGGCTAATGTTCCCTGCACTCCCAGAATGGGGTTATAGGCATTTTCAGACTGGTCTCTGCTGCCAAGATCTCTAAGGCTCAAACTGGACATCCCATTCTCTCCAGACTATGAAGAAAGCATAAACTCACCCATTTTCTGGGTTATCCCTGGAACAAAATCTGATACTGGTAGTGGTCCCAGTACTACAGAAGCGTCATGGGAAGCAGCTTTATCCAAAACACACAACAATACAGTTCCCTGGATCCTGATCTGGAGCCAATTACAGTAAATTACAGGGTCTAGATATCTTCATCAGTCCTAACATAACTAGGTGGGTCCCTGAAGCTACAGATATTACCTGGCTCTAAAAAACAACATAGAAAAAAAAAGATACCCTCATCAGGCTTGTAACATAGCAGCAGGCACTGCTCAAGGTGAAGTCCAAAAAATGTCTACATTTTAAGAGATCCTTCTCCAGACACCTCATGTTTCCCCACCCCTATGGCTGTGACACTCCTGGAAAACTGCTGACAGTTAGAAATGCGCACAGCTCTCTGCAGCCCTGTGACACTTCCCCAGGAATTACAACATGCTTTTCACCTTGAGAAGTGCAGCAAGGTATTTTATAGCAGTTAGTGTGCACACCTAGGAATGCAGAAAAGAGATCCAGACAGAAAAAAACAAAAACATGCAAACTATTTTCCGAATGCAGAAGGAATGTGGAGCCTCAGGTAGTAAATTACATAGTGAGAGGCTGGAGGACTTTTTTCTGAAGGTACCTCTAAAGCTAAAACTATCTTAAGAAGTGAGCTTTTTTCATACACTTTTCTAACTTAAGAAGTCAGTTTTCAAAATTTAAGCTAATGATAAATCTTAGTTTATGAATTAAACCCTGCCTTGAGAGCATCTAAAGATGCTTGTGTATCCTTCACTGAAAAACCTGATACTACTTTTCAGCCTCTGAAAATTGGTCGGTTTCCAAATCAGTGAATTTGATGTGTTCTGAATGTCAGTAACCCTGATATCTGACATGAATATTGAAGGAACAAGTGGCTTTTACAACATGGTAAAATGCCAAGCATTAGTAATGCTAGATATCAATACAAACTGCTGATAGTCCTGTCAAGAGATCTGGTTAAGACAGTTTTAGCAGCTGGAAACTAACTGCACTCAGCCATTAATTGCACGCAACAGGACAGCATGAAGCGTACGGTTTTGTTCTTTCCAATTAAGGTAAGTACAGCCCTCTCATGTTGTGAAGTTACCTTTGGGGGGATACTAAGAAAATTTGAAAGGTGCCTATTAACCATTGTATTTGGACATAGAGAAGGCAAGCAACTGCCAGCCACTTTTTCCACATGATTTTACTATATTCTTTAAGAACCTTCAAAAAATACTATCTTAACCAACCACACATTCCTACATTAACAGGAGGGGACACTTAATGGTAGAGAAATGAGCGTCCCCTCTCAAGGAGTTTGATGCAAAACCCAAGGATAAAGCGATATTTTGTGCTTTATGCCTTCTTCTTGCTCTTCTCTCTCCCTCCTGTCCATGTGTTAGCAGCATTACCAACATCTTTATTCTCCACCTAGAAGTGTTCAGCTAATAATAGAAACCGTGCTGACCTAAAAATAAAGCCCCTGTTTACAAATTCTGTATTGAACATCAACTACAGAACTACCCATATACGCACACAGCATCCAAATTTCCCTTGCTTTAGTCTTACTGACAGCTGCTCACCTCCAGGCTCATCTCTGGGGAAATGCAGTTATGCAGAATTGCCCAGGGGCCAGGCAGGTCAGCCCCAGCAGAGCACAAGGGTGGCTGCTGGAGAACCAAACCAGCCCACAGCAAGAATGTGCCCTCACAAATGTAAGCACACATTCATTACAAGCTGCAATGAGCTCTGGTTCATACACGAGTCTGTATCAACACACCCCAAAAACACGTCCCCATGTGACTCAGCATCCAATGGTTACGCTCATTAGGCGTGCGCAGCCAGCAAACCTAGTCATAAATCCCTTAATCACAGGTCAAAAGAGTTGTCAAAGCCTGCACTGATGGGATTGGGAAAGTGCTGAAATGTTTTAAACAAGGAATATCAGCTTCTATGCAAGGGCAAAATACTCAGAAGCCACATCAGTGATTTACAGGACCAAAGTGATCTCTTCATCCAAAAAAACCCCATATTTGTCATTTACTTTAGAAGTTTCTTATTTTTAAAGCATACTGGGAAACGTGAGGCCACAACTGTAGTACTGTGCCCAGTTCTGAGGGTTCCAGCACAAGAGATACTTGAACATACTAGTCCAAAGGGATTGGAGCATCTCTCCTGTGAAGAGAGGCTGGGAGAGCCGCTCACCTTGGAGAAGGAGGGCTCAAGGGGAGGATTTCATAAATGTATACAAAAATCTGAAGGGAGGGTGTAGAGAGGACAGAGCTGGGCTCTGCTCGGTGGTGCCCAGTGACAGAAGCAGAGGTAACAGGCACAAACTGAAACACAGGAAGTTCTCTCTGAGCATCAGAAAACACTTTTTTTACTGTAGGGGTGACTGAGAATGTGCACAGGCTGCCCAGGAAGGTTGTGGTGTCTCCATCCTGAGAGATACTCAAAAGCCATCTGGACTTGTCCCTGAGCAACCTGCTTTAAGTGGCTCTCCTTGAGCCAAGGGCTGGATCAGGTATCTCCAGAGGTCCCTTCTAACCTCAGTCATTCTATGATTCTGAGAAATAAAAAGACAAGTTCTCTTCGATTACTGATGGAGACACCTAGAACAAGTTTTTAAAAGAATACTCAAGCTTCATCTAACATGTACCTACAGGTGAAGTGTTCTTTGTGGACCATCACAGGAAACTTTCTGCATTAACCTGGGATTTATAGGAAGCTGCAACTAAACAGAATTTCAGTTTTTATTAAAATGCAGATTCGTTTTTCAACTTAAAAACAATTTTAAGTATTCTCAAGGCATGTTTAGAGAATACCTCCTGTGAAGTATTTTTCCTCATTTACACAGGCAAATATTAAACATATATAGTGACCCAAGATGCAAATAGAAAGCATTTTTCAATGCAAGTGAACAAGCTGTGAATATTTATCTTCCATTATCCTCAGACGCAAAAAAATCCAGCATTTTCAATCATTTAAGCACCTTTGAAGATCTGGTCTTGTAAGCCATGGGATTAAATTTACTGCTCCCAGAGCATGCACCAGGAGAAAGGAGAGGGGAAACACAGCAAGAGTGCTCCCACCCACAAATACAGTATTTCTGATTTGCATCTGATAACTGTTCTTTCAGTTTAGTCAAGACAAGAAGATATACTGTGCAAATGAAACCATACTATTAAGGTGAAGCAAAGCATCCAGAACCTACTCTCTCTGAAGACTGCAGAGCTTGTTAATATTTATGAAGTCTGAAGTAGCTTCAAAGACTCTTTACTTCATTTTCTTATGTCATAACAAAAAGCAGCACTAAGTCATTAAATTTTAAGGGGAGTTCACAATAAACTATAGCTCTTTTAGTAAATTCTGACCTCTAGGAAAAGGCCTAATTTCTTTGGTTTGTGTGTGTCCTATAGCAACAGCAATGAACAAAACGTGCAAAGAGGAAACTTGCATGTTCAGAAACTTCAAAGACCAAAACACATAAAAACCTCAAAGCACCCAACATTACGACTGAAGCACTACATTTGTTGTCTGTATTTCTGTGTACAGATTATTTAATGGATTAACCTGCCAGGTTAAAGGCAGTTAAGGGCACTGCTTTGAAAAACCCTGATTAAGCACTTACTGTCCAAAGCTTCCCCTCTGATCAAACTTTGTGTCATAAAAATATCACATGAGAGAAAGTCATCTCTCCTCCTAGCATGGATGCTGTCACGCAGATATTCTTTAGCTGCGAAAAATCTGCGTAGGAAAGAAACAAAACCAGTGTTACAGGATAAGGCTAGAAAATTGCGTTCTTTATTTGGGCCTGACGCAGGTTTGGACAAGAGAGCCTCCAATTCAAGATGACAGAATTTTCTAAACATAATAGTGCAGTATTTTGATTACAGCCAGGGCTTTCAGGACTTTGAAGTTAGAGAGTATCACTGCTAAGCCGGACAAATACTGGTGGTAATGAGAGGGAGGAAGAGACCACAACAAACCACTGAATAGCTACATAACTTTAACAACAAAAAAAATCAGTGAGGTATATGCTGCCCTTGACTCAAGCCTTCCTGAACAGTATTTATTACCCACACCTATAAAAAACATGAGAAAATGTGATCTATTACTCCTTAAATAAAAAATTATTCACTGTGAAATTGTTAATGGGACCATATGTTATATAAAACACAGACTGGTGTTCAAGAGTCCCTATAGATTTGGTGGTGATAGAGCCAAAAAATAAAATGCGAATTTTCAGCAGACAGAATAAGGAGAAATGGGATCTTTGTTATTCTTCCAACAGATCTGCCATCACTTTGGGGGTTAAACAGTTAATGTCTCTCCCTAGCTTTGAAGTCTCTGTACTAAGGATTGAACACCCAAGTACCAGAATGATGCTGAAGACACATTACATACATGTAGTTTCACATGTACGTGCTTCGTACGTACCCACAGACAATGTTTCATACCCAGGACCTATACCTGACCTTTAACAGAAGCACTAATCACTTCTCAGACACTGCAAGGGTCCCCTTGCCAAATTAAAGTATTACAGCCGGGGTTTTTTTTCCCCAGGTCTCAAACAACACTGAATCTCTTTGGTACATAATACCGCTCCAGCCACTCATTCTTATAATGAACTTCTATTCTTACAACCTTTCAATATCTCTCACGGGAAGAGAAGGGGTAGGGACAGGGAACAGTTTCTGCTGTAAATCACTGGGAATTAGTTTCCAGCTGGAAAGACAGCAGGGCTGCCAGACACCCCTCTGATTTAGCCTCCTCATTTGGGATCTCCCTCTATCAGTCTCTTTAAAACTGGGTCCCATGAAAGAGCAGAGCCAGGACAGGCTTTTCCCAGCTGCTGCCCTTAATTCCTTACCCCCCCCGGGTACTGATGTCAGGTCACCAGGACACAGCGATGCTGGCAAGGCATCAGGCAGGAGGTCAGAGCCTGGGTGATGCCTTCACCAAGAGCAGAAGCTGTACCATGCCAAGGAGTGGCACACACACAGCAGCAGCCAGCCCCTATCTGCTTGAGAGCCACCTCCTGACCAAGGACATGCTGAGCAGATCATGTCTCAACAGTGCCACAGATAAATGAGAAAAAAAAACAAAAACAAACCCATCAGTCTGGTACTTGAACTCAGGTTAGTCCCACCTACCACCATCCGAAACCAGCTCCGAGAGCTTACCTGCAGAGCAGGATGCACGACATGGCTCATTTCAGTTCAGCCTGGCATCTTAGCCCAAAACCACCTTTATAAGGCAGAGGGATTAGCCAAACATTCTTGTGGCCACCATATGAAAAAGAGTGAAACATAACTCAAGCTTTCATGGAATTTTGCACAATTCAGTGCCATAACAACACCAATTTTGTATTTTAACTGTCAGCCTCCAGAGAACACAGACTAGGACTAAAATAAGCCCTCCCTTTCTGAATAACTAGATGTGGTATTTGATAACTAAATACAGCATTAAAAAAGTAGTTAAGCTCACACTTCTAATTCTGTGGAATGAAACTATCACATGTTAAAAGCAAAGGCAGGATACTGCCAGATAATGCAAAGCACAGGGACCTGAGAGTCCTACTTTATTAAATATTTCCTCTCCCCACCCACATCTCAACCATCACTGGAAATGTGATACCGAGAACTTCTCCATCATTCATTCCATAACCACACAAGCTTTACAGCACCACATCTACTCATCTAAAACTCCTGACCTGCAGCAAAAAGGCAAGACACAAAAACATGACAAAAAGCTGTCATTCAATTCCCATTCGCCCATTTGTGCACACAAGCCCGGCGATGACCCACAGGAGCACGCAGAAGGGCACAAAATCTACGCGTACCTATTGACCTGTCTGAAGGAGTCCAGGCTGACAGCCTGGATTGCAAAACAGCCATTTACCATGCCATCCTCTCTGTCTCCTTGCGAGTGAGCTCTCCAGCAGCATTCCTCTGCTTCCCCTGCTCCGACACTCCCGTGCCTCATTGCTCCACACCAAGATGCATCCAGACACTGCATGCTCTGAGGAATCATCGGTGGCTGCTATTTACCCTCTAGCCCTGAACCTGGCTAGGCACAGCCACCGCTCAGCAGTCAAACCTCACGGCAGGACCTGCACTCCCAGCTCGTGTTGCTAAATCGGATGGCACCCAGCTGCCGCCCCGGCCGGGGGCGGGAGGAGTGAAGGAGGCTGCGATGCAGGAGGGTGTGACGCACTGACGCTGCTGCTCCTCGCCAAGGGAGATCCCTGCCCTGCCGGGGAACACCGCCGAGCCGAGCCAAGGGAGCCACGGGCACCGGCAGCCACCGCGCCGTCCCCACGACAACAGCTGGGGAGCCCAGATAGGTCGGGCTGCGTGTGCACACACGGATACGACCTCTACCAGGCTCACCGCTGCCCCGCGCTCTGTGTTTACTACAGCCAGCGCCTCCCGGCTGGTGGCGGCGATGCCACCGCCTGCGCTCGCAGCCCAGGGCGGCTCCTCCGTGCCGGAGGGGCGCGGGGAGAGCAGGGCCAGGGGAGGGGACGGCCGGACACCCCCCGCGCACGGGGACAGCGTCCCGCCTGCCGCAACCGCCCGGGCAGCGGCGCACCGGCCCCGGCCTCCGTGGGCTCCCCGCAGCCTCCCGGTCCGGCCCCGGCCCCGGCCCCAGGAGAGCCGAACAAAAGGGAACGGAGAGACCAAAAGACAGGGTCCCCGTCCGAGGTGGCGAGAGCGAACGCAACCCTGCCCCAGGGAGTAGGCGCCGGGCTAGTATGTAAAGGTACGAACACAAAAAAATAAATTATTATTATTATTATTATTACTATTACTATTATTATTCCCCCGAGACGGGCAGCACGGCACTCACCCTGCTCGGAAATCGGAGCAAACTCTCATTCACGCTCCCCGCCGTGCCCAGGCCTCCGGAGGCAGGCGACGCCCCGAGAGCCGCCGGCCGCTGTGCCGAGCCGAGCCGAGCCGAGCCGGGCCGGGCCGGGCCGGGCGCCGCCGGGGCCGGGCGCGCCCGCTCCCGCTCAGCCCGGACAAAGCGCAGCCC
>JAOTQP010000870.1:14909421-14934933 GCA_026413545.1 Cichladusa arquata | reverse complement strand
GCATGGAAAAAGACTGTAAGGTAGAAATGAAAACAGCACAGAGGTGGCAGTGCAATGGGTAGTGTGTACAGGAGGCAATGGAAGAAAGGGTAGGAGAACAGAGCCACCCCAGGTTGTTGGGAGTTACAAAGAGGACATGAGTTATGCTAGAAAGCTGGAGCAGAAAAGCATGTGACATTTTTTTCTGAAGGAATTCTTGAAATGACGTAGGGGAAGGGCAGAAAGGAAGGTATTCTGGAGCTCAGTACTTAAAGATAAAAACTAGTGTGAAGAGAGGCCAGGGAAAGCATTTGGTAAGAGTCTCCTCATTTCTCTATCACAAAAGCAGGTAGAATCAAGGAACAAGAAGGAAGGGGGGAAATTGAAAGGCCTGAAGTGAACCATTGGTAAATATCAGTGAAGGAAGCATAGGGAAGGGAAGCTGCTTCCACATTGACAGAAATCCTCCTTAGTCCTCTTTAGGTCCTTTGGGGGACCTGGAAATTGACTGAGTAACAAGTGGGGTTCTACAGGAGGGAGACAGAGAACATCCTGAAGGAGCAGTCTGTCCATAAATATAAAATAAACAACCTAATATAAATATAGGTGTTCATTCTTGATGTGTTTGTCTTAAAATGCACTGCAGGTGCAGCAGTTCTGCTCTGAAGGTACGGAGACTGCAGCTGTCCTGACCTTCCAGTACCACCCTCCTCTTTCTCACATGCCAGAATTAACCCCATATTATCTCTTCCCCTCCACTATGGGTACTCAGCCCAGCTCCAGTCATCCTCCTTATCGACTGCAGCTGCCTGATAATTGAGACACAACTCAAGAAAAGGGCTTAGCAATCACCTGCAAAGATACGGTTCTGGAAGCAGAGGCACTAATGAGCTCTGTGGAGGGAGTGTACTGGGAGAGGAGCAAAGGGTGAGCACTTCATCTGAGGAGGAAATAGCTTGGGAGGCTATGGGACTAAAGCAGTGGGGAAACTGAGCACATGGAAAGCTCAGGAGGAAAGTGAATGTGGGAGGATGGAGCCAAGGATGGTTAAAAATAACAGTATTGTACATCTAATATGGTACTCCCCTGGCATTTTAAACCTGCTGCCTTTGAAAACCCTTCTGAAAAGCAAGCTTTACATGTAATTGTTCTAATTGCTGCTGACCATCCAGGACCACTGTCATTTTGTCCAGCAGCTCCCATTTTCTTCACTGCTGGTCTAGTGGTTGCAACCAGGTCTTCAGCATATTGCTCTTTGCACCCTTGCCTGATGCAAATATTGGTTTATCCCCAGTTATGCCTTGATTTCTCTGGAAAGGAGATGGTGTTTTTTAGCTTGCATCAGCATAGTGACTAGCACACTAAATCCGTGTGATAATGATGCTATCACGAGAGAGAGGTAAATTAAAACACTATGCACAAGGAATTTGTACAATGTGGAATTTGGGCATGGGCTAACTTGACAGCCATTTCTTTTAAAGTTTCTGGAGAGCTGCCAGTTTTTCAACCCTGTGGTTGTTCAAAGTAGTGTGTTAGTCTCTGTACAAATACCACATGTGAGACAGGACCAAGTGGCAGCAAACCTGCTGGGGCTTTGAACCTCCTGCCACTTGTAATGGATATGAGAAAAAGAAGGAAGGAACAATAAATAAAAGAATAAAGGAAGGAAAAGTACAAAGTGAAGGACATCTGTGCATTTTGGTAACAATTCTTCAGCAGCACAGCACCATAGAAAAATGTTGCCTGGTTAATGCAGAGCAGTTACTTGCTATGCTGGAGCCATTTCCTAGAATTTTTATAGTACCAAGTTTTGTCTTTGAAATGTGGAAGGAATGGATTTCTTTTCTTTCTCCCCTCCTCCCTTGCCTTTATCCTCCCACTTCCAAGTAAGGATGTAAGCGAGGTTCCCTCTCATCTCCAGTGTAAATTTATTCATGAACATTTTAAAGTGGTTTATTGTCAGTTTTTGTTTCAGAGTTTACTTTTACCTTCAATAACTCTTGTGTCTTTAGTGCTCATCCCTATCTTTTTCTGGAGAAAAGGCAGCTTGCCTATTCAGGGGAGCTTTGCCAGAGCTGGCTGTCCCAGCCCTGCTTCTCTCCTCTCCTTCCATCTACAGACTCACCATTTTCCTGTTTTGTACAGAAGATGACCTCTAATGCTCAGAGGACTCTCTGCCTGTGGTAATGTGATCTGGTGGCAGCAGCAGAAAAAAGTGTCAGCAGTCTTGGATGATGTTCCCAATCCGGTTATTGAATGATGCGAGATCTGGGGAAGGACATTTATCTTTGTTTCCCTGCAGGCTCCAGTAATAGTCACACATCTCTGTATTACAGTAAAATTGCTTTTACCATGCCAAATTAATTATTAATACACACATACAATATTTTCAGTATCCTGTAGCAATGAAATCAGATGCTGTGCCACTTGCTGTCCTTTAGCTTGTGGCATGACACACAGTCCTTTAGGATATACCTGCCTGGTAGCCCCACCTCCCATGGTTACACTCTGTGTTCCCAGGCACCCAGGCTTTACCACCTTCATGAAGCAGCTGTCATATATTCCTGACTTTTTTGAGGGCATGCTTTCTGCCATTTTTACTGAAACCATTTTCAGGACTTGCTGAAATGTGAGCAATGTAACTGGGAAGTGATGGTTAAAGTGAGAGACTCTCGTCGATCACGATTGATTACAGCTGCACACATTACACCCTTGCCTGGCACTTTCTCCTCATGTAGGGGGAGAGTTAATGGTGGTAACATCCAGGTCTGTTGAGCATACATGCCTTAGACCCAAATACATGCCTTGAAGGTTGTTAAAAGGTTTTGCTGGGTTTATTTTTTCCATGGTATTGACAATATGTGGTAACACCTACATTGTGATGTACCTATCACATCATTCATAAAAGCCTTAATGACCTTGGTCTCGTCTTCAGCCTAATATAGGCACATAGTTTTCTGCTTCAGCATGGGTTTATGTCCAAATTATTATTCCCAGTCAGTGTGGTTTGGCCAAAGTACACCTTTTGGGGTACAATCTCAGCTTTTATTTCTTTTTGCTACATAAATTATCTGTGGCGCTGGGAAAGGGTTACAGGAACCTGCTTAAGCCTGGGTGTGGGGTGTGCAGGAGGAAGAGGTGTGCATGTGTCTGCTTTGGTCCCCACATAACTCCTACCTTAACTAGGAGCAGCTCTCATCTCTTGGGGAGGCTTCTTCTCCCTCTCCCTCCCACTCTCCCCTGTGGTCTGCAAGTGTTGGGCTGTAGCATCTTTCCTATTTTTGGCTGCATGGCTGAATTAGCACATTTTTAATGGATGCCTTTTTCAGCACTTATGAAAATAGTCTAGAATTTTGATAATTCTCCATTACTCCATAAAATGCATAAAAATAGTTTCCTTAAATGTGATAGTAGTTCTTTAGGCTTATTGTCATTACTAGTTTAGAGACCATGGTTCCACTGTAGAAGGAGTTATTTAGATATAGCAGTCTTGGTGAGATTTTGCTTTTCTCCTTTTCCAGAGAAATTGAAATGATGTGGATAAAGAGCAACTGATTTTCATTTTTGATACAGCACAGAGCAATTTTTTTCCAATCTGCACTTTTTATTTTCAGTAGCATAGGGTGTCATGGAATAAATAAAGCACCTTTCTTCCATTGGTATTACAGACCCCATCATCTATGATTTTGGTTCTCACAATGCCCATAGTCTGTACTTTGCAAAGCACCTAGAAGATGTGTAGAGCTTGTGATGCTTTTGAGCAGTGGAGCTGCTGTGATGTCTTGTTCCTTCTGCCCAGCAGGATTGTCCCAGTCAGTTGGGTATCAGCTGCCCTTTCATGGTTAGCAGGCTCTGACCTCTCCCTACCTCCGGAGCAATTTTGCTGAGTTTGTCTAAGGCTGGGAGCTAAACCCTGCAATTTGGCACGGGGTTGCTGCTGACAGGTTGGCTCCCAGTGGGTCCAGTTGAGTTGAAGTGGGATATGAAGGGAAAATAAGGCTGTTGCTGGAGGAAAGGATTTGTGGCAGAAGCAGAAAGTCCTGATAATTCTGAAACTTGGAGAGGAAACTCATGCTGCATTTTGTGTGTGAGGTTTTGAGTTATTGATAAAACCTCAGGAAGGAAGTGAGCCTGCTTGTGTTCTCTGTTGGACTCTGTTGGGCTTCCTGATGATGGTTGTGGTAATACAGAATCATGGAATATTCCATGTTGGAAGGGACCCACAAGGGTCATCAAATCTAACTCACACAGGTTTTTTTTAAACCCTGACACTCTGTGGGGAAGCTGACTGGAGTGTAATTGTAGCAGATGCTGGTACTGGGTGTGCCCCACATACGTTTAACAGGTATTGATCCATAGAAAACGTCATTCTGCTTTTTGTATTTATTGGATACTTGCTCAAGCATGTCGATCACAGCTATCCCAAAGCACGTATACAATGAGTACTTTTACAAAGAGCAGATAATAAAGTTTTTTAAGTACTCATTTATTAACAGTAACAAAGCCTCGATAAAATATGGAGTCTGATTTTTTGTGAAGTACTGAGCCTTTTGGATTCCAGTGGAAATCAATGTCAGCTGTTGACGCTAAGCATCTCTAAACATTGTACTTGTGCTTTCAGACCTATGTTAAATCCCCATTGACTTCTTTTAATCAGCATAAGGACTGCAGCATTTACTCTCCTGACATTCTTGCATGTCATTCTTGAAACATTCTCTGTTGCTCTACTTGACTAGTGGATAAGATTTTATTTTCTTTAAAATTTCAGTGTATCTTCTCAGCAGAGAACTCTGATGTAGGGTCCTGCTCCTAACTTTGTTGGTAATAATGCATAATCTCTGATTGATCCCCCTACAGCCCTGAGAAGTACTTGCAACTTGTGCAGAAGTAGCACAAAAAATTACAGCTGTTACTGGTGATTAATAATGTGCTTTCTAAAAATCATAAATTGAAATTATAGAAAAGAACAGAAAAGATTCCTGTATATTCTGTACAGAACTCCCAAGCAATGGGTTAACACAAGCAAGGTAAGTATCAGACAAAGAGCTCGGACACAGTGCTCTGTTCTGCTTGTATCTGTTCTAAAGAAATCTGAAGATCTATGTGGGCATCGTGTGTCTGTGTCAGGGACTGAGTTTGTAGCATTTCTTTCTTTGTAAGTGAGTAGGGGTCATCTTCAGTTTTAACCTGTAGTCCCAGTTCTCTGTTCACTAGAAAACTGCATGTGCATATCCAACTTTGAAAAGTAGCCATTTAAATGAAAACTTTACAGGAACAGAGATACAAAGTGCAGCAGAGCATGGGGAACTGAGGATGGGGTTCTTAATGCGGGTACTGGACTACTTGGGAGGAAACGTAGGATCTCAGAACTGTTATCTACACCCCTCCACCATTGGAAGAAATCAGGCATTTCAGATTAGTTTACCTTATTCTAGGAAATTCTACTCCTCCTTATTTCAAAGCAACTATTACCTCATCATCACATGCTAGACAACATACCAAGGGAAAAATTCTTTCCAGACCAAAATATCAGTTTTTGCACGAGGCAACATCACCAGTGTCTCACGATGACTCATCATGCTTCTGATCTCTTTATACCTGAGGCAGAGCTTGCTACCAAATAATCACAAATATCGTTTGTTTTCTCAACTATTACTATATAATGACACCTGACAGATGAACAAATTATTGTATAATAGTAGATGGCCATACATAATAAAAGGGAATTTACAGTTTGCAGAAATTCTCTTTTCCAATAACAGTCATTTGTTGACACCTGGTAATTTGTAAACTATATTTACCAGATCTTACAAGCATTTCAGAGCAGAAAGACTTTATTAGAAAGCCTTTTTCTTTTGGTGGAAACATTCCCTAATTTATTGTCCTTTGTGTTCCACAGAAAATAATACAAAAAGCAGCAGCAAAATTTCGTTTAGTATTTCTTGGCATGCAGGAATAAAGCCAAGTATTCTTTCTTTTATATAGTAGGAGAAAATGAGGAAAGGGGCAATAATTGAACAGAAGGTACAGGACATTCCTATTTAACGGGCAGAACTATCAGTAGTACCCATTGGCTCTGATTTGCTGTAGCAATTATTAATGTAGAACATCAGAAGATCAACAGATGTCAGAATTTAAGATGTCCAAAGGATGAGAGCTTGAGTTTTTCCTCCAAATGTTTAATTTGTCACCAAAACCTCCTAAGAACAAAATGCTGATTCTAGAAATGTAACTTTTTTGGTTGACTAGAAAATTACAGAAATGGCGTGAGGATTTACAGTGGATGCCCCAGAGCTCATCATAGCAAGGATAGCTTTCAAAAGAAAAAAGAAAGTAAAAAAAATCCAAGTGCTGTTTCCAGCCCTGCATGAGGAGAGGTCCAAAAGGCCATCTTATAGTCTACCCACAGTCACCCATGCACACTGCTGGCAGCAGCTTGGCAGTGGCCCTACAGACTCAGCAGCAAAGCCAAAAATGAACAAAAATCTTGCAGGAGCTTCCCTGCCTGTCTCTCTCCATTGCTATATCAAGCCTGGAGAAGAGAGTCAGCATCATGTTCCACGTGGGATTTCTCAGCAGGGCTCCTCTCCCATTTCAGATCTGAGAGACTGTGGTGATTTGTATCTTTGAATATGTTTTTCCATTCACTTTCCTTTTAATGATGCTGAAGAAAGGAGCATCAACACAAAGGAAGATGTATCTGTCACTCTGCACCACTCTGGTTTTTGGCAGCAGTCGGGCTGCTTCTTGGAACTGGTTGGAAAAATTACTGTGGTTGGTTTTGTTGTTGGTTTTCTAAGGAAGGAAAAAAATGCCAGCACTGATAACTGATTTAACTCGGAGCATACAAAGCCATAAAGAAAAAAAATGTTCCCAGAGATTTTCCTCAAAAACCTGAAACTTTCCAAATGGGCTGCTTGAAAGTGCCTTCTCTCCCCTGTGTCCCAGGGACCTCAGTGGCTTGGACCTGGAGATTAACACCATCTCTTCTTAGGGGTCCATGTGCAAATCTCAGGCTGCAGTATCTCATGGGAAATGTCAATCAAGGGAAGACAGCTCATAAAGTGTGTTCTACCCAGTATCAGTCTCCAAAAGTCGCAGAATGGATGAGTTTGGAGGTGCCTCTAGCAAACACCTAGTCCAGTCCGTGCTCAGAGCAGGGTCAGCCACTGTGGACTTCTCAGAGCCATGCACAGTTAGATTTTGAGTATCTCCAAGAATGGAGATCCTGCAGCCTCTCTGGGGAACCTGTACCCAACACTTGGTCTGCATCACAGGAAGCAAAGATATGCAACTACTTTTGTAAAAAGAAACTATTCTTTTAGAGGTCACTTTCTGGTTTTCCTCAACAAATTCTCCACATGGTCACTTTGGGAATAATCCCACTACTTCTGTCTCTATACCATAGCAGCACCTGATGTGGATTGCTTTGCACTGTTGACAGAAGGATTGGTGATGCTGTTTACCATTATTAACATTGTTTATTTAGCACCTGGCAAATGCACTCAGGCTCTGTGTGCTAGGCACTGCCTGAACAAACCACAAAGAACACAACCTGTTTTCAAATAAGGTGTTATTTACCTGTTAAACAGTCAGCTGCAATGAAATGGGTGGAGAGAAGCTTTTGTGCTAATCTCTGAACTTCAGCATCATTGCTTCCCGCATTGCAGCCATACATGGGAGAGGAGCAAGATCCAGGCTGTGCTACCCAAGGGTATTAGCTGATCAAATGGACAGAGATGTCCTGTAGATGTGACCTGTTCTGGAGCCCTGTGAAATCACTCTGGTGCCTGTTGGGCTCTCTATTCATTTTTTAAAAGCTGCAGTAGAAGTGCACTTAAGAATTAATACATATTTTAGAAGGACATACTTTTCAAAGAAATGCCCATTTGTGTTTTTTGGTTGTGGTGTTTTTCAGTCAGGAAATGAGCTCAAAAGAAAAAGAAGGAAGTGCACAGTTATTTCTTCTTGTAGAAAAATCATTTTCCATTGGAAAGACATTTTCAATTCTACAAACAGAGCAGTAGGGGATTTTTTTTTCCCAATACTGCTTCCCGATTACAGGAAAAAAGGAAGAAAATTTGTGATTTCACCACAGGAAGAAAATGTGATGTTTAAGGAGGCAGGTGGCAGTTTTCAAAGGTGTCCAGAACTTTTGGGGCAGTTCAGCACTTGCCCTTCCAAATGCCACCCACTGGGAAGAATGCCAGGAAAAATTAAGAAAGGGCATGAGGTGGCAGAGTCAAAAACTTAGCATGTGAAAAATCATGTCTTTGGAAAAGAAACTGCTTTTCTGGAGCAGAAACTCAACTCTAAGGACACTGGTGCTGACTTTGGCTTCTAGACAGGAGAGTGTTTTGGAGGACTGTGGTGGAGACCCTTCCTGCAGACTCCACAGCATCCTGAGCAATGCCAACCTGCCCTTGCAGCTGGCCTAGCCCTGGCATTGCCCTTGCCCAGGCTGCCAGGCCGTGTGTGTCCCAGGGCCCAGGCCTGGTTCCTCGCTGGGCAGAGCAGCCAGCAGCGCCTGTGCTCGCTGTGGGCGGGAGGCAGCGTCACGCAGGCTGATCTGCAGCCATGGCTTCAGAAGCAGGAGCTGGTATCCACTGAGCTGTGGGTGGGCATGTAAATCCAGCCTCAGGATCAAAGATGATTCCTCCCACAGGGAGCAACCAGGAACCTCTATAGACTTGGTTGCAGGAGTGCTGCTGCACCTGGCTCTGATTGCAGATGGAGAAATCAGACATTTCACTCACTGTTTCCCAGGGAGGAGAGGCAGGGCTGAGCATGCAGCCCTTGCCTTGGCACAGGCAATGTTTAGGTCCTTCTCTTATACTCAGAATGTGCAGACCATATGTTACATCCCAGCTTTCTCTCTTCTGTTTACTTCTATCCATTTTCCCCTGTGCCATCAGCCCTGAAGCTCTTTTTTCTCTACTAATCTGTCTTGGCCAGCAGACTGTAATTCCTAGGTCATCTTCAAAGGAGATGCAGGGCAGTAAAATTCAAGCCCTGGGGTGATGCTGTAAGCTTATCCGCCAGCAAAACCTGGAGGAGCCTTCAAAGACAAGAGAGCATTCAAAGTGTTCTCTGAAACACAAAACTATTTACCAGGTTGCAGCACAGTTATTCGCCTTGGCCCATGAAGTAAAGCACATGTAAATTTGTAGTGTAGGGGAGGCACAATTTGTAGTGTAGGGGAGTTTTTTGATGGGTTTGCATACTGTTTTTTTGTTATTGCACTTCTGGATGAGAGCAGTAAGCTGCAGGTCATGACTCTGCACGTTGTGACCTAAAGAAGTAGAACTCAGAGGGAGGATCAGGTATCTTTGGTGTAAACTGTCCAGCAAAAGCTTGCTCTCTCGAAAGCAAAAAGCATCAAATAGCAGGAAACAATTTTTTCCATCAACACGTAGCCCAAAAGCACTTTGCTTTTTGACTCTTAATCCACATTTCTGTTTCTCGGCCAAGTAATTCCTGCGACCTCCTCTAAGCTTTTCTACTGTCTGGTATTTTTTGATAGCAAATGTGAATACTGATATATTCCTGTAGCTCAGCTAGCTAGCTTAAAACTATATTATTTTTTATATTTCACTGGAAAACATGGTGTCAAACAATAGCCACAGAAGTGCAAGCACCCTCAAAGTAAATTTTTGTCTGCATGCAAATAAAAAAGGGTTTATTGAAGATTGCAAGCCACATAAACTAATTTCAACTGGTCTCATGTAAAGGTGTCTGCAGTGGTACCTTGCAACAGTCTTGGGCCCATTCCAGCAAGATTTGATTTAATCCATGCTGCAGTTAGTGTTTCCTTTGGAACTGCAGTGTTCTTCTCAGAAAGATGCTCAGGCTCCATCTCTTATTTGCTAAGTAGACGCCAATTAGGTTTGTGTTCAGAGATGTTGACAAGGCCAGTGCAGTAGATACTTAAACAGAAAACAACAAAAACAAAAAGCCATAGAACAAACCATAGAAATTCTTGCTGGCAGTTCAAGAATGCTTGCACAGGGCCATGGGGTATTTGTCTCAGATTCTGAGCTGTTGCTTGCCTCCAACTCAGACTCTCTCATCTTGCAGTACAATTATTCTGTAGAAGGTAAAAAAAAAATGAGATTTTTTTGATGTTCTCTCCAAGCAGCTCCAAGACTCAGCAAAAGAGCTCTCAGGATGCCAGAGCCAGCGAAGTCAACCTCAGCCCCCAAAAAGGGCTCCAAGAAAGCCGTGACAAAGACCCAGAAGAAGGGTGATAAAAAGCGTCACAAAAGCAGGAAAGAGAGTTACTCCATCTACGTCTACAAGGTGCTGAAGCAGGTGCATCCTGACACGGGCATCTCCTCCAAGGCCATGGGCATCATGAACTCCTTCGTCAACGACATCTTCGAGCGCATCGCCGGTGAGGCCTCGCGCCTGGCGCACTACAACAAGCGCTCCACCATCACGTCGCGGGAGATCCAGACGGCCGTGCGCCTGCTGCTCCCGGGAGAGCTGGCCAAGCACGCCGTGTCCGAGGGCACCAAGGCTGTCACCAAGTACACCAGCTCCAAATAGCCCCACAGCCCCTCTGCAGCGGGACCACCGAGCGCCGGGCCCTCCACGCAAGCACGGGTAGGCAGCCATGGTCTGGGTGAATGGTCACAGCTATTATCCACAGCAGCTTCCAGCCTGGGAGTGGGCATGGGAAGCTGCCCAGAGGAAGAGACAGCGGTCTGGATGTCAGCTGGTTTTCATAGTCTGTTCAGGATGTGGAAAGGATTTGTCGAGGCTGGTGGTGGAGG
Organism: Cichladusa arquata; assembly: GCA_026413545.1. NCBI lineage: Eukaryota > Metazoa > Chordata > Aves > Passeriformes > Muscicapidae > Cichladusa > Cichladusa arquata. Next base: position 14,924,179 of record JAOTQP010000870.1, on the reverse strand, counting down.
CCCCTGCTTTCACATCTCATTCAAAGAACTGACCAACCATAGTATATCCAGTCTCCTCTGTGCTTGGCAAACATTCATGTTTGGCACTGGGAGGGGGGGCTGGCAGCAGCAACACAGAGACACCATCACTGAAGTCTTCCTGTTTGACTGCTTTCTCACAGTCATCTGATATGGGTCCTGAAGAGTCAGCGCTGCATCCTCTCTCTCAGAGCCTGAATCCCTCCTGCTGTGCAGTGGCTCAGCCCACCCTGTGCTGGCAGGAGTGGCATCAACAGCTACCAGGCACATATTGATTCAACAGCTATCTGTGCTTGACAGCCTGTTTTAAAGAGCAAGCCTGGCAGGCAGGCAGATGCCCACGTTGATACCAAGTGCTAATCCTCCTCCTTTCTCCTGATGGATGAGCCATGGAGCAGGATGAGGGTGCTGGCACTGGAGCTGCCCACTGCCTCCCACCTTGTGCTGAGGTAGAGGGACGGACAAGGTGGGATGTTGGGAATTGATCTCAGTCTTTCCTGGCTGCTGCTTTGCCTGCCTTAGGGCTTGCTTTGGCATGCAAGACATTGCTAATTCTGCTGCTTTTCAGAGACTTTTCCTGCCTTGATGCTGCCTGGGTGCTCCCTTCCACCGTAAATATGGGCAAGATGGGGTGGTGCCTATGAGGATCCCCTCTCCTGTGGGCAATAGGGTGGTAGGACAAACAGCACAGATGTTTTGGGCAGGGACTGAGGATTTGGGAAGGCATCTGGTGTGGGAGCAGAGGTGGTTAGTGCATTTTGAGGGCTGGGAGGAAGCTGGCTCCCTGCAGAGATCACTGCAGGCAGCTTGCCTGGCCCTCCCTAATTCATTCAGCAGTTAGAAAGTAAAAGCAAAACTGGGGGCTGGGTGGATATATAGGGACACTGGCCTGTGTCCCAGATATTTAAAATGTTAAATAGTTTTAAACTACTTCAGATACTCTGAGAATCTTTTCAAAGACCACAATAAGGTGAGCAATAATAAAATCGTGATAAAGCCATAGAGGTTAAGGGAGGAATGTCTTGGTTACAGGTTTATCTTGACCAGACTGCTTGATAGCAGAAGGGCCTGTGTAGAACTGGTGTGAAGTTGAAGCTTCCTACTCAAAACACAAAATTAGCCAACATTAAAAAAAAATCAAAGTCTCTGGTAGGCAGTAACACTCAAATAAAAAATATTCATGTCTAAAATAACAACAGCTTTCTGCAGCTTAATCTGTAAATAAAAGGAGCAGCAAAGAAATAGGATCCAGAACTAAGTGCAGGTTCTCCCTAAGCTTCAGGACCTTGTTTTTAATAAAAAGGTAAATTCATATCCCAAAATAGCAGCCATGCAGTACATTTCTGCTTTCCCCTGCATTTATCTCTATCCTGTTTCTTTACACTTTGAGAGTGATTGGGACCTTTGACAAATTTATGTTGCCTTTGGAGCTGTAAGACTCTGCAGCGCCAGAAGATTCGCATTGCAGTCATTTTTCCAGTTGATCTGAGGGAAGGACTGCACAGCCCTGCTCAGACACCTGAGAGCAGCCTGGGGTCTCGTGTGGTCTCTGTGCAGGAGTGAAGGTCAGTTTGTTTATGGGCTGCTCCCACACCCCTGCTTTGGGTATCAGCACCCCACACTTGAAAAGGGGCTTTGCTCCCATGCTCTGCTCAGCAATACCACTCAGCTGTGTTTCATAGCCTAATGCCAGCAGGAATCTCTGCTGAGAGCTCCCAGAAAGAACAAAACCCAGCTCCCTGGGTGCCAGCACCCACAAGGAGCAGCTCCCAGCAGCAGCACCTGTGTTCAGTATCAGTAGCATTGGTAACCTGGGCCTCTTGGCCAGGACACTTTGCAGGTGACAGCTTAGTGCTCCTTTTGGTTTTGATCAAATAGTCAAAATCGGATACCAAAGATTAACATGTACCTGCAGTGGGCCTAGAGCCACCATCCTTGATGCTTCCACCACAAGAAATCCAGGCAGTGGATGATGCATCAGAGGGGCTGTTGAGAGTAAAGGGCTGGATGGCATTGCTGGAGCTTTCTTGTGTCTTTATGAGCTGCAGGTCAGAATTCATCTCCTTGAGGAGTCCTCTTGAAGGCAGGAATTCAGAGTGGAATGAACCCACCCCAGTCCACGCAGTGTGTTTGAGCCAGGACACACATCTCCCAGGATTACATGGCACAGCCTCTAAACTCTTGCTTTTTTGTGCAGAGCAGACTCCCAGTTTAGTCTCCATAGGCTTCAAGAAATCAGGAAAATAAAATAAGGTATTGTCCCTCCAGGGTCTCCTGGGCAGCTCAGGGAGCCAAGAGTGAGGCTGGGCACTCAGACTAGAGCTGCTCACTCCATACTCATACTCAGAGTACTGGTCCCATTTCCTTCTGCCACTGTTGTCATTCTCCATTTTTGGAGATTATTTCAGAGAGAGGAGAACCAGTGATTTAAAGCTACAAAAATACTTGAAGGCTTAAGCATTTTTATGTTGTCTAAAGCCAAGTGACTGAGATTGATCATGTCCATGCACTTATAGTTTAGGTTGTCCTTTATGCACCATCTGCTCTTCATTGTCCATTTGTATTTTTTTTTTCACTCACTCCTGACAATATGAAGCACAGGATTGAGGAACTGATCCATGTTAAAACAAACCTTTTTTTAGTTTTTTCCTTTCTTTCAGGCTTTGTTTTAACCCTGTTCTGGTCGCTGCTCAGTTCTGTCACTGTTGTACAGACATTTGTGCAAGCAGAGGGAAGGGATGGTCCAGGAAAGGCAGGGCTGGTATAAGCTAGGACTGACACAGAAAGCATTTGGGAAGTTAATGCACAGGACACCATCCACAGCAATTAAGTGGGAATTAGTTTGAATGTGATGAGCTTGGGCTGAGCCTTAATATTAGAGGCAATAGAAGGTGGTCTGAAAGTTTAAGGGTTGCTTGTCTACTAAATAATCTGAGGTGTGACGTACTTCACAGTTTCTTGGTAAGGAGGTTTGCTGCAGAAGATGGATACTGCACTACAGGATCTGTGCTTTTAAAGAATACATATTGCCAGCTCTAGAATTGAGAAAATGTTTTGAAACTGAAGATAATATACCAAGCCCCACTGTCCCTACCTGATTCCTGCAGTCCCACAAGCGTCTCTGGTCCATGCCTGTGTTTTGCCAGGCAAATTTTAAAAAAATTAAATCAACTACAGATTGAAAGTTGGAAAAGATGAAAAAGGTAATACAGCCTTGATATTAACTTCTTATTAACCCCAAGGATATCACTGCACTGAGTTACTTGTTTTCATGTGCAGTTTAAAAGGGATAACAAGCTATTATAGATCTTCTGATTTCCCAGCCTGCTTCCCTAGAAGGTCCTAAAGTCCACCTGCCTTTCACAGCACGGTTCAGCCTATAGAGGAACTGAGTGGTCACCTGCATGGAGGCTTGCTCCTGTTCAGGATAGACAGGTTTTTAGTCAAGCATGGGGAAAACAAGCAAAAACAAGTGTGGAGAGCAAGTGCCTGTCCTGGACACAGCTGTGTGTCCCACAAAGGGACACTAAAGAGTCCTGTCCAGTGGAGCTGTGTGGCCTGTGCACCCTTCATTCTGGGGACAGGCAGCCATATGAGTAGCCTCAAGTCCTGCCACCCCTGGAGTGAGTTTGGCATGGCCTTTGCACAGAATTTGTTCCATCATAGCATTTCCTGACAGTTTACATCCAGATCAAATTGTTTACAGGGAAAGGAAGAATGGGAACTGAATAATTAAAATCACTTACTGACAATTTGGAGAGTTTCCTGGGACCACCACCTGGGGAGCAATCTTTCATGCTTACTCCATGCATGGTATCTTGTGGGCTTATGTACACAGAGTTTTTCTGACATTAAATGTTACATCAAGTATGATCCATGTTATATTGCTGCTGGGTTATGACCTTAGTACTAATTACCTGCTTTCTGTTAAATGTCTAAATAAAATGTAACTTCCAACACGTTGGAAGTCAATGGTACCCAGCTGTCGGGGTGTCTTTGCTTCTGCCTTACCACTGGTGTTCCCCCAAGCCCTGCATTTCTCCTTCTCCATATTTCCTCCAGACCTGGAGTGACCCTTCCAGCAGAGATGGAGCACAGCTGGTCCTGACAGAAGGTCAGTCAAAATCCAGAGGAGCCCCACACAGAAGGGATATCACAGGCTGCCACTGTGAGTCCTCAAGGGGACGACTCACCCCAAACATGACTGCAACATAAACATCTGTTTTTCTCAAGCCCTGCCAATGATCTTGTCCCAGGCAGAACTGAGCCTGCAACCTGTCCTTGTCACACTCCGGCTTGGGGTGTGCTCTCCCTGGCACCCATCATTTACCCCCAGGCAGGAACAGTTTGGACTGAAAAATGTGAGATGCTGTGACTAGGTAAGTGTTTTATGCACATTCAGAATTTCTGTTGATCTGAATTAACAATTGCTAATGCTAGAAACATCTTTTTTTGGAGTCTGAGAAGCTTCTAGGCAACAAACTTGGAATGAGATGTAGCATCTGAAAACCCCAGAAAGAAAAAGATCTTCCCTTTAAAGACTAATTGGTAAATACACTCGAGTGAAACACTTACATCAGCATCATAATGCATTCACTGGAGTGTGAAATGCATGTGCCATGCTGGACACTGTCTGCTGGAGAAACAGGACTTCAGATACAGCATATAACAGAAATCAGAGCTAAAAACATTTCTAGTGTCACTAAAGAAATACAAGCTTAATATAATTGGGAAAATCAGTATTTAGGGAAAAAAATCCCAACTTATTAAAAAAAATTCCCAGCTGATTTGAAGTATTTATTTCCAAGGAAATAAACTTTGCTGTTTGTACTGATTTCCATTTTGATACCCCCTTTCCGGAGAAACACCCACAGTGCACTTTCGAAACAGAGCTGACACCAAGGTATCAGAAGACCCAAACCAGGTTATAAAAGGTAGAACTTAACCCTATGGTCATGCTTCTCCAGGGTGTTGGGAGATAACCTTTGTTTTTTTTTAATTATCCAGTTACTGTCTGATAAGTACTGACTGGTTATTCAAAGACCATTAGTTGGACTCAGGTGCCAGATGAATATGTCTGTTGGCAGAACCAAGTAGAAGAACTCAGGGACATCAAAAGAAATTATGAGAGGATGAGGTTTGAATTAAGAGGAGCAGCCCTTCATGCAATGAGTAGTCCACCTATAGACCTTTGCCAGTGGCTGTTGAGGATGCTAGAATTAGCTCAAGGACAAACTACTGGGACAAAATTCTTTAAGTCTTGCTAAACACTTATAAACTATGCTGAAAAATAATATAGGCTGAGAGAATACAGAAAGGAAGAGACTTCATGTGTCTGTCCTATTCCTACAGTCTTTCTTGCTTATTCTGTTACAGCCACAGCTGGAAACAAGATTTTGGGTTGGGTGCACCAAAGGGCTGGTCCAGGTTGTCTCCATACACACATGAGCTGTAAGGAGTTTCAGGCAGTTTTCTTAGGCTTATAGAGCTTAGAACTAAGCATAAAAGAAAGTTTTTTACTTCGCTTTTCTATGTGGCTCCTGCACTTGCTTTGATGGTTATGTGGATTCTGTTACCCTGGCTTACATGAAAGATGTAAGAGATGTTTTGTTTCTAAAATAGTTAGGGTTAATAAACACAGATGGTGTGAGAATGAGGAATGGTGCTTCTGCTTTCTCATATAATGGAAAGCTGTTCTCAAAAACATTTCTCATTTTCTCCCTTGAAGCAGTTGATTTTAAAAAAAGTTACACCATTTCCTGTTTTTAAATGTCCATAATATTAATTCAATCCCCTGGCAAAAAAAAGTCTTACAGAAATTCATTCAGAAAAAAAACTCTTACATATTAATTGTCTTCTAATAAAAGAAGAATAACCTAATAATAATAGAAATGGGAAGATTGGTAGGAATGAGAAAGGAGTGGCAATGGGGGGGTGTGAGGCACCAGGAGGGACCAAAGGCAGGAGAGTGTAAGTGGATGCTGCAGGAGTGGCAGATGCTGGTGGGAGCTCACTGAGGAGCTCACCAAGATGCCAGCACACAGTGTGCTGCTGTTTGGGAGGCAGGAAATGAAGGGCAGGGAGTAAATCCTGTTAACTCCCAGCGGTGCTGCAGGATGGACAGTATGGTTGCTACCAGAAAAGGTACAGAAGGCACATCCAGAGCCAGCACATGTCACCAATTCAAGAACAACACAGGAAATGTGATGCAGACATGAGGGCAACATCCCTCATGCTCAAAGCAATTGCAAAGTTGGACACATATCCTGTGTGCTGGTCAGACAGTTTGGACACAGCTATCTCATGAAGGTGCTGCTTTAAAATAACTTCATCTGCCAATGAGGAAAAAAAGTCACCCTCCTGTAGGGATTTGTGTTCAGTTTGGTACACTGTGGCTGCTCATCAATCATTTGGGTACATCCAGCCTTGGGACAGGAAAACTATCTCATCTCCAGGGCACCTATCTCATCTTCTGGCCCCTGCTCCCATTTATGGGCCATTAAACCTCCTCCTAGTCAGGTGTGGAGAGCATTCTTTATACATCTGTATTTGCCAAGACTCAGAAAAATGTCCAGTACGACTTTTCAAATAAACCAGGAGATGTTGCTGACCTAATCTGCCCCATGGACTCAACACATTCTGGTGAGTGCCATGCTTGCCTCTGAAAAACTCACTGCAGATGGGAGAGTTATTTTGAGGTGGGAGAGCACCAGTTGATCAGTTGATACAAGCACCCAGTGTCCAATCTTTGCCTGAGACTCTCTGGAAGAAAGAAAAGCAAAAAAAAGGAGGGAACATAACACCACACTGAATTTCACTAAAGTGAAGGAAATGTGAGGATATTGTAACTAATTTTTTTTTTTTTTTTTTTTTTTTTTTTTTTTTTTTTTTGGGTAGGCTTCTGGTTTGTTTGAATTGCCATAGTATTCAAGGGATTCAAGGAAGCCTGGTCTTGCAGGCACAGATGGAAAAAGGCTATTGAACTGCTCCATCCCAATAAAACCTGCCCTTCACAAAGCTTTCTGAGGCATGACTAAGCTATAGCAAAGTGGGAAGCCTGCGATGGTAAGGGCTGCCTGAGCCTGTTGAGAGGAAGAGGGTTGCTTTGATGGTAGGTTACTTTTTTGGGATGAACATGTATCTCACAGCTAATTTCCCCTGTCATCAAGGTAATAAAAAGTCACATCTGAGCATTGACTTCAGAGATGCAGAATGCTCCCATCTCTTCCACAAACACCCTGCAAATGCTACATCCACGTACACTCACACTGAGTCCCTGCTGCTCCCATACTGACTCGCACTCTGGCCCTGGGTTACAGCCAAACAACTGCAGCTTCAAGTGGAAAACTCCACGGTAGAGAAAAGAAGAAAATCGGAATTCATCCCTTAGTGCCTTTTGCAGCTTGTTTAGTAGTGAAAGGACCGAGACACCTCAGGCTGCAGCTGATCTTGGCTAACAAAAGCTGTCTCAGTGGGGTTCGCAGGCAGTCGCTGGCCACTTAGCGGGAGAGAGCCCGAGCTCTTTCTAGCCCGGATGATTCAGCACAAAGGAGCCTTTTGGCTCAGCAGCGGGCAGCCCGCGCCTCTCCGCATCACGCCTCTTCTCAGGCTCTAAATACAAGGGACAGAAGTTCTTACAAACCCCTGATTCTGTCAATTCCCTGAACATACGCCTGAAATGCCCTTTCTGGCATTTAAGTGCTTTTAAATGGAAAAGATAGAGCTCAGGGTTGTATGCACCATCTCTGAGAGCCAGCGTATGTCCCAGGCTGGCTGATGGGTCATCTCCAGTGATAGCTTGGGGCTGCAGGGCAGGGCACTGAACATCCCTGAACTGCAGCACAGAGAGCTCAGGACACTGAACATCCCTGAGCTGCAGCACAGAGAGCTCAGGGCACTGAGCATCCCTGAACTGTAGCACAGAGAGCTCAGGACACTGAGCATCCCTGAACTACAGCAGCAAAGAGAGAGCTCAGGGCACTGAGCATCCCTGAACTACAGCACAGAGAGCTCAGGACACTGAGCATCCCTGAACTGCAGCAGCAGAGAGTTTCAGGGCACTGAGCATCCCTGAACTGCAGCAGCAGAGAGTTTCAGGGCACTGAGCATCCCTGAACTGCAGCACAGAGAGCTCAGGGCACTGAACATCCCTGAACTGCAGCACAGAGAGATCAGGGCACTGAGCATCTGCCATAAAGTGAGCAGGGGGTCCTCCATGCCAAAGGGACAGTATCACAGCAACCAAAAGCTCAGCCATATTTTAAAGGGATTAGAAGTGCATAGATGGCAAGAAGGATTTTCATAACAAAAGACTAAATAGATGCAAGTTTGCAAGCAACAGTAGCTCCCTGTTTTATGGGAATATTACACCAGATACAAAGAAAGCACAGGAAGAAGTCTTATCCCACCCTGCCAGCTGCTGTGGGGCTTGCAACATCCTCAGAAACAGCCCAGACCCACTGGTCCAGGCAAGGACCCTTCCCTAGGTAAAGGTAAAGCAGAAAGTGGTGTCCTAGCTACCTGATTCATGTGAATGAATAGTCAGCTCATACTGCTCAGGAAGAAATACTCAGATTTTGGACATTTTTCCTCTTTTTTTTCCCCCCTGCTTCTTTTGTTGTTGATTTTGCTTTTGTTTTTGTTTGTTTTGTTTATAATTTACCATTTTGATGAAATATTCATATCTTCTTTGGGGTTTTACCTGGCTGTGGGTAACTTTGACACCCAGCTACACAACCATCAAGGCCTAAGTTGGCAACAGCTCTGGAAGTGGCTGGGAAAAATGTGAAGGCAACCCCAATATCAGCTGTTTTGCTTCTGGGAACAAAGATGCCAAAGCATCTGTGCCTGTATAGGGCTGAACAACTTCCTACAGATGTTCTTCCTCTTTGTCTTTATCAAGCTGTCCTGGGGAATGCAGGATCAGGGAGCCACTGCTTGCTCTCTCAGTGCTATAGCTCAGGGGAGAAAAAAGCACCCTGATTTCTTCCATCTGGTTGGCTGTGTGGGAGACAAGACTCTTACCTGCTAGCAATAGAGGCATTGCTGGCTGCAGCCAGCTGCTTCCCAACACCTATGACCTCTAGCCCTGCCTTTACTCCTATTCCTAACCTGGGCCCTGCCCTTCCACCCCACTGCTGAGGCTGGGCTGCCATTTGGAAAAAAAGAAATGCACGTAGGAAGAAGCAACCATTTCTGAAGCAAAGGATAACAGATCAGTACCCTAGAAACTGGGTTTTTAACATAAATTATTAATGAGGAAGTGTGTGTGACTTGGAGCAGAAATCCATTCCCCAGTGAGTGTCTTCTCTTCTAGGCTCCCCATCAAGTGCACTTTTGCTTTCTAATATTTTTTGGACAAGAGATCAGTTTAGGAGGCAGCCAAGGGTGAGAACTCCTTGGATATTAGACACAGTAGTACTATTTTTTAAATCTCTCACCCATCTCTTTACCACAGTTGGATGAAAATCCAGCCTCTGCTTCTCATTCCAGTTTCAAAACAGGCACATTAGCTGAGTCTGATCCAAATACTAGTAGTAGTACTAGCATCTGTTGTTGCTGGTATCAGCCTTCATAAAAGGTCTTTTGCTTGTCCTTGAAGGCAATTTAGCAGTGAAACTCTTTCCAGCACTGAAAATGGTGTCCTCTCCATTTCATGGTTATGTCACATTCCTGCACCTGTCAGATGATGACCCAGAAGAGGAAGCAGCCAAATCAGGCAGTGTTCTCTGGCCCCTGGAGCCAGCCAGGGATAAGATTTGATGAGTGCTATAAAAAATTTATTGGAAGACATGGTTAATCTGACATCTCTGGTCACTTATGGGATTTCATGGCACAGCATGTCAGGTTGCATTTCACTGTGCAGGGCTGCTCTTCTCCTCTGCTGATATTTCCCTGGCTTTTGTGAGGCCTCACAAATGAGATTTCAGCTGCGGACATGCACAGACTAAACCATATCGTGTGTTATATCCTGTGTGTCTTGCTAGAGGCCCAGTTGCTCAGTAAGCTCCAGTGAAAGATCCTAGTTCGATTCTCAGGCTATAATTAAGTGAAATTTCATTAAAAATTTAAATTGTTTCTAGCAAGGTGAAAAAAATCCTTTTTCATCATCTTAGATTTAGTTCTCTCCTTCAAGTCAGCCAGCCAAGACATTTCCACCAGGGTGCTGAGTCACACAGCTGAAGATGGTGCCACCTTGGCCTTGCAGGAATGAATGTGATATCATCTGGGGTTTGAGCCCTGAGCTGAAACAACACCCGTGACACACTGGCAAGCTGAGTCACTGAGACAGCCAGAGGGGAAGGGGCCTTGGATACAGCAAACACACTCTCCAGCAGCCCAGTCCAAAGCCTTGAGCCTGAAAGGCAGCACACAGCTCCTTCCAGCAGCTCCTGTACAAGGAGCCTTAAACCTGCAGTTATTTTCATTCTCACAGATAAATGCAAGCTGTGGGTATGGCAGAGCAGTATTTGGTACAGATCAGTTAACTGAAACTCAGCCAACTTGTGTCAGGGCTGAAATAAACCTGTAAGGTTTCACCACAAATATTTTATTTTTATCCTAGCAATGCTAAAATAATTAAAAGGAGAACAAGTCTCAACACCAAAGAAAGCAGCTTCTCTTCGAGAGAGACTGCTGCCAGGCACAGGACAGGCTGGCAGGATGGCAAGGCACAGCAGTGAGGAGTGCCAAGGGATCTGCCAGGTGCCCTGCAGGCAAGGGCTTGTCCTGGCTCTGCTACCCTCCCCTCACCAGCACTTTGCTCCAGCATCCCCCTCTTTCTTCTGCTCCTCACTGCACGTGGCTTTGGCTAGCTCTTCCCTAACAGGCAAGGAGGTACCAGCTCCTCTCCCCCTGAGCTCCTGTCCCCAGTAGTGCATTAAACTTGAAGAAATGAAGGGGTTGTCCATTTCAAAGCCCCCCAGCCACAATCTACAGGTGAAAAGGCCTCAAAGGATTGCTCGTCATGCCACCACATGGAGGAGGTAAGTTTTTACAGTACTCTTGAGGGAGGAGTTGTAGTCCCCACACAGGCTGTCAGCTGCACAAGCCCAGCATGGATAAAGGAACATCATTTTCCTTTATTCCTCTCTGCCTGGATGACAAGTATCTGATGTGCTGGTACCTCTCATCACTGGAGTAAAGAGCAACTTCCATCTGTGAGCCAATTGACATGCCCTAGGGGGAAGTGACCTATACCCCAGGAGTGCACACTTCTCTCATTTTACAGTGGGAGGAGCCTGAAAACAGTCCTTGAAGAAGAATATCTGAAATTGGGCAAGGATATAGTAGGTAAGACATGGCTGGGGGGGAGCACAGATCATGAAGAGTCCATCCAGCAGTGTCTGTGGCTGTGCATCCCCCAGAATGTCACATTCCTGACTTTCCCACCTGCAATTGTGTGTAAGCTATATACTGTTTGCCATGGTAAGCTGCTGGGCTGAGAGATGCTGAACAAATCTGATTCAGCTCAGTGTGAAGCTCATTCAGCTCAGGCTGGCATACACATGTCCTCTCCACAGACCTGATGCTCACAGGGACAGCCAAAAGCCCTTCCAGGCTTTCATTTACCAACTTTGTGTATTTTAGGGCAGAAACTCTGCCTGAGTCACCTCTCAGCAGGGTTTATCTGAAAGCAGGATGTCAGGGACTTGGGTCATGCCCCCTTGGAAAAGTGAAGAGCCCCTTGAGAAGATAATCCTGTAGATCTGTTCTCACTCACCTTCTCACGGGCACAGCTGCTTGCCTTCCCCACAGGAAGCCTTTCCACTGAAACAGAAAACTCAATTCTGCTTTCTGGATTCCACAGAGTGCAGGACAAATGCATCTGCAGGGGGAAAAAAAAGAAGAGATAGAGTGTTCAAGTTCTGCAGACAGCTTTTGCAGGCACCTGACATCACTTGCACACTTCTGTCCTGCCTGCAGCTGCTGCCAGTAGTTTTTTGCCATTCCCATATCTGTCCTGGAGGAAGTTGTCTCTTTGCTGTTTGGAGATCATGGGCACAGGCAGCAGCTTGAGAACCGTCTTGGAGTTCAGGAGCTTCAGTTTTACCTGCTAACTGCATGGGGCTGTCAGCATAAGGAAGTCACTGAGCCACCTGGCAGGATTTCTCCTGCACTGAGCCACATGAGCAGCACAAAGCTGGGCAAATTCAACCAACAGCTTCTCAGGGACTCAGCTCAGCTCCAGTGGTCATGGAATGGCCTACATACACCCTTTCATCTTCTAGTTAGAAACAAAACAGGAAAATTATCCTTCCTCTCACCCTGCCTCCCACAAGAAAAGGAGTAAGGAGAGCACAGATTCCTGAAGCTTGTGGAGAGTGGTTAAATATTGTCACAGACTGACCAAGCATTGTATTCAGCCATCCCTGCTCTCCCTCCAGTGTTCCTTCTGCCTAGCAGCACTGGTCAAATGCATGGTGCTCATATCTCCCATGGGCATATTCTGCAGCAGAGTTTTGATTCCATGAAGTGGATGTTAGCTTCATCCAGTGCCAAAATTTTGAAGGTGGAACTGCAGGTTCCCTCCTCTCCCCTGATTTGAAGATGCCCTGAGGCAGACAAACCCATACACTCACAGAGGCAGCAGGGGGATTAGGGACAGATTTTTGATGCCTGTCTGTTCTCCTGATGCTGAGGGGGCTAGGATTTAGCTAGCAGAGCACAGTGCTTTCCTCCTGCAGCAGAGCAAGCTGTGTTTAGACCCCAGAGATTTGGGATCCTTTGATTCTTCTTGCAAATCAAATCAAATGCTTTGCATTTACTTCATGAGGCACCTGTGGGAACAGAATCTGACATGCTGCATCTTTCCCTAAAACTAACACAATCCTACTGCAGTGGAAGTCTGGGGGATTAGTAGCACTTAATGGCTCAGTTCTTTGAGTAGTATAAATCTTCCTCATAGTCAGGCTGAAGAGTCACAAGTTAATGACAAATATTTGTTCTCTTTAATGTGTGTACCAAGGGAGGAGCGCCCAGCTCCTTCCAGCTTTCCTCCTCCCTCCCTCTGACAGCTTCAGCACCACCTGCTCTTAGAGCAAAGTGGGCACAGAAATAAAATCCATGCTGGTTTTTGGACAGGCAGGCAATACAGGCTTGTAATGTGAAAACATGCACTTTATTTTTAAGTACAGCAAAGAACTTGGGCACACCTTGTTGAAGAGGAGTGATGCGCTTCCCACCAAGTAGTATCAATATTTTTATTTATATAAAACAACAATTTTTAAAAGTTTAATAGTAAATACAACAGTCATTTAACAAACTCAATGGCAAGGTACACTTGGATATTTGCTGCATAGAGGACAGAGCAAGATAAAACTGTCAGGAAGAGTCTCCCATTGAATCCTTAGGTTCAGAAAGGATACTTGTGCATTCTGAATTCCTATTTTGAGGGGATTTTAGGGATGGCTGGATCCAAATTTAGTCCCAAAATTGGTCAATGTTTATGTTAAGGATTATGGTTATGTTAAGGATTTTACGTGTACAATCAATACTTCTAATCACTTAGCTAATATGTCAAAGCTTCAGAAAATAAAATAGAATTTAAAAAAAAAAAAGTTTAGGCCTTTCCTCCAGGCTGCCTTTCCTGTACATCACTATTATTCTACAATTTTTCCTCCAGGACCCCACCCCTCAGAAGCATCATTGCTCAAATTCCCTGGGATCCAGGAGCAGCCTCACAGGCTCCCACTCCTTCAACTCACACCTCAGCTGTCAAAGACCTTGAACACTCTCCTCTGCCTCCCAGGCTGTCCCAAAAATGGCTCCCACTCCCCATCAGCTCTTCTCCTCCCTGTCCTCCTCCTCATCATCATGTGTTCACCCCTCTCCTTCATCTGTAAAGACAGATACAGCCTGTATCTTCTTTTGCCAAAACCTGTAAATGCTGGATCATCCTGCCCTTCTCTGGTTTGTTCCCACTAAGGAATCAGACAAAGAAGAAGTTTCTGCTTTTCTTGTGTAGCTTTCAGATTACAAAAAACTTCAACACAGCCCATCACTGGTGCAAACACCTCACAGGGAGGACTGACTGGCCAGCTCTCACCCTGCATGGCCAGAGTGATGCCAGGGTGGCCACAGCACCCTTCAGGTGTGGGGCTAGGCCAATCACTTACACCCTTTGGGTTCCACAGGTTGTGTGGTTTGAGATTTTGGGTTGCTTTGCCTTTTTTTTTTTCCCCACTGGTGAATGAGCAGTTCTTTATGCTGTAATTCTGGGGAGCAGTTGAATATCTACAGCCTTGCTCTGCCAAGACAGACATGTATTATCAGTGCTCTCATTCAAGCTTGTATGTGCATGGTCTGTGGTGTACTGGGGTCCTGATCCACACGAGGGTCTTCAGTGAGCTGCTGCAATATGAATGATGGTAGATACAGCTGATATATATATGGTTCAGAAAAGATTTATGTCTTTGAAAGCTCAGGATTGATGCTGCTCCTGTATAGAGAGTAAATGATAGGTGCAAACTTTGTCCTCCGTTTTCAATTAACTTACGTTTGCTAATGTTTCTGCTCCATGTAAGTAAAACTGATAAAAACTCATGGAATGATCAGTAATATAATATTATTTACTATTGTGTATATCTAAGGTTTGATATTTTTGAATATTGGCGCCAAGATTTGCTCCCTTTTTTAATGACTTTTTGTAAGGCCAGACTTGAAAAATCTGATTTAGAAAACACTTAGGCACTTATAAAACACTTAGAGGTAAATTATTAAATTTCCCTAAAAAAAAAAC
>JAOTQP010000870.1:14899093-14909321 GCA_026413545.1 Cichladusa arquata | reverse complement strand
CCCCCCAACAAACAAGCAAACAAACAAACAGACACCCTCCTTCTAAAGAGCTTAGGTGGATACTCTTAGAGAGACCAAACAGTTATTCAAATGTTATTATCACTGTATTAAAAGGTAGAGCAACCCTAAAAATGATTAATTTTTCATGTATTTAGTAGAAGGGGATAATTAGAGTGTGCTTCATACCTATTGCCTGCAATGGCTTTCTAATTAAGTAGATGACTGCCGAGCTAATGAGATTCAAAATTAATTTTTATATATGAATTTGGCCAGGCCTATTTTAAGAAGCCTGAAGACAGATTGGTCAGAAGCTTTCTTTTGATGTCAATCAGACTGCTATTTTGGAAACTGGCATTTTATCACCAGGGTGGCTCTTTTGCAATGGCTTCTGCCTCTACCTGGTGGCTGGAAGATGAATTGCAGGATTCTCAGGGTTTGTTTTGGTTGCAGGCAGGCAGTATTTTTGGATAAGGATATATATAAACATGAAACCACCCTAAGCTTTTGCTATCTGAGGACTCATTTTCTTTCCCAGGACTCATTTTCTTCCCCACTCCACAGTTGGGTCAAGTAACTATTGGAAAGGATTGGCCACGTGGATATGTGAATAAATAAGGTACATTCACAGTCAACATCAGCAGTCATGACTCATCTGTAAGATTCCTTTGAAACCATCAACAAACTGGTGTTAACAGACAAGCAAAACCCAAATGATACAATCAATTCCATTTTCAAAAGGCAGTAGGGAAATCCTTCAACAGCAGCTTGTGAAATAGCTGCCATGGGTTAAGAGAGTGTTTTCATGTGAGCAAGCAATTGGCAAAATGCAGGAATACACCAGCATTATTCACAGGGAAGAGGAGTCCCAGCTGGAGTCCTACACTGACACATGCTGCAGCTCCTTGAGCAGCCAGAGGAAAATCCACAAATTAAGGTGAATAATAGACCTTCTGGGATATTGAGTAAAGTCAGTCAGCTACATGCAGCTGTCCAAAATAATGACAAAAGTTACTTCAGCAGTTGCAGAAGGGTTTCAGATTACACAGTAACTGGACAATAAGATGGCAGGTGAAATTGCAAATAAAAGAATAGTTTAAGTCAAACCTGTTAGCAAGCTCAACTGTAGCTTTCAATATGCAGAGATAAAATCTGAATAAGCTACTGCAAATCAAAACAAGATGCACAGCTCCAGGCCCCCTTTCAAGGCAAATATAAATGTGAAAATGTGTTACAGAAAACACTGTAGCCATTAGCCCTGAAAATAAATAACTGGGGGGGATGGGGGTGGGAGCTGTGTGCATGAAGTGTTGAGCAGGATGAAGAAAGGGAGCAGAGAACATTGTCTGAGGGTGTTTGCAGCCCCGAGCAGGTGGCAGATGCTACAGGGAAGGAAGGGGAGGGTTTCTCACACAATAAATGCTGAAATTTTACAGCAGTTTGTGGGAGGATGCCAAAGTTTGAACAGTTCAGAAAGCAATCAGCCAAAGTCCTGGAAGAAAAATCCATTTGGCACTATTAAAAATGAAGGTGTTATTTCTGGTCAGGAAGTCTTTGGACCACAAATAGTTGCAGTCTGCAAACACTTCTGTGAAAACCAGCCCTTTCTTTTACATCTCCTTTTGCCCTGCCTGCAGGACCTGTCACTGCTAGAGACACGGTCACAAGCCAGGAAGCTCTTTGGTCTGCTTATTCTTTATTTTTTTTTTTTTTTTTTTTTTTATTGTTTATATCCATTACATTCCACATTTGAAGAAAAACACCAAAGGCTACTAAGCATTTGCTGGAATACATCTCATCTCCCACCAGATGACATTTCAAGCCTCAGCAGGACTCATCTACAGTGTCTATAACAGGAATGGAGACAGCTAGCCAGAAAAGCCTCAACTAAATGGGAAATACAGCTAAAATCCTTTCTATTACTAAATCCACAGTGTACAACAAGTGCTGCACTGAGAAACTGCAACAAACATCCCACAGTATGTGTACTTAAGAAGTCTGTATGGCATGTAGAGCTCACCTTAATTCTGACATACTCTTGCAAGCTTGACTTTACAAAGGCAGTATGACCCATGATATCCATCCTGAGAAGATCAGTACCAGGTAGGAAGCCTGCCAAATTATGAGATTATTATGATTTCCCACTTTGCAACCACTTTCTACTGCAGCATTATATCTCAGTAAGTCCTAAGATATTGGTTTCTGATGGGGCCAGAAGAAAGGGAACACTAACTGATGCTCCCTCCTGCCAGTTGCATCCCTCTCTTCTGTTCTGCCTCAGTAATTTACCTTGCTCTGTCTTCCTTAACCTGTTTTATCCTGCTTTTTTCCCACTGTTTGCTGTCCTGTTTTGAGCCACAGAATGGCTGAATTTGGAAAGGACCTCTAGTGTATCTGATCCAAAACTCTGGTCAAAAAAAATCATCTATCAATCAAAAGTCAGATGGTGTTTGAGTCTCTCCAAGGACAGAGACTCCACAAGATGGAGACTCCTGGGCAGCCTGTGCCATGCTCAGTCTCCTCTCAGTGAGAAGGTGTTTCCTTCATGTTCAGAGGGAGCCTCCTGTGGTTCAGTTCATGCCCATTGCCTCTGACTCTGTCAGTGGGCACTACTGAGAAGAGCCTGGCTCTATCCTGTCTGCACCCTCCCTTCAGGTATCTGTATAACCTGGTGAGATCCCCCTGAGCCTTCTCTTCTCCAGGCTGAGCAGTGCCAGCTCCCTTTTCTCACAGGAGTGATGCTCCTGCCCTTTCACCGTGTCCATGGCCCTTTCTGGGCCATCTCCAGTATGTCCACGTCTCTCCTGGACAGGGGAGCACAGAACTGGACCCAGCACTCCTGGCTCCCCAGTGCTGAGCAGAGGGGCAGGATCCCCCTGGCATCCTCCTCCTGGGAATACTTTGCCTAGTGCAGCCTGGGAGGACACCCATAGCTCTCTTTGCACTCCACTGCATGAGACCAGGGGAACAGCACTGCAGGACTCACCTGAGAGGAGATGTTTCATTGGAAGAACTCTAATAGCCACCACGTTCCTACCAATGGATTAGCAAGGCTAACCACTTCTGTATTTTAGAAAAATGCTGCCTTGAGGCTGAACAAACCACCTGATCAAAAGTTACAGCACATGAAAAAGGCAAGGCCTTTCCAAGAGAGCCCTGCCTCAATCCATACAATAGGTGGAGATCATGGATTATGACAGGGAGCAATCTTGGCTGTAGAACACTAAAACAGATACAGAACATCATAGGCCTTCAGCAACCCAAATATTCACACATCTCTGGCATCTGCAGGTTTTATACAGCATGCAGTTGGGTGAGAAAGCAAAGAAAGAATATGAGAATATTCTATTCCAAACAAGACCAAAGGCTTCCCTTCATCCCCTTTCCCAAGAAGGAACCCATTAGCACCCAGTGATACCCACCCATGAGAAGTCCAGCATCCCAGCACTCCAGCACTTTGTCCCATGACTACCCCAGGACCCTCCTCTGTCCCAGTCTGTGCTGACAGCATGCTTTGTTGGCTAAAATATTAGAATAAGCCTATTTTGACAACCTTTTTCATCAGTGACAGTGGCAGCTGTGGGAATACTTTTGCTTCCAAGTCTCTCAGCCTCCTCATAGTTCAGAAAATATTTCTATTTCTCCACTGTGGGTGGAAATGGAGATCAGCACTTTCTAATATTAGAGCAGTGATCTCTGCATGAGTAGCAAAGAGTCCCAGAGTTTCACCCACAGTCTGCAAAACCCAAGGGCACCCTGCATCTCTCTAACATGACATGGCAGAAGATGCAACTAACTGTAGAGGCAGCAGCTAAAGGTGATTCTTCACACTCCAGTAGGAATGGTTAGAGATATTCCCAGAGGGTTTTTTTCACCTGAAAATATGTTTTGGGCCCCTGAGGACAATGAAATCATCAAAATGGCATTTAAAGCTGAAGGTCAGGTCAGGAATTACAGAACCATTAAGGCTAGAAGAGACCTTTTAGACCATCAAGTCCAACCATCAGTACTACCACTGTAACCCCTAAACTACTAAACTGTTGAGGGGAAGCAGGCAGGGTGGGAGTGGCGCTGTTTTGGCTCTGCAGAGCCCTGTGAAACCATTGCTGTGGCATGACTAATGGTGGGATTTGAAGCCAAAGCTGCCCTGTGGAAACCATCCAGTGTGACTCTTGTTTCTTTGGGGGCTGTGAGACCCGTGTCTGTCTGTAGAGGGAAGATCAGCCTGGCAGCAGGGGTGGAGGTGGAGCACATGCCTGACAGCCTAATGAGCTTCCCACTTCCCCAGCCTGTGTCACCAGGGATAACTTCTGTCCTTTTTCCTGACTACAGTGTTCAGGTTAGACTATCTGAAGATAAGACTGTTTTGGGGCATGCCAGATAGAACAGGAAATGACTCCTGGCTGTAACTGAGCAGGAAAGAGCGTCTCTGCATCCAAGTGGCACATCCTCCCACAGCCACTGTGGTGCTGCCAGTGAAGCTGCTGTGTGCTGAGGGGCTCCAGTCACTGCAAATAAGCATCACCAATTTTACTTAAAAAGCAGAATTTGGACTGCTTCCCAGATCATAATTACCTATATATAAATACAATGATAATTGCGTTACCTGAGAGAGATCTCAGAACACAAACTGACAAGTGATGACAACTAAATTCATTAGGAGTGCAAATGCTCTTCCTCTCCTTTATGAAACAACACTGAGTGATCTCTGAAGAAATCCAGCAGCCAGAGACATAGTCTGCTAATAAGTGGTGAGCCTGGTGAAAGCTGCTGGAGAGGCAGGACAATGAACTATGGTGCTCAGTAGCTAGCAGAGCAACAGAAAATAGAACAGCTAAGATAGTAGACTTTGGAAATGCAATGTGTTTCATCCATTTGGAGTGAAATCTGTCTTTCAGTTTGTTTAAACTGGGAAATAAATCAGGGCAGGGGCCATATTTCATCACGGAGGCCAACTGGTATGGCATGGCTTGCTCCCAGAGAGCAGCCCTTCTACATTTCCCAGCACACACACTGGGTATCTCCATCCAAATTTCTCACAGAGCATAGTCCCAAGGGCTGTGCAAAGCCCAGCCTGGCATGGGCTGACCAAGGAGATGAGCTGGCACAGGCAGAGCTCAGCCTGGGAGCTCAGCAGCTGTGCAGGGCACATAACCTGGGCCTGATCCCTCTGGATGGCTGCAGATGCACATGGACATTCCAGAGCCAGAGAGAGCCTAAACTGGGGCCCAGCACAGTATTAGTAAGGCTTTAAAAAATGGGTTTTTTCAAACACTTCCTATTTTTCTATATTCAGAGTTGCCAAGCCGCAGGTATGCCAATAAACACTCAGAAATATGTTACAAAATGCATCTATGAAAAAAAAAATTACTGTTCCTAGGTCTTTTGAGAAAAGATGAGAAGAGGTTATGGTGCAGAGTGTGCTTCCTGTCCAGGACTACAAACCAAGACTCTGTCTTTCCATTGAATTCCAGGTATGAAATAAAACAAAGAAAAGGGGGGACATAACAATAGTCATAATATCTCATATGCACAGTGATTAGGAGAGGTGCTAAATGCCAACTTCACCTTCTCTTGCTGAAACAGCCACAAAGCTGTAACCCCCACCATTATCTGAGCAACCTGTTAGGCTGACTTCATATTCCCACACTAAGCATTTCAAGTAATATTTTAATTTTTCCAACAGGGCAACTAATTCCCTGCCTGCAAGTCTTTCATTAGAGCTGTGTTTTCCTCCCCTAAGAGGCTGAAACCCCTTGCCTTTGAATGTAATTGAACTTCTGGAAAATGAACAGATTAGACTGAAGTCACAGTGCCCTTGCTTTCATGCCCATCCACCAGAAGTTCTATGAATACTCTTTGACAAATTGAAAGAATGTTCCTCCATGCTTTTCTTCTGCAAATGTTGCCATGTCCAACGAGCCCATGGCAAGCTGATGAAAAACAGGCTACAAGGTCCTATTGCCAGGAAGAAGCTGAACAGAAAAGCGCCTGGATGTGTAGATATTGCAAAAATAAACAGTACTGATTAATCTAATGACATCAAATCCAACCAGCTTCTGGAGAAGAATCTCTGGGTGCTGAGCACGTAGGCAATATAGTGGCAGATGATGCTTGGTGCTGATAAAGACAACGTAATAGAGACTGGAGGAAAAAGCCTAATCCTCTCTCTATGTAAACCATAAAATGTTGAGAAAATGTTAGTTCACTCCAGAAAAAAAAAAAAAAAATATTTTGGAGGCTTTAAAATCCCTAGAAAGCAGTATTTCCATATGAAATGAGTGTCTAAATAGTAGAGAGAGCTGAAGGAAATACCAGGGGAGAAATTGGAGCAGTCTGGATTTTAACATCATATGACAAACATCCATCCACGTGTAGTTACTGAGGAGTAGCTACTGATGGTGGTACAAGAACAGTATCCCCATATTCCCATATTCTGTAAAGGCAGAGCATGCTTACCCCATGAGCAGTGCAGTCCTGCAGACTCCTCCACAGCCAGAAGCATCTCTGTCAGTACTTGGACTCTACTACCTAATCCACTCATCTTCTGTGTCACCTCCTTGCTCCTCAAGGTTCTTGTAGCACCCCAGTAACTGCTCCCTGGTGGCCACATCAGGGTGTTTGTAATGTGTTGTAACTTTAGTCCCAAACCCATCACTCAGTCAAGTCAGAATGTCTACCAAGATAGTGTTTCCCTTTTGTACTCTGTTCTTATTAATTAGTCCCCTAATCCCCTGATTAAACAACAGGAGCTGGCAAAGCTAGGAAATCTGTCCTACTGCACCTTTATTTTGATGAGCTGTCAGCAAACTTTCAGCAGACTCTTTGGCAAAGCTACAGGAGCTGACTTTTTAATCTGTTTGTACATCATAAGATGAGACCCTGTGAGAAAGAAAGGGCAAATCCTACAAAACAAACAGTAAAATGTAATTTCTAAGGGTTTATTTTTCACTCAGCACCTCAGTTAATGTATAGGAGAGATATGCAAAGAACAGAAAAACACATCAATGTGCAGACTTGGGCTTTCTCCTCTGCTTACTTGAACTGGATGATTAGTCTCACATTTTATTTACAAGTTTATTACAGTATACGTTACAGAGCTTGTTATTACGTAGAATTACATTTCTGATGCATTAATCTCTATATCACCTCCTTCATAAATTACAATCAAGCCTTATTCAGCTTTTGTTTGCTCTTGGCCACCGTGAAATTTTTGAACATTAAATTTGCTTTTCTATTGGCTTATTTGTCGTTTTGCATGTTGTAACTAGTGGAGCCTTTAGCTAAAGTGAGGGGAGAAAAGTAAACCAAACCAATTTAGAGTGAGGAAACTCACAGGCTGTGTTTGAGTAGGGTGGAGCTGAGCTCCTTAGGGTAAATCATAAATGGATGGTATGAAGTCTAAAGAAATAAACAAGTTCCAACATCAAACCGCTGCTGTATCCACTGGGGATTTTAAAAGAGGCAACAGTATGATTCGCTACAACAAATGCCAAGAGAGTTCTAAATTGTTTCTACTCTTTCTGAAAAGAACAGCTACGTGCAGCCAAGAAGCCTTGAACATAATTCCTTGCAATAAGGATCCCAGCATTTTGAAGTCCATTCTTGGCTTTAAGAAGAATGAATGTTAGCAATAAAAGTATTTTCTGGAACACTTCCAAACCTGTGTGGTTCCTGCAATAGGTGAAGGATCAAATTTCACCATATGGAGCTTGGACTAGTTCTTCTATTCCTAAAACAAACTCAGATGCAATGTAGAAGCATAAATTGCTTTTGCTCATTTGACCATTCTTGGGCTGGACATGGAACAGAAGATGGCTCTGCTGACGTGCAGTCCCAGACAATGGAGATACCCAACTGTGAGAATAGGATGTAACAGCAACCAGGTAGTCTAAAAACTAGCAAGTTGTTATTTGGATTCGGTTTGGTTTCTTTTTGGTTTTTTTTTTTTTTTTTTTTTTTTTTTCATGTCTAATATGCTGTTAGTTTATTTGTAATATTGAGTAATAAATAAAGTTCCCACCCAAAATCTAGTATTATTCACTTCTCATGTGTGGCACAAAACATCCAGTTTCTTTCCAGTTGCTGGAAAATTGTAAGGTTGTGGAATAAATTGTGGTTAAAGGCTGTTTTATTACTACCTGTTGTGGTTTCTTAGATTATTTTCTCAAAGTGTTACTTTAGCAGGAATAAATCATTGGTGCATTTGTGAAGTAAATAAATGCAGTTATGAAAATGTGATACATGTATCAATTTATGTTAACACTATGTATATAGAGATCTTGTACAAGATATAGGTTGTGTTGCATGGATACCTAAATTTGAGGATAATTTTTTTTCTTCTTCCCTCAAGCAAGAGTTTAGAAGACAAAACTCTTTGTTTGGAGGGGTGGGGAACACATTGCATATCACTGTTTTCAATATACTTCACAGATCAAATGAAAAAAACTTTTCACTACTCTCATTCTTAAAAAAAAAGAAGTGAACTATTTTAACACAGCATTACTGAAAGTGAATTTTAAGTCTTTCCCCAAAGTACTGGTGGGCTGAGATAAGAAAAGATCTATCTCCTTCTATGGAACCACCTCTTCCACAGGGATGGATTTACACTGAATCACTTTATCCCCAACCTTAAAAATACTGTTGGATCTGGATGCAGGAAACCCCAGCTCCAAACAAGCCTTCCTCTGGGCTACAGTCCCAACTAAGGAATGATTCTTGATCTCTCCCCTGGTCTTGTAAAGTTCACGTTTTAGGAAAATCCCTTGCACTTTAACTACCTTTAGTTTTTGGGTTTTTTTTTCAATTTTTATTTCTCATTTTTGTTTTAAATTCACTTTGGAAAGAAACTTGAAATATTTTATTCCTAGGCAAGTTGAAACAGAGCTCTTTTTTGGTTTTTTTTTAAGCTGTGAAATGAGTATGTCTGGTTCTAAGGAAACAAAGGGTCAAGGAAAACCTCACCTGCTTGCATTTCTCATGGACATTGATCATCATGGTGATGTCAGTGTGATTTCTTCTATAGGAAAAGAACAGCTTATATGAGAAAATCTTCAAAATCAGACGCAAAGTATCTGGTTTTCTTTGAAGGATCAGCCTTCACTGAAAACTTGCCAGCTAAAACAAGAGAGATGTGTAATTCTGTTTTTGTTCCCCGCCTTGAGTGCCTTTACCAAGCATTCAGTTTCACTGTTGCCTTCCCTGGCCCTTCTGGAGCAGCAGCAGAAACAGATCCCTCAGCCCTGACCTCCGATCTAACAGCGACCCCTGCTTCCATCTGGGAGCAGCCCTGAGTCACTTCACCACTGAAAAGTCTCTGAAGTTGCCAGAACATTAAATAAAACATTCTTCTCACTAGGGCAGTGAGTCACTTGTAAAACCTGTGTTCACAGTTTTGGGTTTGAAATCTGTTTAAATGGCAAAATAATATGGCAAATAGTGCAATGCATGCAAGGAACAATAAGGATAAAACCTTTAATTAGAAAACTGTGAAACATCACATCAACAAGACGAAATTGACTGGAAGTAGAAGGCAGGTCATACAAGTAGAGGAAAGATGGAGGATTTTGTGTAATCATACCCAAAATTGTTTTGTACAGAAGATATTACAGTATCTTCCCAACTCACAGTTGCCTCTTGCAATATAAAGGAGAAAGTTTAAACTGTCTGTTCTTAGAAATTTATCTTGAAATATGTACTTGGAAGAAAATATATTATTTTATAACAAGAGGTTAATTTTCAAATCGTGGGCATTAAGCATAGCAGCAAGAAAATGTAGAGTGAAGCAAGAAAAGTATGGACTTAAACTAAAGTTTCCTTATGCAAATCCCAAGTTAATATTGACTAACCCAGCCACCAAGTGAGTTGCTTTGTTTCTGGAGTATAAAGCAGGTCACTGCATCCACTCAAACTCAATAAATGAATGAAAAGTTATGTTTAATTTTTTTTTAACTTTCCTTTCATGAGCGATCATTTTCATCAGAGGATATGCAAAGCCAAGTAAGCTTCTAAATTCCATTTAAAAAATCTCTAATTGAGTAAAGCTGAATCAGCAGAACATCTTCCAAAACCCCTGTTTAAAAAGCTCTTTTTCCTCCTGACAGACATAGTGGCAATTATCCAGGTGGTTTAGGTGGGTTTTTTTTTTCTGGGATTTTCTCTCTTTCTTTCTTTCTTTCTTTCTTTCTTTCTTTCTTTCTTTCTTTCTTTCTTTCTTTCTTTCTTTCTTTCT
>JAOTQP010000870.1:14874527-14896497 GCA_026413545.1 Cichladusa arquata | reverse complement strand
GCCGACGCCAGGGCGCAGAGCAGCGCGGCCCAGGACACGCAGGCGGCGGCGGACAGCACCCGCGGCATCTCCGGAGCTCAGCGGGCAGCGGGGCCGGGCAGCGGGCTGCCGCACAATCCATCCACCCGCCGGGCTGCCCGCCCGCCCGCATCCATCAGCCGCCGGCCCGCCCCCCCCACCGCCCTCGCCTCCCGGGCACCGCCGGCCCCGAGCCCCGCGCCCCGTCCCGGTCCGCGGGCAGCGCGCTGGAGAGCTCCAACTTTTCCACCTTAAACTTTGAAGTGAGTTCAAAATGGCTCCTCTCCTCCTCCTCCTCCCGCCGCCGCTCCCCAGAGGGCGATTAGCATAAACCTGCTGCTCCTCTCCTTCGCCAAAAAGAAGAAAAGAAAATCAAATACCGAGGTCCCCCCTCCCCGCGGCGGGGTCGGCCCACGGGCGGCGCGGTCCCGCGCGGCTGCGGACACGGCAGAGCCGCCGCGCCCCGTCCGTCCCGTCCCGTCCCGTCCCGTCCCGTCCGGTGCGGTCCCGCTGCAGCCTCCCGGCCCGGCCCGGCTCGGCTCGGCTCCGCTGAGCAGCGCGGAGCGCGGCGGGCGCGCAGCCTCAACAGCCCCCCGCAGTTCCAGCTGCCCAGCTACCAGGTGTCCATCCCCGAGAACGAGCCGGCCGGCACGGCGGTCATCGTGCTGCGGGCCCAGGACCCCGACGAGGGCGAAGCCGGCCGGCTGGCGTACTCCATGGAGGCGCTCTTTGACGAGCGCTCCAACGACTACTTCACCATCGACGCCGAGACGGGCAGCGTGGTCACTGCCCGCAGCCTGGACCGGGAAACGAAAGACACCCACGTGCTGAAGGTTACCGCCTCCGACCATGGGTCCCCACGCCGCCGCTCGGCCACCACCTATCTGACCGTGACTGTGAGCGACACCAACGACCACGAGCCAGTGTTCGAGCAGCCCGAGTACCGGGAGAGCATCCGGGAGAACCTGGAGGTGGGTTATGAGGTGCTGACCATCCGTGCCACCGATGGCGATGCCCCAGCCAATGCCAACATGCTGTACCGCCTGCTAGAGCCCGGGGCTGGTGACGGAGTCTTTGAGATTGACCCGCGTTCTGGGGTTGTGAGGACCCGAGCCTCGGTGGACCGTGAGGAGGTCTCTGAGTACCACCTGGTGGTGGAAGCCAACGACCAGGGCAAGGACCCAGGACCACGCAGTGCCACGGCTATGGTGCACATCACTGTAGAGGATGAGAATGACAACTACCCTCAGTTCAGTGAGAAGCGCTACCTGGTCCAGGTGCCAGAGGATGCCCCGGTGAACAGCCAGATACTGCAGGTCCAGGCCACAGACCGAGACCGGGGCAGCAATGCCCAGGTGCACTACAGCATTGTGAGTGGCAACCTGAAAGGCCAGTTCTACATCCACTCTTTCTCTGGCACCATTGACCTAATCAACCCTCTGGATTACGAGACTATTCGGGAGTACACGCTCCGGATCAAAGCCCAGGATGGGGGCAGACCTCCTTTGATCAACTCCAGTGGTATGGTGTCGGTGCAGGTTGTGGACGTGAATGACAATGCCCCCATCTTTGTGAGCACTCCCTTCCAGGCCACCGTGCTGGAGAATGTTCCTCTGGGCTACTCAGTGCTGCACATCCAGGCTGTGGATGCTGACTCTGGAGAGAATGCCCGCCTGGAGTACAAACTCATAGAGATGGCCCCAGCCACTGGAGGTGCCCCTGTAGCAGGTGACTCTGCATTCCCTTTTCAAATCAACAACAGCACGGGATGGATCACTGTGGCTGCAGAGCTGGACCGAGAGACTGTGGAAAACTATCACTTTGGGGTGGAGGCCAGGGACCACGGCATGCCGGTCATGACCTCCTCAGCCAGCGTGTCCATCACTGTCCTGGACGTGAACGACAACAACCCCACCTTCACAGAGAAGGTGTATCACCTCAGACTGAATGAGGATGCAGCTGTGGGCAGCAGCGTCCTGACCCTGACAGCAGTGGACAGGGACGTTAACAGTGTTGTGACTTACCAGATTACCAGTGGCAACACCAGGAACCGTTTTGCCATCACCAGTCAGAGTGGAGGGGGGCTCATCACACTGGCCTTGCCCCTGGATTACAAGCAAGAAAGGCAGTACGTGCTCACAGTCACTGCCTCTGATGGCACTCGCTTTGACACTGTCCAGGTCTTCATCAATGTCACAGATGCCAACACGCACCGCCCAGTCTTCCAGAGCTCCCACTACACAGTGAGCGTCAGTGAGGACAAGCCCATTGGCACCTCTATTGTCACCATCAGTGCCACTGATGAAGACACGGGGGAGAACGCAAGAATCACTTATATTTTGGACGACAATATCCCCCAGTTCCGCATTGACCCTGATACAGGCACCATCACCACCCTGATGGAGCTGGACTATGAGGACCAGGCCTCCTACACGTTGGCCATTACAGCCCACGACAATGGTATCCCCCAGAAGTCGGACACCACGTACGTTGAGATCCTCATCCTGGATGCCAATGACAACGCGCCCCGCTTCCTGCGCGACCGCTACCAGGGCTCTGTCTTTGAGGATGTGCCGCTCTCCACCAGTGTGCTGCAGCTGTCTGCCACTGACCGTGACTCAGGCCTCAATGGCCGTCTCCTCTACACATTCCAGGGTGGTGACGATGGAGATGGAGACTTCTACATTGAGCCCACTTCTGGAGTGATACGCACCCTGCGCAAGCTGGACCGCGAGAACGTGGCTGTCTACAGCCTGCGGGCCTTTGCTGTGGACAGGGGCAGCCCCCCGCTGAAAGCCTCTGTGGACATTCAGGTGACTGTGCTGGACATTAATGACAACCCCCCTGTCTTTGAGAAGGATGAATTTGACATCTTTGTGGAGGAGAACAGCCCCGTGGGCTCTATTGTGGCACGGATCAGTGCAGCTGATCCCGACGAGGGGACCAATGCACAGATCATGTACCAGATTGTAGAGGGGAACATCCCTGAGGTCTTCCAACTAGACTTGCTCAATGGAGACCTCACAGCCCTCATGGACCTGGATTATGAGAGCCGTACAGAGTATGTTATTGTGGTGCAGGCCACTTCAGCCCCTCTTGTGAGCCGAGCAACTGTGCACATCCGCCTCCTGGACCAGAACGATAACCCACCCGTGCTGCAGGACTTCCAGATCCTCTTCAATAACTACGTGACCAACAAGTCCAACAGCTTTCCCTCTGGTGTCATTGGCAAGATCCCAGCTCATGATCCCGATGTGTCTGATAGCCTGGCCTACACTTTTGTCCAAGGCAATGAGTTAAACTTGCTCCTCTTGGACTCTGCCACTGGGGAACTCAAACTCAGTCGTGATCTGGACAACAATAGACCCCTGGAAGCCCTTATGAAAGTGTCAGTCTCAGGTAAGCAAGTGTTTGAGTGCATGATTTTGTTTGTACACCAGTATGGGAGCATGAGCAGAAATAGCACACTTGCAGTTTATAGTGTAGCTCTTGGTTTCCTGAAGCAGCAATTTATTGGTGAAATTTTTGGAGAGGAACCACAAAAATGTATCAAGCCTATATGCTATGCATTGAAGTGGTGCTTTGAAGTTATTTAGTAAACGTGGATCACAAGGATAAACAAATATGAGTGTGCATGGAAGGGAGCATTCTCCCTCAGCTGAGGTGGTACCTTGCCTGGAGCTTTTCTGATGTGCTTCCATAAAGATGGTAAATAATGTTAACTTGCAAAGATGTAGGGAATGCATGTGTATCTGTAATGCTGTCTCCCCTCCCTCTTCATTTTTCTCTAAAAAAAAGTTGAAATTTGGTATCTCTGCTTTTTCAGCAAGCAAACATGTTTACTCCCTCCTGTGTTCCCAGAAGTTTGTCTGGTAGCTTCTTAGACCTCAGCCCAGAGCTGGTGGCCTGGGTGGATGTGCTGTGTGGTGTTTGCCATTTCCTGCAGTCTGTGAGAAATGGCAGCTCAGAAGGCAATGAGTTATGGCTGTGTGATAGCTGTGTAGCATGGCTAATGGCACTGGAGTTGCTTTAGTGGCAGATACTGGCCAATTGCAGCCCCCAAATCAGGGCTGTTAGGGGGATGAAGAGAAAAGGAGAGGGAAGGATACTGTGCCATTAACTTCACTGGAGAACTTGTGTCTCTGTGTGTGTGTGAGGACCATTCCATACTGGCCATTTATTTGAGCACAAACACACTCTTAGGATATTATTTTTTTCTGCTCAGTTGCTTGTTTATCATGGAATTACTTTTTATGCCTCTAATTGTGACATCAATCATGCAATGAGTAATTTCCTCTGCAGGTGCCACTCTATAAAGTTTACTGTGGATCTGATCCCATGTTTCTGTTGACTTTCAAAGGTTTAGCCAGATACTTTCCTTGCTGCCTCTCTCTGCAAACTGAAACTAAGATTTGTGTTCTTTTTGTAAAAAAGAAAAAAGCTCCAAGTACTCGGTATGTAAAATCACACTTGGGGAGATTATTAGAAAAATAATTGTCAAACTGTGGCATAATCCCAGCAGCAATTATTTTGCTGTAAAAGTGGCAAGGTTCTTTTTGCTTCAGAAATATGAAAGTGACATTAACTGAGGTGACTGATTTTGCTGCAGTGTATCTTCTGAAAAGCCACTCCTGGTTCTTCCAAAATGCTGGGGTGCAGCTTATGTGGTAAGGTAAATGCTGTTTCCATGTCCTGTGAGGATTAGCAGGAAAAACAGACAGTAGGCTTGTGACCTTAAAGAAAAACATTTGGATTAAGGTGCAGATGATTGCATGGTCACTGTCTGTTTGAACCAGTAGCTCTTTATCTGGTAGCAGAAGATAAGCACTCATCTTGAAGCACAAAGCTTGGAAAAGTTGTTAGACTAGGTGAAGAGTGTTTTCAGTGCAGAAAAATAGCTGACACGAACGATTCCTTTCTCAGTGTAATGATTTACATGGTTTAAGTGGGTGAAGTCTCTGGTAGGAGTGAAGACCTGTTTTCTTATGCACGATATTAATTATTCCAGCGTCATTTTCATGTTTTGTGAAGGTGTGAACTTTGAAACTGTGCTGTGATGTTCATCAAAATGGACTGTTTGCTCCATGTCTTTAGATACTTGAAATGTTAAGGTTTTTTATGGCTAGGGTTTTTAAATAATTTTATCAAGCACTGAATTACATTTGGCATTTATTTGGAGAAGTTCACTGTGTGGAAATTGGAAGGGCAGTTTGTCGTTGTGTGATTAGTCCATGAAAGTCTCACCTGCCTGGTTTCTCTGATTTATCTGATACAGTTCAAAAAAGAAAAGAGACAGAGAAGAAGCTCAGACAGAAGTACTCCACGGAGTTGTCTCTAAGAGTTGCATAACACCTGCAAATCATCTGCTAAAATGACCTGTCAGTTAACTGAGAAAAACCTGTCTATGGAGTAGCCATTAACCTTTCTACCCAGACAAACACAATCCTCTGCTACTCACAGCTGCTCTTAGGTCAGGGAAGGACTGGAACTCTATATGAACTTGGGAATTTGATCTCTATATGAGTCGGAAATAACAGTGGTGCTATAAAAATCTTATTTCTGTCTAGCGATGTGTTGTGCTGCAGAGGGATGTGAGTGTGTGCAGTGCTAGCAAGGAGCCCTGCTGCTCCACTGAGCTGCTTTGAGACACTGATACGTGGCTGAACGCAGCACTCTTTCATTTGACTTGGGGATTATTCAAATAAGCATGGTAATTTTTGCCTTCTGCTTATAAACAGAATTTAAGAATCATGGAGGCCAAGCAAATGGAGCTAATAAAGCTGTCAGAAGTTTCGTGTCAGCATTGTCAGAAGCTCTGTGGGGTGGTGAGCAGCTGGGGCAGGCTCAGGGCTCTGCCCCTCTGGGTGCTGGGGTGCCCTGGGGCTCCTGGGGCTGTGCCCCCACAGCCAGCCAGGAGCCAGCCCAGGCACAGGAGGGAGGAGTGTGGGTGGTGGGGATATTAGCATTTTGCTTTGGATTGGGAAGCAGCTTTTGAAGTCTGTCTCTTTTGAAGTGAATCTCTCTGGGTGCCCCTGTGCCTGTTGTACAGAGCTGAGTGAACAAACCGGACCCCTTTTGCATGCAGCTGTTCCAGAAGTGCTCCAGGGGTCTCTTAAAAAGGCACTGTCTCCTTTTTCTACTGTACCTTCAAGGTTTTCCTACAGAAGGGCAGAGCTTTGCCTTTATATTCCCATGTCTGCACATCGTGGTGTTGTTTTAACAACTGAGTTGGAATCTGGACTCTGCTGAAATCCTGCGCCAACTTTCCCGGAGGGGCAAGATTTTACTCTGACCTCCTAAAACAGGTGGTAAAGAGTCAATCAGTCTGTGATTTCTTAGTGTTACTAGTAAATACACAGCTTAAATTGACAGTATAGTTAAATACGATTACTTTTTGTCTGCAGTAATGTTCATGATAATGTTGAATTGGGATTTATTTGGTCAAAAAACGGGTTAAACATTGCTGAAGTCACATTGCCTTTGCTTGTTAGACATTATATTGCAGTTCTTGCCGGGGCGGTGGGGGGAAGGCTGGTACAGGCACCAGCTTTGCACAAATGTTACTCAAGTTTGCCTGGGTGTCACATTGCAAACCCTGCTGGCACCTGCTTGGCTGCCTTGCCACAAGCAGTCCCACTTATCACCAGCGACAGCTCGGTGGGACACAAGAGATGTGTGTGCAAACTCCTCTGGGAACCCAGCCTAAACCAGCAGCGCAGGCAAAACCCAAACCTGCTGGATGCTGCAGCTTCTGAGTGGTCCAGATAAATGTAAAATATCATTGTGCAACATACATACAATGTACACTTCTGGGAAGGTGTTGCACCTCAGGCAGTCAGGGATAGGCACCCAAGCATTTTTGAGGACTGTGCAAGCTCAAGTATCGTCTTTTACATTTCTTTAGCTTTGAATATCCAGTGGCATTCAGTGGGGTTATTGACTATCAGCAGATAGAAATTAACATAGAGCTTGTTTGTGTTACAATCAACTTTGGGAACTTTTACTCAGAGCTTGGTAAAGAATCTTCATTATTATTGTAATTTAAAAGTCCTTATTGCTAATGATCCTGAATCTCCAGGTCTGTGCCTTCTCCATACAAACACAGATGATGCTATACTTTGGTGCAGCCCTTCTGAGAAAGCTGTGCCTGAGATACAAAGTGCTGGGGGTTACTTGTGTGTGGCAAGGTGTGAGATTAAAGGGAGAAGGGAAATTCTAGCGAGCATGTATGTTTGTAGGTACAGGGACACCTCTGGGCAGGGAGGGTGAGCGTGGTGTGACCTCTCAGGATTGTGCTGGAGCCCTGGGCCCGAGCCCAGCCGGCTGTCCCCACCTTTGGGCAGCAGGGCAGTGGGACCTGGTGAGCTCTGGGGACAGGTCTGCAGGGCAGCTGCCACCAAGGACACGCTTCCAGCACAGCAAGGGGCACTTAGCACCCAAGCTGCTCTCCATGGCCCCCTTCCAGGGAAACATTCCTACAGGCAGCTGGTGCAGGGATCCCTGTGCGTTACAGAGGTAGGAGATGGTGGGAATGGACGGGTGGAGAGTGCTCCCCTTGGAGCAGGAGAGGTGCTGGAGCCTGTTGTGTGGCTGCAGGGATTTGCACACTGGGACCTTGGGCTCTTGCACTTCCCCCATGCATCCATCCCTCTGCAGAGCCAGGGGAGGAGGCAGCAGAAGAGGGGCTGCCAGGGCCTGGGAGGCAATGGTAAGGCACCATTTAGAAAGATGGCATGACACAAGCTGCAGGAT
The DNA here is from genome assembly GCA_026413545.1 of Cichladusa arquata. Lineage (NCBI taxonomy): Eukaryota > Metazoa > Chordata > Aves > Passeriformes > Muscicapidae > Cichladusa > Cichladusa arquata. The sequence goes on along the minus strand of JAOTQP010000870.1, from coordinate 14,888,727 downwards.
TGTGTCCCCAGTCATTGTGTGGTGTGTTTGGTGGGACTGGAGTGAAGGATGATTGATAAGAATTAGTAGTGGTGACTTTGAATATTTCCATTTATTTTCCTAAAATAGCAAATTAAGAACAGTGACCATCAATTAAGGTTAGTGTAGTTCCTTTATCTGCTGTGGCTACCTGTGTCCTTTATTGCATCCATATAGGTTCTATATTCTAATTTGTGCTACAGCAAGGTGCATTGTAGATGTGTGTCCTTCCAACCTGCTGGAATGTGACTTTCTGTTTTCAGCTGTGTGATGTGTTCCAGCTGATAAAAAGCTGTGGTTGCCTTGTTGGTTCCTTACTGGCTTCCTTCCACTTCATGCCTGGATTTCATAGGAGTGATGTATTTTTGTTTCAAAAGATAGGAAAACATCTATTGCAATGAGGGGAAAATATTTAGTGGAAGTGTGACTGAAAACTGACTTTTTACTGAGATAAAAGGTATCTTCTGTCTGTCAATAAATAAAATGTTGATACTTTTTTCAGCAATTTCTGGGAAAGAGAGAAGCTAAGGTAACAAGGATAAAGTATGGGAAGAGTAAGAATGGAGATATGACAGTGAGAAAGATCTAATAGGCTTTACTTGTTATCAAGTCTCATAGGAAAGAAATTAAATGTAGAGAAGTATGGTAGTGGGATTACCTTGAACCCTTTTTTCCTCTAATTTTCACATTATTTGCAAATGAGGAGATAGTTGTAATAAGCATTTTTTAGAATTGGATTAGTAATTGGTTTGTGTTTTTTGATTACTTTTTAAGCCTCAGGGTGTATTCAAGAATTGGTTTCCTTGGTATATTCTCTTGTGATTTGCTTCCATCTCACACATCACTGAAGTATTCTTCCTTCTGACCTGCACTCATGACTTCAGAAGAATCCTCTTTGGCTCTGTTTTTCTGGTCAGGCATTTCAGAATTGTTTTAGGCTGGGATTGCAGAACCTGCTGCAAACTGCCAAATACAGAATAAACATTGAGTTGTTGCCCAAGTAATGGCAAAAGAACCCTTTGTTTAGAATACAGGAACAGTTTTGTAAGTGTCGATGCTAGCATGATAGTAAACCTGCAGTAGGGGTAGTGGTGGGGAAAGCAGGTGATGAGAAGCAGTGGGATTTTATACTTCATTATCTCCAACATCCCAAGTGTTACCTGAGGAAGTGTCTGGCTGCTGATAGAGCCTATCATTTTACATCTGCTCGTTGAACAGTCCATTTTCCTTCAGTGTATGTACTTAATACCTTGGAACTCCCATCCACTGCTGACTCCCGTCTTGGAACTAAATACATTTTCTGACATCTCACGATGGAGGAACATAGTGGGAGGGTTTAAAGTATAACATTAGGTGAATGAAAATAGGTAGTGTGCTCACTGCTCTTCTGTAGGGTGATTGAGAGGCGCTTAGCAGACACTTATTTAGGAACCCAGGCATCCTCACACTTCATCCAGTCTGGTCAGAGCATCTTGCCATCCTGGTATCTCCCAGCATCTTCACTGAGGGTTTGGGGTGACTCACTCGTGATCTGCCTCCTCCTCAGTGTGCAGCAGGTCTGTCAGACACCCCTGCAGCTGACAAGTTGTCTCCAGTCTTTGGGCTGGCCAGTGGTCAGAGTTCAGGGGTCCAGGGGCGTGTGATGAGAGCGTGCCACGCCTGTGATGGTGGTTCCTGCTCAGCCAGATGTGCAGCTGCTGCACACATTGGCACAGCTGGGCTCACATCCATTGGTTGTGTTGGATACAGCAATTGTTGGGCACAGGCTCGACCTGCAGCTTCACTGAGCCCCTCAATTGCCTTGTGGGTCAGGTGAGACTGATACAAAGACCCTGGGAATATGACTGCTCTGAAAGTCGGAGCAGCAAACAACTGAACGTGAAGCAGAAACCTCTTTAAACCTGTGCGAGTACCTTTTCAATATTTAGCAGTGTAGGCAACTCTAGCAGCAATGCTCATGCATGGAGGATGAGTAAGGGAAGGATCAAATGTCAAGACACAGGATCTGTGCTCTCCATTCCTTCACCCTCTCTTTCCTGAGCCCTCAGGGTTTTGAGAGCCAGTTGGTGAGGACAAGCTCTCTATGTTTGAGTACTTGAGATAACAACACAACTTACCTGCTTACCTCAGTATTGCCTAAGTTGCAGGGTTTGGGCAACTATCTCTTTTGGCTTCCTTTGGCCTACTGACTTTCATTTCCAAAAATATCTATGGAAAGTATTTAGGAAATGTAGGAGGGTTAGAAGAGCTGAAGATACTCAGATCAGATCTAATGACAGTCTTTGGCAATCTTCCATGTTACAGTGTTTCTGTCCTGGTTTCTGTGGGAATTATGATGTTTTTAGGTAATGTAGTACTCCTAACTACTCTGACATCTACTTTGCCATTCAAGAAACAAGCATGGTAGTACTGTCTTTTCTCAATGATAGGCTTTTTTGTTGTCTGCTCCTTTTTTAAGGCTAGTTGGACAAATGATTGCATAAATCAAAGTACAGAACAAGTTGACAAGAAGTTCAGTTCTTCTTAGATTTGTTCACAGTGGTTGTCCACTTAAAACAAAGAACATCTGAGACCTAATTAAATTCAGTTTTGCCACTTTGTATTTCTGTGACAAGTGACAGTATTATTATTCCCCTCCAATGGAGCTCTTTTTCCAGTGCTGAAAAACACTGAGCTATTTATAGAAGTAATACAATTTCCAAAAGGGGCAGAATGTAATCTTTAGTGAAAATTTTGAAATCTGTTGAGATTTGCCTAATGCATTTTTTTTAATTATTAAGACTTTGCTTGAGAATGAATTGCAATGTGTTGATCTTATTGGATTGAAAACAGTTTTATCAAAGGTACAGCTTGGCTTTTATGGTCAGATCTCTATCTGGTACCATGATCATCCTCTATATCTCTTCAAGTGCTTCAAATGTAGGTTGCAGCCATGCCTGGTTGATAAGCAGGAGGGCTGTTGACTGGAAATGCCCATCTCACTCCACTGATTAAAGAGGGAACATGAGTGACTGACTTGGGCTGATTACCTTGTTGTTAGGTGGCTGAAGTTCAGGGAGATGAGCCCACCCTGAATGTGTGTGCCAGAACGGAAGAGTTTGCTTTCTTTTGCAGTGATGATTGTACTTATTTCTGTTACTGCAAACTAGCTGTAGTAGCAGGCTTAGCAGACTAGATAGAAAAGATGGGGGAGCCTGTAATTTGCAAAGAGGAAAACGTTTTGCCGTGAATAATGTTCAGATATACTTTAAATAACGTCAAGAGTTTGAGTGAATGAAGGGGCAAAGTATGCTTTTATGGGGATTTGGCATTCAACAAAGAAAGAAAACTTAAAAATACTTCAGAAAGATGATCTCTCCACTTGAAAAAAGCACTTGAACAAGAAAGTAGGATTTGCTGGAGAGAAAGGAAAACTGTTGGACTTTGTTTCAACAAGTTGTTAATGCTGCTAAGCTGTAACCACCTTCATATTTATTCCAGTGTTTACCCTTGCCAAGCACAAAAAAAGCAAATAAATGGGATAGCAAACCTGTAATAAATCCTCAGGGGACCACATGATAAACACAGACATGTTATGTTTATCACATACAAAGGAAAGTAATCTGTTTTCAACACCATTGCCTGACTTGATAGATGCTACATTCCATCAGGTCTCCAGCACTTTTGGAAATGACGCATATGGTCTAAATATTTCAGTGCTTTTTGAAGGAGGCAAAAGAAAAGTCCCTCATTAACAACTGCTGTCAGCACGGCATCTCCTGCCTGCCATGGAGTCTGGGGGCTGGGCCCAGTTTCAGGAAGAAGCAAAAGGTTCTGGACCCCACCAAAAGGGGCAAAGCTGTGTTATTAGATTTGAGTTTCCAGTATTTGATGGCCAGCACCTAGCAGTCTGTCTCGGCTGTTAGGTTTGAAGCTAATGTAGTCAAGGTGGATCTCTGTAGCTGCTGTGCCACCAGAGCACACATCATGGGCACAAAGATCTGCTGGACTGGTTGGGTTTGCTCTTTCCTTTCACTAGCCACAGACCAGACTCCTTGATCCTATTCAAAAATGATGTTAGCAAGTCACTGAGCTTATTGCATTGAATTCCTGTGACAGCACTTTTGAACTTTCCAGGAACTGGCTCAGCCTCATTTATTTGTGTGCTTGCAGTGGTGTTTGTGCTGGCTCTGTTTCTAAAGAGACCCTTGAACATCCAAGCTGTGATTTTTAGTTTGAAAATTGATTTGGCTGTGTGCATTTAGTTAAAATCATGTAAAAGCTGTCCCACACCAGTGCCTTCACCAGGGTACCACTCAGTGTGACTAGGGAGAAGTGTTTGGCACCTTTCATGCCTTAGGTCTATTGAGGGGACTTGGATCTAACCACCAAGTGCTACAGCATTTCACTTGTGGGTGCCTGTTCTCTGCAGCCCTATTCTGTTTTAGGCAGTTAAGTGTCCTATAAAGTGGGAATACTTGAAATGCCATCCCACTATAGCTTGGGCACTTCACTCAGCATAGCAATCAGGACACTCAGCCAGGGCAGAGATGGGCTGGGCTCCAGCCCTTGATCTAAGAGCTCTCCCTGTGCTATACATTAAAGAGGAGCCGAAGAAGGTTCAGAAGCTGTCCTGGGACTCAGATTTCCCATCTCTTTAGTAGGTGCCATAAGCCACAGGATGACACTCTTGGAGGGCACAGGAGAGGAGGCTTTCTGGTTCATGTGCACGGACACCTCTGCTTCAGCAGCGCTGTGGGCAGTCTGGCTTTTGCCCTCAGCTGCTGGATGCTGTTTAGGCCATAAAAAAAGTGGGATCATGAGCCATTAAGGCTGTGTCAGGACTAGGTCACTTCTGGTTGTAACCAGGAGCTGAATTCTTCTCACCTGGGAACTTAACAGTAAAATAAACAAGAACCTTGGGAATTTCCATGGAGTACTTTCCTGTTGATCAGAGATGATTTGTTTGCCTCCTGGCTTTAACTATTTGTAAATGTATTCTGATTTTATGTGGAGCAGTCCCCAGATGGGCTAAAGGGTCAGTTATGGAAGAATTCATGGGCTCAGACTTAAGTTACTCTGCTAAATATTGAGAGTCCAACCCATCTTCTGCTCCTGTTTAATCCTCTTTCTCAGTGCAGTTTGCCATGATGACAGACTTGCTGGTAATTGTGGACGTGTTGCTGCTCGTCGCTGGATGCGGTGGCAGTTCCCAGGTGTGCTCTCTGCTGCTGGAGGCAGCCAGGGCTCACTGCACATGGGCTAAAGGGCTCTTGGCAGCAGGGGCTGGGCTCAGCTATCCCCTTGGCTGACTCAGTTTCCCTTCTCACGGGTGTATTTCTGATGCTGGCCTCCTCTTACTGACACAGCGTAATTTAGTGATGTGTGCTCTGCATGATGAGCTCTCCATCTGGCAGATAATTGCCTGCTAGTTTAAATCCCGTCTTAACTTCAGTTTCTCAAGCTCATGAACCTGCTGGTGCCTTCTGGTTGCTTTTGCAGAGTGTTTGCCAAAGGATTTGGTACAAGTTAGAGTGATATGGGTACATTTCTCTGAGATTTTTTGATTGATACATAGGGACAGATTAACTTTTAGATCCTACTTACCAAGCTACCTGACATTATTCTTCCTTGAGTTTGGCAGTCTGACACCTCTGCTGACAGCAGGCACTGGTGGTTTGCACTGGTTATGCAGAGTGGGGACCCTGGGTGTGTTCTGGGACCTGGTGGATGCTGAAAGCTTCTTACACAATTCATGCTTTTGTTCATCTTTCCTTCTTCCATATTTTTTTCTTCTTTCTTCCTTTGCACTCACTGGATCTGTTTGCCCTATTCTGTTGTGCAGCAAGGTGCTGCATCTCTGGAGTTTGCTTCCTGCAAGTTTGTACAGGGCCATGCACAGCAGAGACCTTGTTGGGCTGCTTTTGTAATACCTGCTGTAAATAATGAGGATAACCAGCAGGCATCGACTGCCTGCCCTGTGAGATAGCAGCCAGCAGTGCTGGGGGCATCCTGGGCTGGGCAGCAGGCACTGGGGGCTGGCTGGCAGCTGCCCACCAGGCACAGGGTAGGGCTTGCTGGTGGTGTGGCACCTCCTTTGTCACTGCCTTCCCTCTTGCATTTGGGGAGGCAGGGCAGATTTCTCATCCACTCTGCACCCTCTTCTGCCCACTGTGCTGTCACTTAGGAGGGTACATTGGTGCAGGGCTTGGGGCTGCCCCTGAGATGTGCCTGGTGAAACAGGGCATTGCCCATGCAGCCCTTGCACTCCCACTGGCAGCTCTGGGGTACAGACTTCAGCGGTGATGGCTGCTGGTTGCACCTTCCAGGGGTTTTGCAGACACAATCCTTTGCCCCTCTCCTTGTGCTGAGCCCAGGGAGCCACAGCATAAGGTGCTGAGAGTCCCACAGAGGTGGCCAGCACAAGCAGTCGTGGGACATCTGTGTCCAGCTCCAGGTTGCAGGGATGCTGCTCAGTGTCAGTGCTTGTTGTCTTTGCAGTCTGTGGGAGCAGCACCTGTGTGGCCCAGTCTGGGTGTTGATGTTGACTGTATTTTTTTTCTATCCCTTGTGCAGTTGCCTTTATTGACTTGTGCCTTTGTGCCTCAGCAACCCTGTGGCTCAGCTAATAGCAGTGTCTGGGACTTTATTCAGCTTTAAGAAGCTTTAAACTAAGAAATTCCTATTTGCTGCTAACAGCATTGATGGACATGACTGATTAATAGCAATAAACTCAGGTGAGAACTGAGAGACAAGGACATTTTTTCTCTTCTGTGCAGTGAACATGCTTCTTTTGTATGACTGAGCTTTACAAACTTTTGTACAATCTGCTTTTAAAATATGTCCTTTGCCAAGTGGTGGGGATTTCTTAAGCTGAGATGACTGATTCACTCCTTTACCTCAGCCAGCCTGCATCAGACTGGGCTGAAGCTGAGATGCTGAGATGATCAGATAAAATTCTTCACACCACTTCTGGCAGTTAAGTATCCATCCCTTTTTTCCCCCTGGGGCTAGTCCCCCAGGACAGTTTCTCCTGCTCTGAGGTTGTCTCAGGGACTCCCTGGGTTTTTGCTCTGAGTCTCTTTGATCAGTCTGTAGCTGTTAAAAGATTCCATTACTCTTTTCAAGGCCTAAAGGGAAAGTAAAGTGACAACTTTGATGGCCAGTTTGAAAGCTTTCTCAGACTGGAAAGCATCCCATGGGGCAAACAACTTTACTCACGCTCTACACATCCCATAGTGGTCATATAGGATGCCTTAGTGCTGCATAAAATTTGGATATTGTGCATTTTCGAGCATTTCAATGAACTTATATAAGTGACTAACGATAAGAAAAACCTAATTAAATCTTGTTCCTGTGATGAAACTGAATTTTAGAGAAATCAGGCTGAGATTTCAGCAGTTGTGAAATTCCCAGTGTTGTTCTTTGCTCTGTAGAGCCTTTGTGTTTACTGCTGTAGTCATATTACATGACATTGCCCAATACCCAGCAAGGCGTATTCTTGGCTCATTCAGCAGGTAAGATTCCCTGAGGGTCACTGAATCTGCCCATGCACTCAACAGGGAGCTCAGTCTGATAATTTCACAGCCATGTATTTGCATTTCCAGTGCTTTTTTCTTTTTGCCATACTTTTCCCTTTTATTCTACCATGATTATCAAAAACAAGGCTCTGACTAGTTTTGTGACCTGTGTCATCCCTTCCTGTGTCCCACTTGTGGCAGTCAGCAGGCAGTTAGCTGGTGGTCTGTCCTGGGGATGGGTTTTCACTGTTGAGCCCCTGCTCCGTCCTCCTGATCCAGTGGGAGGGATCCATGGGTGTAGGCACCTGGCAGAGGTGGTCAGGTCATGGCCTGGGGTGTTGAACTTGCAGCTGAGAGCTGGTCCTCTAGCAAATGAGAAGCTAATCCATTAGAACTTCATGGTAATATAATCCCTTTTGGAAAGCACAATAATTAATAATCCAACCTTTAGAAACCACCACTGTTTTTGTTCCTTACGAGACACCTTGATTAATTTGTTTTCTATTTCTGTTCTTAGGTATTTTGTAGCATTTAATTTTCTCTATGATAATTTATGAGTCACAAAATCTCTTGGAACATGTTTGCTTCCACGTGATAACATTTCAGCACCTCTTGCATTTCCTTTGGTTGGATCATGTGTTGCTGCTTATTTGGAGGAAAGGCTGCTGCTTCTCTGAAGAAATCAATATATTGTTACCTGGGTGTGATATGCCAGGCCCTCTCTTTAGAGATGGGCCCTCCATCAAGTTATATAGTACTTAAGGTGCTTGTCAAATACTGGAATGGAAAATTACTCCATTTTCTGAAATTACACTATTTGGGTGACTTAATTTTCTTGCCTGCCCACTGTCTATGTATTTGAGTTGGTTCAGGTACATGTCAGCAGAAAAAATGCAATGGTGCATGGGGCTTCCACCACAGGGGCTCAATAAGTGAGATGGGTTTAATATATAAAGTGAAGTATTGCATGCACCTGTACAAGGCACTGCAAATATCTCATCTGTCCAATTCTGATTGCTCCTAGTCAAGAAAAGTTAATGTATGTTGTAAAGAGGATAAATTGGGGAGCAGAGAATTTGTTTTACTGAGGTATCATTTATGGTAGAAGATTGCATCCTTCTTACTGCAAAATAAAACCAAAGAAGACTATGACTGCTACCTACATCCCTGAAGTACAGGACAGGGGTAGTTCAAAGAAAAAAAAAATGTGTAAGTGAACATAATAAATTTAGATAGCATGTTAGAAGGCAATTTGAATCCCTTAGGGAAGCAAATTTCTGGGGTAACCTCTCTGTGAAGGGATCCAAGGAAGTGCAACTGGGTTTAAGATAAAGCTTGATAAATTGATAAGCTTCATGGTTTTGCATTTCCTTGAGAACCTTCCTTAAATAGAAAATTGCACTTTCTGGTGGAAAAATTATTTCCATTTCACTTTTTGCTGCAGAAATTAAACATGCATGTTAATAAATTGTATTTAGAGAGCAATTAGCCCTTTTAATTGCCTGAGCTTGTGTAATTTGGTGTGTGTTGGTAACAGTATTGCTATCTTCTGCTAAACTTTGTATCAAAATCAGCTTAAGGATCCACAATAAGGTGGTTCAGCAGATCCATGAAGGGGGCTGGAAGTTATTCACAAATGTCACAGGATGCAAGTTGCTGCAAAGATGAACCAATCTTGGTTCTGGCTGTCACAGCCCTTTGCTTCCCATCACCTGTATGACCTTGTGCTGGGCTGTTTCTGTGCACCAAGTTTCCAAAAAGCCAATCTGCCAATAAAGAACCCCAACAAAACAGGCTTCTGACTTAGCACAAAGAAATAGCTGAGTTCATTGAATGAGCAGAAGATAATGCAGAGGAAGATGAGAGTTGACAAAAAGCCAAACTAGCAATAAAAAACAAACAAAAAAGTTCTTACTTGGTGTGAAGAAACAGCTCAATGCAGTATGAGATGAGTTCCAGTGCAGAGATGGGGAGGAGCTGTGGTAATCAGCCCCTCATTTAGCTTAGGCCTGCTTTGCATTTCCAACCAAAGAAAAACTAACTTTATTTTTTTTTTAGTAGGATTTCTGTTGCCTTATGCTGGAGCAGTTCAGCATGTGGTTGGACAGACATAGAGACAGTGTTAAAAAGGAGACAGTAATTACTTGGGTTTGGTGGTTTTTCTTGAAGGAGATACATAATTTTTCCCAAGCTTGCATTATGTCCCTCTGGAAGGTTGAAAGTTTCTAGAAAGTCCTTTTAAGTTATGAAAATGTTGTACTGTCCCTCCCTCAGGCCTGTGTGACCACATGGACTCATAACAAGTGCAAGATTTGTTCCAGTGCTCTGTGTGCAATACTCAGCACTTAATCCATGTAGGCAAGAGTGTCAGCACTCATCACTTCCTTCCGTGGATACAAAGCTCCCAGCTTTCATTTGTGTGAATTTTTGCCACCTAGAAATTCTTCAGCTTGAACCTGCCACAGATTTTGTGATACAAAATGCAGCTGCATTGTACTAACATCAAAACCACAATAAACGTGTTTAAAAACACCTGTCTTGAAAACACACAGAGCACATGAAAAAATAGTAATAAATGGATGCAAAAATAAACAACTGATTATATTTTTCCTATAGATTGCTGCCTTTCTAAGTTTGTTAGTTCAAAAGATTAGCAAATTTCAGCTTTAAAAGGTAACAAATTCTGTGATAATAAGAGTTTTGCATTGAGAAAGTGTCCATATTTACGAGCTCTGGCTCAGTCCTTTGAATTATCTAGGCACTGCTGTAACTGATAACTGAATGCTGATAACCCTGTTAATATTTCAAGGGCTCTTTTGCAGCTATAGGGAAGCACTTGGTAACTATCACATTCCTTTGCACTGCAGGACAGGTTTTTATTTGCTATCTTAATGGAGTTATATACATACAGGCTTTTTCTAACTCAGTTCACCTTGTCTCGCAGCAGCTCCTTGGCACACAGCCTCAGGAGCTCTCTAAGTTGCTTTTTACAGCAGCTAGGCTCATTGCCTGCTCTGGTGTGGCTGGGATTTGGATTGCAAATTCCTGATCCAAACAAAGAGGGGGAATAGAAAGGGCTGGTTTCTGGCCTCTCTCACACTTTAGGAAACTTTGTTGGCTTCAGAGGATTGTCCTGGTAACTCTGGTTACACTTCCAAAAATAAAGAAAAGGCCTCTATCTTTGGGTGCAGCCCCACCAGTTGGAGAGAGGTGGTTCTGGGGAGGCTGCTGGGATTTCAGGCTACCTTGAGTTTTATCCACACTTGTTCTCTTTTCCCCCCTGCTTTGTTTCCTCCAAACTGTGGGTCTGGAAATCCATGAGTTTAGAAAACTCATGAGAGAGTGGGAAAAAAGAAAGGATGGAGACAAGTGGTGTATGCAGGATGTATCCACATGTGCTCCTTCACCAGCTTGTTGGCACACGAGGGCCCTGCAGTGTGAGCAGCAGCTCCCTGCAGCTGATTTGTGAGCCAGTGTCAGATGGGTACGAGCTGGCCTGTGCTGGCCTGTGCTCCTTGAGGAGCAGAGGAGAGGAGTCAAACCAAGCAGGGTGACTCAGCAGAGTCAGGCTCCTGCAATGGTTTGTGTAAAGCTGCTCAGGGTTGGGAAATGGGCTGTCGTGGTCATGGTTAAATCATTCTCTCCTTTGGCTTGCCGCTCTTTGGAGCCTTTGGAGAGGCCATGGAGTCCCTGCCAGCCGGCCAGGGGAAAAAGTCTGTGTGTGACTGACACCTGACAGCCTGGGGGCTCTGGACAAGGACAGCCACAGACTGAACTTGTGTGCTTGCACCTGGGCTTCCCTTTTTGCTGTCCCTGTCAGTAAATTTGACCAAAATTGCTCAAATCACTCATTTGTATGGAAACCTGTACAGAAGACTTTGCACAATAGGCAGTGCCGGGCTAAGCAGCTGCAATTATTCAATGTCCTGGTTTTCAGTGTGGTAACTACTTCCCTGAAGCCAGGTTTGTGCAGTGCAGTGGGGAAAGGCACTTTGCTGACTCTTGAACTGTGCTCTGATTTGACACGTTCTCCCTCTCACTCTTCTCTTGGGCATTTGTGTGTTAAAGATGTTCACCACATGCTGGAGTCTCCACCTCTCTTATGGCAGAACATCACAGGTCCTGTCTTAATGGGCTGGGAGGAACCAGGTAGAGGCAGGGAGGATGGCCAGATGGACACAGGATTACTCTGTGCCTCCCCCCAGGGTTGGTCAGATGAAATCCAGTCAGGGATGCTTTTCTCCTGCATGAGAGAAACCCTGCTGGGAAGGGGAGCTGGAAGGCAGAGCGGGCTGTGAAGCTCTGGAGAGCCTGGTTATCTGTGCAGATGGAGCTGCTGCGGGTGCAGGGCGGGTGGAGACTGGGAGCCGTGGGAGCAGCCGGATGGTGCCGTGGGCGGCGAGGAGCCCCAGGCTCCCTGCCACTGATCTCTGCACAGGAGCAGCCTCATGAAAGCCTGGTCTTGAATATTATATGCACAAAACAAGCCTCTGGGAAAAGCTGGTGCTTGCTGGAGACGTTTTTTGGGTGTACCCTGCTCTGTGAGGTACAATTTCTGTGAGACACAACACACCCTCTTTGGGTGAGTTTGTTAGTCAAAAAGTGTTCTGACTTCCTTCTGTTTCAGGAGAAGCAAGGCTGGAGGAGAGGCAGGTAAACAGTGTAAGAGGATCTCCTGGCACAGCTCCTTTTAGAGCTAGGAGGCCACCAGAATGGGGACTTGGCTGCCTGGTCAGCTCCAGGCATATAGGTAATTAAGATATATCCTCCAATTAACCTGAGTGGCCCTTTTATTGCTGTGTGAGATCAGTGAGCCCAACTGCCATAGCAGAAAAGAGGCTGGATGATTTTAACCACTACTTTGCATGTTTAAGTAATTTAGAGATCTGCCCTGTTAATGTTTACAGAGGCTCATTAAGCAAGGCAGGTATGCTTCCCTGCCCTGCAGGTTTAATGGCAGAGGCTGGCTGGGCTGGAATGGTTCCCTTTGCTGTGTCCATCCTGGTATGGCCAGCTCTGTCCCTGCAGGTGAACCAGCTCAGCAGGGTGCTGAGCAAAATTGCACCAGGTCTGGGGCTAACACTGCTGAGTTATGTGCAGCACTGTGTATGTCTGTGTGTCTGTGGTACCCTGTTTTATTTAGAGCCACGAGCATCACCTCTCAGAGCTGCTAAATGCTGTGAGGCCAAAGGGATGTCCAGGCTAATATCCCTCTCCTGCTCTGCCTAGCCACATACACTGAGGAAGGCGTATGAGAAACAGGGCAAGCACAGGCAGATCCTGCCCTCCTTGCACTGTTGCAGCTCGCAGCAGGCAGATGTTTAAGGGCTTTGGGGCTGCAGGTTTCCCCCAGTCATGGCGTTGACTCACTGTGGGGCAAGTCCGTGCCACAATCCACGGCCCCCTCATCTCTCAGTTTAATCCCTCTGAAGTTTCTGCTTTCCCCAGTGCCTGATCACAGTCCCCACCATTCAGATGAACACACTTGCAGAAATTGTTTTCTATTAAAACATGTTGCCTGATCATCTCACTTTAATGTGTGATCTTTAGGTTTTATATTGTGAGGGACAGGGATTTTTTTTTTTTTTTTTGTTTCCCTTCTTGTTGTGATCTTATATTTCCTTGTCATGCTTCATCTTGGCCATCTGCCTCTCCATGCTATGAGGAGTGCTCCTAGTCTTGTAATATACTGTGAAGACGATTTCTCCAGATGTGCCTGACTTGCCTAGGGGGTGTAAATGAAAGCATCCCAGTGCATATGGGTACATTTATGGCCAACCATTTCCAGGGAAAAGGCAAATTGCAGAGGTGGTAACTGCAACTTCTCAGATGCTCTGAGCTTCGTAATTTTTCTGCAAAAAATTTGCTGTGTTTATATAATTTTAAAAATCTTCTTTACAAAACTTTGGATATAGAAACGTTGTCCCCAGGTAGCTGCTTCTGGTGGCTGCTGTGCGAAGAGCTGTGGGATACCCCATATAGCTTTTTGTTACTCTCTTCGCTCATCTCTCTAGCTGGGCTATTTCGATACTGCACTGCTCTAATGCCCATTTCAACACACAAATTGTAGTTATATTGCCTTCCCACTCATGTCAGAGCAAAGCTTAGTCATATATTTGAGAGGAAAAAAAAGAACCAGGTGCAGCAAATGTATTTTTACATTTTTACTTGTATTTTTTGGCAGCATTTTAGCCTGCAAAATGTCAAAAAAAAGAGCAGGCAGGAGAGCTGTGCTGAGCAGTGTTTGCTCTCCTCCCTATGAGGGTAGCTGTGACCTGGGCTGGGCATCTTGTTAGAATTAAGATGTTCATCCCCACTGGGCTCTTGCTTACATTTGGGCCCATCTCCAGGTAATTGCTGGTTGTGGACACAGCCAGGTGAGGGTGGGACATACCCATGAGGTCAGGGTCTCTGCACACCTTGAGCCAGAGTGTGCCTGTCACACCTGCCCAGCTGATCCTGCCAGGACCATTGTGGCTCCCTCATCCCTGGGGAAAGGCTTGACTCAGGCTAAACGTTTTACCCCATTCACAGTTTGTTTATTTATTTGTTAATGCATCTGGATACTTTTGCTTTTATAACCACATGAATTGTGAGCACATCTGAACTTGATACTTTAATTGCAGTATGAATTGCCTTTAAATCACCAAGGGAAAATCCCTGTTCTTTCCTTTAACCATGCT
>JAOTQP010000870.1:14835460-14874427 GCA_026413545.1 Cichladusa arquata | reverse complement strand
GATGGGATGGGATGGGATGGGATGGGATGGGATGGGATGGAATGGGATGGGATGGGATGGGAGATCTGACACCTGTGGGGGGCTCCCCACGCCCCCCTCCACCACCCCAGTGCCCGAGACCCCCCTCGGAGTGCGCACCCACCCCCACCCACCCCGACGGGACCCCGCTCCCTCCTACTGGGATGGGCTGGAGGAGGTGGGGGTGTCCCAGTGCCCCCCCCGAGGCAGATCCCGCCCCTGGGGGGAGTGGGCTGTCACCTCCCCAGTGTCCCCGAGGGACAGCTGGGCCCAGCTGCCACCCGGCCTGGGGGTGGGGGGTCCCCATCTTGGGTATTTTTAGGTCCAGCACCCCCCAGGACCCCCCTACAGAGCTGGGGCTCAGCGATGAGGCTGCTCCTGTCCCCAAACCCCAAAAACCCCCAAAACTGCCTCCCACCCTCCCTGGCTGGTGCTCCCCAAGAGCACAGAGAGGGGGGGTCTGTCCCCAGTGCCCCCCACCCCTCTGAGACCCCCAAACCAGAGGGGACAAGCCGAGGAAAGAAGGGGGGGAGCACCCCAAGAGTTTTCCCAATTCCTTAAACTTTCCCTTTGGACACAACCCCCCCAAAACCCCACCTGCCCACTGGGGTGGGCGAAGCCCAGGGGGTTGGGAAGCTGGGGGGGCGTGGATTTGGGGTCTCCCCGAGGCTTAGGGGGAGGACACGCTTTTTTGGGGTGCTGAGAGGGCGGCATCACCCCATTATCCGTGTGGGGATTTGGGGGGAAGGGGTGAACCCCATCTACCGCCCCCAGCCCCACGGGGGATTCCCGCGGGGTGAACCCCCCGCCCCCGCCGCTCCCTCTGGGGGTGCTGCCGCCCCCCAAAACCCGCGGGGGTGTCACCTGGAGCGCGGCGTTGTCCAAGACGTCCATCTGGATGTCCTGCGTGGAGCTGTAGGGGGTCCGGGCCATGCCGCCTTCCCGCACCATGGAAGCGCCGGGCTCGGCGGGATTTTGGGATGGATGGGTGGGTGGATGGGGGGGGAACCACACAGAGGAAGATGATGATGATGACGATGACGATGAAGCTCAGGCCTGGCCCCCGCGGTGACGGAGCGGCAGGAGGAGGAGGAGGAGGAGGAGGAGGAGGAGGAGGAGGAAGGAGGAGGAGTGGGGATGGCGCAGGGGGGGCGAGGCCGCTCCCGCACCGCCTTCCCGGGGGGATGGGGGATGCGGGAATGCGCCCCCCACCCCTGCTCGATCCCACGCGCGGCACCCCCGCAGCGGCTCCTTCCCAAAAAACGGGGTGCTCAGGGTCCCCTCCCTCCCCAAATTGGGGGGCGCCGCTGTTTGCCCACTTGCGGGCTGGGGGGGACCCCAAAAAGAGCCGGGGGGGGGTCATGGGGACTCCAGGAAGGAGCAGCGCCCGGAGCGGGATCTGCCAGTTTGGGAATCCCTTTCCCCAAAAACGCAGCTTTTCCCCCCAAATCCTCCCCTGAGCCCCCCGGGACGAGCACAGGGAGGACCCCCACCCGCTCCTGGCAGGACAGTGTCGCCTGTCCCCCATCCCAGGCACCTTGGGGACAATCCTGCCTCCCCAGGGACCCGGGGATGGAGGAGCCGAACCCCCCCATCCCCAGCTGAGTCCCCCCCACCGCTCTCTCCAGCTGTTGGAAAGTTAAAAATTCCTTTTCCCCCAACCCCCGCCCGAGTCTGGCCCCGCTCCAGAGGGGCTTTTCCTGCTCCCATCCCGCCTTCCGGGACAGCTGACAGCGAATTTTCCACCCCCGGCCCCCATCCATCACCCGCGACACTTCTATAGGGACGGGAGGTCACCCGGGGGACCCCAACCCGTGCCTGCAAAACTCCCCCCGACCCCAACCCTGCTTCTCCGAGGTGGGGATGAAATTTCTGGTGATCCCAGGGGTGTTTTTGGGGGGGCAGGGCAGAGCCGGGGGGGGGCTCTTCCAGCCGGGATCCTGCACGGGGGCGGAGGCGAGCGCACCACTGCCTGGCACAGCGTGGGAGAGCAGCAATCACGGCATCAAATCCTCGCTGCTGCAGCTCCCAGGGCGAGCATCCAGCCGTGGATATTCCCAAAAATCCAAAAAACAGCCAGAGGAGAACCCCAAATCTCCTTAGAAACGCCCCCAGGCATCATCATCATCATCATCCCTACCTGAAACTCCTCAACTTCGGGCTCAGCTGTGTTTCCTCCTCCTGGCATCCTCGGGAAGCGCAGGGTGGCGCTGGCCCAGGGCTCGGGGACACTCGCGGTGTCACCGCCATTGTCCCGTCCCCATGCGGGGGGACACGGTCACAGCGGGGACACAATTCCCACCCCGAGCCCTTCTCCCGCCTCGGGAGCCGCCGGATCTGGCTGTTTGTTTAAGGAAAATGATGAGTCAGTTTTGAAACAGCGAGAGCCTGTGTTTACCCGTGTTTTTTCTGGGGAAACGAACCGAAAATCTGGCGGCAGCGGCTCCTCGGCTCGCGCCATATGTCGGCAGCGCCGCGGCCGCCGGATCCGCCCGGGGATCGGCAGCATCCCCAGCCCGGGGGGTCACCGGGGGGTTTTGGGGGGTAACCGGATGATTTTGGGGATTATCAGGTGATTTTAGGGGATAACCGGGTGATAACCGCGTGATTTCGGGTGATAACTGGGTGATTTTAGGGGATGACCAGGTGATTTCGGGTGATAACTGGGTGATTTTAGGGGATAATCGGGTGATTTCGGGGGTTCACCAGGTGATTTTGGGTTGATACTTTAATTGCAGTATGAATTGCCTTTAAATCACCAAGGGAAAATCCCTGTTCTTTCCTTTAACCATGCTGTCTACCTGGTCAGGATTTTGCATTGAGGTGGGGCAGGTGTGGCTGCCTGGTTTCTTAGACCCCCTTGCTCAGCCCTTAGTGATAGAAAGACCAAGGTGAGTGCATGTGGACAGATTATTATTTTTTTTACAAGAGCTCTTTCTGCTAAAATCAGAGCACACTGAATTTTTTTAACAAAGTCAAAATAATCAGCTCAAGAAAGAAGATTTCTGTAGGCTTCTGAAGAAGACCAAAGTAGTGAGAATATTATCTGCTTGGCATATGGAGTAGAGGGGAGAGTGTCTTCATGGGGCCCCTGTCACCAGTCTTTTGGAGAACATCCAACTTCACCCAAAACACGAGCTCAACGCTTGGCAACAGCATTGAATATTATTTTTAGTTGTTAGATTTAAATTTGTGTCTGTTTACCGATAAAAAAGGGTCAAAAGTAAAAAGCAGAAGATCTTAAGCATCATTGTTCAAAGGATATAAAAAGCAAAGTGTTTGCTGTTTTTATTTTCAGTCATAGGGCCTTGATCTTGGTTCCACTTTCGATTATAAATCACTATAATAAAATGAAAAAAGTCAGCAACTCTGCTTTGCCTTGCACACAAGTATGATACAGCATTTGCTTTATTTAATTTTTTCAAATTTTCCATATATGCTTTTGATTCCACTTTTAAACTTAACTGGAATTGTATTGGTTGTGTCTCAGTCACAGATGATTGAGCAGGGAATTATTAACCCAGCATAAGAGCTAACATGAGGATTACTGGAAAGTTCCTGCCTGTGACAGCTTTAAGTGAACTGTGTTACTGCAAAAGCTGCAGAAAGTTCAAATTGCTTGAGATCGTGCCAGAGGACTGTCAGTGGTCTTTTGTTAGAGGCTGACCACCTCAGGCAGGGCTCACAAAGGGAGCCTATTTTGTTTAAACCAAGCAGGGCTAGTTCTGTGCTCCAGAGTTACAGCCTAGCTACCTTGCCCTACATCAGCATTTTGGATATTAAAACTGTTACCCGTGTCCCCAAAAGCCTCTAGGAGGGAACCTGGCAGTGCTGTCACTTGGGTCTTACCAGCTTTAATGGGAACTTTCTGCAAAGCTCCTGTGTTCTTGAGGACTACCTTTGTTTTTACCTGAATCATAAAACTTGGTTTTGACCAAATGCTGCTGGCTGACACCTGGGTCATCAGTGCTGGACTGGACATCCATCCCCCTGAGGCTGAGCCCTGCCACAGAGCACTTCCTGACAGAAGTGTTAACAGAAGAAATAACCTGTTTGGTGGTCAGCAAAAGTAGTGACTTTCAGCTTCTCTTGCCTCTCCACCTCTTTTGATTGACCTGTGTCTTCAGCTTTAGCCTGGGAGGTGTTGCCTTCTGGGGTGATTTTTCCCATCACTGTCAGCAGATTATGGAGGCTGAGCCTGACTTTCTGCACCTGTGCCTCTGCTGACTTTGATGGATGCATGAGTTTGTCACTGTTCAGGCTACTCCCAGCATGGCCAGCATCTTCCTGGAGGGCTAAACGAGGACCAGCCTTTGTCTTAGCTGAGAGACAATGTAATCTGTCTGCAGAAACTGTAGATAGCCCAGGGCTAACTATGCTCTCCTAGCTCTGCTGCGCTAAGAGCAAGAGGCATTTTTGGAAAGAAATTTGTTGCTCTCATGGAGAGAAGTGTTGCCAGTCCTATCCCATTGGCATGTCCTGCTCACTCCCAGAGGTCCTTTTTGCTTAGTCTGGGGGGCATGTGAACACACAGCCTTGACTGGGTGTTATATCTTGAAGGTGAGATCTGGTTTCTTGTCCCTTTACTGATGTAATTTTTCTGACAAAGCTTATTTTCATTAGCCAAACATATAGGCATTCATAAATGCTTTCTAGAAAAAATCCTCAGATCCTGTGGCCTAGCACTTCAGAGCTTAATTTTTCTTTTCTCTGATGATAGCATGACAGAGACAGAAGTATTACCAGGTATTTGGTGGCTGGGCCTCTAGGAGGTCTATAAATAGACTTGTATTGCTACATTTTTCAAGTTTATTTTGTGCCTGTATGTGACCATATATCACTGCAACTATTCTTGAGGTAAAAATACTGAGAGGTCCACTATTGTTCCAGCATTTTAAACCCTAAATAGTGGCAGTAGCAATGAGACAATATCTTGTGTTGGTGTGACCCTTTCAACAGCTTTCTGAAGCAGCAGATCCTGGTGAGTCAGAGGAACAGATGTACAGGTTTATGTGGATTCTTTCAGAAACAGAGATGTTTCCCCAACTCCTTTAATTGTTGTAGGGTTTTTTGTAGCATCTCTTTCTCTTCCGTATGTGCTGCTTCTAGAAGAGAAGGCTCAGTACAGCAGTTGTACTCTTAACAAGTCAAAGGCTACCCTGCAGCACTGTGTTCTACTCAGGCATGCCTAACGTAAAATTAGCTCCTTTCTTTTAACTATTGTGTATTGTATAACATAGTATTGTTGTTGGATACACTGAGGTCCTCTTTCTTGTGTGTGTACCTACACGTGTGAGGAGCACGGCTGTGGTAAAAGGGAACAATTGCTGCAGCACGTATTTGGGGCTGTCAGCTGCTGATGCCAGCGCTTGTTGGGGTGTGTGCAGCCTTTGCATCCCTCAGATTCAATGGCAGCAGCTGCCAAGCTTTTGTGCTGGCTCTGATTGCTAAACCACTCTCTGCCTGTTTCCCCCTGTGCCCACCCCTGCAGCAGGCTGAGTGTGAGCTCTGGGTACCGTGAGCATTTGTACAGGGTGAGTGTCCAAAATCCTCATTCTGCACTCCAGCATCTGCCACTGATTCACTGCAATTTGCTGCTCCAGCTGTGCCGTGTAACCTGTGCTTATTCATTTCCCTGTGAAAGTAGGAGCAGGTCAGAAGGCAGAGCAGAAAATGAGCTCGCTGTAACCTAGGTGGGTGCAAATCCTCACTGAAAGGGAAATCAGAGTGGCCACATGGCCACAAACCATCCCTGGGGAATGCAGAGCACTCAGGGCATGAGTTAATGTACCTCTGAATTGGTTCTGGGTGAGAACTGCACTGGGAATATTGAAGTCTCTCTTATCCTATTCCTGCTGTGGTAATCCTTACGGAATAACATCAAATTATTGATGAAAGGGAAGCCCTTTATTTGCTTATTCTAGAGAGAGATGGCAATATAGTACAAGAAATGCTATGTAAATATAAGTGATAAGAAATGGTTGCATTTGATTTTGTTGATGGAGATGTGGCAGATTTATGACAAATGCTAAAAAATCCCTATTGTGCATTGAAATAAAATGCAAACGTGCAGAGGTATAAAATCTTTTCCTTATCTGTCCCTATGCATCTTTATAAGTTTACAAACTCATGAGGTACCAAAACTTTTAGATCTCAGAACACCCATGTTTTACTCTAATGATGCTTATGGCAGGTTGGTCTGGCTCTCTTTTTTTTCTTCTTATTCCTCCTGTTATTTTCTTCATTCACAGCAGCAATCTTTTGGCCAGCTATAATGTGGAATTCCTGATTCTATTTGAAAACTCATGTTTGCCAAAATGGTAACCTCATAGATTATTCTCTTGTCAGCAAAGCTTTTAACCACAGTTTTGGCAGAGCCTTAAAACATGCCCTTTCTCAAGAAAGAGTTGTCTGGGCTAGAAAATCATTGGCATTAAAAAGAGGTTGTCATGGTGATTGAAACCTCCTCATAGACATTCCTTAGGAAAAGTAGGCTGCAAGATGCACCTTTGTAGTCCCTTTTTTAAGTAAGGGACCCTTTAAATTGAAGAGCCTATTTCATTGTCTAAATGCAGATTTCTGTCACTTGTAAAACAATAGGACTCTGGAGTGCTGTTTGTGTATCAATGCTTCTTTTAATTACTTTTTACAAGAAATGGCTCAATGGGAATTAAGTTCAAATTTCTTGCTATTGCAAGGCACCAGGTTTTTAGGTCTAAACCAGGATCACAGCTTAGTTCCTTAGATTAATAGGAAAAGATTTGAGGAAGACACTCCAGCTGAGCCCTGAATGACCAGCTCTGAGCAGGCTTGAAAAGCACAGCCTGGGAAATCCTTCCTTATAGAGGTTTGGTCTCTTGCCTGAAAAGACCTAAACAAGGTCGGGAATTAACTGTTACCTCTGGAGCAGGCAGATCGAAATGTGTCATCAGTGTGTTTGGCTTTGGACAGAGCTATGCAGATACAAAAGAGAGAGCTGAGAACATGAACAAATCACTTTTATGCTAAATCTAGAAATATAGTATTGAATCAGTATGGTGGGTTTTCTTATGGAGAGATGTAATTATTTATTTGAATCACTGCTATATCTGTGCTGTATTTCCCAATAAGACTAAAATAAGATGAGGAGGCACATGTTTCTTGGATGGGATCTTTACTTTATAAAGTGAATCAAAATGTATGCTGGATAATCTGGGAAAAGATTGGAAGATAATTAAGCTAGGAATAAAATATGTGCAGGGGCTGGGGTGAGGTTGTAGAAGTCTCCTGGCAATTATATCTTTCACTACTTGGAGTCCCTGGATGTGCTTTATTCCATACACCTACTTTCAGTTCTTTCATAACACATGCACATGCAAGGAATATTAATTAGATGGAATTTAAACTCGTGGCTAGCCCAGAGCCATCTGTTAGGAACCTACTTTTTTACCTGGCTGCCCAGCAAGAAAGGTCTAATCCTGAGCTGTTTGGAGACAGTGGCAGAATGAGAGGTGTTGATGTGAGCTGCTCTGGATTTCAGTGCCTACTCCTGCAACAAAATTAACCCCAAATTCCAATCCCCTTGGGATTAAAGGAAGAGACAAAGAAAGAGACCTTTAGGAAGATCTTGTTATTCCTGGAAGTACCCAAAGCCCTGCTGGGAATGAGGCCTAATGAGAACCTATTATTGTTCTTATTGTTGTCTCTGAAGTCAAAGGGACTTCTGCAATCGACTTGAAAGGAGCAGGACCTGGGAGCCATTTATTTTACTTTCACTCCCTGCATGAGAGTTCATCAGTTCCAGAATAGTAACTTCAGGGTTTGTGGGTATGGGAAAATCCATCTGAGGGAGAAACAGGCTATTTTTTTGTATTGCATCAGGGTGTCTGGGGGAGTTGGGCAAAGCTGAGAGCTGTGGTATAGTTTAAATCTGTCTCACCCTAGGTGCATCTATGGCATCATTTTAGTACAGATCACCAATATGCTTTTGAAGCACATCTGCTGATCTTTTCCACTTACTACACTGCGATGTGCACTTCAATGTGCTTCATGCAGTCACTTTTGAGTGCAGGAGCTGGGCTTCTCTCAGGTGAAATTTTTCCACAGTGCTCACTTTAAACACAGCCAGTTCTCAGGACAGAGCCAGGACAGGTGAGAGCAGGAGCCCCTGAAATGTGTGCAGAGAGGTTGTCAGCCCCTGCTTTCATTCACCTCAGATCCTGTTGCTCTGCCATGTCAACATCATGAGCCTGTGCTGCCACAGCAGCCTGGAGGGGAATGTGTGCAGCACCCCAAGTTTCCCAGCTGCCCATCCTTGTCTGGTGTCAGGCAGTAGCTTGGAGCAAGTCTGCAGGGTCTCATCAGGTGAGGAAAATCCACAGGAGGGTCACTAAGCTCTCAAGAAAGCAGGAGACAGGTTTTGTCATTTTAGCACACAGCCATGCTTGCCCCATGTCTGCCTTCTCTTGTTCTTAGGGTGCTGCAGCAGGTGCTGAGTTACTGCTTTCATAGGAAAGTTTTTCTTTTCATATATGCAGCTGATTTTAAATATTTCAGAAATACTGGAATATTGAAACTTGTTTAGTAATAGATTTTTAAAGCAGCTCAGCATGGTTGGACTTGGCATTACACTTGGCAAAGGGATTGCTACAGGTGAACTGATGGTTGAAACAATGTTTTGGACCATTTTTTGTCTGCCTTTTCTTTTTGAAAGCTCTGACGTTAAGGAGGACCAAAATCTGGATCCAACTCATAATTCTTATGTGATTTCTCCACATGAGAAAGTGCTGTAAATACTCATTCATTAGGAAGAATAATTAAGGCAAAATTTGGCAAAATCTGCTTCGATACTCTCTTTATGATTGCTCCAGCAGCTGGGGTGTGTGTCCAGCTGCAGTTTCAGCCTGGAGCCCCCCGTGCCCGTTCCCGGGGTCTGTTCCCCCGTGCTCCCGGGTTGGGGAGCAGCCTTTGTCCCCGGGTTACTCATCAACCGCGGCCGGGGCCCCGTTGCTGTGGCTACCGGCAGCATCGCGCTCCGCTTGTAAATGCGATCTTTGACCGCAGCCGCTGCACCGGAGGAATTTTCACAGCTCCCACAGAAGACAAAACTCCGGGAGCCGGGATGTAAAAGGTTATCTGATACAAGGTGGATGAAGCGGAGGCTTGTTCTGTGTGAAAGCGAATCCCTCTGCCTCACAGTGAGGGAAATGTTGGGAAGATTTTAAAGTTTCAGGCGTGTTCCCTTGCAGCTATGGTCTTGTTAAATTTGTTTTCTCTAGCTCCAGTACAAGGGTCGTACACAGTGGTAGGGGCTTGGCCGTTGGCCATTTGCAGAGCTATAAGGTCACTCAAAATTGTTCTTGCGCTTGTGTGTTCGCAGCAAGGAAATTTTAATGAGCCTTTCATCGGTAGCAGCCAGATCGTATCTGCTGCAGGGTATCACTCATCTGGCCCCAGCAGAATTAACGCGTTCAATGCCCTGAGCTACGGGCTGAACTTGCAGAAAAGGAGCTCAAGTCTTTGTCTGCGTAGCCACAGCAACAAAACCACAGATGAACTATAAGTTTCTCCAGGATCTGACAGTAAACATGCTTTAGCCTGAAAGATTGTGATCACCTGCCTCTGGAAGAGTGTTCTCAGTCAGGACTTTTTGCTTATTTATTTCAAAGTGATGGGTCACTGAATAACAGAAACTGGGGCCAGAGGACTGGAGGCATCATAATATCAATTCATTTATCATTGTACTTTGTCTCACTTGTTCACTGTTAATAACTTTATTTTTCAGGGGAGTTTGTGCCCATAGACTATATGTATGTATTCTGTATTACATTTTTATTTTCTTGAATTGCTTAAAATGTTTAATTCAAGGCATGAGTTTAATAGGGGAAAGGGTGGTGTGGCGCTGGCTGGAAGGGAAATGCAGGAGGTGCAGTTGCTGGGATTGTCCTCTCCTGCTGGGACTCTGCCCCCCTCCTATATGCTTCAGACATTCCAAGCTCTTCTTAGGATTTTAGAATTCCCTTCCTTCTTCCCATACGTATGAGTCCAGGTCTTATCTACTTCTATTCTTTCAGTTCTTAAATGGAAAATACACTGGCACCTGTGCAGTTAATGAAAACACAATAAATTATTGCCTGCCTGAGTTTAAATCTGTGTGATGGCTCTGAGCAGATCCTCAGCCCTTGGAGTGTGAAGATGGCAGCTTGCTGCCAGCAGTGGAGGTCCTGCCCCTGGGTCAGAGGACAAGAAGGGGTGACAGTGGCATGCTGTGTTGGCTCCAGGTTTCAGGGACAGGGCGAACAGCTGGTCTCCGGGATGGCGTCAGGAATGAATCCAAGGGAGTTAATGCAGTTAAACCTGCAGCCAGTTTTTCCTTAGTTCCCTCTGCTACTGTGGGAAGCTCCCAAAGCAAGGATGGCAGGGCCAAACAATATGAGCTTTTGAAGATGCTCTCCTTGTGCCACTTTGGGAGCTGCATGCAGATCTTGAGAGGTGCTGCAAGGAGAGACACCCCAAGGCAGGCGTGCAGGTGAGGGCACTCAGGAGGGTGTAGCAGTCAGGGGGCTCCGTGGTGCTGCAGGATCACAGCCCCAAACAGAGATGATAGGCCAGATACAGTTTCACTGGGGCTTGCACTGTGGCATAAAGGGTTCTTTTTTAGCGCAGCCAAGAATTCCATTAGCCTTTTCTTTTCCCAAACAGCCTGTCTCCTACCCGCTGGCAGTATGTTTTGGCTACATTGCATCATATAGTGTGTCTTATATAGTTTTGTTCTAAAATGCATTTCTTTACTTTTGCTCATATTACAGTGAAGTCTGTCACTTCACTACAACCAGCTCCCACAAGCCTGAAGTCATACAGTGTCCTGATGATTCCATGAGTCTGTTCCCACTGGGGAGGTGAGCAGAATTTGATTGCTAGTGGGACCAACACCTGCAGCACAGTCTATGTGACGTGGGACATTAAATGTATTGAACAGATATGAGTGGTCTTAGAGCCTGTGAAATTGCAGTGATACAATGACATTGTGAGGTGTTTGACTTTACAGGAAATCTTTTGCTCCTTTCTTGTAATTTTTGATCATCTATCCCATTTCTAAAGACAGAATTCTCCCATCTCTTCCACATGAATACTCTGAGAAAGCAGCTCTTCTGTCGTGTCATTAATGTTACAATACTGTCTGTGTGCACCCTCCAGTCCCTATAATGTCACATTGCTTTGGACTAGGAACTTGAGAATTGTTATTCATTACTTTAGTGGAAAAAGCACCCAAAAGATCCAAGTTCTTATACTATCAAAATTAAAATCGTAGATATTAAGCACTATCATTCTTACTTTAGTAACTTTGGCTGCATTAGAAGAAATGTGAACTATGAAAAAGCTTTTATCTGCTAGTAAAAGCATCTTAAAACTGTTTATATTCTTGCTGAACTACATATGAATGGTCCTTCTGCTGTGAGAGGTAAATATGGGTTTAATTACACTTTTTGATGGAGATCTTTTCATTTCCATGTAGATTACCAGCAACTTATACCCATCCCTGCCATTACCCACCATTGCAGAAAGCAGGCTCCCCAGTGCTGAGTCTCAGAATAAATTTGTCTTAGACACTGTTGGCAAACAAAGTGCTGCAGTTAGATGGTTTAGAACAGCACTAATGAGGATAAATTTGCAGGGATATTTGGCATGATTCAGCATGGCTGTCAACCATGTTTGCTGTTTCTGCCAAAAATACTAGAATGTGTGTAATTTGGTTGCAAGTGGTAAAACAGTTTTCAGGTATAAACAGGTCAATTCTCTATAGAGCAGAGACACCAAAGCTTATTATAATAATTTTCAGGTCTGAAAACTGTATCACTCATAAATATCTCTTTAGGCACTAACACTACAAATTCTTGCCTGAGTGAGCTGTCTTGTATACTTGGAACAGTTTCATTAAATGAACTTCATTCTGACTGCCTGAGTAGGAAGAGGTTTGCAAGGCCAGGTCAACAGTTTGACTTATTTTCCCGTGTGGTGCTAGACTTCATTATAACAAACTCCTTGTTACCATTTTCAATTCATTTTTAGGAGGAAAGACTGGTTTTGATAACCTATATAGACCCTGTTGTTTGTCCTGTTTCTGTAAGGATATTTCTTGCCTGTGGATTTTGTAACATTTTTCTCTGTTGAGATCTATTCTTTTAAGAATAGTTATTTTGCTAAGAGCTGTTTGCTTGCAGAGATTTATGTACGTAAAGTGCTGAGGTTGCTTGTGCAGTGGATTTCCACGTCTCGCGTATTTGTCTCCCTGTCGGATTAACCGTTCTTGCTGTGCCACTAGGAACATCTGTCAATCTTTTCTGCCCTGTCTGGCAGCTTCATTAAGGATCTCAAATGCATGTAAACACCTTGGGGCTGGGCCTGTCTCTTGGCCAATGCAGTGTGTTTGGGAAGTGCTGCACCAGCCACTATTCTAAGTAACAGACACAGTGTGTGAGTACTCAGAAACAGTAGAAAATTCATGGTCTCAATTTAAAGGGTTTGGGGCCTCTCTCACAAAAGTCATTGAGATAGGGAGAATCTGGACTTTTCCAGGTCAAGCTTTTAATCTCCAGAATTTTCAGGTTCTCTTCTGTACTGCAATTTACTGTTGGAAAGATATTTGAGGTCTTGGTAGTTTTGTTTATTTAATCAGGTTTTTTGTGTGATCACTTATAAGGGAATCAATGAGTTCTTTCGGGTTTCTTAATTTTATTTTATACTTGCATCAGAGGTTGTTGGACAGATCAGAGGCACAGTTTGTTCTTGGTACATGCATTTCAAGTGGCATTTCCAGTGGTGACCATAATGAAAAGAAAGCAAACAAATGCAGTGGACACAATCCTTTTTTTGGGTACAATTACTTTTTCAAAGGTATGTTGATGGAATATACCCTCTAACCAGGAGATACCTCAAGGAGAGGAAAAGACCTTCACTGCCTGGCTAAGAAGGCAGAGGGCTGGGGCTGGCAGTCACTGGGTCTTTGCCTACAGAGTGGATGTGGAGTGGGATGCCCCAGGCTGTGCATTAAGAAGGTCTGGTGTGAAATACAAGGTCTTTCTCCTTTCCCTTTTGAAGTGCATTTTGTCCTTTTTTGGAATGCAGTTTCCTTGGGCTGAGTGTGATTCAAATAATCTGTGACTGATGCTGTTACTAGTGCTTCTCTTCTTGGACACAGCTCAGGGATAGTGTGAAGAGATGGCAACCACAAGTCAGGTCTGCCCCATCTAGAATGGATCTTTTCCATTTTTATATGGAACTTTCTCTTCAGAAATGGTGTGAAAACTTTTTTAGTGGATGAATTATGTCAGGTGAATTTTCAGTTGTTTTCACTATGGAAAGCATGTTATGTTTTCTGACTTGGCTCAAACAATTCACTTCAGTTACCCAAATCATGGGATCAAGAAGATGAGGGACTTCTATAATCCTCTTGCAAATTTGCTCAGGTCAGTAGAGTTTTCCTGCCTGAGCCCTTTGAGCTGACCTTATGGAAAATATGGGTGCCTTATCTTGATTATGATTTCCCTCAGGTAGGTAACATGCACTAGTTAACTGCAGTCAGACCAAAACAAGAGCCTCTCTCCCCTGTATTCAGTACTCTCCTAAGCTTCCTTCCAGTGCTTCTGCTGATATTGCCAGTGCCAACATAGCTTTTGCTAATTAGTGCACCCTGGTGGGACTTCTCACTTTCCCACTGGATGTGGATGGCAATCTAGGAGCAGGATCCTCCTGTGTACCCAAATACAGAAGGCAAGGGACTGTAGCTGTAGCTCACAGGGGAATTTGGTTTATTCTTTTACTCTAACTGGTTCAGTCTGTTTTCCAAGGCGTGCAGATGGCCCAGTTCTGAATAGTGTACAGACTTGCATTTCCTCGGTGTTTTTCTTTATAAATTGTCTTTCTGTATATATTTGGGAATGCACCAATATATATATATATTTCTCTTTTAAATAGTTTTAAAATCTCGCTTTTTAAGGCAATGATAAACTATGGCGTTATTAAAACATACAAACATGTTGCTTTCTTCTTATATTTAGCCCAAATACGGTGAATGGATAGTGATTTAGTAGGGCTGTGAGAATGTAATGAGTGCATTAGCAGGCTTATAAAGTCAGATTGTGAATCAAATCCTGACTCATGCACAAGAAGTTTTGACTTGCTGAGTTAGTCTGTTGGATTTCACACAGCCAGCAAATTAATGAAGTGCATGAATTATTGGCCTTTCAGCATCTCCCCTTTCCTTTTTTAGTTAAAATGTTGTTTTCATTTTAAGTACAGACAGTTCATATTATAAAACTGTTTTGTAACTGTAGACTCCTTGTTTGCATTTTCTTGCCCTTTCTTGGTAAAATTGATGCTGAGGTTTCCAGGAGATTTGCATTGGCAGGAGTCAAAGTCCAGCCTCAAAGGGCTGTGGGTGCCTCCTGCACAAAGACTGCATCTCATCCTCCTTCCAAGCTGCTCTTTGCCTGTCGAGCAGATGGGGCATGGTCAGGATGGCAAAACAGGTTCCTGAGCCACAGGATAACGGAGACAGACAGCATTGGCACTTTTTTATGGCATGAAACTCTTGCAAGCCAGCACACTTACTGGTTTTCTGAATGCCCTCACACCTGGAGCCCTGTGATTTCACAGCTATCAACTTTTCGTTTTTGGGGTTAAAAAAACCAAAACACTTTAATGAGCAAACGTTTAATTGCTTTAATATAAGATTTCCCAACCTGCTGCAATTTCATTTTAAGATCACATGTTGTGGGAAAGCTGTACTCTGACAGTTGTGCTGCATTTTAATGGAGTCCTGGGGCCTAATTCTGCCCTGTTTGCATTAAGCAATGCTTTGTTCCAGCAGCAGTTCTATGGCAATTACCAGGTGTACATTACTGCACACCATGAGTAAGCATGTGATTTAATTACCTCATGGGAGATTCTCCTTGATGTAAAAAGAAATATTGACCCTTCTAAAAATCTAATTCCTGAACTGTAGCAAAAGTAGGTAAAGCTGTTTTCTGTCTGAATACCAAGTATACTAATTAAACATCAGGAGCTCAGTGTAAAAATGTAGTGGGAAAAGTTGGCCACAGTTCTGGAAGAATTGTGGTATGGGCTGGAGCCTGTGCCGTTCCCAGGAATGGGAATTTTTCCTTTGACTTGGTGAAGAGCAAGATAAAGATCATTTTTCTGAGTTCTGAGGGACCAGTTAAACAACTCATGTTGGTCACATTCTCACGGTAAGCCTATGGACTAAATGTGCAGCTACTTCAACAAATAATGCCTCTAAATTAACACTGATAAATTAACTAACCTAATCCTTTGCTGTAAATAATGTCTGTTGCATGCCATATTTTAGCATGTTGGGATCTGAAGAGATTTGTAACAGAGGCAGAGCCTGCATTCTAATGAGAGAGAGCAACAGTCTGTAAGCACACCTTACTTTTGGGGACCTCAACTGGACACTAATTGGTAGAGACTTTATTAGCAAAATTCTCCTTTCAAGTCTGTTTACATATAATGCACGAAGCACCTTTTATCAGATTTTCTTTCAGAGGGAGTGGCAAGAATCTCTGATGACAAAACTTTTGTCAGTGTGCTGTGTTTGCTGGTAGCTTGAAGTTGGAAATATATGCTGTACAGTTTATTCTCATCAGGTGGACAAGAATCCACTAGTTGATCATGAGGTTCTCTTACTTTTGTTTGATTGTTTTTTGCTGAGTGTTTTAGGTTTTTGTTTGAAAGTTGTATTGCTGCCCTATAGATTTCTCTATTGTTTGTCTCTAAAAAACTGTAGAACTGAGTTCTCAGCTTCTGACTCTGAAGGGGCGTCTTCTCATCTGATGATTTTGAAGCTGGAAGCCAGGGGAGCAGGAGATCTTTGTGTGTGCTCAATTTATCTTCAGATAATTTAGGAGTGAGTTTCGTGGGGTGTGGAGTCAGGATCTGCCTCCTTCACTCGCTGAGTCCTTTCTGGTTTGCAGACTAAACCAGATTGCCTGTCTTGCCTTCTCCACTTGACTATTGCAGCCAGCCTTGTAGCATGTGCCATGGTGAGGAAGGGGTGCCTGGAAATGCCAGGGCAGGATGTGAGCCCAGGAAGGGCAGGGACAGCCATTGGGTCTCCAGCATCAGAGTCGCCTTTGCTTCCCAAGTCACACATCCTGAGGGTTACACAGTGTACTGTTTTGTTCATTGTCTGAAAAATTTGTGTGACTGGGGAAGTCCATAATCTGTGGTCTCTTTATTCATAAATACCAGCTCAGTAATTTTGTTTAATTTTTGAAAAATCTGCAGTACTGTAAATGCCTATAGAGGCTATGCCCTTTTGGATAACATTTTATTGGGGTCTTACCTTGGTATTCAGAGAAATTCAGAGGAAAAGTGTACTCCTATTTAACTATATAATATCTGCTGAGATGATTTACTGCCTGACTTGCAGATATGATTGGATTCATATGCCTTGTTGGTATGTTTGCCTTGCAGTATATATTACCAAATTTGAATGTAAGGTTGCTGGAATACAGCAGACACCACGTCTACTGTACCTTCTGCACAGTGCAGCTGTCATGCAGAAGATTGATTCCTTGTGCCACAAAAATATGTTGGGTGGTTCTTGTTCCTAAATAAGGTAAACAGATTTCTTATTTCATTACTTTTGCCCTCTCCAAAGTGTAGGGTGAGGACTCTGTGTCAGGCAGCATTGAAATGTTGAAAAGTAGAAGACAATGGAAAGACAAGGATGTGTCCCTCTTCACAGCAGGAATCCCTCTCTGTTAAACAGAAAAAGTATTAATATATAAATTCCCTTTTAAAACTTACATCTATTGAAATAGGATTATTTGAACAACATAAAAGGAAGTTATATAAAGTTTTTAATGGTACGATATGTACCGCTTTCAATTATTAATAGAGAACTCTTTCATCAATGTATTTTTCTGTTTTGATGAGTAAGTGTTTTCACTGAAGATGATGAGTGAAAACTATGCAAGTTCTTGTGGAACACGTTGCTCTGGCAGATGGATGGCCTGGGGCAGCTCATCAAGTAGGTGCCCGTTGCTCTGCAGTGCCAGTGGGAGCTGCTTGGAGGAAAATCACTGCCTGACTTCTCATCCTAGTGACCAGCTTGCTGCTTTGAAAAATATGGCTGTGAAAGAGCTTGGTTTATGCTGCTTCAGCTTGATCACAGAAGCCTTACTTACTTCATCATATTTGTCCACTCAGACCAAGACCAGAGGCCACTGCAGAGCGACTCTGAGAAAAAATGACCTTGTAGCAGTGTGGACCTGAGGTGACTCCTCTGGCACAGGTCCTAGCTCCTCACAGTTTGGGCCTTGCAGTGAGATTCCTAAGGATTTTAGGACCAGAGGAGTGGATTAACAGAGAAGTGTTTGATAAGGAGATTCAAAACTTTCTGTGTCAGACATGTAGGTAGGTATTTAAGAATCGAAGTAGCCACATATGGGATGTATTACACAGTTAGAGCCATGTAGCAATTTCCTAGCTGTGGCACCTGGGGCAATGTAGCTGTCTCCTTTGGTCACCACTCATTGTCTTCAATTCAAAATATTAGCCCTCTGTTTTTGGTTTTTTTAGTTTTTGTTTTTTTTTCTTTTTGTGCTGCTTTTATAAACCTTTGGGCAGGAGCAGTGCATTCTTGGCATTGTTGGGCATTTTGGGGGAACACAATTCCATGCATTCTTAGCTTTGGGAAGTGATCAGGCAGAAAGGTGTGAGCTAATGTCTGATGATTTATCTTTGTTCCACCAGAAAAGGGACGCAAGACTTTAAACAATTACTGGCTGTATAAGCTCAGAAAGTTATTTTACATGGGGTTGTTTAAGCCCGGAATTAGGCACTGGAAAGGTGCACTCCTGTTTAAATCCATAGGCATTATTTACTTGCTTGCATGGTAATTTTTAAAATGCAATAATGGAGAAAAGTGTATAAAGGAAAGATTTACTTTCAGGAAAAATATTAAGACTGTGAAAGCTCAATATGTCAAAATGTTGGGTGCTTTGCTCAGTCTGGGAGGTCTTTATCTTTGTATTCGTAACAATGGTCTTCTCCAACCTAGGATTTAACTTTATTGATGGGCTGTCTTGGTGAATGAAGAACTTTCTTTCTGCACTGCTGAGAGAAAGAAAACAGCATACTTTACTGAGATACCCCTTTTATTAAATCCAAAATCAGTTCCTCGACAACTGATTGTATGTTCTCAAGTTTTTCACAGCATTTAAACCTTGTTTTTATTCTACGCATACGTTGTGTAATAGAAATTCTTTAATTTAAATACAGTAGTTGTAAAAGGAATATGTCAAGTGCTCTCTCAATTTCACTCTTTCAGAAAGCATTGGCAAATCAGATAGGTAGTAAATTGTTTAAATTTACTTACGAATTCTGTAAAAATTATCTACAAAGTCATCACACTTCTAGGTTTTCTTGGACATGTCTCCTTTCTCTTCCCAGCAGTTTTGTCCAGGCAGAAAAAACAGGACTTTGCTTATATAAAAGCACGTTGTGTTAGGTCCTTAGTGTGTGAAAATTTTGCCTAAGGAGGTGTTTGATAATTAGACTAATTAAAAGTAAGCACTAGAGCAGATGCACCAAAGATAGTTATGGAAGTTTATTCTCTGTATAAACAGAAGAGGAGCCACTTAAAAGGCTGAAAGCTTTATTTTGAGTCTTTCAGGCTTGAACCAGAACACTAAGTAGCACCACTGCTACTTTGGCTTTAAAGATAACACTGCTGTGAAGACTCGTCTGTTTTTAGTACACAGTTTTCTGGGTGACAGTCTTTTGAAGTTTGTGTTGGACTACTTTGTACAAACACATAAGTGAAGTGTTTCCAGCCCTGGGTCATGATAAAACCTCTTTAAAAGAAATCAAGTAGTGTATTTTGTTCTGGTTCACAAAAGTGGTATTGGATAACATAGTGAAAACCTTTGCTGCTTGGTGAATCAGGAGAGAAGCAGCAGTCTGGCCCTGAAGGGAGCAGAGTTGGATGTACAGGGCCTCGAGAAGGTGAAGTGCCAGGGCCTTTGGGTTTATATTATGAAAGAAATAAAGTGCATTTTGTTTTAGACACAAGTACAACTCTGACTTCCCTCACCTGGGAACCATGGGCAGAGTGAGGAATTGGCTCTGAAGCACAGCAGGGTCAGGGGGTGGGAACTGGAGGATTGGGAGGCAAAGGAGAAGGCTGGCTGTTGTTGGATGCTCTTACTCCAGCTGAAAAGTTTTCCTTTCCTGACTGCCCCAGAGTTCCTTCTCAGCCTTCCTGGGTGAGAAATGCCTGTTGTCCTGGATCTGGCAAAGTGTCTGTCTCTCAAGGCATCAAGATTCATTTCTGTTTACAGTTTTACTAAGAGAGGGAATATGTGAAAGGGGAGAGTGGGAGGGGAAGAACACATGCTGTGTCTTGGGGGAACTTGTGTTTCCCTGCAGGTGAAGGACACAGGAATTAAACTCCCTGCTTGAAAGATGTGACTCTCATTCATTGTCAGTGTTTGTGCTCAGTCCACATGTATGTATATGTATTTATCTTTGTGTGCCTATGTCCTTGTAATATATGG
This sequence comes from Cichladusa arquata, assembly GCA_026413545.1. NCBI lineage: Eukaryota > Metazoa > Chordata > Aves > Passeriformes > Muscicapidae > Cichladusa > Cichladusa arquata. The sequence goes on along the minus strand of JAOTQP010000870.1, from coordinate 14,854,847 downwards.
TCATATATTGGCATTTTTTGGTTCTGTAGAGAATGTAGTGTGAGAAATTGCTTGTATTGTCATATAATTACTTAGCAGCATATGAAATAGATGGAAAATAGTGAACAAAGTTCCTGTAAGTTAAAAAAACTCAACACTGAAAACCCCACAGCAAACAAAAAATCCAATTCCAATACACAAAAAATTATTGTAGTCACTCTCTGCAGATGGAAATGGTTCACCTTCAAGTCTGAAAGTGGAGCTTCTTTAAAAAGGAGTTGGAGAAAAAGAAAAAAAATCCCAAGTCCAGAAGCATTCCATTTCAGAAGTTTGAGCTTTCATGCTCTAAGAAAGGGAAAGCATTTGTCTTTTTTCAGTATGCATACATGTGTCTGTTTACAGTCAGAGTAGTGTAAACCTCATCAGAACCACTGGGATTATTTCAGGTTGGCATCTGTGAGAATAGTGTTTGTCTTGTGTTCTTAATGTTTTAGCTCCTCAGCAGAACTCAAATCCACAGGTGAAACATGCTGATATTTTCTTGTGGAAGTGTGAATTCACAAGGGGAAAATTGAATGTGTGGAATGGCATCATTAAAGTTGAAAGCTAGGGGAAATTGTGCAAAGTCCCAAAACACAGACACTTAGGCTTGGATCTGCTTCCATTATAGCAAATGCCAAAACTCCTATTGTTTTCCTTAGGAGCTGATTAAGACTTCTATTGATATCATGCCAGTTTGAATTCCTTCTCTTATTTTTGATCTTGACAATCACTTTTTCCATTGTAAAGACTTATAACACAATATAATAAAACTTGCTGAAAAAAATAAACTAATGTGCCTAAATTATTATGCAAATAGATACAAATTAAAATGCATTCACATAATTGCAATTCTCTCTTTACAGCAAACAATAGAATCTAAACTTTATTCTTTTTGCTTTCTAATCAATTTTCAGTTCATTGTCCCTTTTTTTCCGGGGGTTTCTAGAGTATCAAAGTAATTGAAAATAATTGGTCTTTCAGTTGTTTTACAGTTAGTACTTGAACAATTAAAAATTAAACCGATTATGCATGTTGTATTTTAATAGAACAATTAATTCAGTGGCATAATTCAGTGGCCTCTCTTGAGCATGCCTGGCAGCGCTCAGCCCCAAACCAACAGAGACCAATCCAGAGCACAGAACTGGCCTCTGTGTTTTGGCAGCCACTGAAATTGCTATTATGGACTCTCCACAAGGAAACAAAAATAAAAGGACTAAAGTATCCTTTTTTAATCCAGGAGAAGCTGCTGCAGGAGGGATTTGGGAACAGTGGCAGTCAGAAACTCTGGGTGTCAGAGGGTGCTGGATCAGCTACATCTCTTCTTCATTGACTTTGGCATTTTTTCTAAGACTGCCATAGAGGTGTTTGGGATGTGGGGATCATATGTAAATCTGAATAAATAGTCTTTAGTCAGTGTCAACATAGTAAATTCTGTCACAGTTGACCTCAGTATGGCCATCTTCCAAATTATGTATTTACATAATTCTAAAAAATTGTAAACTTGGTTTTAAGGTGTATTGGCTCAGAATTTGCTGGTAGAAATGATGGAGATACTGTAGGCTGACAGTGTGCATCTTTGCTGTCATTCGGGCTGATCATGGTTTATTTATGGTTTATTTTTGTTTGTATGATTTTGATATGAGTTTAAAGATGTGATAGCAAAGATATAGTTTGAAGAAAATTGATGTATTGCATCTAAAATGTTTGTGGTGAAGAACCAAAGTGTCTTATGCCATTTTAGTTTTAAGTCTCCACAATGGGAATTCCCTTGCCTCCAGCCTTTGTATAGGACAGCTGTAGGAGCATTGCTGTACTGTTTTTCCACTTCATACAGCAAATATTACAGACAATGGAAGAGAGTTTGAAAAATGATTTTATTTTTCAGATTTGAAAAAGCTTTAGTAAATAGACCAGCCTCCTGTCTACAACATGCAGTACAATGTTTCATATACACCCAGTAACAGGAACCGGACCCGAACAAGGGGAGTTCTGCAAGCTGCATCTGTTTTGGGACATTTCTGTCATTTGCCCATGTGAGCAGGGTGTTAGGCAGTGCACACAGATACTGAGGAAATGGTGGTACGATGAGAGGCATCGTTCCCTCTTCTGTACACGTGGACACACCAACATGAGGTGCAGGTTTGAGTCAGTCCCAGCATCCTGTTGCTTCCTGTGAAGCTCAGGCCAAGTCCTGTGCTGGTTAATGAAGCAGACATTTATGGCCTCCACAAATTTTCAGTGTCCCTGTGACAGGACAGGTTTTTAATAGGGATAATAGGGGGCTATGGAATCTGTTGCAGTCACTCGGTGCTCTGTGGTGGTTCTCAGGGAGCAGGAGCATGTTTCTGTGTTTTCCCTTTGTGGCTGGATCAGGAAAAGAAGTGTATGTTAGATAAACTCAGTTAATGGAAATGTTAGAGACAAGTTGTCCCTAGGTTTTTCCCCTTCTTTTCATACGTTTCATTCCACATACATTTCAAAAGGAATGGGTATTGCCAAAAGGAATGAGCAGCATGCAGGGACAATGAAACCTGAATTTGGCAGCCTGCAGCCTGCCAAGGGCTGGGAACCAGGGGGTGCAGCCTTCACAGAGCACCAGACCAAGCAGGCTAGACCACATGCAAATCTTGATTTGAACTGTAAAGGCAATTTTGGGGTGGGTCTTGCTGGGATGGGTATTCCAGATCATTCTCATATGCCCAGGGCAGATACATTACTGTTTGAGCATTTGGTTGAGACTCAGAGAGCTGTTAGCTTTACTGCTGGAACCAGGGAAGCCAAGTTCTCTTTTCAGTAATAGCCCTGTAAGCCTCTGCAAAACCAGTGGGGTTATGTCAGGTTGGCATCTTCGGGGGTGAGGACAGTGTTTTACTTCTGGGCAAACTTCAAATGCACAGATGAAAAGGGACAAGTTTCTTTTGTCTTGCAACAAAACAACCAGCTCTTCTCAGAACAGATTTGAGTGGGTTTTGGTGGCCTGTCTTTCATCCATAGTGCATGAAGGATGGTGTGAAGCTGCTCTGCTCGAGCTCTGCTGCTCCCTTGCTGTGCTACAGCTCTGTACACGTGCTCACACTGGGTGGGCTTGCCTGGAAATGTGCACTGAACCTATGTGCTTTTATTCTTCAGCAGTCTTCTAACACTCCACCCAAGAGCTGCTAATAAAATTGTCCATTCTATGGAGGTCTGATATGATATGAGCTCTGTTTTTGAGCAAATTTACATTATTTCATGGCATGTGGTGACAAGTGTGAAGTGTTGCAAAGCACTGGGGTGACTTCTGCACCCAGGGCTGAAGGGCAGCTCCTGATAGATCCTTTACAAACACACAAAAATCTGTGTCAGTTCTGACTGCAGCAGGTTTATGGGCTGTGCAGAGGGATTTCAGTAGATGTGATCCCTCATGGTGCAGCTGTGACTTTCTGCTTTTTCCTTTCAAAGGAGAGACATGTAGTTTCTGTGGCTAGTTTGGAGTGTTACCTGCCTAAAAAAATCCCTTGATCCCTATTCTCTCTGAGTGTTCTCGCAGGTGGGTGAATACAAGCTTAGTAGAACACAAGAGCTGAAATAGTAATCAGGTGGTTGTTTGGATAGTAATACTTTTTTTATAATTTTCTTCACAAAAGGCTTAGTGAAGGTGTGGATTACTTGCTAACAGCTGAAGTCAAGCAGTGATAGGCAAGTACTTTCTCTATTTACACAACATAACGCCAGAAAGCAAGAAATGTTTTTGAAATAGTCTCTGTGAGCACTGTAAAAACAAATGTCTCCACCCTTCACAAATAAAGGCTTTACTGGAGGGGCCATTTGCCATGTATAGAGCAGAGAAAAGGAAATAAAGCTGGTAAAAGTACCCTGTTCATGATGGAAGTGAGAATCCTGTCTGTTCTTCTGTCCATGTTTGCAAACACATCTCTGGTGACTCCATGAGCTCCACAGAGCTGAGCACGGAGGAGGAAGAGAAAAGCTTTGGGGGAACAGTCAGAACATCAACCACCTCCCAAACTGGTGCATTTCTAGAACAGGTTTGGGTAGAGGGTGATGCCATTGGGCTCTTCTAAGAGCTCCTTAGCAAAGATTGCTGGTGGGGGCTCAGGTTCTGAAGGCTGATTCTTGGCTATAGCTAATAGGAATTAGCTATAGCTCATTCCTGCCCTGAAGATGCCTGTTCCTGTGCTAGTTAGTCACCAGTCTTATATTTTGTACATGTTAGCTACTGCTTCCCAAGCAACCAGAGGAGAACCACAAACAGGTTGCAACAAGACCCTTTAAAATGCTGAAAGGTTAGAATGCAGCAAGTGGGACTTTCAGCATGAGCATGTTAAAAAAAAAATCTTGTAAACCTTTCATCCCCAAATTTTTTGTGAACGTTTTGTGTGTGTGTGTGTTTGTATCTTTCTAGGAATAAAAAAGTATTTCAGGAGATCTAGAAGTATAAATTAACTGTAAATTGAATTGGGAAGACACTCACAATTGAAGAGGGACAATGAGACTCCTCTCCAGCATTTCTGAAGTTGTGCAGTAGGATACAAGACCTTGTAATGATTTTTCCAGTTGCCTATTTTTATTTTTTTTTCAAGATGACTACTCTTTCTGTCTGCCTTTTACTCTTCAGAGGGGGCTTGGCATGACCTGGGAAGTATCTCAGAGCCCTACATCAGCAGGTCTCCCCCATACCAAACAGAAATCCAAGAAATGAGTATTTTTCTCTCAGTGTTCATGCAGAGTAGAGGATTACTTAGTTGTCTTCCTCCTGTGTGGAGGCTTCAGTTGCAGAACATGCAGCTGTTTGAAGTCTCCCAGACTCCTGTTTCTGAAACAGTGATCTCCAGAACAGCACAGAGACCCTTTGGTGCACTTGGGAAGCTGCATGGTGCTCTCAGTGTAACGTGTGCTGTTCAGGTGGCATTTTGGTGCTCAGTCTGGTGGCCCAAAAAGCACAGCCATTGCTTTTGCAGCCCTTTCCCAGTGGGGCTCCGGGTGTTGGTGGAGGTGGTGCTCAGGAGCACTGGGTGGGCATGGTGTGGGCAGGGGGTGGATGGGCAGTGGGGTGGGAGCTGCTGCTGCAGGGCCCCCTGCCCTGCCTGGGGACACTTGCACAAGGGACATGTTTGCAGAGTTTAGTGCTGGAGTGCAGAGGAGCAGGGCAGCCCAGTCAGGGAGTGTTGGAGTGAGTGGCAATGGAAGAATGCAGTGAAACTCCTAATAGTAATTAGCTGCATACTGTGGACTAGATGAAAAATCTGCAAGTGTTTTCTCTTTATAAATCTTTTTTTACACACTGTAATAAATGGTAGAATTATGATGAACAGCCAAATAAGCTGGGGTGGCAAATAAAATTACGTTTATACAGGAAAGGGTGTTACATTGCTGTTCCCATCTTCGGCTGAAATATGTCCAGTGCATTTTTCCATGGTTTAAATTGCTTAATTGCTATGTTCTATGAAGGCATTATTTTGCTTGTCTTATTATTCTTTAATTTGTAGGGTAAACTTTAATTTGGGGGCAGAAGGTCAGCACATAAATATTTTTTAGATTTTAGTTAAATAATTTTGCTTTTAATAAGTCTTTCAGTGCTAAATATCTGAGTCCTGTAAAATAAGTGCCTTGGATAAAATGAGGAATAAGAAGCATAGGCTAACAATAAAATTGATCAGGAGCAGTGTGCCTCTGGCTTGCCTGGTGGTACTATGGATCACAGGGTCTGCAGCATGTCACCCCTTGCAGAAACAGCTTCCCCAGGAATTTCCTTAGATTCTCTTGGCAAAGACAGTCTCTGATGCAAGGAGGAAGAACTCCCCTGGGTGCCAAGCCTTGAAAGACCCCTGAGCTAACCAGCATTAGTCTAATGGAGACAGATTGATGTGCTTCTCCCAGCACGTTTTAAAATATTGTTAAAACCTTCTAAATGCTAGTCTATACAAGTTAATCAGCTGATTTTTTTTTCCTCTTTAGTGCCCTTGGAAGGTGTGCTCTGTGTGTCTGAGCTTTACCTGTGCTTTTTGCTCTGCTTTGGAGAAATAACAGATGATAGACATTCTTTCTCATAAACGTATTCCTTTTTCCACACTCCTCCTTGAATGAGCTTGTGCCAGAAGTTGCTGAGCTGTTAGGAAGGTGCCGGAAGCTGGTAATTTGCTCTCATATAGCTTCACAAAGGCTACCCATTTTTTGTGCAGTTCTTACCGTCTAAAGGCAAATATAATTAAGAAATTTAGTTGGTTTACAAATAGGTCATGGACCATCTAATAAACTGCAGTTGTTGACATTTATGGAGGCTTTTTCTCACAAACATTGTTTATGAAAGGCAACTGGCAATAGCAGTGAGACAAAAACTGCTGTAGGCTCCTATTCTGGGCAGCACTGAGCCTCTCCAGCTCCTCCTCCTTTCTCGCCCCAGCATATCTTTTGAAGCTCCCTTTGAGTATTTTCATGTATGTACATGTGCTACACTTCAAATGGTGCAGTAGTTGATTTTCTTGTACTGAGAGCTGTGGGTTGTTAATTGCTAGGCTGGTATTAATGGGTTTCATCCAAATTCTGGCTTTCCTCCCGTGAGGCTGCAGTGCACCTTGGTTTCAGCTGCCATGTGTGCTAGGAAGGGTGTCCCAGCCTGGCACAAAATGTCCTGCCAGACCTCCTGCAGGGCTGTCACCTTCACTAGGTCGGTGTGGAGGACTCTGGCTGTCTCCAGCAGCACAGACCTTTGTGTGTCTCAGCCCCAAATCAACCTCTGGAGCAGCTGTAGGTGCATGTATGGTCTTGCTCTTTGTGGGAGAGCAGCAGTATGTCAAGCACCAGAGCTGCTGCAGGCAACAAAGGGTCAGGGTAGAGTCTGCTCTTGAAGCAGCCAGTAAATTTACCATCAGGTTTTTCTTATTTCAATTTGCTATGCATTGCATCTCATTCTTGTACCAGAATTATTTACTCCAGTCAGAGGCAGCTGATCTGAACTAAAAAAACTTTTGCTGGAGGCAAAACGCATGTTCTATCTTCATTACCCACCCCAGACTGGTGAGAAAAAACAAAGGTGGGAAGGCAAGGAGAACCAGATCATGGTTGAAAGCAGAAGCCTGGTCTGCATTCAGTTTTTTGCCCATGATCTTGTGTACTCAGAGGTGTGGTTAGCTGGATTCAGGAGAAGGAAAATAAGGGTCAGTCAAGGAATGACCTCAACCCAATCTTCTCAAAAACTGGCAGTATTGGGTTGTGTAGTTGTGGTTCGGCATTGTTGGTAAGGAGGCAAAACCAGGACCAAACGGAGTGGAAGCTGCAGCCTGTGGGGATCTTCAAGGAACAATAGCATCTTTCATACTTCATACTTCATGTCTATAAAACACATGAATCAACTCACCTGAGGCAAGAGAAGTCAGGAGCAGCTGACATCAACCACCAGGAGCCGAGCTGCTCATTCTTTCGGAGTTAGCGCATTTCCCGACCGACCCAGCCTGCTCTGGAGCCTGATCCCTCCTTCCCTGCCAATGTGAGCTGGGCCCAGATGTTCCATGTGCTTCTGCTGCTGTGTCAGACAGCTCACCACTCCCTCAGAGCCCACCATGCATGGTGAGAGGCCCAGCTGGACACTCCCTTTGCTGGACACGGAGCTGTTGTGTCATGCCTTGGTGGTATCCTCTGTGTGTGGTTATCCTGCACCACACAGGGGGCTGAGAACAGTCCCACCCTGCATGGCAGGGGACAGCCCTGCTCTCCCTCACCATGGGAAGCTGGAGATCAGTGTGCAGGGCTTGGCTTTTTGGGTGGTTCATGTGCAGTTCCACAACTGTGTCTGAGAGGCTACTTTCTTTGCACCTAAAATTACTATAGTTGGTGTTTCAGTGCAAAAGGTCCCAGAGTGACCAAACTGGGATTTAATTTACCCATGACAAAACCCCTTGTAGCAAAATCCCATCCCTTCTTGCATGGCATGAGTCAGTGTTTCAGACACCAGAAAGAGCCAGAGAGAAGCTAAATTAAACTCATTTAATTTTTTCTTCTGCTGGAGCACTCAGCCTGGTGTGAAAAACTTCTATTAGCAGGATTATTCTCTTGTCAGATGGAAGCTGGAGATAGCTGTCCCAGATGTGCGTGTCTGGTTTGAAGGCCTGATTATCTTGTTCATGTCACTTCTTGGCCTCTTATCAAAGGAACTCTCACGCACATCACCTTTCAGCTCCTCACTCTCAGCTCTGCAAGGAGGAGGAGTACACTTAAACCATTTCCAGCTAGTAAGCCGATGTTTGTAATTTTTTTTTCCTCTGGGGCAATAGTGTCAAGAGGAACAGGCTCCTGAGCATGTCAGGTGGGGGAGGATGGAAGAAGGTTTCTCATGGTTGAGGACAATAGATGAGGACAGAGCTGCTGTGCTGTAGCAGGAGATTCACAGCACAATATTTGCCAAGCATGAGATGCTTGTCAGATGGAGCCTTCTGGATGGCTGGGATTTGATTTTGAATAATTTTAAAATATTTTTATTGGTGAAGTGGAGCTTAAAACCAGGTGGCTCAAGAGGAGGCCTTAGGGTAGGTTCAGAAGTACTGTAAGTACTCACTTTTAAAAAAAATCAATTATTACTTTTATCAGTATGTGAATAGATTAACTAGAAGTTCTGGTATTTCTGGAGTCATTTCTACAAACCACTTAGTAACTTTTTGTAACAAAGGTATCAAGAAGAGAAACCAAGTATTTCCTGCTTGTAAAATCCCCAAGCATCATTTGGTGCCTGTCAAGGTGTCACCAGGCTAAATAGAGGCATATGTCCTTCTGAAATCAGCCTGAACATAATACAGGAGCTTCCATGTCTGTCATTCACTGGAAGGGAAAGCTTGTCCTTTCCCAAGGCACTCTGACAAGAGGCTGTTTAATTGAGCTGAACAAACTGGTCCTGGAGGGGCCAGGGCAGGGGAGCTGCTGAGGATGAGCAGCCCTGGCTGCGGGCAGGCTTGGCTGGGCTGGGAAACACCCCAGTCCCAGCTGGAAATGTGAGTGTGCCTTCTCCTTTCTCCGGGTGACTTCATGGAGTGCCGGGGGCACTGCAGCCTGCAGCGGGGACAGAGAGAGGAGTTAAAGGAGAGGCAGGGGGTTAGAGTTAAAGTAAGTCAGTGTGGTGCTCCAGTCAGATTGGCACAGGCTGCAGCTGTGAACTCAGCACTCTGTGACCATCTCTCAAGTCCAGGTGGACTGGAAATTACTTCTGTGATTCCAGTAAAAGCACTCTGAATATTCCACTTTTATCATGTATCATTTTTATCAGTAACTAGTCTATATTAAGGAAAGTGCAGCCAGTGAAGTTCATGTTGGGTTAAGTTGCCTTCTGTCGTGTCTGAATCCTGCAGATGGAAGCATTACTAGAATTAACAATTTACATGTATTTGGCCAATCAATTTTAACTATGCTGACTGCTGTATTTGTTCATTACTAGCACTAAACTGCCACATGTTGCATTACCAGCTAGTTGTTCCTTTAATTCTTAAGTCCTCTCAAGTCTTTTTTTCTTGCAGTTAGATTCTACTGTTTCTATATCACAGAACTGTTCTATAGATCTGCTAGCAGAATCTAGCATGTGTGGAAATGCATAGTGTGTTAAATTTCCTACCTCTTTACAAGGTGTGAAAAGCCAGGCAAGTCTATATTGTGCTGTGGTCTGTTCTTGATGTCCAGATTTGGTTTCCTCTTAGAGCTGCTTTGGGGTTTGTCCCATTTATTCACTCCCATAATGTTTTCCCTCCTTATTTTCTTCACTGTCATGGGTTTTTGTTAACAGCATCTAGCATTGCATGCCCATCCCTCTGCCTCCATTCTCTCTCTCCACTGCTAGTCCAAGAATCATTGTTCTCTGTTTGGTGGTGTTGCCTAGGTCACAAATTGCATCATTTATTAACATTTTTGCATAACTCACTTCTTTCCCATACCCTCTACATTGTGTGTGTGTGTACATCAATGTAACTGTCACCAAACACATATATTTCACTTTTTAGATTAGTATTTTGACTTTTCAGGGTTTCTTTATGCCAAAAAAAGGAGCAGAATTGACTCTGCATAGTAACATATTCAGGCATTTCCCCAGGCTTGCAGAAAACCCAGATTACACAGACCTGAGAGGTATGTCTGTGTTAGGAAGATGTTTACATACTGGGGGCCTGTCAGCAGTGGAGGCAAACACCAGCCATCAGTGTGCCATGTGTGGCTTGGCTTCTTGTAATGTATATTGTGGTGTACAATTGAGGAGTGAGGATGTATATTTAGGGAGTAAGGAAAACTGTTATATTTTCTTTTACACTCATTCTGGAGCCTGTACTGAGACCTCTGAGCCAAGTGCCTCCTCTGGTTTTTGCACTATCTTGAAGCTCTTCTGAACTGTCAGTTGTGAACACAGGGAGGTTAGCACCCTCTTTGCTTAAGACCATTTAATCTTAGTGCTAACTTTTCATTGAAGAAAGCACCCGTGAGCCCTGCCCCTGCAGGCTTATTTCTGTGGCACTGCTGCATCCCTTGGCTGCTGTGCAATCTCTGCTGAGTGCAGTGGGTACCAGAGCAGCTGCAGAGGAGCCTCCTCTTGGCTTTTCTAGTCGCACATTTCTAACATGATCCTATTAAGCACTGACCTCCCTGCTGCCCTTCTCATTAGTTTCACTTGAAAATACTGATTCAGAAAATTCCCAGGTATTCTTGAGCTGATCTACCCTCCATATGTTTATTGCATTAATCCCATCCTAAACTCCCAGAAGGTAACATCACATCCCATTCTCTTTGTTACAGACTACAGGGTTTGGCTCTTCACCGTGAAATACCAGTCAGGGTCACTTAGGTCATCTCCCTGTCTCATGCTTTGGCTCATGCTTGCTTCCTGAGTGTGAGTTTTGGGTTACTTGTGTCCCCTTCCATGCACTGGTCTCTGCAGGAGCTGTGGCTCAGTCAGTCTGAGCAGTCTCTAAGCCCACACAGTAAATTCTCCACAAACATATGCCCCGGGACCATAAATCCTTTTCTGCAAGAGATACCTTTGCTTTGTTACTGTTACCTTCTTGCATTTTAGCAGCCTGCTGAGACCCAGAGCCGGGTGTATGAACATGGAACAGGCAGCCCTTGGGGCTGAAGAAAGAGATGGTAAAAGTTTGCCAGGCTCAGTCAGGGTGAGGGATGGTGGAAGGGCAAGGCCGTTTGTCTCTGTACATTTGCACCTACATTTGCATTTGGGACCTTCCCTTATCCACATTAACCTGTGGAGAAGGCATCAGTGGCTGCAGCACTGGCACCTGCCATCACAGGAGGGCAGGTTCCCACTGGTGCTCCAGAAGAGAGAAGTTCAGAGTGAGAAACAGAGGGAGGACTGTGTGGTCGCTCTGGGAGGTGGAAAAGGGGACTGGCACTGAGAGGAGATGAATTGTAGGGTAAACCTGATGCTGGGAGATGGAACCCTGCTGTGCTGACAGAGCAGAGGGTGAGTGGCAATGTACCACAAGTAAAGGCTGAAGTGACCTCAGTAAGGTGGAAATCCTGACATGCCAAGCCTACAGCAGCATGGTAGCTCTCTGATGTTGCTCCTTAGCTCCTGAGGATCCTGTGAGCCACCACACCACTGATTGAGGACTATATTTGCTTTTGTTGGTGTGACAGCTCTCCTTTCTTTCCCATCTCCTTTAAGCTCTGGGGGAGGATTTCCCACAGTTTTCTTTGCAAGCTCTCTACATCTGCTCCAACAGAGGCACAGCTTCAGGCAAGGGCTGACAGGACCTGGGCCACACTGGTAGTACCAAACAAAAACTATTATGTTGTTACCCTTGAATGATTAGTTTTCATGGCTGCATTCATGGTTTTCCCCTGCATGTGCTTCTCTGCCCACTTCTTTACTGACTCTTGGCAATTTGCATTTGAAGTGGCTGGCTTGAGTATCAGTAGATGTTTTGTGACATTTTGGGGTGTCAAACTGGGACCTGTTCAGCTCCTCAAACATGTACCTGCCTCTTTGCCCTGCTGTGCAAGTCTAGCAGCTGAGTAGAGAGGGATTAGTCTCTCTAGACAGGGCTTTCAGAAACAGACTTTAATTAAAGGTGCAGGATGGAGCTCAGTGATCACCTCTGATTACTGGTGCAAATGCTTTAAGAAGAGAAATTAGAGCAATGGTGTATTAAGAGGTGGATTCTCAGGTCTTTATCTCAAGCAGTTCAGTCTTTTTAAAGTGATTTGGCCAGATTCTGCCTCCTGGTGCCTGTGTGCAAACCTGAAATAACTCCAGTACACCAAAGGTGTTCCAGGGCAAAGCAGTTACTTTGCTGCTTTGGGTAGAGACTGTTTTGAGCTCAGTGCTGCTGGGTGTGTTACTCTGTGCTTGGAAAGAGGAGAGGGAAGCACCCAATTTATTTTACAGTGGTAAGTGATAATAGAGAAATAGTCTGTTTCATGCTCATATGACCTTGTTGTTGCCACATTCTTTCTTTTGACATTTCCCAGCTTCTGCTGGTGTCTTGGGATTTTGGTTTGATATTTTCTAGGACACCATAATTATTCAAATCCCATGCACAGCAGTGCACAGCATGCACCAAGTGAGCTCAGAACTTTAAATAATTACAGAAATACTGTGACTTGGTTGGCAAATAAAAACAATTGTGAAAGAGAGGTACAAGATGCACTCAGAGATCTAAGGAGCCTCTCTGTACTTCCATCATCTCCAGAGTATCCTGTGCTTTCCAGATGGCTCAGTCAGTAAAACACAGCAGATGTTAAATGGTGCTGTATTTTAAGAAATTGTAATATCATATCTATTGGCCTCAAGCAGTGTCAGGATACGAGTCATGGATCTCTGCAAAAAAACCCCTAAATTCTGATTATGAGTGTAAACATCTAAGGACAAAAAGGTGCATTAGGAATTTATTAGGTGCATTTTTCTGGGTGCTGGCTTAACTTTGGCCACCTGTTACAGCATTTTCTGAAGCCTCAGGTTACTGCTGGAGAAACAACATGTAGGAGATGTCTTGAGCCAACTGAGAAAGCTGAGAGAGGTCATTTACAGAGCTTGAGCTGTTTTAAGGAGCACAGGAGCCTGGTGTCACAGCACAGCTTCCTGTTCACAAGAGCCTCTTTCAAAGACAAATGTGAGAGGGTTTATCCACTGGGCAAGGAGCCGGCAGCAGTCCTGAAGCGAGAGCGTGGCATTGGATTTCCGTATGGGGAGACTGTGAAATGTCCTCTTTGCCAAACAGGTCTCTGAAAAGGACACAAAGACAAAGTGGTAATTTTTTCAGGGCTAGAATATCTTATTTTGAGCTTGAACTTTCTTTGAAATTTTCATGTTTTAGGTTTTTTTTCCTTTTAATTATGAATCTATCCATTCTAAAATTTTAATGGTTTTTTTGCTTTTAATTTTACATCCATCCTTAATTAGAATATTATTCTCTTTTGTTAAGAGAGAAAAAGATATGTTAAAAGTAAAAGATAAGTTTTTCAACTGGGGAAGCACTTTTAAATTTTACTATAATGAAGTTAGAATTCAGGAAAGCTTGAGTCTGGCCGAACCCACCTTAGCCCATGGGCTTCATGCCCATGAACAGTTTTCCACCATGAAATGCAGGGTTGGGGTTTGCTTCTGCATCACTGCTCAGAATAGAACACCCATATGAGCTGTCCTTTTCTACTTCCATATCCTTGTAGCTACAAATGCAGCAGTTTGTTTTTACTGGGAAGACAGAAAGAAAAAAAAAAAAAATAGAGGAGTAAAAGCCAGCTTCTTTGGGACAATTCTCTGTTCTTCTAGGAGTGGTGGAGGAAGAGTGCATCCACTTCTTGTTAGCAGTCACAGGAGTCAGTCTGAGCTGGAGGTCAAGAAATTCTACAGTTTTGGAAGATTTCTGGTAGAAATGTTTCTCCACTTGATGCTTTCTCCAGACTCTGCAGCCACCTGTCATGACACTTCCATGTGCATCTTGCTCGGAGTTTTCTGCCATGAGGAATGACATCTGGGTGACAGCTGGCATCACTGTGGTCACCACGTGCCCCCACCCAGGCTCCTGCCTGTGCTCCCTCTGACCTGGCACAGTTTGTGTGAATTTTCCTGTCCTTTCCACGAACACCAGCCTGTGTTGAGCTGCTGCTCCTGTGCTGCATGGGCACACTGGCAGCCCTCTGAGCCTCCTGATCTGGGTTACAGCTGCTTTGCCTTTCTCCCCATTACATCCAGACAGAAATAGCTCTTTCCATGCAGATACTGAAGCTCTGGTTCCCTTTTGCACGAGCCACCTGTGAGACATTCAGGGAAATTGGTGCTTCTATCAGCCAGTGCTGTGAGGTCCTGCAGCTGTGGACCCCTAAGGGTAGGATTTGCTGTCTTAGGAGCCCAGCTCAGGGATCAGCAGGTTTCCTGCAGGCTGGGAAGAACAAGGGGGTGTCTGGTAGGTCCTGTGGCGAGAAGGAGCGAGTCTTCCCGTGTGGGATGTTTTTGGGGTTATTGTAAAATGACTGCAGGTGTTAAAACTGAGTGTTTTTTCAGCATTTAGGGAGCTTTTTCAAAAAGATTCTCAGCACTTGCCAAATAGAGAAATATCAGACTAAATGTAAAGAGGGCTAAAGAGGTTTTTGAAAACTGAGGAAATTTAAAAATAACTAAAATACATTTTTCTTCTGAGAACTTTATAATTGAGTTGAGCCATGGCATAAGCCTAATTTTATAACTGGAGAGAGAGAATGAATGTCTGGATTCAAAGGCATGGTCCAAAGAGCTGATGTACTGTCTGTCCAGTTGACTTCAGAGCTCAGGTGGTGAAAAGATGTGCTCTGGACACTGAAACACAAATGCTTTCTCCTAATTAAACTTCAGCAATTGTCTGAGCTCTTGGGAAGCGACTCCATAGTATGAAGCATCCTGCAGGAATTCAGATAAGGTCTTTGCCTGGAAAAATCCTGGTTTACAGACAGCTGCTTTTCACAGTGTGTACTACTAAATTTTAAAAAGTATATTTTAAAAATAAAACAAGGATTTATATTCTCTCAGGGATAACATTTATCTCATATTGCATGCATACAAATGGAGGACACAGGAGTTTGGTATGTTTTATAGAAAGGTGATAGGATGAACCTCTAATGCTTGGTGAAATGCCATCCTTGTGACTCAGTGGTTTCTCAGGAAGCTGCACATTCTTGATGTTGTACCAAAGCAGTCTCAGAGCTCATGCTGAAGGCTTCATGTCCAGCAGTCCTGTGATACCCAGGCTGTGCTGAGATCAGTGGGATTATAGGGGTAGGGATTCCTAGAATGAAGATTTTAATGTTTTACCAGAGTGATTTACGTTTTAAGGCTCAACATCAATGGTGACAGTTTTGGAGTATATTTTATATATGCTCAATACTTTATATTTTTCCATAAAATATAACTAAAACAATGAAAAACAATGCCTTTAATTATATTAATAGGAATCTACTGGTACTATAATGAAGGAGGTCCATAAATTCTTTAGGTTTTGTAGAATATACAAACAGCCCTGGGAAAGGTGAATGTACAATGAAACTTTTTTTTCTTCCATAGGTAATTTATTCCATGCTAGTTGAAAAGTGCTCCTTCCATGGCACCATTAAGGTCATTTTATATCCAGCTTTCACTGTGTGTGTCCTCTTCTACACCTGGAAATTCTGCTTGGGTTGGAAGAGAGGGCTTTTCTATAGATGTTAAGATGTCCAGTGATCTGGTGGGAGCATTAGCTTCAATGGTATGCCTGGAAATGGTGAATTAATTCTCACTGAACTGGAAAAACTTTGTGCTGTCCGTGATGCAGGTGTCCCAGGGACTCATCCTGCCCTACTTTGTGGTGGGCACATACCTGCTGGGTCTTGCCATGCTCTTGTGGTAAGGCTCTGTTTGCTGTTGAAAACCCTGGTGTCACCAAATACAACTCACCTGGATTATCTGCCAATTTGGCAGAATAGGAAGGAAAGAAGCATCACCCAGAAGACACAGGCATCCTGCTCCAGAAACATGTGACTGCTTGACAGAGCCCAGCCTGGCACACTCTGGTGATGCCCTGCTGATGCTGTGCTAAGGTCAAGCATGTATCCAGAGCACAGATTCTTTTCTCTGTTTATCCATTATAGTAAATTCCTTTAAAGAGAATCGTTGCCTTATGGAATTTGTTGGATAGTCTTACATTAGTCCTAGAATGCAAAATTTTGCTCCAGATCTGTGTCATACAAAGTGTCTGGCAGAAAATCTTATCTGAATCTTAAAGAAGTGAATCATGTCGTTATGACTTCATTTCTACAGTTCAGCTGAATAGGAATCCTTAGATAGGCATTTGAGATTCCAGTATCATTTCTGAGGATCAGAGTAGTTTCTGTGTTTCACCAGTGGCTCTGAGTCACTGTGTTCCCCACTTTCCTCTGCCAGAACTTGACCTGCCCTTTCTCTGCATCGGCTTCCCAAGGTGATGCAGCAATAGGAGCCCAGCTCTTGCATTCTCCACGTTCTGTATGGGGGGCTGCTTTTGTCTTTGGAAAAGTTTTGGGGAGAAAAATACCCACTGCAAGTTCAGTACTACAGAAACAGGAAACAAGTGCTTTGTCTCTCTTGATTCTTGTCCAGCATTCTAGTTTTAACGGCAGGGATCCAAGAATAATCTGAGTTGACCATGCAGCCGAGCCCACCATGATCTCACTGCCAGTGGCCAGTGATGTGTAGATGGTTAGTTAATCAAAAGGGGGTTGTTTTTGCATGACATTTTTAGAAGATTGTGTAGATTGTCTATCAACGGAGAGTGCGGACAAAGCATTCAGCATTTTCCCTATAAATATTCCCAGTGCCTGACTTTCCCAAAACTGTGCAAGTTTGGTAAGGGTGGTTTGGCCTGTTTGTCTTTGTGCTCTTACTTCTTTAATCATATGATGCAAGCGATTTTTTTTAATTTACATTTCTTATTTGCTTTAATTTATTTCCTCAAGTTTCTGATTTGCATATTTGCTTCTTACTCTGCTTAAGTTAACAGACCTTGGTTAACAGAAAAGACCAGCTAAACTGGTCAGCTGAAGATCTAGTAAGGAAAAGGAAAATCTATTCCCTTTGAAACGAAAAATGAAGGAAAATGTGATATTTTGTTGAGTATTTTCTTTCTGGGGATTTTTAATGGAATTAAGCCACTTTCCAACTGTGGGAGATGAGTGTATTTTTTGTCAGATCCCAGTGGATGGGCCATGATGGACCCCATCTCTTCTCTTGAATTTTATCTACTTCTTATTAAAAATTCTTAAACATTAATTGAGCTTGAGAGAGGAAAGGGAGAACAGATAGAGTTATAAAGGCTCTGAAATATTTTTTTTTTGGACGCGTGCTACAAGTGGAGCATTCATGCCCTGTCATGGCTCCCATCAAAAAATTTGAGAACAGAAGCAGCCTGAGAGTATTACCTTGTTAATGTGGGTCCCTGGTGTTTGAGTCTGAGTCTCCTGGGGCAGAAGGAGCAGCTGAACCAATTTTTCCTGTGCCTGGTGCATGTGGAAGCTGACATGTAGCCATTATTGCTTGCCCTGTCCCAGAGAGATAACCCTCTGTTTTTACCTTGTGTTAATGTGCAAATGCCCTAGGATGACATAAACCACAGAAAACCAAAAAAAAAAAAAAAAAAGGAAGTGCCCATATGCCTAAGAACCCTCTTATTTCCCCCAGCTGGATCTCCATAACACACGAGCAGAGTCAGCAACCTGTTGAGCTACCACAGCTGAACTTTTCTAGTGGTTTTTGTGTTTCAGAGAGCTGGGCAAGTCTGCATCACCCCATTTGTCAATAAATTTCAGTTGATACATAACTGATTTGAAAGCTTGTCTGCAAACAGAAATGACATCAGAAAAATGTAACTGTTCTTTCTTTCATTGTTCCCTTCTTTTTTTTCCACTCAAGATAGCAAGCCTGAACCCCATCCAGCAGGAAGTGTCCCCGTGATTTCACTGAGGGTCACAGCAAGGAGCAGAGCATATCTCCAGGCAAAAGCAACATAGGAATATGGAGACATTTAGAAAAATAAACCTGATGGATTTCATTTTGCTGATGCTGTTTTGAAAGGATACCTTTGAGGTTACTAATATGCAGCACAGGTACAAACAGTGAGGCAGAGAAGCAATTTCCTTATCACTGCTCCCAGTTTTGAAACTCCCAGGCCCCCACTCCAATTCTTCCCACCTCACCATTGCCATCCTCAAAACATCCATTTCCATCCAGTTTTCATTCATTCCTGCTTTGAAACTGCAAAGAGAGAGGTTTGACTAGAGCTCTGGCTTGCTTTAATCAGACACAGTGAGTAAAAATGTTTGCAGGGGATGTAGCTGTGAGTGGAGGCTTTTAGAGGACCCCTGGGCTGTACCCCAGCAGCACAGCCAGGCACCCCACACAGGGGCTGTCCCTTTTGAAGTGGGGTAGGTGACGTAAGAGCATCTCTGGGTAGACACACTGCTCTTATGTCCTCTGTACAAAATGCACCATTTACTTGAAGACCATGGCCTGAGTGGAGATTTAACGCTGGAGCATCCCGTGACTGCAGTTGTTTGTCCAGTGCTTTCATGGATTTTTGACTCTTCTGTACCACTGGTTACACTGGGGGAGGTGGAGGCCCGGGAAAAGCCCTTTGGCTGTGGGGTGAGTGGACAACAGTGCTCCTGTGCCTGGGCTTCATACACCCCAAGAGATGCTGGCTGGTATCTCTGCCTGCCCAGCAGTGCCCCACCCAAGCCACTGTGGCCACCACTGTGGCCACCACTGTGAGATGAGGCTGCAGGCCATGCCAGTCTGCTGGGAAACTGTCTTCTGGCTAACCACATTTAGCTCTGCATTTGATTAGAATGAAAATGTGAATGATATTAAACCCCTCTTCCTTCAAAGTTCAGGGAAAATTATTGCAGTAATTAGGCAATAGTTTTGATTATGTATGAAACAAGATCAAGCTTTATGGGAGGTGCTGGAGCCCCCAGCAAGTCAGTCTGTGAATTTATCTGGGGTAGCAATCAGGAGTGGGGTTTTTCAGCTGAACAGGTCAGATGAGTGCTGAAAGATGCACAATTTCCATGGACATTAGCATTAAATGGAAATCCTTGTCTTCAGCTGGGGTCTGGAATCTGCATTGTGGCTGGCAGCTGGCTGTGGAGAAGCAGTGGGGTGGGCTCCTGGGCTGTGCACCCTACCAAGGGCTGGCATGGCACAGAGCAGGGCAGGGCTCCTTCTCTGTGCACCCTACCAAGGGCTGGCATGGCCCAGAGCAGGGTAGAGCTCCTTCTCTGTGCACCCTACCAAGGGCTGGCATGGCACAGAGCAGGGCAGAGCTCCTTCTCTGTGCACCCTACCAAGGGCTGGCATGGCCCAGAGCAGGGCAGGGCTCCTTACCTGTGCACCCTACCAAGGGCTGGC
>JAOTQP010000870.1:14780322-14835360 GCA_026413545.1 Cichladusa arquata | reverse complement strand
GGGCTGGCATGGCACAGAGCAGGGCAGGGCTCCTTACCTGTGCACCCTACCAAGGGCTGGCATGGCACAGAGCAGGGTAGAGCTCCTTACCTGTGCACCCTACCAAGGCAGGACAACAAGGAAAGCCAGCTGAGGTACAGGGAGGTGTGCAAAGCCCAGAAGGAAAATGGCTTTGCATTTTAGCTAGAAGGAAGATCTCCTTTTTAGTTAAACAGTCTGTAAGGAGCTGGTTGTTAGCATGCTCATGCTATCTTCCCACGTATCATGCTTCCCTCTAAGTATCCCAAAGCCCTTCTACTTGTGCTTTCTGCTCAGAACAGGGACTTGTTTCCTTGTTCAACCTGTTATTCCTGCATCCTTGTTAGCATCCCCTGCCTGCATCTCATCCCCTAGAGAAGCTGAAGCCCATGAGCACCAAGGACCTGAAGAGCAAGGAGTGATTATTCTGTGGGAGGGTGTTCAAGGAAATTAGGTGTCTCTTCAGCCTTGCTGCAGTTAGGATTCAAGAGTGCTTATTCCTGCCAGCAGCTCTGACTTGCTTTACCTCCTACCCTCCGGAAACGTTCCCCCAGACTAGTGTTATCAACCCAATTAACATTTCAAAATTCTCAGCTTGCAGGTGCTGGTTTCAGAACAGCAATCTTGTACAATGTTGAGCAATCCAGTTGGCATAAATTTGTTCTTAATCCCCTGTTCAAGCTGCAGACTGAATATGCTCTTTTTCTTTTCAGTATTGTGTACAAAGTAAATAATCCTGAGCAGCACAGGCTACATTAAAGATAATGATGCCAAAATTGGTTTGTTTTTTTCTCTTATGCACGTCGAGAATTCACAGTTGCTTTATGCACAATTTATCCTCCCACAGTTTGGGTATTTTTAGCTCTTTGATTTAGCTGGTGCAGCTATGGCTGCTGGCAAAGGAACTGTGGGGTGAGAGCCCCAGGTGTCCCAGACATTCATTTTCTTTGCAAAAAGAAGTACATTAAGGTTTGACTTGAAATTGAGAGTGCCTGCAGCTTGTGAGCAGAAGAGGTAGCTTTGCCTGGAATGTCTGAACACCCTTGTTGGGCTCCATTGCTTGCATCATCTCACGAGTGGGGATGTGGCTGATGCTGCCGTGGGGCAGTGAGTGACAAGGCACAGCCTGGCATAGCCATGAGCTGGGTGCAGACCCCGTGGCCTGGGTGGCCTGGGACTGACCCTGGGGTGCTCTGAGTTGCTGCAGTGGCAGCAGGAAGCTGCTGGAGGTAATGTGGTTAATGCTGGTGTAAGGAGAGCTGGTCACTGGCACAGTCACACAGTGGCACCCACGCTGCCAGTGTGGACTATTGCTTGTCTTCCATCACTCTGCCAGTCTTGCTGTAGTTAATCCCAGATACTTTCTTTTCCCCTAAAGACATGTCTTACCCAGGACTTTCCTCTTCCTTCCAGTCAGGACTGGGTGTGCCAAGGTACTTGCATACACATGTACCTCACCTGCCTCCTGTTTTACCTCACCCTGCAATCTAAAATACCCCCATAACACCAGGTAACACATCTTTGTCCTCCCTCTTCCTGTGAATGCTCCAAACCTTCTTTCCTCCAAGTGATGCTGGGTAACATTGGCCAATGTTTTCAAAACAGAACATCTGCTGAAGGGTGGCTGCAGCTGCTCATCCTTCCTGGAAATTGAGAGATGTTGAGGTACAGATTCAGACACCTCATTTTAGGAAAACCTTTACCACCTTTACAGCTCCAGAGGTTTATGTTTCTAGTGTCCACATGCTTGCCCTGCTCATCCCTCATGTTTTGCTTTCTGCTCTTGCTGTTCTGATTTTTAACCCCGTGCCATTTCCTGGGCAGACTGTTCTTGTTTGGGGCTGCAGGGTTGGGAGTGAAGCTCTGTGTGAGTGCACTGGCAATGGCTCTGGGAATTAGGCTCTAGGCCAAATTTTGGCAGGGAGTGAAGCCCACTGAAGTCAATGGGAATCTTCCTGTTGGTGTAATGGGCTTGGGAGCAGACCTGGGCTTTGACATTCTTCAGAGCAGTGGTTCCAACATGAACCTTTGGCATTGTGTGAATAATAGATAGTTATTTTTATATATTGTTTCCAAAGCCCACAACTTGTGTTGGCAGTCAGTGCTCCTAAATGCAGGGAGCTGACTGGCAGCCTGAAACAAAGGGACAAAATCAATAATGTAAGCTTCATGTGGCCAAGGAGAGTCGTCTCTGTGTAGCTGCATCCAACTTGATGTAATGACAGAATTGCTCATCAGCAGTGCTTCCGATTCCAGGGAAAGGGAGGCTTTGACAGAATTGACTAGTGCCTGTCTAAGAAATAATATGACATTATACACAATGTGTCTATGTTTTTATAAAGCAAGTGATGCAGTGTATTTCTCATTGATGTCACTTTTCTGTCACTGTACCATTTAAGTTCACTTTTCTCTAGCAAAAGGGGCCTTTGCACTTTGAGCTGTTCGTGCTACAAAACAGACACTCTTTAGGGACACAGAGAGGATATTTGCCACTGGACATTGCTCTTGTCTTTGGAAAGCTAAGACCACAACCATCCCCTGCTTCCTTTACCAGGGGGCCCTGAGGGGACACTAAAACTGGGGTCATACACAGTTTCTAACCTGAAACACTTCCTCAGTGAGGCTGCTTGCTAACTGGGGAAACTTTGAGATGGGGTATCTGTAAATTTGCAATCATGCCCATTTTCCTTTTCCTTTCTGGTCATGTTTTCCTGGTATTTCACCAAGGAATCTTACTTAGGTTTCCTCCTGCCATTTTGTGTGCAGTTTTTTTTCTTTCAGGATATTTTCTTTGCATTAAATGCTCCTGAACTTTTCCGTAACACGGAAGATATTTTAAGGAATTTATCTTATCATAGACTTATTATTTCTACTCATGGAAGTGAAGCTTTGTAGTGCCTAAGCAATAGTTTGGAAGGGATGATATTAGCACACTGATATTTTATGCATTTTAAATCTGCTTCCATGGTGGTGGAAGCACAATGCAAGGAAAGGAGCCAGCCCTGCAATACTGGCAGATGAAAGCTCAGTGCAGGGCTGTGCACTCTGTCTCACTTTTATTGACATCTGCTGATTTTTTATTGCTGTTTGCTCAGTGGGAAGTGTGGTTTGGGTGCCAGCCCTGCTCAGACAGCCAAGCATTGCCTGCAGTATTCATTTCTGTGACCTGGTGCTACTGGTGTGCTACTGCCACCCAAGCAGTGGAGAGCACGCTGAAAGCACAGCATCCTCATCAGTAATCCCAGGTTTAGTGCTGGACTGGGTGTGTGTTATCTCCCATATGTAAAAACATGGCTGGAAGCAATGGGGATGCAGCTCTGATCATTCCAAGGCCACGGCTGCTTCTTATGATTTGGGAAGAGCAAGACATTATTTGAACCTGTGGATCACTAGCCAGGGATTTTGCATGGCTGTTGTAAAGACTGGCATCTGCTATTTCCAGATGTGTTATAAAGCAAAATTAGAATGGGTTTGGGTTGGTATATCTTGTGTAAGAAAGCTCTGATGCTAAAGTATTTGTATTAAGTATGCAGCTTTTAAAATTGGTACTAAGACCTTTGTATGTAATAAGCTAAAAAAAGTGTTAATTATTTTATTTCTGCAAACTTAAAAAAGAAACAAAATGACCTTTCTGGCCAGGTGATGCCATTGCCAAATATGCATTTCAGTTAAACTTCACTGTGTTTACATTTCTAGATAATAAAATTCTTTGGTTTATTGACTGCCAGAAGATAGAAAGCTGAGATTAAAGTATCAGATTTGATAAGGTTTGTTGTAAAGTAAAGGTAATAATGAAACAATGCCTATTTAATCAATTTTCTAGTTATTAATGTATTTCAGAGAGCGTCAGGCTTTCGTCAGCCTTTCTTCTCTTTTCTTTGTAATGCATCAGGGAATGTGTTTGCTATTAGGTCTTTTCATTAATTTGATGAGGGATGAAGATGAGTAATTCTAGTTTTAAGTCTCCTCTTCAGCAATGACAATGACTCAAAAGACAACAGTCTGCTTTGATTCCCACCTTCTAGAGAGCACTTTTGTGGAAATTATACATAGAATAGTATTGCCAGAATAAAATTTCAGTGTGCAGGGACCACATCTGTAATGAACTGATTTCTGGTGTGGGCACCAGGCTGTTCAGAATTCTCTTGGTTTGTTCACGGGTGTGTAAGACATTTAAGAGTCTTATTTTAATCTTTCCACCTTGTTTTTTATAAACTTGTCTGCAACAGCTCTTGAAAGAAGCTTTTGTGATTGCTTAAGGACATTTGTATTTCTTTTATTACCTCAGTGTCTCAGCATTTCATCATCTGTACCTACTATTTCACAGTGTACATGTTAAGTGCTGTTATCCCTATTTTATGGAAGAGAAATTCGAGGACAAAGTGACAAAAGCCATTGGTACAGGGTTTAGAAGCCAAGCCAACAAAAGGATTGGTTGCATCCTTTTTTTCCTTTTGGCCTGTCCTGTGTTTCCCTTTCCTCGGGCTGTCTGGGTGGCTTGGGCTGCTGGGATCCAGGCTGTCTGCTCAAATCACTCTTAGCAGGATGCCTGCACATCCCGTCTGCAGCATGATCTGAGTGTTTGGAGCTCCTTCAGGAGCACTCCTGCATCCAGCTGGTTTGCTGAAACCCCCACATGATGGCTGTGAGACTGGTGACAGCTAAGCCTGGGGAATGTGTGTGCACTCATCTGTTCCAAGATCTGCTCCAAAGAGCAAAGTGTAGCCAGAAATCTCTAGTGGAGCATCTTGAAGGTTGTTTCACACCCCTGACTGAAACCATCCTGCGCCTGCCATAGCAGGATAGGGGCTTCTTGTAGCTATATCATAAGACCTTTGGAAACTCAGATGGTTTGAGCCTTTTTAGCAGATTGGTAACTACACGTGGTGGGCATCTCAAACACTGAAGGCCATGAAGTATTGCCACTCCACAAAATAATACTTCCCAGTGATAATTCTCTGGCATTTCTGGCAGGAAGCATTTTAAACATTCGTGGAGTATTTTGATTATAAATCTCAAAACACATACTTTACTGGGTATTTAAGGCTTAAGTAATTTCCCAAAAAAGACAAAATAATTCCACTTTCTTCATTGTGCTTGTTCCCAGCCTCAAAGCGAATGTTGTCTGTTGAAAGTAGAATAGATACTAATTTGGTCTCATAAAACCACAGATTGTTTCAACTTTCCTTGAGTTTCTGAATGAATAGATGATCAGATCCTGTGATGCTGCTCTCAGCCTAACTAGTGATATGAAAGAGGCACTTGTCCAGCCAGCTCTATAGCTGTGCCATTCTTTTGTTGCCTATAGTACACATGCTCTGCTCCTTTTTTACTCCCTTTTAATTTTAATGCTTTAATGCTCTGCAACAGGGTTGCACAAAGCTGAGTTGGCTTTTAAAACCCAACTTCATTTTGGAGCTATATGTCTGTGCCCAGTTTTCTTTTGTGCTGCCCATGGAACAAGGAGGCTGTGTGGTATCTGACACCAGGCTTTTTCCAGTGATTTATTAACTGTGTCAGAATAGCTGTTGTGAATGCTGGGAAGCTCTTGCATATTGTGACAGTTGATATTGATTATGACAGTTTGTAGGCTCTACTGCATTGTCAGACAGTGGATCTTATTTTGTCTTCTTACTATACATACCATGGGCTGTAGATCATAGTGTTTTCTTAGAAAAGGACCCATTGTCCAGCATTCTGGCTGGCATGAGAGAACCTCTGTAGCATATTGTGCAACAAATAGCAAAATAGTTCAGACACCCTATGGGACAAACAGGCAAATGTCAATTGCTTTAGGAAAAAAAAAAAAAAGTGAATAGTTTGTTCTGGCCTTTCAGGGGAATGAGCTGTGCAAATGATAGACATGGGTAAACTTGTCTAAGGATGTAATTTATGAAAATACTGGTATCCTGTATTGTCTGTTGGCCAGAAATCCACAGACCATGTAGGAGGAGTTTGCAATGAGGATTTTGGCTATCAATCATTTGTAAAGGTTGCTTTGGGTCTTGATGGAAGCTGAGACTACACATTCCTAGAATGGGTCTGAGGAAGAGAAGATAAAGATTTTTGTAAACTTGGGAGAAAATGAAAGCTGGTATGTGAGCTTCTGTGATGGGCACATAGGATCATAGAGCTGTTTATTTTGGAAAGGACCTTTAAGATGATCGAGTCCAACCATTAACCAGCCTTGCCAAGCCCACCATTTAACCCTAAGGGCCACATCTACACATCTTTTAAACACCTCCAGGAATGGTGACTCTACCACTTCCCTGGGCTGCCTGTTCCAATGCCTGAGCACTCTTTTGGTGGAAAAATTCTTCCTCATACTTTGTCTAAGTCTCCCCTGGAGCAACCTGGGGCCATTTCCTCTTGTCTTGTCACTTGTTACCTGGGAGAAGTCAAACAGATCACTCCAGACAATGACCCCTCCTGGCTGATTGATTTTAGCCAGGCAGTAGTTAAAGCAGCACACAGAGGAAGAGATTTTCCTATTTGCATAAAAGCTGCTTCAGTGGGGAAGAAGTCAACAGCTGAGCTTTTACAGACAACCTGATAAGAGGAGGGAGTCAAAAGCCAATTTGTTAATTATGCTGCTGTGATTTACTATATTGCTGCTATAAAGCTGGAGGAAAAGTCTTCCAACAATACAATTCTTTTTAAAACAAAACCTCACTTGGGATGAAGTGGTGACAGTGAGTAGGAAAGAAATCATTCTGATTTTTTCTGTTCTATTTCTGAGTGACCATAATAGGTCATCAGGTTACACTTTGAGATAACAAACCTTAGCAAAATGACATTTACCAGTCTATGTTGTTGGAATTTTGATCTCACACTGATTGGTTTAAATGCAGTTCCTGATGCAGTTTTACATTGATGTGATTCAAAATCCATTTCTGCACGTACCTTGTGCTTTAATTGAAATCAGGCTTAATAGCAGGTCAGTTGTGTAATTATTATCACTGGGATACTTCTGACCAAGATGACACTGAGCTGTGACCTAAGGAAACTGGACTCAGTTCTTAACCTCACTCTGGGCCTCATATTGGCCACTCAAACCAATTAATCTCTCTCATGAGATGAACTCATGCCCATTTAAAGTTGTATGTTTACACTATGACATCTTTTAGAAGGAACATTTCCTATCAGAACCCACTCTTGATCTCCTCTGGGATTTCTAGATGCTGCTCTAATGCTAACCATATTATCTATAATGCAATCTTGTATTTTAATGAGTCCCCAGTGTTAGCAAGGAGACAGATTTAAAGTAAGTGATTTGATTTCAGTGATGATGCAGCTTCCCATTCCACACTTGCATTGAAGTTGGATTAAATTGAGCACTCACTGTGTCATAATTATTTTCCATAATGACAATAATCTACAGTTTGTACCTTCACTACTGTAAGCCTCAGGGTGTACTGAAATTATACAGTGGCATCTCTCAGTCCAGTGTCAGGTATTAGTGCTATATTTTTATAATTATGGGTTTTATTGCAGAACAGCCACAGCAGTACCAGAAATACCTTAAAGGAAGGATAAAATGGAAGAGTTTTTAAATGTCTGCTTTTCACTACAGGCATATTTTATTTACATTTTTTTCTAATATTTATAAAATATTTAAAGAAGCTACATGTGAGAAATGAAAAAGTTCTGGCACTCAGACCTCAAGGCTTGTTTCCTTAGATTACTTTATCTGAAGCTCTGGTCACAATTCTCTGTCTGTGCAGAGTTCTGGCTCTGTAAACCTGAGATCAGATCTGAAGAAGACAATTATGGTATTGTGCTGTGAAAAGCAACAGCTTCCCAACACCAGCTGTAGACTAGCAGTCACTGTCCTGAGAGTCCCCTTCCTCTTGGTTTCCCTTGGCCATCATAGGGCCCTCAGACTGTTTCCACACTAACCCTTGCTAGTTATTTGCCTGGGATCTTCTCCAGGTGTTCTGGCCTCTTTGAGACGTCTCAGGTCCTTTGAGTTACAATTCTTAAGAAATTTTATTTTGTTTTCCTGAGAAAAGACAATGGTAGTACCTGCAGAGGGTGGATACATTTCCCTCTCATCCTGGGGCCCTGAACGGAGTGCCTTGCAGGTCTGTCTCACTTTCAGGAGTCTGTGGGAGCCTCCTTGTCCGTGTTGAAGGCTGCTCTCTGACATGGCTGTGATTTTGTCTGTCCCTTCAGATGGCGTTCACAGCGTCACCGCGGTCTGCACGCTGCGTGTCACCATCATCACGGACGACATGCTCACCAACAGCATCACCGTGCGCCTGGAGAACATGTCCCAGGAGAGGTTCCTCTCTCCCCTCCTGGCCCTCTTCGTGGAGGGGGTGGCGACCGTGCTCTCCACGGCCAAGGACGGCATCTTTGTTTTCAACATCCAGAACGACACGGACGTCAGCTCCAACATCCTCAA
This sequence comes from Cichladusa arquata, assembly GCA_026413545.1. NCBI lineage: Eukaryota > Metazoa > Chordata > Aves > Passeriformes > Muscicapidae > Cichladusa > Cichladusa arquata. The sequence goes on along the minus strand of JAOTQP010000870.1, from coordinate 14,826,935 downwards.
CGTCACCTTCTCGGCCTTGCTCCCCGGCGGCATCCGCAACAAGTTCTTCCCCTCGGAGGACCTGCAGGAGCAGATCTACCTCAACAGGACGCTGCTGACCACCATCTCCACGCAGAGGGTGCTGCCCTTCGACGACAACATCTGCCTGCGCGAGCCCTGCGAGAACTACATGAAGTGCGTGTCGGTGCTCAAGTTCGACAGCTCGGCGCCCTTCATCAGCTCCAACACGGTTCTGTTCCGGCCCATCCACCCCATCAACGGGCTGCGCTGCCGCTGCCCGCCCGGCTTCACGGGCGACTACTGCGAGACCGAGATCGACCTGTGCTACTCCAGCCCCTGCGGCAGCCACGGGCTCTGCCGCAGCCGGGAGGGCGGCTACACCTGCGAGTGCCACGAGGACTACACTGGTATGTGCTTATCTCAGCTCTCACCCGTGATTCGTGGGCTGGACCGTCGGCCAGGCCAGCTCTGTGCCCAGCTGAGATTGCTGGCGTTCCTAGTCAAAGGGAGAAAAGCTGCTGGCGCTGCCTTCTAGTCAGGAGAAGGTTTGTGGGTGTCACTTAGGGTGAGTCCCATATCTCTGTGTGCACAGTGGTAGGAGCCATGCCTTGATCCAGGTCATGCATGGGGGCTGTCAGCTGCTGAAGAGATTTGCACTGTAAGAATTTCTGCTCAAAATGCTTTATGCAAACACATTTCTTCTGTCTGGAAGGAAAAAGGTGGGACGCATCTCCTGGTTCATGAGTTTGCATGTAAATCCATTCCAGGTCCCTTCACATACCAAGGCACAGCCTTGGTGGGAGCTCCAGCCCTTGGTCATCATCCAGCACAGAGCATTAGGATTGTTCTTGTTCCCAAAAAGCTGCCATAACACCATAGTGTGGGTGCACAGCTTTGGTAGGAGCTCCAGCCTGTGGTCATCATCCAGCACAGAGCATTAGGATTGCTCTTGTTCCCAAAAAGCTGCAATGACACACTCTAGGGAAATACTGTAAGTCAGCTCTGGTTTGTAAATGTTCAGATAAAACTCCAGAAGGACATGGCTGTTTCCAGGCCTGTCTCCACAGCCCGCTGAGGAACGTGCTTTGCCTCATCATGGACTTGACAGCTAATAAAGATCAAAGTGCTGCTTCTCAAATACTCCTGAGAAGTTACGAAAGAATATTAGGTGAATGTTTTCTGGTGCTTCAGCAGAGTCAGTGGGATTATTTATGTATTTGAAATTGCACACACACTTAAGTTTCTGCACTGACGTGCTGCCAGCTGTAATTTACACTGACAGCTCAGCAATGTCTGCTGTGACCCCTGCAAACAAGGGGTGAAGCAGAGGGGGCTGGTTCCCAACACTGCCTCTCGCTGCTGCAGCTATAAAAAATTGAAAACATAAATTATTTAAATTATGATGTAAAAAAAAAATCTGGTTGATGTGGATCCAGCCCTCCAGGTGGAAAGGTTTTCCTTCACAGTCTCTGGCTTTTGCCTCAGGGCTGCCATCAAAAATGTGACTGTGGAAGGAGCTGGGAGTTAGTGAGCAGGAACAGGGCAGCAAAGGAACTGGGCTTTTCCCAGCATGGGGGACAGGAGATGCTCCCTCCAATTTATGCAGGGCTTGGGGCAGCAGGAGCTTTCTAAGAAGATGGAGACAAATTTTTTGCCAGGTGGGAGAAACCCTGAATAGAACTGTGAGATGGTTGGGATATTTGGTGTTTGTTGAGGCGTTACTTTCCTGCCAAGCTTCTCATGAATGACTTCTGGAGTGAAGTCCATTATCCATAAATACACAATACTCACAGAATTTGGCATCAAAAAATAGATTTTATGATAAATAGATTTCATTAAAAATGTCTGTATACTAGTGTACTGTAAATAGGAATGCTTAGAAGTAGCAAGATCCATTAACCAAAGATATGCATAAAAATGAAGCTATTACATCCATGTCATAGTTTTGGAATGACATGCATTCCATCACATTTCTAGAATCTCTTGCTAGAAATCTTCAGGAAAAAAAAAGGCTAAATATACTTTTAAAATGAAAGATAATAAGCTTATATTAATAATTGATGAACATGTTTAATACTTAATGCTGTAGTCAGAACAACACAGGACATATTGAGGAGAGAAGCATCATATTATTCATACACAAAGAAAGATTTGATCTGTAAATCTATTTTCAGTGCATAGTTGTTGAGTTAAAAATTAACTGTCCTGCTGCCAGGATATTAAAGTGGTCAGAAGTTAAGGAGTGAGCACTGCTTATAGCTTTGCTGTCTTCAGGATTCAGAGTTAACTACACTCCAGTGAAACACTTTCTTCTTTGGAAGGGCAGTTTGATGACATTCAGATTGGCCAGAGAAAAACACTTCCAAACTTGATAAAGAGGGCTCTGGAATATCTTATCCCAAGAATTGATACAATATTGTTAAATATTTCTGCAGTAGAAATTTAGTATCTGTCCTGTGGCTGTTCAAGTTACTTTGCTGCCCCTTGGTTCCATGTTGCATAACCATGTTTTGTTTATCAAACCCAAGCATCTACCCACATATGGTGGCCATTACTTCGTTGATTTTCATCCCCTTTACAGAGCAAGGTTGAAAGTGTTATCAACAAGTAATCTATTACCAGAAATATTTCATGAAGATGCATTATTGAATTTTGTCCCAATCTCCTTTAAGTATTATTATTTTACTTATGATTTTAATACTTTCTTTAAATATATTCATATCCATTTGCAAGTTCAGTTTATATCTATTAATCATGATATTGTGTTTTCAGCTTGGATGTGAATTTATTGTTTACTGCAATCCAGATTTTCTATCTATTTGGTGGGTAAACAGCATAGGTTGGTTTCAATAGCAGCAATGTGTGTTTGCTCATGGAATGCAGTGGCCATAAATTGGAATGAGTAGAGAATTGCTAAGTCTGAAGGTTGGGAGATTCTGGTATTACTGAAATTTCATCATGGTAGTAACTTGGCATAGTAACATACCAGCATGAGGTACTTACAAATCTTTGAGTTAATTGTAGAAGATGAAATATGAATGGTAATAGTCTATGAAATGCAGCCTGCTTTGGGAGCTCTCATGTTTCCATTTCCCAATTAAGTGCCTACATAGAAAAATAATTATAAGAAAATGCTAAGATCTGTCATCTCTCTGGGAAGATAGGCTGCAGTTTGATGAGAAATCACTACACAATCATAACCCTGTACTGATTTTATCTGACTGGTCACCTGCTAAAAATATAGTGTTTATTTCCTGTAAAGGCAATTATGTTCTATCTTAATAGGATGGAATTTCCCTCCATTTTTCCACCCTGCTTTGAAGCCCTCCCTTTGGTTTGATGTAATTGTTAGTCATTTATACATGATGAAAGTTTCTCTGTCTTCAGGAGTCTTCTGTTACGGGCACAAAGGTAAACTGAGCTTCTACAAGGTATTTCTGAAACCTGATTACTGGCTCGGCTGGGGTGATTTGGAATTCACTTCCTGTGATGTAAGGAGGTGAGTGAGGAAGTACATATATTTTTAATAGGTTTTTTTTCCCAGAGTTACAACTTCCTTAACTTCTTTATATACTAATTAATGTAGAGAAGTGAACAATGTACACACTAATAGTTGTGCCATTGATGGCAGAGAGCTGTGTGCATGACTAAAGGTTAAAGGATGAAATTTTAGTTAAGCAAACCAATTTGTTGAACACTATATAGAGCCTGTATAATTTTTCCAGCTTCATTTCCTGTATCTTTGAGTTCTGCAAAGCAGCTGAGATGAGCTGTAGGTGAAGGCTTAGACACAGGTGGAGCTGTCTGTACTGCCCAGGGGGCAGCCCCCCAAAGTGCAAATGCATCATGTCATCCACACCAGGTTTGGGGGCATGGATGCCACAGCAGTTCCTGCATGAGCTGTGCTTCCAGCCCATCCTGGTGCCTCTTTTTGGGTGTGAATTCCCAAATTCCTGCCCTGCTATGGGTGGGTGCCTCCTCCAGTGCCATTCTCATGGTCCTCCTGCTCAGCAGCCACCAAGACTGCTCTCCTCTATGGTCGTGTTCCCAAAAATAAAAATTTAATTGACACAGAAAAAATGTGCTTTAATGCGAAAAAAAAACCACCAACTCCTGAAATAAAGAAGAGATTTAATGTTCCCACAGTTCTCCTTAGCATTATCACATTCTCTCTGCCTCCTTTGCTATGCAACCCCTAGCAAGGAACAGTTTGTAAGGGGAAAAGATCATCAGAGAATTCCCTTTGCATCTCTCCTTGGATTTCACTTCAGAGAGAGCAGAAATCTTACATGGTTGTAAATCTTCTAGTAATCAAATACAGCAATTGGAGATCTTTTGTGTGTTACACTTTTTTCCCTCCTAATTTGTATTTGTGATACCATATTGACATGAGGAATCATGACATCTGATGTGCCTGCTATGAATTCAGACTTTGTGTCATGAGAAGGTAATTATAGCTGGTTTTTCAGCATCCTGCCAGAAGTTCCTAATCATATTGCTTAGTAAGTTCTCAGTGGTTGGCTCTTGCAAACATAGAACATAGAGCATAAAAGTAAATGTGAGGATATCTTCTGCTTTATCTTTACTTATATCCATTCTTTAGATAGTAATTTCTCAGCTCACTCTGATACCAGGTTCTCCTTTTTCAGGCCAGAGAGATTTATTTCAGAGAATTTCAGCTTTCAGGTAGAGAAATCTGGCAGCCACAGTTGTCATAATGAGTGCTTTATCTTGTGCTAGAAGGTCTGAAATTCCACTCTCATTTGCATTTCTGCAGCTTGGTGGGATCACAGGTGTGTAACAGCCAAATCCTGTACAGCAAATCTAAATTTGATTCTTTCCTCACTGCTTCTTTAACTCCTTGTTTAGCTTATGAAAGGCTGTGGTTTTGTGACACCAAGTGTGAAAAAAGGTTATCCTTACAGGCCTGTGGGATTTTGACAACACTTTCAAGCAGCTGTGACCAAGTTTTTCTTTCATATGAAACACCAAACAAGAAATTCTGTGGTTCACAAACGCTGCTATGAGTGTAGGGACATTGCCTGTGCCATGTAACAGCTTCATGGGTCGTCTCTCTGATACTTCATCCAAGTGCTAAGGGTACACAATGAAGATACTGAAATGTTTTTTATCACTGCTGCCTTAACAGTATCTTTTAGTCTCAGTCTTCAGAGTTACGCTGCTGGATTCCAGGTGATTTTACATATTAAAGAGATAAATACCTTGGCAAGGTCTAATACTCTAAAAAACATATAAACATATAGCCTCAATTTTAAGAGTTTTATTAGAGTGCTGGATGATTTGCAGTACTTCCAGAATTTGAACTCTTGATGGGTTTTTATGAAGTTTTTCTGCTGATTTTGGAAGCAGGAAAAATTGAAGCAGAGTGCTGACTAACTTTGATTGTTTCTCAGTGCCTTGGGTACAACACCTGGTTGCCTTAACTTGCAGTTTCTATATGGCAATCCTGTGAAAAAGTTGTGGAGGATGATTGCATCCCAGTGAAGGTCTGGACAGTGTAGAAGGTTCAGACATTTTTCTAAATTTTTTTCTTTTTCAGCAGTGCTATGTCATGCCATTGTTCTGATGCTTGTGGTGAAACTAGGTCTTCACGACAGCATCACCACTTCTCTTTGATTGCTGGGGACCTGACTCTGCAGCTTTTTCACATCTGGTGGAAAGATAAAAAATTGTTTGCTTGTAAGATCCATCCTTACATTTAGCACTTCTTGGCTGATGTCTCAGCACAGTCTTTTCCATCCATTTTCAGCTTCCCCTGTTTCAGCCCTTTTCTGCCCTTACTGAATAGGCAGGCATTTCTGTTGGTGTAGACATGGCAAGCTGTGCCCCCACACTGGCAGCAGTTGTGTACAGCCAGGTTTCCTCCCAGCTCCTTCCAGCCTTACAGCCTTACTTGGGTGGCTGCAAGGACCCTGTAAGCAGTGCAGTGGATGGGCCAGAAGCAGAGCTTAAATCCTCCAAACACTTCTCAGAGCATGACTGCTGTAAAAGCTGGAAAAGGCTGTCATTATTGCTATTTATTGTCTTCATTGATGACATAGACCAAGGGATCCAGCACACCCTCTGCAAATTTCTCAGGTGACACCAAGCTGACACACCTGAAGGGTGGGATGCCATCCAGAGGGACCTGGGCAAGCTCGAGAAATGGGCCCATGGAAATCTCATGAGGTTTAAGAAGACCAAGAGCAAGGTCCTGTGGGGATTAGAGCACCCCCAGTATCAACACAATCTGGGGTCTGAACAGATGGAGAGCAGCCCTGCCAGGAAGGACTCAGAGGTGCTGGTGGATACAAGCCTGGACAAGAGCTGGCAATGTGCTCCTACAGCCCAGAAAGGCAATTGTGTTCTGGGCTGCATCAAAAGCAAGTCAAGAGCAGCTGAGGAAGGGCCATTCCAGGGCTGCCCATGGCTGGAAACTTGGGGGAATCCCTGTGAAAGACATTTCTCTCCTGACACAGATTCTCAGCAGCAGTCTGTGCATCCACTCACCTGGCGTGTTTAACTCTGAGATTTGCTGTGCATGTTAAAACAAGTCCTTGCTTCTTTTTGTGGCAAGGTTTGCTGTTCACACATGCAGGGATGGGGCCAGCACAACACAGCCTTACAGCTGGATCCAAGTGATGCTGCACTGAGGCTGTGGCCCAGATATCACAACTGCAGGACTGCTTCCTCTAGAAGATAAGTGAAACAATAAAAACAGAGTAAAGAATTTCAGTCAGATTCTGAAGTCTATTATTGTTATGTTTCTGTTGATTATATTTCTGTTCATGTCTGTCACCAAGCCACAGGAGATGAATGTTGCAAATCTGGAGTTTATATCAGATTCACAGGACTCACTGAAGAGGTCTGCCATTTCTCTAGGTGGGTTTTTATCTGGAGGAGATGTCCTTCAGCTAATCCTCAACCTACGCTCACTTGTCAGGATGCAAAAAGCCTTTGCTAATTGGATTACTGTGCTGTGTTTGTTGACAGTTTAGTTCTCAAATGCTGTACATGGCCTGCAGCCTTCACAGCAATCTGCTATGCTTTTTCTTAAACCCAGGCAGAGAGTTTTATCACATTACCCTCATCCTGATGTGCATAAACTAGCTGTTTAAAGTTCCACAGTTCTCTCAGTCATGTCCAAGCCCTCCTTGCCCTCACCCCAAGGTGCCACACGTGGGATGGTCTCTGATTCAGCTGCCCTGCTGCATTTGCTGGGGTTCAGATGCCTCATCTGGAGCCTTGTGTCTTATCTTCCTTGCCCATGGAAATATTTGCACTGATCAAAGTCCTTTGCTGACATGTGGAAACCTAGCTACAGACTTAATGCTGTGTTTGTTCTTTTAAATTAGTTTTAGTATTATTTGACAGGACTCATGTTCTTTCTGGGTGATCCTGCAGTGGAGGCATGATGGGTGCTTTGTAGAAGCCAGTAGCAGATCACACACCAATGTAATCGCTTAGCTCTGGCTTCAGGAGCTACCTTAGTGATTAATCTCCAATATACTTATGAATTCACCTCTTCCAAACAGTTCCATGTCTAGGAAATCCTCCTTACTGATTACAGCTTATCTTCTTTTGCTTCTCCATAAGACAGCTGTAGGGCTGGCTGCTTCTTCTTCCCTTCTTTTAGCCACTCCCCTCATTTGTCAGCTGAAGAGTGTATCACTGATCATTTTACACTTTCTCCTCAGGTTTTGAGAACAAAAAAAAAGTAAAAGTAGCTTGTAGCTAAAATTCAGTAACCAGATAACTTGGGCAGTAACCTGTTTTAGGATGGTTCTATTCTCAGTTACATTTTTACACTTGCTGGCTCCCAATGCCCTTGGTGTCTGTGGGATCACACTGGAATATGGAGAGAAGGCAGGTTTTGGTTGTGGGCTGTACAGCACAAAGTCAAGGCTTGTGGACATGAGAGGCCTGCCAGCACAGATTGAGGTGAGACAGGGCTGCAGCTGTGGGACAAGTGCTGCCCCAGCTCTTCTGCAATGCAGGTGTTCAGTAGCCAGCCCTGATGGCCAGGTATGGCCTCAGGATGTTTGGGGTCAGAAGGGACCTCTGAAGATCAGCCAGTCCAGCCCCCCTACCATGGCTAACATTGGTTTCAGCCTCCTTTTTTCAAGTGAAATTTCAATAAATGCCTGTTGTGAAAGCAGCACATTTGAGCCTGACCCCATGCCCAGCTAAGCTCCTGTTTGCTGTCAGGTTTGTGTGAGCCAGGCAAGGTGCTAGCCTGGCGTGGGTACCTGGCACCTGACCTCTCCTCCCACTCCTTGGCAAGGAAATGTGCTGTGAGTATGAGTTTATCAGTGGTGTCCAGTGGCAGAGATACACAGGGCACCTCAGGTTCCCTGCTGGTATCCTGGCTAACAACAGCCTGCTCCAAATTTAGGATTCCCATTATTCTAGCGCATGTGAAATTTCTTTTATTGTATTTCATTGTGTATGATAGTGCTCTGTCAGTTTTGACCAGTTTCTTCGATTGATTTCCTGGTTTTCTATTGATGGTATTTCTGTTACCACACCTAAATGGGAGGCACAATTGTCCCACACTTTTTGCAAACCTTTGTTATAGCACATTTTCATATCATCGTTAGTAAAACTAAAATAAAAAATGTGGGAAGTGAAGTGCAATTAATCAAAGTGGAGGTAGTATTTGATATTATAATTGTATAGGTACGTGTAAAACCCCTCCTCACTGATGCAGCTAAATTCCCACACACTGTCATAATTGTGAGCATAGATATGCATTGCAGATCATTGGTCTGACAGAAATTACACTCGTGGAGGTTTTTTTTCATTAAAATATTTAAAATAGCAGTTTATTAAACAACAGCAAATTTCTCTGTGACTGTAGTTTTCAATTGTGTTTTTATTAATTTAGCCAAGTTGAGCCTTGTGTAATGTAAGATTTGGGGGTATTTTTCCCATTTTTTAATTTCAAAAAAGTTAGCTGGATAAGATTTTAAGCTGCACAAGCTCATTACCCGAATATACACTTGCTAAATGTCAAAACAACCCATATGTTAGACTACCCCTTAAGTGGTGGTGGTTTTTTCTCACTGAAAACAAATCAGATAAGAAAAAAAGGAGGAGAGAAGGGAAGAGAAAAACCCGAAAACTTGCCTATGAGTTATTTGTGCAGAAGATAAAATCATAATGAGATAGTATTTTTTCCAGTATACCTTTTGTTCTGAAAATCCTCTCACAGTGTTCACAGCAGATCAGAGATGAAGAAAAAAAAATTCACATCTGAAGTGAAATATTCTAGATCTTCCAAATCAAAAAAGAGATTTAGCTTCCAAGGATCAAGGTAATGGGGTTTCTTTTCTCCTGTTTGCAAATAAAAAACTGGGAAACAAGACTGTTTTTGTTTTGGGAAGCAGTAAGACTGAATTGTGAAAAACATGTTGGACTTTTGTATATATATTTATAATTCCCAAATTAGACATTTTTGTTTTCATCAGTGGATAAACAACGGGAAAGTGGCAGGAAGGATGGTTGGGTGCAGAGATGAGGGTATCAGGATGATATCCTGTTAGGAAGGAAAAAAAGCATAAAAGAGTTTCTTGTGTCTCAGTTCTTTGTGCTATGATGATTGAAAGTTTCGACAGTTGAGCACCAGACTGAGGCACTTGGCCTTGAACATCAAGATAATTACAGTTGTGCAGAGCGTGGTGGGAACCACAACTTCATTGTTGTTGCAAATGCTCTTTTGTTTAGAGCATCATGGTTCAGTGCCTGCCTGCCAGCCCTGCTGCTGGGGCGGGTTTTGTTCTGCAGCATGTGCTGCCCCCGACACGCAGCCTCCAGGGCACTCACCACCTCTGTTCTCAGCTCCTGAAAATCAGGATGAAGATACTTCACTTCAGGCTGTCTCTCAAATTCTCCATAGAGAAGCATATGGGATCTTTTATACAGCATTTTCCTCTAGTATAATTAAAAAGCATGTTTTAATTAGATAGGCCAGCTTCAAAGGGTCAGCACAACTGATGTGCATGTTGTAAGAAAGATGAAGATATGAAAATGAATGCCTTGTATTAATAATTAAACACATTCTAATTGACACCATGAAGTGTATTAACTCTAATAAGATGGTAATCATTTAAGGTTACTTTAAAATTGAATGGTATTTAACAAAAAGGCTGAATTTTAATTCACTGGACTGCTGTAAGCAGAGTTAAGTGCAAGCTGTGAAAGCTGGCTGGATTAATTTTTTTATGAGTCCATTTAAAAATACTTTTTAAGGCAGTAACTTTTGAATTTCCATCTGTTCTGTAGGTTTAAAAATACATGGACTTTGAGATTTTCTGTGCAGGATGTGTGTGATATTACAGTCCCTTTTTCATGACTCATTAAGAGAAAGTCAGTTTCCCTGGTTAAGTTGCTTTTTGTTTTCAGTTTGTGTTATTATGTTGTGTACCAAATATTTTTGAGGCTACCAAAACACAAGATTATGGGATTATGTTTTTGACCCTAATCATTTTAATTTGACAAGCAATGGGGCATTTGTGATTGATTTTTTTTTTCAGCATTTTCTTTCAATATATAACAATGAGAATTTGATGAGCATCAGATAGTTTTGCCAGTGCTACTTATCCCATGATGCTAAACCACTGAACTGTGATTCACAGTATAGACAGTTGCACAGTGCTTTTGAGTATGCCTCTCTTTTAAGCTGATACTTCTCATACAAAATAAAAATATAGAGCTCTGAACTCCTAGCTTCCTAACACATACTCACAATAGTAGATTGACTTTAAGCATGGTTTTCTCTTGCATTATTAATATTTTATGGCCTATCTTCAGTTATTCTCACTAATTGACCATTACGCTTCTTCCCACCAGAGCTTCTGGGACCACCTAGGATGTTAAGGGGCATGATTTGATTTGAGGTCTGCCTGGTTCTAAATTGCCATGATATTTACCATAGCACTGGATCACACAGAAAATGGGAGAGTGACATTTTCTTGTGAAAACTTCTGATTTGTGGAAAGCACAAAACGTGGGCTCTCAGCCTTCCTTTAGCAGAGATGTGCAGAGCTGGCTGCTCGTGCAGGCAGTCCCAGCAGGCTGCTGGAGACAAGGGGAGATGGCTGCTTCTGTGTTTGGTCTCCTGGGAGCTGAATCATCATGTCTGTAACAGTTACATGGAGAAAATCAAGTGGGATTTAGTGAAATAAGGACTGAACTCTCCTAAAGAAAAGATCAGTGTTTGCCCTTGAAAGGGAGACATTGATCTTCTTTTCTGCTTATTTTTAGCCTTCATTTTTCTTCTTCTTTCTGAGGGAAGTTATTTGCAGATGTGTTGCCTTTTTGACCTGCTTTTTGATGCTAACTTGATCAAAAACAAGTGTAAGAGTTTTGCTCTTGCTCACCAATTTAGGAACTGGGAGTTGCAACCCTTTGGTGATCTCTGTGGAAAGCAGCTTAGGGAAGCCAGGCTGCAAGTCAGCAGGAAGCCTGGTGGTGCCTGAAAACGTGTCTGGTTTTCCAGCTCCTGAGTTCCTGTTGATAAAAGATGTTATTGCACACACAGCCCTGCCACTGCCACCACGCCTTGCTTGCTTTCCTCATTCACATAAATAGTTTAATGTATTTTGAAAAGCACAATGTGAGGCCAAAACAGCCTGTGGAACAGCAGCCTTGTGGAGTTAATGGTCCTGGTGGTGGCATTTTGTGTCCACGAAAAATTGCAGCTCTCTGGGATGAAATAATCTTTCTTGCCATCTGAGCAGAAGCACAATGAGTCTGTCCCCTTCTGTCTCACTGCTGCCCATGGAAGGAGGTGAGAACTAGGCCTGGCAGGTGGTTCCCATGCTGAAGTGCCTGCAGGGATGCAGAGATGCAAATATGGATCAGTCTGCAAAGGTTGTCCCAAAGGGAATCTGTCCTGCCAGCCATGGTGGCTACTGCAGCCTTTGGTTCTCTCCATGTGCCCCTCCTCGAGTAACACTCCTGGAGAGGAATCAAGGGGCACAGAGAGCTGAGAAAACAAAATATAATATCAGATGAATGTATAGTAAAGGTAGAGAGTGATTGTGCCTCAAAAATAAATGGAGGGGGAGGGATATTCCTCTGTAAATTAATGTGTTATGCAAAGGGATGCTTTGTTCTTACACCTCCAGCTTCTTCACCGGTTTTAAGGTGGGATTTTTAGGAAGAGATTTATTCCAAGTAATTGCAGACAAATGCAAATTGCAGACACAATGGCATAATCTAGTTTGAGATTTATCTTTGACATCTATAATGATGTTATCCTCCTGATAATACATCCAGAGATAAAGCTTAGGCTTTTATTGAAAGGCACTGTCTCATCACCATATCTTACACCAAATCACTGCAATTTGAATTATGAGGAATTGTCTTACATGTAAACCTGCCACAGAGTTCAATATAACTAGAAATTTTTGTGCATTTCTTTTTTCTCATATGTAGATTTGTGTTTAGCTTTGTAAGAGAGACAGAACCTAAAAGGTCTCTTAAGCTTTACCTTACAGGTCAAATGCAGAAGGAGATGACACCTTGCAAGGGCCCTGTACATTACCATAAATGGTTCAATAATTTAGAGAGCTTAGCAACCATTTTCAAGTCAGCCAAGAATAAAGATTAAGATGTTAAGAAATTACCCACTGGACCCATAGGGCAAAATTTGTTGTTGAGTAAGTGTGGCAGGATAAAGGCTTGGAAGCCAAATGCCTTTTCAAACCAAAATGATCCTGTGATTCTATGGGTTTTTCTCCTCCACCACATCTAAGCATTCCAAAAAAGTGCTTTTCCTCAGCATTTCCTCAGAAACCTGGGGGTGATTGTGTCTGGTGCTGTGGGAGCAGGAAGCAGGGGGAAGCCAGACACATTGTGTGCAGCCCTGCCCACTGGCCCATTGCAGGACACCAGTGCCCAGGTTTCTCATGGAGATGTCTCTTCATGGGTTTGCCATTGAGGATGTGCCCCACCTCTGCAAAACAAATGTCTGGGGCTTTTTTGGGAGGTGTTGGCACCAATCCATGGGCTGTAAAATCATGAGTTACCTCTTTTCTTTGCCAAACCATGAGGTGGGCTTCAGAATTGGGTGTTTTCTTAAATGGAGAATATTTTACTGTGGCATCTGGCTCCTTGCTCACCATGGTGCTGTCAGTAAAAACCAAAAAATTACAGTACCTTTGATAAATCTCACTTGCACTTCTGGTGCTCATACTGTTCTGGCCTCATGGCTGGAAGGTGAAAAGTGAGTTGCCTGTTGTAGATAGAGTGGAAACTTAATGCCTGGGAATTTTTAATCTTCAACAAGTACACAAGGAAGAGAACACAAGTATTCAGTTGTGACTTTTGTCTGTGCTCTGTTCTTGCTGGTGCTGGTGGAAATTGCATAGGAGAATGAGGTTCAGTGATCATGCAATGTTGAGCATATATCATCTTGAGAACATGCTCATAATTTCTGAAATCCACAGACTAATTCATTTCTCCAGCAGATGTGCCCCAAATATCACTAATCCTCCTCAGTATTGTTTCTTCTCCCTCCCACCTCCCCCAATTATTCTTTCTCATTTAAATGCAAAAACACAAAAACAACCCAAATCATCAATCCATCCATCCGTCCTTCTCTGCAGGGTGTCTTTTGTTTTGCTTTGTTTTGTGACCAGGGAAGGGGAGGAGTCAGGGGTAAATGGAACATCTTTGCTCAGGCTGGTGCTGCTCTAGGATCCTGAGCCTGGTTTGGGGCTCTCAGAGGGCCAGGCACTGTTGCAGTGGTGCTCTGCATCATTGGGCACAGCCTGAAGCAGCTTGAGAGATGGAGACCTGCTCCTGCTGCTTTTGCTTTTGTAAAACACAATTTAGCTTGGTTTCTATGGGGAAGGATCAGCAAGTAGAACGGGGTCCTGGCCTCTCCCCTGCCTGTTTGGCCCATGGGGTATTTTCATGGTGGTCCTCCTTCTCCTCCCAGAAGCTTGCAGGACTTCAGAGCAGCCAGGGTGCAGATGCTTTCCTTGAGGACCCTGGTGGGAAGAGGAACTGGAAAGGCTCAAGCAGAATCATCCTGTTGATGGGAGCTCCCTCAGAACAGACAGTTTGAGCTGGAATTTGACCACCAAGAGCTCTCATGAACCTTGGGGCCAGCAGATGACACCCACAGCTTCAAAAGCAAATAAAAGAAAATAAAAAGCCTCTCACGTTCATTATTTTAAAGCGACTTGTGATTAAAAATCTTAGGACCCTCATTTAGCTGAGTCCTATGATGTTTGAAAATCTGATTTGTGAGTTATCAGGGATGCCTAGGGGGAGCTTTATGGAAGAAGCACAGGGAAGGGAGAAGGGTTAAGGAGAGCTATAAGAGATATATGTTTGTAGCCAAAAGGGCAGAGGTAAATCTGCACACTTTCTTCCCACCAGCTCAGAGCTTAGGGCTTATGGCCACAGAAAAACTAAAGCAGATCCAGAGATAAAAGGGTGATTTCTGGAGTATCTGATTATAGAAGCATTTCTACACATCACCTCAGAGAACTACTTGGCAAACTAAATACATAGTGTGACAGGAATGTTTTTGCTGTTATGTTGCCTAGTGTTTTTAGGTCAGGTTACTCTCTTGTAAATACATAATATTAAATCTGGAATGGTTAGCAACTGAAATTCTGCAGGACAGCTGTCACTCCAAGTCAGCAGTTTGAGTGTGTATGTATAGAGTATGTCTGTGTAGGTATTTATGTATTATTTTACTCTAACCTGCTTCTCATAATATGACTATAAGTCAGAAGGCAGCAAAGGAAGCAGAAAGCAAAAGAAAGTAGGGAAACTCTAAAATAGACCTTAAGCTGGTGTTTCTCCCTATAAGAGGATTTGGGATAATTTTAATTAACCTAGATTAGTCCCAGTTCTAAAAGCATAAACAAATGAGTAAAAGGGAAGACAAAAATGTATTTTCAAGTTTGAATATTTAGTAGCAGTGTCATTTAGAAACCTCACAAGGTCATGGCCATCAGTGTCAGTAGTATGGAGTCTGCACAGCCTCTGAAGTGGCAGTAGGGTTTGGCCCTTGATTTCTAAGGAACCCAGATTTTACATCTGTTACTCAAATAACACTTCTGAGTCACTCATGTGAAATGGTACATTAATTTAGTTGTCCCCTAATTAATCTCTGTCACTACTGCACTAGTGGCATCTTGCTTCTGTTTAATCCAGCTTCTCCATCATTCACAATGAGTTGGCTAATGTTTCTGGGTAGCTGCTCTCCAACTTCTCTCATAAACCCAGTAGATGTTTGTTTGTTTGTTTGCTTGTTTGTCTGTGTCACGTTTCATTGGTAATTGGCATTTGCTGCCAATTTGTTGGGAGGTAAGGCTGACCTCCCAGTAGGTTCTGAGGGTAAACTCGTGCACCACAGAGCCACTGAAGTAGTGAACTTCCCTTTATGGACAAAATTCAGTGATAATTTTTATTATTTGAATTGCACCTATGTTTTAGGCAAGTTTTCCTGCAGTACATGCGTGTACAATCAGTAGAGAGAGGTGGGTATCTACTGGAGATGTTGATCCTGTTCACCTAAGGCAAGCATTAAGCCACTAGACTCCCACATGAGCCATCTAAAATGGCTTAAAGCTGTATTTCCACAACAGTTAAATCTTTCTAAGACCATTCCTTCATTTTTATTCCTGGGTGCATGGTCCTGCTTCCTTCCCATGTGCTTGCTGTGCTATTCATCCCATCAGCCATAAAAGGGACTTAATCTGAAGATCACTAATGCTTCAAGAAAGAAATTAATGGTGTGTTGCCATCTTAGCTCTACAAATCAGTCAACTGCAGGGTCACATGAATGCCAACACAAGGGAAGGGGAGGAAACTGCAGCATGCTTGGGGAAAGGAGGGGACTGTGGTAACTCCCACTCAGATTGAACTATGGTGGAACCACCCGTAAAGCACAAGCTCCCAACCTCTTTATCTCTTGTCCCAGTAGAGATTTCCAAGCTGATTCTGCAGCTAATTTGTTTTTAACAGCCTTCTTATTACTTAGTGTGCTGACTGCTCTGGTGGCAATTGTCATGTAAGGTTAGTAGTGCTTTAAGTACTAGAGGAAAAGGAGGATTGATTTCCCATAATGTGCAAGACAGCAAATATATTTTTAATGTAATTGGTTCTTTATTAGGGCAAACGGTCAATGGCACTTGTTTGAAGAATTTAGTTTTTCTATTTCTTGTTGTTTCTTCTTTTGCCTTAATTCTTGTGGATCCTTCTTTTCACTTTAAAGTATATCATTTGAGGTGGGCTGCTTAAATCAGCTTCTCAAAATGCTTTTTATTCTGGCAAAGCAATTATAAACATAGAGAAAATTAATATGTGTCTAGAGCAAGTGGCAGGATGAAGAAAGGAGAAAAAAATCAGTTCAAACAATTACAGACAGTGAGTAAAAAATTAATGTGTCCAGGGAAACTGAAGAAAAACTAACATCAGTACAAATCTGGTGCTTCATTTAAATATGTATTTAATGTACTGTTTCAGTTGAATACAATCAGAGAATAGCAAAAGATTTTGAGGACTAGTCCCTAAACCGTGTATTGGTGAAACACACTGCAGTGAACTGATGCGAAGAGGAATTCTGTATGTATTTGGATGCCATCATCTTGTTTCCAGCAAGCTTTCAAACATTATACATCAATGTTGTATGGTCAAACAACTCATGAGCAAAACCACAGTCAGATTTCTGCAAAGACCAGCTCGCTGATGCACACCAGTGTGTTGCTTGAAACCCACAGGATTCGGCTCATAAGGCATTTGCAGCTGTGAGATCATTGTCTCAGTTTTAAGATACCTTTTTAAAATTTCTTTTCACCTTTTTCATCAGCATTTGTTGTTTATTAGTTAAACTTTAATTACTTTATTTGGAATAGATCAGAGGAGCACCAAATCTAGCCAGCCTTTGTATTTGCCTGTTCTTGTTGTTTTGCACCTGCTATCATGGTGTCCTCACTTACATAAACTTAATAACAGAAACTTTATGATTAGCATCTTTGTAACATTAGTCCTAAAATCAAAGAGGATAGGTATGTATTAAAGATAGGATGTCAGGATATTTGTGAGTAGGATGCAGTGTCAAAAGCAACTATGACATTTTCATCTCAAAGGCTTTAAAACCAGGAATCACTACATAAAGGGCTGCAGAAAAGCCACAAGACTCACAGCTTTAGGAGTCATCAATATTAATTGGGAGCCTATAAGATCAGCTACTGTCATATCACAGTATCACAAATCATTTTCTGGCAAGGGCAGAGTTTTTTCAAAGCCCAGGAATCTGCTGGCAGATAACAGGCAGCCATGGCCAGTGTTATCTGAGTGCATGCTTTAGCTTTAGCAGCTGGAGGGGCTGAGCTTCACATCCCCTGGATTTCACAGGGTTCAGATGTGTAACTAGTTTTTTCAGTGATTCCTAAAATGCAAGCCAGTGTGAAAAATGAAATTCTATTAGTCAAGGAAATGCTGTGAGGAGCAAAGGAGAGTTTCACAAGCTGGGTGAGTGTCTGAGCCTTGCTGCCATCACCAGCATCACAGGTGGAGCCCAGGCTGTGTGTGACAGCTGTTTGGGCTGTGCTTTTATCACCCCAGCCCCTCCAGACCCTCACTGCACAGCAGCTCTCCCTCCTCTGCACTATTTTTTCCTACCAGACTGTAAGGCCGCCCTTTGGATGGCGTGTCCCAGCGCTCCAGCCTTTAACTGCAAGCAGGCACACAGGCGCTTTTCATTCCCAAGGGCTGGCACATGCTGCTCCCTTCCTGTCCTGCTCCTCAAGCAGCTCTTCCCTTAGGGCCTTCTCACTCTAGCTCTTCCTTCAAGTCCATGCAGGCTTTGGTTCAGATTCTGAGGATGGTTTTCAGGCAGTGCCTCAAAACTCCTGCAGGGCAGAGCTGTGGGACAGTGGCGTGTCCAAGGGGAGGTGGCTGCCCTTGGAAGTGACAAACCCAATGGTGACACAAAAGTGCCTTCTGTTGCCAGTCCTGACCAAGGCAGTGCTTCCAATTCTTGCTCAGATGGCTAGTCCAAAAGGCAAAAATGCTCTGTTTCTAAATCCAGGCACTTTTGGAGAAACGGGTAATTAAGGATTTTAAGTGTAGAAAAAAGAAAGGTTTTTTGGTAATCTTTGTGCCTCAAAGCACAGTGACACCTTGGGTTTACTGTTGAGATTTCAAAACCACTATTTTAATATATTTTGGTAAATACACAAAAAATATGAAAATTCAACATCAAAGAATATGCATCAAATAGTTCTCATTTACATTAGAGACGTAAGAGAATTCCGAATAATTTTAATAACTGGGACATCAATGATGCTACAGCTGAATGAATATAGGACAAAGAATCTTGAAGTATATTCTTTTAATTTACTTCTTTACACATCATAATGAAAAGCAGTAATAAACACTATACAGTAGAACTTTTCTGTAAGCTTTTCTCTTAAATAGTTTTATGCCTGTATAGGTATCTAAACAAATGGCCTACACATCCTTGTTATATCACAGAATTAATGCAGAACTATCACTGGCTTCCAGCTTAGGCTTTTGTACTTCACCTCTGTATTGCCATGGCATTTCCACAGCATGCTGCAATGCCAGGAATCTCTCCTTTTTCTCTCAGTGTATTCAAGCCTTTGTGTTATTTGCTTTTGCAAAATACATCATTCTGTTCCCAGAAAGCCTTGAAGATTACATTCTTCTCTGAGTCTGAGAGTTATTTCACAAAATATTCTACTTTTTTTAAAGCAAGGAACCTCTATTTTGTCTTTCTGTAGGAATTTTGTTTTTCCATTTTTTTCAGAGTTTTGTTACACAAGATATGTGTAGAAGGGCTGTGCTTATGCAGTGAATCATCAACAAGTGCTTGCTGTTGTGTTCCCTTGAAACATCTGATGTGTGTGCACCATATCCAGTGTACCAGGGATATCTTGGATGATATATACAATTTTTTTCCAAAAGAAACACATTAGAGAGCATTTTAAAATATTAAGGAAAGTGTATTCACATAATCTTGCCTGATACAGAGCTGATAAATGGAAACAGGAAGATATCAAGTGATTTTCACAGCATTTCACTTTAACATATTAAGTGAGAGTATAGGAACATCAGTGCTGAAGGGGGAAAGCTCTGAGCACAGGCTTGGGCTCAAGGCTATATGGGTTATCAGTTCAGAGTGGTGCACAGAGCAGGTCCATCCTCCAGAGCTGGCCCCACATGGATGGAGAGTGCATCCAGGCCTGGTTCCTGATCATACAATCCAATGTTTGCTCCTGCATTTTGCCAGCTTGAGCCTTCCCTGTCTGAAAGACAAGTGATGTTGATGCAAGAAGAAAATGCAGCAAAGCTGGAGAGCCAAAAGCAGAAAGCTGCTCACCTCCCCTTATCTGAGAGACCCCTGCCCTTGGGGCAGTGGCTAAACCAGTGCAAAGCCTGGCAGTTCACAGCCTGGCACAGAAGGGAGGCGCAGACCCAGGTGTGGGTGCAGCAGTGCTGCTGGCTGCAGCCTGCAGTGTGGGCAGCTCTGGCCTGGGAACCTGTGGGAGCAGGGCTGTGGGGCAGCAAATGGAACAAAACTTGCCATTTAAATCTCCCTTTGTTAATGAGCCACTGCCCACAGCTCCTGCTGCTTTTACTTTCCTGCAGGAATGTGTTTTCATGGTTTTAGCTGTGCTTGAATCATTCACAGGAGCACAGAATGGTCAGGGTTGGAAGGGGTCTCTGCTCCTCCAAACCCCACTAAAGCAGGTTTGCACAGGATCACGTCTGTGTGGGTTTCAAATATCTCCAGAGAAAGAGACTGCACAACCTCTCTGGGCAGCCATTCCAGTGCTCTGTCATCCTCAAAAGACAGAAGTTTTTCCTCATTCTCAGATGGAACTTCCTGCTTGTCAATCTGTGCCTCTTGCCCCTTGTCCTGTTGCTGAGCACTGCTGTAAAGAGCCTGTCCCAGTGTAATTGTGTCATCTGGGGGCAAGTGATCATGCAAACACTGAAGTGTTAGAAATGTATTCCTTCAGCTGGCTCTGTTGGGTAGTATTGCTCTACATTTATTGTCAGACACCATTACTGGGTTAAATTAACTGTGTATGCCACCTCCAGTTTCTCTGAACAGTGTTACGTGTGGGATGTGAACATGCTTTATACCATAGGAAGACACATGTCAAAACACTAATGTTAACTAATTAACTCACACAGAGAGTTTGGCTTTCTGTACAATGATTAATTCAGCAGCTGCTTTTGTCCCAACCACAGCAGATTTTAAAATTAATATCCTCTTAAAAGTACATTAATTTTTAAAAATTAGGATTTATTCTCAGATTTTGGGCAAACAGAAGACAAAACCCCACGGCATACATACAAAGCAAGACACCACATTCATTAGTATTGTATTTAGCACAACTTACTACATGCTTTGTGGATGAATAAAGACAAAGTGTTTAGGGGTGAAACAACTTTAGCAAGTGGCAGACAGAATCCTTAACTTCTGTGGAGAGTTAATGTGCCCTTCTCCAAAGGGTTCAGAAAATGTTCATCATCTGCAGGATGCATGTGTGGGAAAAGGTAAAAGCAATCCCTATCTGTATCCTGCTTATTCTTGCTATAGACATTTTGAGAGCTTTGTCATGAGCTCAGCCATGTCCTGCTGCCACCATGGGCAGCAGCACCAAATTCCATTCAAAACAAAGTGCAACCATTTATCTGTTTTGACACCATTTCCAACTGTAGTGAAACACCAAAACAATTCACACATATTTTGGTTGACAGAGTATGTACAGGGGTTTTACCTCCTCCCATCTAGATCTATCTGTCACCAGCTCTGTATTTGTCACCCAGTTTGGAAGCAGCCCAGGAATCTGAAAACCATTGCTGGAGAAACAGGACTTTTGGACAGTAAATTAATATGATTATGTAGAAGCTGAGTTTACTTTTTAGCTTTAATTATACATTCTAAGACTACTGTCTACATGATTACACATTTTTTGATTGGTGCTTCTATGCTGTTCACGTGCTTTGTATGAGCTCTTCAAGTACGATGATTGGTGGCTGTCTAGAACTTTACTGCCTACTTTTGTCCTGGGTCTTTTAATCTTGGTATTCTGGTTTTTAGCTTTTTCTCTCTCGATTTAGCACAATTTATGTTTTAGTGGCCTTGAAGGTTCTCAACAAGTTGCAGAAAAACACCTAAAAATGGCTCATCTCATGCACCTGTTATAAACATTGGTCTAAACTAAGAAATATACAGAAAAACAGCTAAGTGTGTGAAGAAACAGCAAAATATGGAGAAAAACAGCTAAATATAGTTTGGCTGGTGCATACGATACAGACCACGGCCTGGACTTGTTCAGATATGTCACTGTGGCCCAAATTTGTTCAGTATTACTACAAACCATAGGCCAATGCTGTTGGGTATTTGCAAGAGGATTGCTCAGCAAATCATATTCCCACTTCCCGGAAAATTCAGACTTGGAGAAGCTGCAGCATCCTTACCCCCAGCAGTCACAGGCTCGTACCCCGGTTGCTGTGGGGATGAGGTGTAGAAGTTTGATTGGTGCTGGGTGAGGTGTCACCTTCCCTGACGTGTGCTTGTCCCCTGGCAGGAGAGTGGTGCGAGGTGAGCGCGCGCTCCGGCCGCTGCGCTCCGGGGGTGTGCAAGAACGGCGGGACCTGCGTCAACCTGCTCATCGGGGGCTTCAAGTGCGAGTGCCCCCCGGGCGAGTACGAGCGGCCCTACTGCGAGATGACCACCAGGAGCTTCCCCCCCCAGTCCTTCATCACCTTCAAGGGGCTGCGGCAGCGCTTCCACTTCACCATCTCCCTCATGTAAGTGCCGGCAGGGAGGGGTTCTGGGGCTGCTGGCTTCTCTCTTGAGCTCAGGACTGTCTGTCACACGCTGATACCCACCAAGATCTACCTCTGAAGGTCACTGCAGGGATTTCTGACCGTGACCCCTAGGAGCAGGGCATAGCCATTTTATGTGAAAGCATTTGATTTTCCGCCCTGCTGTGGATGTTTCTGAGTTGCTGACTCACAACCTTCCCTGTTGTACACAGGGTGATGGGATGGGGAGAAGGGACACCAGGACCACTCTGGCCACCCATCTGCAGCCCTCAGCTGCTGAAGTGCTGGGGTGGATGTTGGGTTTGTCACTTCTACTAGCTGGGCCTTTGGCCTTCTGACCTTCAGCCCAGCTTCAGAACCAATCCATTTGTGCTCCTTGTTTGGGAGCATTCTTCCCATCTCCTGTTTTCTCTACCTGTGAGAGGACCTGGGCATGTCAGGCCATGGCTGAGCACAGTCTGGTCCTTCTCAAGTTCTTGCCTTCCAGTGGTCCCCAGCCTTGGTTTTGGGACATCCCAAACTGATCCAGCTCCTTACTTAGCCCCTTCTGGCCTTCACACTCAGGTTCTGTTTCTGGTCCCATTCCAGCTCCCAGGCACAAGTAGTCTTATCCCCACCCCATCTGCGCAAACATCCCTGTGTTGGGCAGTCTTCTGGGCTCTCACTTTTCCCCTGGGGGAGCTCAGGTAAGCAAGCACAAGCAATGATAACAGTCATGGGCAAGGGTTCTCCCTCACCTGGGAAAACCCCTCTTCTGGAGAAGATTTCCTGGGTCAGGCATAGGGTTTGCTTGGTGTGGAGCCAGAGCTCCAGGTGCACAGATGTCTCTTCTCTGGGAGGGGGGTGGGTTTGCAGCTTTCCCATGGTTTAGCTGGCCAGGATTGACTTTTGGTTTTCCCCTCACAGCTGACCATGAGTAAACAACACAAAATGTGTTAGTCCTGACCCCAAAGAGCAGAGCTGGGAATCTTTTGATAAGTACAACATAGCTGGAAGAGTAGATCTGTTTGTGTATCTGTCCAGAGAAAGTGCTCAGGGAGGTCAGACAGGCTTCAGGCTTGTTCCCTCCAGCACCCAGCCATTACCTGGTGTTTCACATCTGTCAGGAGCCAGGTCACTTTTTACATCATGTTTTTGAGTATTGTCCTGTAGCATTGTTTACTTTCCTGAACTAAGATCCCAGAGAGACTCCCCATGTAATGCTTTTGTTAATATAAGTAAGTAATGCCCCATCCTTGTAAATGTTCAAGGCCAGGCAGGATGAGACTTGGAGCAACCTGGTCTGGTGGAAGGTGTCCCTGCCCGTGGCAGGGGTTTGGTACTAGATGGTCTTTATGGTCCCTTCCAACGCAAGCCATTCTCTCATTTTATGATTTCTACCATTTTATCTTTCATCTGCCTTAATCCTAAAGTCAAAATTTTATGGGCTCTTGAAATTTTGGTTAAACCAGAAAGCACAGACGTGGTTTGCACACAAGCCAAGGGAAGGGAAAGTTTGTGAAGATTGTTTTAGAGCATCAGGTCTAAGCACACAGAAAAGCTGAGGAGCAAAAGGCTCTGTTGGGTTTGTCAGACCCACTGTGAGAGCAAACAAAGGCGCGGTCTGGGCTGGCTGCCAGTGGGAATTGCTGCACTACCCTTGACTTGTCCCCTCTGGACAAGGAGGTGTCATTTTTCAGGCTTTTGGAAAGAGAGCTTTGACGTTTAGGGTGCTTCAGGTTAAAATTACACAAATGCCCTGTGTAGAGATTATTGAGAAATAGCAAAGTACTGTACAAAGATAATCCTTACACCAGAGCTTCTTCACCATCTTTAGAACGACAATGGCTTATTTAGTTATGAGCTAAACACTACTTAGTCCACTCAGTGTGACTGTAAGAATTCTAGGCCATTTATAAGGTTCATCCCACACTGTCTGGAATGGCGACACATTTAGCTTTTCATACCTGAAGTTTGCTTTTATTTACACTAGCTCTTTCTTTGGCTGTTATTATGGAAATTATTACTATATATATATAATATATTCTTATTATTATTTATTTATGTTTATTTATTTATGCTAATGATGATGATTTGCCATTATGTATTTTATGATTTGGGAGGATTTGTAAAATCCCAGGATGTCCAGTTTCCATTGGCCTCAAGTGACTCATGACCCACTCCTAACAAAGAGCAGAATATTTGCATTGTCCAGTCTCATAACTAAAATGTTTTTTAAAGTATTTAGGTTACTGACCACACATTTCTTTCTGCTCTCAATATTTTGTATCTTCCTTGCTTAATTCCAGCACTTATCACTCCAAGAGACACCATTAGTTGAGCGGGTTTCTCATTATTTATGCAAAATTCTGTAAGAAAGACAGTCTTTTGTTTCCTGTGTCATGAAATGAAACATATCCCTTCTATTAAAAAACAGTATTTTTCCCCCCAGATGGTGGGTTATAACCAGACAAGTTCAAAAGCAGTGGTGCTTTTAACAATGAGTATAATACAACAGTTGCTTTTGACTAGTGACAAAGAATGGAATTGTGCACAGATATAGTAAAGAAATATACCAAATTATTAATAATGAAATAGTTTAATAAACAGTGGTTTCATATTTAAAATTATGGTATACTTAAAATTAAAACTATAAGAATATGAGAAAATATATTCAAATATAGCTAAGCTTCCTGTTATTGCTGCCAGACTAAATCTTCCTGCCCACTGAAGAAGCACCACTAGTATTACTCCCTTTTCCTTTGCTCATATATATTCTGGACAGATGTGGTCAAAATATTTGGATGAAGCAATTATCCATGAAAAAATAGTCTTGGGAAATGTTTTAGAGGAACTGAATTCCTTTAGATTAAATGTTTGATGGTGAAAAATGAAAACTAAACCCGTGTTTTGATAATATTGGTATATTTCAATAGTATTGTGGTAATTAATTTAGTTTGCCTTTTACTTGTATAATATTACACTATGATAAACTAGAAATAAATATGTATATTAAAACTAATTTAAAGTAATCAAAACATTAATTAATATTTTGATGGACTATAATGCATATTTTTGAAATTTGAATTTTACAGGGAATATCAAATTTGTGACTTCTGTTTTTTTGTATCAGAACAATTCATTATCCTTCAAAAACATTTAAAAATATATGAATAAAATTTCCCATTTCCCTGTAGCTCAAATTCTGAAAGGTTTCTACTCAGTGTGATCCACAACATATGCATGTCTGACAAACAACTTCTGGTAAAAAATATAATTTGTCTTTGAAACAATTTCTTACAAATACCAACCCTGGTATTTTAAAATACTGCTTCATTCCCATTCTCTGAAATGCAGGTTTTGTTGCATCACATGACAGTCTTCCTATTAGACATGATATGACAGGCACAAGAGTCACTTCTTGTGTCTGTGGAAAACAGCTTTCATTAGCTGTGTTCAGTATTTCATTCATTTGTAGGAAAAGTGGGTTAATTTAAATCAGGCATATTTCCTGAAGTTCAAGATACAAAATCAGACTAAACTGCCATTGGGAAACACAAGGAATTCCCATGGTTTCTCTCTTTTTCTCTCTTTATCTAATATTAATCTTTGTAAAAATGTTTATGTGAAGTGTAATAAATTTTTTTTGCATTTCTGACTAGATGAAAGCTGTGTGCAATTCTCCAGAGATGAGAGAATTCAATTAAAAATTATAAAATACTCACAACAAGCAGAAATTTGAAAAAAAATGTTCTGTGCTGACAAAAAAAAACAAACACAAGGCTTTTTTAAAAGGGGGGTTGCCCCTTTTTCTGCAAGAAAGATACATTCCGTATTAGTAGCACAAGAAAAATAAAACCCAAATGCACCCAAATGTTGGTGCTGATCTAGTGAAATCATTTAAGTGTTCATTTTTTTAAGTGTTCAATTGACTGACCGGTTGATTGACTAACTCTGATTTTCTACATGGCATTATTAAAGCAACTCTTATCTTTCTTACCTCCCCATCAGGCTTTTTTAATCAGTTGATGACTGTCCTAGGACCCTGTAGCATTTAGACAGCCAGCAGGCAGCAAGGATCCCCCCTTTGATGTGAAAATGCTTTCTAGCTGTCAGACTGTTTGCAGAGTGTAGTAAGTGCTACTGTTTGGTGAGTGTCAGATACTGCTGCTGAATCTTGTGTCTGCCTAATTTTAGCCCTCGTGAGGGTCAGCAGATCTCTGCAGGGTAGATTTCTGTAATTTCCATCTGCTTGCCTTGTTGATTGTGAAAGAGTAGATTTATCCTGTGGCTGACTCCTCAGTTTTACAATTTTCTGTCTGAAGATTGATTCAAAGGCTTGTTTATCTCCTGAACACAATGCTGTCTTTCTTCTGGGTGACTTGACCATCAGTCTTTAATCCATAAGCTGTTAAGCACAAACTAGCTCCATGTGTCTGTTCTAGGTTTGCAACCAGGGAGAGGAACGCTCTCCTCCTCTACAACGGGCGTTTCAACGAGAAGCACGACTTCATTGCCTTGGAGATCATTGAGGAGCAGATCCAGCTCACCTTCTCTGCAGGTGAGCTTTCACCTGAGTCGAGCCTTTCTGCCTGAGCTCAGGGGATCCTCTCAAGCCGTGTGGAAATGCACCTCAGTGATTTTATACGGCTGTTTGCTGCCTCATTAGTTTACTGGCTGGCACTGCACAGTAAACAGCTGATGCCGGGTGTGCTCCGGATTGTAGCGGTTTGTGCGATTACGCTCGCTGTCGTAGGCAGGAGCTTGTCAACATACCAGTTATAAAAGCCAGAGTTTATGGCTACTATAAAAGATTGGCACTAGCCTGAATGTTGGCCTCCAAGCCAATGTTTGCTTAAATGACACTTCATTTTATCATACTGTGATAAATGTTGTGTGTTTATCAGAGGAACTTAGGTGCATAAATGTTACCTAAAAAATCTATGCAAGCCAAAGGAAAAGCTAGCAGAAGTGAAAACTGCCTGCCATTCATTAGGGATTAGGGGAGGAAGCAATGCTGTCTCTAGAAGGCATTTCTGCACTGCAGAAGCACCGCCTCTCAGAAGAAGCTGTAAATGACAATGAATTGAGGAGAACTGCACACTCATTGCTACAGTGGGCCAGGAAACAAGTGGCAGCTTTAGGATTTGCTTGTTTCTGCACTAGGACTAAGCCAGTGTCTTCTTGTGCTTGTAGGAGAAGAGAGCAGGGAGAACTGACAAGCAGAGTTCAGGCAGGACATATGCCCAGAAGCAGATTTGTGCTTTCAGTGCAAGGCTTTGGTGACTTTATGAAATCTCAGTAGTGTAGACAAACTGATATTTTTAGGTATTTAAGGTACTTTCCTATTGAGACTAAAACAAATACCTGGAAAGGGCTGTCCTGTAAGTCAAGTGGAGTTATATGTAGGTCAAGTGAGAGGTTTGTGTCTTTGTATTGGGCGGCATAATTCAGGAAATAATCCTGCTATTTCCCACTATCTGTATTCAGAATAGACATGCGGGCTCAAGTCAAACTCCTGTTTTATTTTTGTGGAAAGTGGGACATTGCAAGCAGTAAGGCCATAGAAGCAGAAGCACAGCCCACAGTGGTGTTGCACACTCATCACCAGTGGTGGCTGCTGCCCTCAGACCCCATGGTAAATCCTGTGTGACCCCATTGATTTACCAGCAATGCTTAAGTGCATATGTGGGCTCTTTGGGTTGAAGATATCCGGTTACATTTCCCCTTTATTACCTCAAAGTTGTCCGAATTAGATTTTAAGGCAGGTTTCTGAATGGATTATTGTAAGGAAATAGCATACTGCAGAGAGATGTACTTTCTTCTGTAGCTCTGCTTCACCTGTCTAAACTTGAATCAAATTGCTTGGAAGGTACCCCGAGGATGAATGGGAAAAAAATAAATTCTGCTTGCACTTATATGCATTTAAATGTGAAGGAACTCCTTTAAGATACACGAAACTAAATTTAGATTTGCACTGCTGCACCTGAGAGCAGGTCTGGTCCTGCATATTACAAATGGTATTTTCTTTGGAAGGAGAATGGTTTATGTTTTATAGTTTTAAGTGGCTTTTAACGAACAGTACAGGTTTTGGACACCTGATCTCACAGTGTTACATGTCGCAACAACTTTTTCACAGAAAGCAGAGCAAAAGAATTGCAGTGATCTTGCTTTTGCAGACACTTGATAGCTGAATAAAAAGCTCAATTATTTGTATAGATTTTATCACTAAATGATACAAACCATCACAGCAGAATGTCAGACATGTTAAGCTGAAATATGTATTGTTTAAATAATAAAAATATATGGGATGGGAGTTAAAGAGAGTAGGGGACAAGAATAATACTTGCCTTAGGTATTTGTTGCAAATAGAGGGTTGAAAGTACATTTTGAAGCTCAACAATACTATGAGCTTTGTTAGTTTACAGGGGAGTTACTTTTCCTGTGGTTTATTATGTAGAATTTTCCAACTGTTAAAAAAAAAAAAAGAAAAAGAAAAAGAAAAAAAAAAGCAATCCCTTCTCCGTGCCAGGCCTATTATGTACTTTCAACATGAATGTTTATTTTGCTGCTACCTCGAAACAGATATGCTTGGTTACTGAGCTGGGTCCACTGACTCTGTCCTGGCTTAAAAGCTTCAGCTTTCCAATTGCAGTGGCAAACTCTTGCTTTCAAATTTAAACACTGAAAGGCTGCCAATAATTTCATTAATCACTGGTAAAATTTTGCTGAGCCCAATGTTACCGTGGGTTTTATACTAGAGTACTTTTGGATTTCACTTTCTCAGCTCTAACAGGGAGTAGCTTCCCTTCCCTGACAAAATATCCCATCACAATACTTATACTGAAAAAAACACAAAGAGTGCTTTTGGCAAAAGTGCAGAAAAATTCATGTACGTTTCTCCTTCAGCTGATCATTTCAGCAATAGCTGTATCTACCCAATGCATTTGTTATCATGCTTTGCAGAAGCATGATAAAAAACAAAATAATTCACCCAAATGTGCCAGAAGCTCGTTTTTGTGCACCTGAGTAACTCAGTGAAACTGAGGATATTTATTGTCTTGCAGGACAAACCCAAATTCCTCCCTGATGAAGCAAGGTGGCTGCATGCTGTCCAGTGAGAGTCTCTGTGTTTCTTGCAGTGATGGTCACTTATTTTTCCCTTCTGCCTGTTTTTGCAGGGGAGACAACCACGACAGTGGCACCGTTCATTGCGGGAGGGGTCAGCGATGGGCAGTGGCACTCGGTTCAGGTGCAGTACTACAATAAGGTAAGACTAGTTGTGTTGGTGATAACCCTACTATTTATACAGCAGTAGAGGTGTGGGTCATCTAGCTCTGACCTGACCTATGCAGGTGACCTGAATTTTATTTGTTTAACCAGGCACATTGGTACAGCTCTGCACAAATGGTACTAGTCATGCTTACCTTGCCTGGGACAAAAACTCTCTCATAGGAATTTTGAGTTTTGACCCAGGAAGGCAAAACTAGATGTAATACATTTTTTTTTAGAAGTACTCCTAGGGAAACCTTCAGGTACTTGGAACTATTTTCATTTCAGTTTCTGGGGTTCCTGTTCCTCAGCTGCCCCCTTGGTCGCTGCCACTTGGTCACAGGGTCAGTCCGACTGAATGAAAAGGATTGCAGGCTCTCTGTGCAGAGCAGCCATTAATGATGAACCAGAAAGCAGGCTTTTAGAGTGTACAGTGTCACTATTTACAGGTAGATGTCAGAGATCTTCTCTAAACCATAACAAAAATTAGAGAGTTCATTTAGTGACTAAGAAGCGTTGCTTTTAAGTCTGACATGATAGCATTTTGGGGGATCACATAAGGAAATAGAGAAGCATTGTTGGCTGTTAAAAAGGAAACAGGATACTGGTGTAGGAAGCTGAATGGAAGATGAAGGATTAATGTGATCAGCAAGTTCTTTATTTCCCAGTGCAACATCCTTTCATCACAGTTTGTGTGGCAGTTTGAATGGGAAGATTAAAATTTTATTTTGACTCCTAGATAGGATCTCCTAGCCTAAGGATATTTTATCGAGGTAATGAAAAGCTTTCTATTAGTATTTTATATTTAAAAAAAAAAAAAACTTAATTAAGTTTTGTGCTCAATATATGTAATATACTCTCTGCTGTCTGGAGCCCAGAGAAATAGAGCAAAACTTGGTGTGTTGCCATGCACACATCTGTGGACACTGTGAAGCTCTTCCTCTGCTTCCATGTGTGCTTATTTCTTAGAGGATTACTCTGGCAGAGTGAACAGCACTTGCTGAGGCAGTGGAGGGACACCCCAGCTTTCAGGCTCTTGGGCACAGCTGCAGGGAGAGCTGGTGGACCAGCCCACAGAAGTGCCAGTGAGCAGATAAGGGGCCTGAGCAGCAGAGGAATGCTCTTTAAAAGGCAAAAAGATGTGACACAGATGTTAAAAATAAACCCCTGCCTCATTTTCAGGGCTTGCTGTGGTTTAACCAGGCTGGTAGGTGAGCCATGTCAGCAGCTGGTATTTTCTCATTGTTAACATGTGGGTCCTGTCATCATTTTCTTCTTCTGTGCCAGTTTTTTGAAGTGAAATGAGCCAGTCTCCACTGAACAGGACAAAATTCAGGGTAGAGAGAGAGGGCAGGGGGAAACACCAGGAAACACTGCTGACTTCACTGCCTTTGCCGCTTGCGTGACATGAAAGTGATGAAAAGCAGGGTCGCTGTGTGGAGAGCAGCACTGTGCCCTTTGCTGTCCCTGTGAGAGACTGAGGTCATCACCTTCCCCTTAGCAGCATTTATTGCAGGATGGTTAAATTTGGGCTGGAGGGGGGAGCTGACAGTATTGAGTAAATGGTACACGCAGGATATGCTCACCAGTACGTATTCAGCGTGCTCCCAGGACTTCTTCCCAGCACATCTGAGAATGGCACATGTTGGACCAGCTCTCCAGCAGTGAAACAGGGAGTGGGTGCTGCAGGGCAGGGACAGCTGGAGGCAGCTCTGCAGCCCTGCCCCAGGGCTGAGCCTTCTCCTCGGCTGGTATTTGTTTGTACAGCAGTTTCTTGGCTACTTCATGTTTTAACAAAGCTGGAAGTAAAGTTCCAGTGAGGAGGTTGAAAAGACAGGGATAATTTAGGGATTCGAGTTGTGCCAAGATAAATGGGATGCTGTGTCTAAACTTGACACAGTTGAGATGTTTGAATAACAGAGTACCAAAACTCAGGAGTTTCCTTAAATGATGCACACATATTAGTTTGCAGGTACTGCATCCTTCCAGTCTTTCCAAAATCCTACTGCAGTGTCAGTTAATTATCCCAAGGCTATATGGCCCCTTTGTTCTGCTCAGACACTGCCCAACCTTTCTGAGCACGCAGAGCTCCCCTGAGCTGTCTCCCTCCTCCCTGTCTCTGGCTCATGTTTGATTCTCACCTTCAGGCCCTCTGGACTCTCCACTCTCCTGTCTATCTCTGTCTTTTCCTGACAGCAGGGCTACAGGGGCTACCTCCACCAGCATCCCTTTGTTAGTCCTCACCCCTTTTTCAATTCTGCTGTTTGACTGGGGCACTTCTGGTCTTTGCTCATTTTTAGACATCTCTTGCCAACGTTATCCATGGGAAATGCATAATCATCACAGGTATCCATAGAGATCCAATTTATTGATTTGTCTTTCTCACATTAAAAAACTTTAGCAGCAGCAGCAGCTATTTTCTTAATATTCACATCCTGGCGGTGTGCAAAGTCACCCTGCACAAAGTCAGTTTGCTAATAACCATAATGAAACAAGGAGCAAGTGTAGAATCGACTCCTGTAAAGTATTTTCTGTTCTTAGCTCAGAAATGATGTGCTTGGTAATATTTATCTTTAGTGTTGTTGAAAAGTGATGGTTTAGAATTAACTGCATATCGTGAAGCTTCCCTGCCACTTGGGGCCAAACACTGGAGCATCATCAGTAAAAGAGAAGTCCAGAGCTGGCTTTGCTCCACTGTATTTCAGAAAGACATCAAACCAGTTCACTGTCAGCTCAAGTATTTGATGCTTTCTTACCATCCTGCTATGTTCCAGCACTGTAAAACATTGCAGTAAGGAAACAGATTGTATCAGAGGAATGGAAGCAATGTAATTTCATTTACTGTGTAGTGATGGAAAAGGATGCTCCCTACCTTGGAGGAAACCAGCTGACACACTTGGTTTCAGTAGAAGTGCCTGAGGGAAGCACATGGAACTTGTACTAAGTGCTGGCTCTGTGTTGAATTTCTGGAAGGGAAGACACCAAGAGGGAGGAATTAGAAGTTATAAGACTAGGAACTAGCAGAACTAGGAGTGAACTAGGAATCTTTTATAACCATTATCTAGTTTCAGTTATATATTGGAAGTTTTTCAGCTTCCCAGTAGCAAAGTATCAGTTTACCTCTTACTTGCCATTATAGATGTTTGCTGACAGTGGAGGAAGACAGGGAGGAGGGCCACTTGCTGACTCTGCTAGCTCAAACACATTATTTAGTGGGGTCCTGATCTTGCAGCAATTAAAATCAATGGGAGGTATTGAATTAAAGGTAATCCGTGGGTGGCCTGCTTTCTCAAGAGGTATGTATATTGATAAGAAATTTAGAAGAAATGGAATTTAAAAAATTATTTTGGAAGGAAAGATCGAAGGAGGAGGAAGATTTCAGTCTGGTAAATAAAACTGATTCAAAAATAGTGGGAACAGCCTGCTGCTTGTCCACAGGATAGCTGGTGTAAGGGGCAGCAGCAATGGCAGCTGCCCTATTTGCCTTTCCAGGTGATGAGAATGTAGTCAGCCTCTGATGGAGTTTGGTCCTCATCCTTTGGCTCTCCTGAGCCTGCCAGCATGAGTGACAGTGACCAGGTTTAGCCATGCTGATGCTGTTTGGAATAGGAGCAAACCATGTTTGATGGTAATGATGCTCAATAGCAATGACATCAATGAGCTGCTTGGCATTCATTGCACATACAGGACCATGTATGATTGTAGGTAGCACTTGGAACAGCAGATGTTACTGAACCCAGTAGTGAGTGATGTTTTTAATTAAGTGCAAAGTTCAAGCCACTCTCCCAAGCTTCTGATAAATCACAGTTTTGTTCAGAATTTGAGATATACAATCAAACTTATGTTAATGTTTTACCTGACTCATTACCTCAGGGTAGAATTCATCATTTGGCACAACATAAAAATATTTTGAGCATGGACATGTTCCTTTAATTATAGAGGGCATGTACCTGTGTATTTGTATTTATATGCTGTGTATATTATATCTTACTTATACGTGTATGACATCCAAGTTTCTTAATGACGTTATGCTTTGTAAGCAGAAGGTCCTTCTGTATCTCTTTAAGGGAGCACAGGATTATTTTACCTCAATGACAGAAAACCTGAGAAAAGCATATGAAATCAAGCTATCAGTGAGTGTCTGATGTGCAGTGCAGTAATTCTGGGGGATAGGATGAACAAAGCCCTGAATGACTCACTGAATGACTCACAAAAGTAACAGCTTCTGTGTGCTGTTTGGCAGTGTCTGTGATGAGATCCACTTCCATGATCAGGAGGTGTAAAGTGATGGGTGCCTAGGAGAGTGTTTCCACTGTTCTGGTCTCTTGAACCTACAGTCTCCTAGGATGAGCTATTCAGGACAAATATTACTCTTTTTCCATTGATGGGATGAGGTTTCTTCTCCTATCTGATAATCAACAGTAAGCTGCTGTCCTCCTTGAATGTCTTTGACTGAGACGTGCCATGGTTTTTGTTTCAGATTCTTGGCTGTCTTGGGAGTAGCCCACCCCTTCAGAGTGATTAGAGTTAGTAGGGACCTGCTGATTCTCATCCCTGTGTGCTTCCCACCCGGCAGAACCCAGACCTATACTTAGCCTGAAGACAACTGCTGGAGAAAACAGGCAAATTCTTCAGTTAGAGATAAACTTGAAAGAAGTGAGGGCTGCTTAGGTTTGATCTTTGGTGTGTTGTGAATTCAAAGAACAGGAGGTGCATTGCTCACGATTAGACTCACATATGAATTCAAAAATTTCCTGCCTGTGGTAAGTGATGGTTTCTCTTGAATTAACTGGCCTTCATCAGGGGCAAGCTGCAGCTTGAATATCACTGAAGATTGAGTTAACACTGTAGAGATTTAGCTCTCAGCCCACTCATGCACTAGAGTTTGCCAGTACCTTCCCATCTCATGGAGGTTTTATCCCTCATCCACTGGCTGAAAGCTGTTTACAGTGCCAGAACAGCCTGTGTTTCAGTGCCAAGTCCCCCCCTGTATTTTATTTTCCATACCTGGGGTGGGTACTGCAGCTCTCCCCTTGTGCTTGCTCAGCAGGCAAGCGGGTGGGTGGGAAGCAGCAGCTCGCTCCCTCACCTGAGGGTTCCTCTGCCAAAGCTCATCCTGAAGGGTTATTTTACCATGCCTGTACAGCTGTGCTGTAGCACCAGCAGAGCTTATTTTTTGAAGCCTGCATCCACAAATCCTCCATACAGTGGATCACTCGTAGTGCCCACAGACTGGCTGTTGATGCCAGGGGTAGCCTCTGGGCAAAACCCACCACCTCTATATCTGGGGCACCTCAGTGAGCCCCGTTTGTTCAGTGGCTCCCCAGCACTGTTGGACAGAGCTTTGCTGAGATCCAGATGAAGCTGTGGGCAGCTGAGGGTCTTGAGGATGGTGTGAATTTGGAACTGCTGCAAGCTCAGGTAGCCTTGGGATGAAGCTGTTCACAACAGAGAAACAGATCCTATCTGCACTTGCTCAGGACTCAGAATAAAGTAGAAGGAAGGGCAGGGTCACAGAGGAGAAGTCCGGAAGAAAAAAATCAATCCCAGGCCAGGTCAGGGTTTCATATGATGCTGATGATATGTTCCTGTAGCTAGTCAGGCAGTATGGTGATCAGAAAGAGCAATGTACATTCTGTGAATATAGGTGTCCAAAGAGGCATGAATGAAGAGCACACCTGAAGTATCTGTCAGTGCTCTTAATGTTAAAACAAAAATCTCTAACATTCATCACTGCCTTTGTTTTACTAGAGCCTCTGTTTTGATTCTGGGAGCTTGTGTCACACAGCTGCCTAACAGTGGCCAGGGGCAGAGAACTGCTGAACAACTTGAGGATGTGCATGCTAATTTTTTGTTTTAAAAACTCGGTTCCACCCCTGTTCTCTTCTTTTCCCACCCAGGATCCAGCTGAGATCAAGTGTCATGCAGCCACCCTTCACCAAGCGGGGGTGACACAGCCATGCCCCGAAAATCAAGATCTGCAGGGCTGTGTGTTGTTTTAGTTGTGGGCAGCTGAAGCTTGGTGGCCACTTACAATCCCCTGCCATGGGCAGGCAAGATGTGGCTTTTAATCCAAGAGCATAAGCACAAGTGGCACAGGCAGTCGCAGGCAGTGGGAGTGGTGCAGGTCTGTGTTGGGGAGGTTAATGTAGTGATTTGTTTTGAACAGGGTGGGATGAGTGCAGCCACCTCTGATGATCTGCTGCAGAGACAAGCACAGACCCTGCTGCTTCTGGCACACGTGCCCCTGCATGAGCTGCCTTTGGAGCTGACAGATAGGTTATCTGGTTTCCTTCTGAAAACACAGACCTTTTCTGATGATGGCAAATTTGCCTGTTATGGAAATATATTTTGTATCCGGGACTGACAATTGATTTTGTCACTTTGCCGTGGAAAAAAAGAAAAAAGGCAGAGTGCCTTTCACTACAACATTGTAGCGTAACTCCGACTGTGACAATTGTGCCAAAAGACAAGGGTGGCACTGGTTGCTGCTTTCTTTCCTCCAAAGGGAACCAATGCTTTTAGAAGTTCTGGGTTCTCAGCACTCTGTTGCCCCAGGACCAGCAGGCAGCATCACGCAGTAGCTCAGCACAGGCTTCCCTGTGCCACCCCACTCCCACCTCGTGGGAGCATTCCAGCACAAACACCTTGTTTGCTCAGCTCTTGGTCTCCCTGCTGAGCCTGCCAACGAGGCTGCCAGCGCTGTGGGTGATTTATGAGGCAGGCACATGCCTGCAGCTGAATAGGGATTGCCAGCTCCTTGGAGAAAAGCCACATAGCTGCCACCAGCTAGGCATAACTTTAGTCATTGGACCCTGGGTGAAAGACACTGCCCTCATAGTATCCAGGACACCACCCAGTATCGTTTGCTTCTTAATCTGAACGGTCAGGAAAAGTGGTTGGCAATTAAAGTCTTAGGTATTTGGTATTTTACCCCTTGTGCTGGAGAGCACCTCTCGCACCAGAGTAGGATTGCCCAGCTGAGTGCTGAGTTTTGTAACTTGGTTGGAAAAGACAGACCCAAACAAAAGTCAAATAACTGGAAAAACAGTTAGCAATAAACTTTGGGTATGACTTATGCAAATGTCTATCGCTGGTGACATCTGAGCAGATGTAATAATGATCTGAGGGAGAATTTTTGAAGTTAATCCTCGTGGTGGCTCCCAGACTAATTTGTTAGGGGATTGAGGGAGATTTTCTAAATAAACAATGCAGTTGTTGAAGATTATGGTAATGCCACTGTTGATCAGATGTGGACACTGCCAGAGTTTGGATTTTGCTGGCTCAGATTGGCTTGCTGTGTTTATGGCATTTATGATTGACAGAGACCTGCTCCAGCATTGCTTGGCATTGTCTGATACAGAAAAATGCAGAACAGTAATTGCTGTGTCAAGCAAACCGTGGAGGTGAAGAGGTACTGGAAATACCAAAAGTGTTATTCAATTAGGAGCAACCTACTTCTCTGGGCATATTTTCCCAGAAAGAAATTGAATTTTGTGGCATTTGAAAACCAAAATACATAATATTTCTAAGAAATGACAATATATCTTTTAAAGGCTCTCTCAAATGTGCAAGGCAGAAAGTGTGTTACAATGTAGTGCTTCCTCTTAAAAGAAGCCACATATTCTTACTTAAGATTTAACCACATTTCTTCCAATTGTATCATTTCCTTATCATCCATCTCATTGTGAATTGTTTAATAGCAGAATGTGCAGCAGGGTCTAGAGGTCAGTGTGTTATGGCAAGGAGGAGGTGGTGGTGCTAACTTCCAGCAGAAAGTGGATGGTACAGCTCCTCAAATCCTCAATTTGTGCTGGATGCCTTTCCTTCTATAGCATTTTCATGGCTTCATCTGCCATGGCTTATGCACAGGGAAGCTTGCAGGACACCAAAACCACAGGGAGCATAACCACAGTCAATTCATTAGCTCAAGTTTTTGAGGACATAGCTGTACTAACCCGTATAACTCGGAGGCCTGTTCTTCACAGAGAAAGTTATCAGGGTTTCTTCAGCTTTACAAGAAAAAAAGCATTTCAAGTGTAAAAGTCACTTTCTTTTCTAGTCCCAACCAAAATTTTTAAGCAGCATCCTGAGAGACATTCATGTTTAATTTACTTCTCAGCTCAAGAGGGTAAGGAAATTTGACTGGAATACCAAGGTGGTTAGCCAGAAGCAGGTTATGACAGTTTTTTCACAACTTTCTTACAAGAACAGAAGTTGCTATATCAGCAGATTGTTGTGCTTTTTGGTGGGTAGGATTGTATACTGGTGAAAAATGTGGTAGGTAGTGCTGGAGGCTCATGTACAATATGAGAGTATGAGGAATTTGTAGCTATGCATTTGTATTACTTATCTGTACTATGTATTTTAGGTGCTACTGGGCATGGGTATGTAAAAACCCCTAGCAATTAAAATTGCAAGCAACTAGAGGAAGGAAAGAAATTAGATTTTTTACTACTGAATGCATTCTGCATTTTACATTTAAAGTTCAGGCTGTTGTTCTAGTCAAACACATAAAATATGTTCTTCATGTCTGAATGCAAAAGATGTCATTTCCCACATGCTGAGAACTCAATTTTTAAAATGCCATGAGAAGAGGTAATCTCAGAAAAAAATAGTTCCATTTATGAGTCATTTCCTGGCTTTCTGGCTCGTGATTCAGACACTCACATCCTTGCTGAGGTCAAATTCATCCTCTTCCACCCAAATCCAGAGGATCATCAATGAAAGTCCTCCTCTAGGTAAGGCCATAGATTTCTGTAGTTTCATAGTTTCTATATAGAAACTGAACCTTGACAGATTCTGATTAGAATTCATATACCTGCCCACAGTTCTGATGTTCTTGTTGTCACTTGAAATCTTTAAATCAAGTCAGTATTTCCCTTTCTAAAGAAACATTTTTGCTTGGGTGCAAGTGATGTTATTGAGCAGGACTCACTGGGTTATGTTCTGTGGTTGTATAAAGCAAAAAATTGATTAGATGAGAACATGAGTCCCATCGATTCAAAAAATGCAACAGAATCCTGTGAAAACCTGCCTTGAGTTCCAGCCTGCAGTATTGCAGCTGGAAAGCTTAGAGAAAACAGAAATATTGCTGCACATTTGCCCTGTTCTTACACACTTCCACAGCATCTACCACTCCCTCAGTGGGACTTTGGTCTGGCCTATGGCAACCATTTACATTCCTAACATCTCCTGAAAAGCACTGGAGGGCTGCCTGGCTAATATTTACTTTTTCTTGCTCTGGCTGGTTGTGGAGCCCTTGCAGGTGTTAGTGGGTGTAAAGGAGTGGGGGGTGGGCAGCTGATCTGCCCTTGCAGAGCAAAGATATGTGAGTCTGGACTTTAAAAGCCCCTCCCTGCAATTCCACCGGTATTTATTCATGTGGATTTCAATTAGTAATTGTTTTTGTTGGTGTTTTGTTTGCTTTTTTTTTTTTTCTGGTAGAGGGTAAGTGTGAAGTGATTGATATCTGGGAAAGGAAATCAGGATCTGGCTGTGGAGCGGCATTCCATTGTCTTGACACAAAATAACAAATAACTCACCTCTAAATCTGTGTCTCGGGAAATTAAAGTGTAAAGCAGTGAAAGTCATTCGGAGGTCATTGAGATGTAGAGTGTGACCTGCTCCCCAGCACTGAGTAGCTCAGCTCTCAGTGACAGCTTTGAGAAATCTCTCCATCAACTGGGGAAGGGAGGGAAAGCGTGTACCCAGTGCCTGGCTTGTTCTCTCCCACGCCTGCTTTTGCAACTGTTGCTCTCACAGACTTTGCAAACATCACCTGAAAACACTGGTTGTTGTGGTGGTGATTTTATGTGCAAACACAAACAGCAACTTTTCAGAAAACATCTGCAGAGTAAGGGACTGTGTCTTGGCAAAACCAGCCTGAGTCCCTCCTCCTTTGGAAGCCTCATTTTTGGCAAGGCTGTTCAGTGCTTACTCTTCTCACATCACCCAGGTTTTAAAGGTTTAACCTGTGTGCCCATCTAGGGTGCTCACCCCACACCTGAGCTGGGTATCAGCTGTGTGGCTTTTCCTCCTGGTGTGGGGCTCTCAGGTCATTCTGGGGAACCTGGCACCCCGTGATGCTCTTGGAACTTAGTTTGCTCAAGCCATCTGACAGCTCTGCACTGCAAAAATCTGAAGACATTTAGTGGCACCTCCCAAAATGGTGATTTTGGCTCCTCCTGAAGGCTTGGGAGATGTAAGGAATCTCCATGAGATCTAGCAGAGTCTGAATGGTCCTTGGCTCACCCTGAGGCTCTGAGGATAGTGCTTGAAGGTTGTGATGTGCAGCCCAGCCTGGCAAAGCCTTGCTCAAAGCCAGCACAGTCATTGGAATGGCACCTCAGGAATTTGGTGCGAGTTCTTTGAAGTGCACTGTTATCTCCATTAAATCATGTAATAAATTACAGTAGCTCACTGATTTGCAGTAACTTTTCAGGTATTTTGTATCCGTCTGTGTAGTTGAGAGGAAGAAGCACTCTCCAGTTACCCGGCCTTGCAGAAGTCTCTGTGTGCCAGGAGACCCTCACAAGATCCAGCCATGGGGGCAGGGAGGGAGCCCAGAGAAAAGTGTGGGATTCTGGATTTTATAGGCTGAAATGTGACTCCATTGCCCATACTAAGCAGCAGTTTGCTTGGTGAGGTGTCACCAGGATTTGTCCAGTAGGGGGTTAGTTTCTGTGCATAAGTGTCACAGGTATTTCTTGGACTCTGAGAGCAGCAACATTGACATCCTGGATGGAAAAATATGTCGTAGAACTTACAAGATTTATATAAAGCCAAAAATATTTGAGAATGGTTCTTTGGCAGGTAGATAGGGAAAGGGAGAAGGATTTGTTGAACTGGGAGAGGACAGCAGGGAAAGAACAAGGAGGCTTTTCCAGCATCAAAGAATGTGTTCTTCTTTCCCAGTTCTCCAAGGTGCTGGAGAGCATCCTTGCTGGTGGAAAGAGAAGGAGACAGCAAAATAGTCAGAAAAAGGGTTCAGAGGGCAGGAGAGGTCAGGGAGAAGGGACATCAGCCACAGAGGCAGATCATAGTGAGGAGAGGAAGGACAAGGACACCCACAGCAGCAGAGCACTGTGGCGAGTGCTGTCTCCCACGTGGAAAACTGAATGTTGTCTTGAGCAGAGAGAGAATGGTCTCTTGACAGCCAAAACAGGTCTGTCTCGCTGTGTCACTGATTCAGCATCAAAGAGCTGAGAAGCATCTGGGAATACACATTTGAGGATAAAATTTCCATTTGCAGACAGGGAAAACTCATCTTCCCATCAGCACTACAGCAGCCCTTGCCAAAATTAGTCAAAACTAAGAATATACCCTTTGCAGTAGCTGGATGATATTTATGAAGATACTGGTCGTGCTGTAGAGGCAAGGATGTCTGGATGCCATGCCTGTGTAACCCTGGCTTTTCACAGCCCTGCTGTGCCATTCCACATGTTGTGATAGGAGGGGCTGCTCCCCAGCTCTGCCCTAGTGCTGGAAGAGCAGCAGCAATTCGGGCAGTGCCTGCCAGGTCTCATAGCTGTGCTGAAAGCCTCCTACTTTAAATATCAAAGTTTAGCCTCTGGATGCAGCCCTAAAGGAGATAACAAATCAGGCCAGTAAAACTCGCTTGACTTTGTGGGCCAGCCCAGATCCCGATAATTGGTGTTGCAGGGCGTTTCTCTAGGAAAAGGAGCTGGTCTGGTGGCTTTTCAGGATTTGCATTTTTTACTCACTGATGGGAAACTCTTTGGTTTTCCTTTTTACTGTCACAGGCTCTCGTGTTTCTGTACAGACTTGAGCCAAATTTGTATAAAGAAATGACATTAAAATATTCAGTGAATAAAGGGGATACATACATCAAAGGAGTAAGGGGGTTATGTGAAATGACTTGTCCTGTCTTTCCCTGGTGACTAATCAGGATCTGTTCTTCACACCGCCTGTTTTAAAGGTGCTCTGGAAATCTGTAAGGGGAAACGCTAGAAAACAGAGATTAACCTTAGTGGTTTCTGTAATCTGGCCTAATTTGGAGTTTCCTGATTGATCAGAGTGGCCTGCAAGTCCATGCTAAGCTCCTCTGGCATTTCCTAGTCTCTCCCTGGAGGACTGTAAGCAGTGTGCTTTCCCTGTTTATTTTTTCCTGTTTATTATTTATTTTCCTTGCGGGGGGGCTGGGCTCTGGCAGCTTGTCCAGGGCGAGCGCCGCCGCCGTGGGCCCTTAATGAGCTTTTTGAGCACTGAAGCAGCACAGCACGGCCTGGGAATGGCAGGGGTTGGTTCCTCCTTCCCCCAGCAGCCGTGAGAGGCCGCGGGTTAACGAAGCCGCCGGGGCAGCCTAATGAGCGCCAGGGAGCCGGGCAGGGCAGCCCGGCGTGGCACAGCCCCTCCAGCAGGACCCAACGCCAGCTGCTCCATTTCCCCATTGTTACCGGACCTGGGAGCCTTAAATAGCAGAGAGCCCCAAAATGTGTAAGGCATTTTCCACCCAGCACTTTTGGGGGTGGTGGGGTCTGAACCAGCACATTAACAATGAGGAGGAGAGTATTAAAAAAAAATAACTAGGAAACAGGTTCTTTTTAACCTTTAACCACGCCAAACAGCCAATAAATCATTAGCTACTAATTAACAGAAACAAAAGGGTAGCTTACTGTCTGGTAAGCAAACTCTTGGAATCGCTGAAAGGCTGGCACTGACTTCAGGATGGCTTTTCTTCTTACACATTTGCACTTATTAAAAAGACAAACAAGCCAAGCTCTGAATATTAAGCTATGCCATGCAAAGCATTTTGCTAAAAAACCAACTTTCTAAAATAAATATATTTTTAATGTGTACAGTG
The DNA here is from genome assembly GCA_026413545.1 of Cichladusa arquata. Taxonomy (NCBI): domain Eukaryota; kingdom Metazoa; phylum Chordata; class Aves; order Passeriformes; family Muscicapidae; genus Cichladusa; species Cichladusa arquata. Next base: position 14,785,018 of record JAOTQP010000870.1, on the reverse strand, counting down.
AGCTGAGCAAATGCAGAATTTACAGTATGCAACATCTGACCCCCAAGAAAATAGGTCTCCTTCAAGTGTAGCAAGGTAGGCTGTGTCTCATCTGCAAGCATTTTTTAAGTCTTGGCCATACTTACATTACAGTCTGCTGCTGAATCATCTCCTCAGCTCCTTCAAAAGACTCAGTGGGGTGGCTAAAGCAGGCGGAAGAGCTCCTGGCCGAAGTTTGGGCTGGGGAGCACTGCATTCAGTCTGAGCTCAGGGAATATCTGTTGTGTTAGAACACTCTCTGATGGCTGACAAAATGACTCTCCCTCTTCCCATCTGTGAGAAAAGTCAAGTGGCAAGTTTTTATCTAAGAATGGAAGTTGGAAAAAAGTTTTCTGGTGGAGGAAATGTTTGTGAGACCTCTGGAACAGGCTATTGTCTTACAGATTAACTAATAAAAGGGTGAGATCCAGGAATCTGAGTGTCACCACTGCTGCTGGTTGACTAAACAAACATTTTAACTTTGCAGTATTATTATCACACGTACAGGCACTATCTAGTCTGGTTTAATTTAAAATAAGTCTGCCAAAGGTTGGACTACTTGCTTAAACCTCTCCAACAATTTTGCATCCTGAATTGGAAGCAGTAGGACATATGATCTAAAATACAAGGTTTAAGTGTTTAGGACAAGGGCTCCCATTGTCTGTTGATCTTCTCCATTCACTGTGCATCGTTACACCAGCTGTGTCTTTAATAAGTAACTGTGTGGGCTCTCACAGTTTAAATATTTACTTAAACATAGTAGAGAATCCAAATGAAACTGAGATACATGAGAATATCCACATCTGATGTTCTAAGTAGAATCAGAGTGGATTTGTGCAGTAGATTTGCAAACTATAAGCAGATGTGTTTTGATGACTTTCTCTCTGTCTGGTCTCCACTTATAAAACACAAGTTCACAGATTAAGCTTCTCAGGGTTTTTCACCTAAAAGAAGCTACATGTCTTTCTTGCTGTTGAATTTATGGGGACAGGTCCAGATATTGCTCCATAACTGAATTTCACAAAAATTGGATTTGGCATCACTAATAAAATATCTCCACAGTGGTGTAATCTCACTGCAGTCTGAGACAGTCACTACAAGTGGCCAAAGAGAGTTCCATCCCCCACTGCAGCTCAAGAAGGTCAATCCTCCAGGTTGCTGCTGAGGACAGTAAATGAGTCTCACTGTTATCTCTGCTATGGTCAGAAAGAGAGCTGCAATTTTCAAAAGACATCCTAGGAGGCTGTCATTCCTGTAGTCACATTTTGCCTGTCACTCTCTCTGGGCAAGGGTGAATGTCACGGGTTAGACGTGAGATGGGAGGTTGTCACTCCTAGATCAGAACCACTGATCTTCATGAAATCTCAGTGATGAGGCAAGGTTAAGTTTCATTACATTGTTTACAGTTTTAGTTATTAATTGCCATCATTTGAGGAACATAAATATGGTTCATCTTGGTTTACAGATAGAGAAAAAGGTAGGGGACTTATGCTGTCACATGTTGATCCTGAGGCAGGACTATTTCTTTGTCTCCTCCAAGTTGACCCTATATGTGACTATAACATAAAAACAATAACAAACAAAATTAATTTCCATATGGGATGCACAGAATGTTTGAAGAATCATCATGTGATGGTGATAAAATACTGCAGCACTCAAGGCTGCTTTTTCTTCCTTTCATTTGGGTCCTGCAATAATGCACTTCTTTCATGGTTTGTTTAAGGGAGACCAGGTTTTCTCTCTAGCACTGCTTGGTACCTCTTCTTGCTACTCTGTGTTACAGCATGTGGTCTTTGAAATTTGAATCCCAGCTTCTTTCTGGAGAAGCACTAACTGAAAAGGCAGCCCTTAGGGTTAGGCAGCGAAAGGTAAATTTTCAGCTCCATGAGCAGGAACTCAGTTACATGACTTGCATTACTATTAATGGGGGTCATGCTGGTAAATTCCTGTCCACCACATTGCACATTTACTCATGAGTGCAGACTTGGCACAGCTAATGAAACTTGCCTTTTGAGTAGCATGTGTTTCAGGAGATGGGTCTGACAGGCAGAAAGGACTGCTAAGTACCCAGATGAAAGTCTGGCTTTTAACTCCTTGAACATATTTCCAGAAAATAACAGTGTGAATTAATGCTGGTTAGTGTTAGCTGTTCCTACTGTTAGGGATCAGACTTGCTCCAGTGGGATTTCATTGAGGCAAAGATCATGCCTGAAATGTGAATGTGCGTGCTGTCATTTAGTGTTGGCAATTCACTTTCTGGTGCATTTTCCAAGTGCTATTTACTGTTACTTATTTTCTTCGGTCCTCTGCTAACACCAGCTTCTATAATCATAAACAAATAAAGGAATTTTTTAAATAATTTTCAGCCCTGCTACTTTCCCAGAGATGATCCCTCCTATGGCTGAGCATCACCTGGTGATTACCAGCCTACATTACTCATGGGCATTTAAACCCCTTTATTCTTGTACTGTGTCCATTGCAGTGATGGCATCTTATTTCCAAAACTCTTCTCCAGCCTATTTACTTTGCTAGGCTAAACATGCCAAGTCCATTTTGCCTGTTTGATATGGTAAACTTGGCACTGCTCTGGCTGTTCTGTGCACCTGCTGTAATTGGAAGGTATTTTTAGTAAATGAAAACAAAACTGCCCAAACGTTCTATCCTGTTCAGTGTCAGTTTCAGAAACTTTCCTAATATGCATCTGTGCAACAGCTCAGTGTTGTATTGCCTTTTTAACCTTTTAATCTTATCATGGTTCCTCATTGTTTAGTAGTTAATTAGTAGGGTTGTTTTATTATTTTTCATCGTTTAGTGCTGAGAGTCTCAGAGTCTGCAATAAGAATTCTTGTCATCAGATCCCAAGTTTCATGTTGTGGGATTAATTCTCTTTCTTACATGCACCTATTCAAAGTGATTTTTTTTTAATGCATGATACTCTAAATATTCTTTCCATCACCAGTAACCTATATTTAATCAAAATATTGAATGAATAAAATCTCTTCCATGATTCATTGCTGAAGGAGCTCCAAACTTGGCTTTCTCTGATAAAGTGTTTTATTTATTTCCCGTTATTTCAATTCTAGAGTATTTCCTATACTGTTAGAATATGAGTAGTGTATAGTACTTGCCACATATTTTGAGTTCTTATCCCATTATATCACTCAGAAAATCTCTCTTTCCCTTCCCAGTAACATATTCCTGCATTTTGGGAAAAGCCTGTCAAATTCTGTCAAATGAGCCTTTTAGCACGGTCAGAAAATCACCTTGTGTTTGAACTAAGTATGGTTTGAACTGCCAATAGATTTCATTCACTGGAATATTCCCTTTCTTCATGGTTCTGTGTGGTCATCAAAGTCGAAGAGATGCCAGAGATCTGTACTGCAATGAACAGTCAACATCTAGAGAAAAACTTTTCAGTTTTTGTGTTAAATAAAAGTAGAAAAAAATCAATTTGCTATTGCATCTAGTGACTGTGAAGGAGCAGCTGCAAAGTGCTGAGTCTCATCAGGTTGCAATCGTGATTAACATTGGGCAGATCCCCCCTGCTGAGGGAATAAATACCCTGCCTTTGTCAAGGCTCCCATGTAAGAAACAATAGATTATTTCAGTGAAGCACAAGAACATAAATGTTAATCGAATCATTCCTCTGAATGAATAGAAGTAGCACCCAGAATGTAAACATTTTAATTTTGGAAGGGAAGGTCTGCCTGTCAGTTGATTAGTTTTCCATGTATTTTTTCATTGGCTTTGAAAAGCTGCTCACTAACATTGCCGCCATTGCATACAATAACATTTTCAGCACTTCAAATACGTGTGTTTCCTGTCTTTCCAAGCTGGGCAGTGGCAAAGTCCAGGGAGTATCGGAAAAAATAAAATCTGCCTTAATATCACTCAAGAGAGGTCAAAACCTTATGCTGAATAACTGCCAAACTATGTGATCACATTAGCTCTTGGTAGAGGAAATGGAAAATACTTTTCAACTGGAATTGACACCAGGAAACATATTTTAAAAATGTTTTTTATACATTGGGATAATTACCCTTAAAAATAAATCTGTCTCTATACAGATGATGAAAGTGGCTGTAAATTTTAACAAATTTATGTGTAAGTGAAACAGAAAGAAGTCATTTATCCCCTTACTTCTTCCTTGTTTGCTGTACAAATAAGCAATTTCAGAATGCAGTCAAGCAGTACATGTTTTAAAGTAAGTGTTCAGCAAGCTACAAATTCCCAGCCATCTTCATTTTCAAATGGTTACAGCTATTGTTGATTAACACATCCAATAAATACGTTTTGGCTTTCAGTGTATCTCGTCAGATCCTGCTGGCTTCATTCCTGTGGGGTGTCCCTTTGCAAAGCCAGTAGAGTCCAGCTCAGTGCTTCTCTTGTGCCCATAATGTCCTCGGCAATCTTGAACCAATGGTAGATGAAGATCCCTCAGCTCTGTATGAACACTAAACATGGAAACAGTTTTCTTACAGGATTTGCTAGTTCTTCACTGAGGCTGCTATGCTGCTGTTTATACATGCACCCTTTTTAAGAGTCATAATGTACTGTGGACACTGCTGGGGGCCTAGGCAAAATCTGCCAGGCCTTTTTCTCAAGTTCTAAGTATTTTTCTCAGGCCATGAAACTTTCTCAGCCTCAGCTAGGATTTTTCCCAAGCTAGAGACTTCTT
>JAOTQP010000870.1:14765543-14780222 GCA_026413545.1 Cichladusa arquata | reverse complement strand
TAAGGCAATGGCTTCTTTCAATAAATTGCTCTTTCTTGCTCTTTTCTGCACCAAGCAAGAGAGTGTCTTGTTGCTGTTTTTACGCTGCTCCGTAATCCTTTCACGGCAACAATGTACTTCTCCACTGGACAAATCTATCCTTGAGTTTCTGGGCAGCAAACATCATCTCCTGTCAGTCACTCTGGGATACATTTCATCAGTGACCAAATTAGTCCGGATGATGAAGGATCTGTTTGTGGTGGAAGCACAGAAGTTTGTTTGATGGCTGGTATTGAATTTCTGGTGGTCCCATAGGAAAGCCTGTCTGTTTGGGTCACTGAATTTCCCCACTCAGTAGGTGCTGCAGTGGGGAGAACAACAGCTGACAGCAGGTGATTGGCAGAGTGAGCCAGTAACAGTGGAAGTGTGAAGCTGAGTGTGATAATTCTAGCTTTGTTGCTCATATTCACCAGGGCACATTGTGATTGGGTGGGCAGGAGTTTCCTACTGCCTGAGAGAAGCAGAGGTGAGGAAAAGCCAGAGCTTTTATTACTGCTGTAAAACACACTTTCTTTCCATTTTCCATTCTGCACCTGCAGTGTCAGTCTGTGCCTGCACCAGAACAAGCACAGATACATCCATTATTTTTGATTGTCCAGCTCCACAGGTCATTGGTCTATAGTCTTCTGCAACTAGAAACTGGGGGCTTCTCAGCTGACCCAGCAATGGGCAATGGATGGTGCACTCCATCTTGTAGCGGGAACAAGGAAATTTCGTCTTAAGTTCCCTCCCAGTCATCAGACAGCACCTCACTACAGCTTTTATAGAGGCCCAAGCTCAGTTTCTGGTAGCCTTGACAGAGTATGCCCATCAGAGAAAATGTGATTTAAGCCTTTAATTTATGCCTCAGTTGTAATAATACATCATTTTAGGGTTTTTATTCCCTTGAGGTGAAGAGGTGCAAAATGAGGATAATTTATTAGAATTTACTATGCAGAAGTGAGAAAACGCCTGTTTAATTCAGCTGTGGAAAAGACCAAAGCCTCTTCTCTCACCCTGTGTGTCATACTGGACATGTGTGGACTCTGACCAAAGTCATCCATCAGGGCTTTTCCTTGCCTAAATGTCATGGGACAACCTAACTTCTGCTGTTCCTTTTACATCTTCTATTTTTACCCTCTTTGCGAGGTAGTGACAAGTATGTTGTGGAGCTGACTGACCCAGCACTGAAACCCCATGCATGTAGCACTGTATGACGTGTGCCATTTATTTTTTTTAGCCGAACATTGGCCGCTTGGGAATTCCCCACGGGCCCTCTGGAGAGAAGGTGGCTGTGGTGACTGTGGATGACTGTGACACAGCAGTGGCCGTGCGCTTCGGGAGTCTCATTGGAAACTACACCTGTGCTGCCCAGGGGACTCAGACTGGCTCAAAAAAGTAAGGATTCCCTGTATTTGTGTTTTCCACTCGTTGCCGTTTTCCGGTGGAGAGTCAACAGTGTGCAATTAACCACTGAGCACTAAGTGATTAATCAGTAAATTGGAAAAAGAGATAGGATGTAACAAGAAAAAATAACAAAGTTTAGTTTGAGACCTGGAATTATGTACATCATTTAAGTTAAGAGTCCTATCTTAAAAGGAGGTAGAAATAAAGGATATAAACAAACAACCATTGAAAATCTTTGGGTGTGAGAAGAGGTTTCCTGTGAAGAAAGAAAAAAAACCCAGTCCTTTTGAGTTTAAAGAGGAGGTGAACAGCAGCAACATAGGGGGATATAAAGTAATGAATGATAGCAAAGAGGCAACTGAGATACACGTGGTGCTCTAATATCCCAGGAGACAGGCACACTATCAAAACTGGGGCTAATCCAAATGATCAGATGATAACACTTCTCACACAGTATGGAGTCATTCAGTAGAACCTACATCCGCTAAATGTCATTAAGACTAAGATCTTCACAGGATTTTAAAGGGTTTGGCACTATAAGATAATTAAGTCATTATATAAAAATGTACCGCTTCTCAACTTTGTGCTGAGCAGCATCAGCCTGTCCCTACATGACTGGGGTCAGAAAGAAGTGTCCTGTGGCTACACATTTTTCTCTAATTTTCATTTTCTTCTGCCTACTAGCAACTATTAGGAACAGGTCACTAGATTCTGTATGCACATGGCAGCTCCTAAGTTAAAAATTAGTGTTACTGGACAGTCCTTTGATTACAAGCTCTGGTAGTGCTCATGTAGCAGAGGGAAGCGCAGCTTAAATGTTCTTATGGAAGCAGTAAGATAAAGAGCAAAACAAAACAAACTCTTTCCAAGAAATTATGACCATTTCTTTGTTTCTTCAGATCTTTGGACCTAACTGGCCCTCTCCTCCTTGGTGGTGTCCCAAACTTGCCTGAGGATTTCCCAGTGCACAACCGGCAGTTCATTGGCTGCATGAGGAACCTCTCCATCGACAGCAAGCCCATTGACATGGCTGGTTTCATTGCCAATAATGGCACTCTGCCAGGTATGGGCAGCTACTGCCCCAAAGGTCAACACCAGAAAAGTCTCTGCTGTGTGTGTGGCACAGCTTAGGGTGTTGAGGAGGCTGGCACTGCGAGGAGCCCCAGGAAGGGGAAGGGCACACAGGGTTCTGAAATGACCCCTGTCCCTCTGTCAGCACTGTTGAGGGCAAAGCAGCTATGGGGCAGGGACTTAAGGTGCTGTGTGGCATTGTGCTGCTACTGTCTCTGGCCAGACCTCATTTGTTTGAGCAAGGTGCAGTCCACACCTGTGCCAGGGAAGCATACAATAGCCCATGGCACAGGGCACACTTCCAGGATTCAGCAGCATATCAGAAAGGACTGGGCTTGTTTAGACTTTCTGCATTGCTAGGAGTTTCAGCCAGGAATTTACTCCTAAATTAACTTTTTGTCTTCCATTTTTAAAGAAGACAAAAAGTTTATTTACCTAATTTTTATTTACCTATTCATTTGCCTAATAAATGTCATTTTGCTCTGAAAGCCAGTGAGATTAGTTCATGAAAAAGACAGCACTTGCAATGACTTTTTAATAAATTGTGTTGGCTCTGTAAATAAAATTCTGCAATCCCCAAATGTGAAACCTGCTTCATAGAGCAGCCTGTTGGAGGTCCTGATTTGATTTCCAGTCCTTGGATCCCTGATCAGGATTAGTTCCAGTGATTAGGTATACAGAATGTTCTCATCATCCTAAAACTGGCTCTTACAGACAAAAATGGAAAGTCCCTTCTGTCTGTGCTGCTGAAGGTCTGTGTAAGAGCTAAATTGCACTTCTAAAGTATGTTGTATCGATTGTGGATTAAGGAGGGAGTCCTAGCATATGCCTTTGATAGACAGACTTGTCTTTATGCATTTGACACATGATCAGCTTAAATAAACTTTTGCAATCTACATTTTGCTTCACTGCCTTCAAAAATATTTTTTTAAAAAAGGAAGAAACCCAAACTTGTAATAGTCGTGTCTTCTTTTTACATAAAAACTCAAATATAGTCATTCAGAGCCTTTTTCTTATTAAAAGCATACAAAGTAATGGTTTTCCTGGATTCCAGGCTGTGCAGCGCAGAGGAACTATTGTGAAACCAACTGGTGCCAGAATGGAGGCACGTGCATCAACAAGTGGAACACGTACATCTGCGAGTGCCCCGTGCGCTACGGAGGGAAAAACTGTGAGCAAGGTAGGCTGCAAAGAGCTCTCTGCATTGTCATGTGTGCACATCTCAGTGCCTGTCATGGCCATCTCACAGCATGTGTGTCCAGCTGTGATGCTGAAGGGAGACAGAAGATTGTAGTTGAGGCTGTCACCCATTATCTATTTGAAATCGTTTTAGAGATCCCCCCTATATAGTAGATGACATACTGTCATGAATAAGAGCAGCTTTCATTGATTTGTTTACATAAGCAAAGTAGCTCCAAAGAACTTGGCTGCATTTAGTAATTTGTTTATAGTAAAAATGGCTGATCCTAAGCCCCTTTAAATCAGTGGAAAGAATCCTGCTGACTTTACTGGGCTTTGACTCAAATTGGGGATGAATGTGCTGTTTTAATCACCACTTTTTTGGCAAGAAGGCTTTCTGTGCTAAGTAAGAGCACTTCCAGTTTTACTGGATTTCTCTTTGATTGAACACAATGTGCATATATGTGTAAAACCTCATTACTGAAGGATAAGGAAGGAGCAGCAGGTGAGTTTTATAGGGTGTGAAGAACTTGCAGTCAGTTTTTTCCCTGGAAGTGAGGAGTTGCCTGTGTGAGGAGTCCCATGGGGTTGGTGCTGTAAGGTGGCTCCTCCTTTGGAGTCTTCCTGGATGCTTCCAGCAAAGAAAACATGCTTTCACTGGGCCAGGTCCAGGTAGTGGCAATTTCTCTTCCCTTTCCTGGGAAGCAGTAATGTTAGCTTAAGAGGAGAGGACACTTGGTTAAGTTTCTGTCTTGGAGATAAAGGTTTGCAAAGTGAAGAACAGGGAAAAGGAATGATGGAGATCTTTTCCTATGCTCCACCTCACACAGAGCCCAGAGCTGTTATTATTGCCCCTAGCCTGGTACCTGCTTTCTGTAGCAGCTCCTCAAATATTTTGAGCTTCCCAGGTTTGTACAAATATCTGATTTTTCCACATGTCTCATGTCAAGTATGTTTTTTGGTGAAGTTCTTGTGCTCTCTTTATGATTTGCTGTTCTCTGTGCTACAAACCCACTCTGATGTATCCTGAGAGGAGTGCCAGGGCCCAGCTATGATGTGTCCCATACTGGTGTAAATGGGGAGTACTGCTATCACATGCAAAGACTATCCTTCCCTCTGTTTTTCAAATGGAATTCAGAATTTGATAAAATGTTTGTTTTATTTACTATTTTCTTATCCCAAACTCAAGACCAATCCACAAAGTTTGGGATTTAGAAAATCCTCTTGGAGCTGTCCTGTAGCCATCCCTGGAAAGTCATTTTAAATTCAGGTGATAGAGATGATGGCAGTCACAGCAGCACTGCCTCGCCCCCATCCCAGCTGTCTCCTCTGCCTCCAGCACTGTGCATTCCTGCATGTCCTCTTTGTCACTGAAAAAGCATGTTCTTGCTGATGCCTCAATTTGTGGGGTTTTTCTAATAGTTTGAAGGCAGCAGGCTGCTTGGTTCTTTGATGATATTTGTGGGTCAGTGTCTCTGGAAAAAGTGGAAGCCAAGAAAGAAATTGAATGTGACCAAAGATTTCAGGAGCCCTAAGTTAAAGTCAGGAGGAATCACAGATACACTATATTCCTGTCTTTCAAATTGCTTATTTGAATGCTCAGCTATGATCCTAAGAGCATTAGCTATTATTAGGCAGCTATTTTTTAAAAAGTTGTAGATAGAATATTTGCATTTTGGAGTACGAGTTCTGCATTTCTTCAGTCCCTTTGGCAGTTCTGGTTCTGCTTCAGGCTAACAGAGGACAAAGACTTTGGCAAGTTACCAATTTACCTTTTTTTCATTTCCTGCTCTTCAAAAACTCTGGGATCTGCTCTGCACTCATGTGGATGGGATGTTTTACCTTCACCACCCTCCCAGAACCTGTTAACTCACCTTCTGGCAGCTCCCATCTCCCTCTGCTGATATATAGAAGGGAGATAAAATTAAGGAAAAATTAGTTTCACCATTATTGTAATTTAATTCTTTCAAACAATTAGGTGTTGCAATTCTGTGAAGAAGATCTAGCAGCTGTGTCTGATTCACTCTTGAATGGCCAGTGTCAGTGCACTAGCCTTGGGCTGAACACCAGAGATCTGCACCTAAACATAAGCTTCCACATGTCCAGCACCCACACTGCAGGTGACATCCAGTGGGATGGTGGCAGTGTGTTTCCCCAGGCCCTCTGTCTCCACAGGGAATAACCCTCACATCTTCCTACTGGCCTCTTAAATGTAGGACTCTCTTTAGAGTGAACATAGACACACAGGCAGTGCTTCCAAGTGATAAACCCTGAGCACACCATTAGTTTGCATCAGTGCACTGCCCATGGCAGGGAGGTGCTGGGAGGCACATGGGCCCCTGTGGTGACAGGGGAGGTCAGGTCCCACCTGGGGACAGTGCATGTGGCCAGCCCCTCCATGGACACCCATGGTCCCAAGCATGAGGAAGGGCTGGGGGAAAGAGGGAGGTCAGAGGGGGCTAACAAATGGGGATTTCTATTTAACTAGCAGGGGAAGGTGCACCCTAGCCCCAGGGAAGGGAGGGAGGTTGGGAGAAGGTGTGGGAAGGGAATGGTATTTGCAAGTACAGAAAGTCACCACCAGTGAGAAAAGGAAGAAGGTGGCTAATTGCCATGCCAGGCCAGTTCTCCCAGGAGCAAAGGCGAAATGCTTCAAACAGCATTCCCAGCCTTCAGCAGGTGGGAAGCCTGCAAGTTTGCATCCTGCCTCTGTGCTCCAGAGGCATATGGGCTCAAAAATCTCAGCAACAGTCCAGAAAACCAGCAGCCAAGTTGGAAACTGGGGTCATTGTGAAGGTCAGCGGGGTAGGGGAAGGTGTAGGCTGACTTTTGCACAGGTAGAGCAAGAGAAAATAATCCTGCTCAACACTGATGTCCTGGTTACTTTTACACTGATGTGGTGCAGTGTGGGCTGATGAATTGTGTCCTGGCCCAGAATTGTGCCCTGGCCCAGACAGCCAGAACTCAAGCACTGCATTCAAGTTTTAAGCAACCTAAGGACATCTGTATCTGGTGACAATCTTTTTTTAAGTTGCCATCTGGTTTTGAAGAGCAGGCTATGCTGCAGTTGTTCCACCATATGCCCTCTCTGGCATGTGTGGTGTGACTGCAAAGGGGAGATCACAGGTTGGAGCAGGAGGGAGAAGGGCAGCCCCTTGGGACTGCCCTTAGCCTGATGTGGGGTGGATGGGTAACCACATCTTAAGGAAGGGCAAGTCAAGTTACACCTCTGGCTTGACTAGTGGTAGCCCACTAGTCCCTGTCTTTTTGTTTCTCACAAATGGGGAGCTAAAGAGCTTGCACTTTACTCCAACCCCTGCACTCCCCTTCCCACTCCAGCCTTTCCCTTTATAGACACCAGCAGGGCAGACATATGAGAATTTGGAGTTTGGCTCGATTCCTCAAAAAAATGCAACTTCACATCAGCTTTACTCCATTTTCTGCTATGGTGTCATCCCTCAACCTTTTTCTAAGGTTACCATTTCATAGTAACACATATGCATTTGTATATAATTATCTCTCCTAGTACAAAAAATCCAAAACATGTCAGCAGATATGGTAGTGTGGAGCAGAAGGGGAAAGACTGTTAAGCCCTGTCATTTCACTGTCCAACATGGACTCAGCACATGATTAAATAAAAGGCTGGGTGCTAATCTGTGGTGGTTGTACCCAGCCTCTAAGGCCTGTTTCCACAGAAACTGCCATGAACTTCACCAACATGCCCATGAGCAAGGATGTCTGTCAGGGACTGACTGCAGATCCCTCTACAAGGTTCCACAGGTGGTGGAGGTGTCATATGAGGTGTTGCAAATAGCACAGATCTCCCATGGCTTAATTTGTGCTTCTAATCAGTGGGATCAACTAGTCCATGGGACTGTAGCTCCTGTTACCCAGGGTAACAACTTTAAAAGTCCAAGGGGATGGGTGTTCCTCTATTATCCATCAGCAAAGTGCTTTCTATTGAAGGCTGTCATTGGTGTCACCCTGTAGAAGCTGTGCTTGTGTAAGGTTAGAGTGGGGGGACAATTTTGCAGCTGTCACCTCAGGATATTTAAAGCAGATGATTTAGGCAATTCCACACAAACTTTCTCCCTGTGAAAGGGCTGTGTAGCTGGGACAGCTGAATAATCTGGCCCTGGAGTATTCATAATTAATTCATATTTCCTGTTGCCTCCCAGCCTTTTCCTGTGTTTAATCTGTTAATTAGAAGCAGGTAATCAAGGTTATGTTGAAAACATCTGCAGCAACTGTTGCCCTCATACTTCCGTCTCTGTCCACCCACTCAACAGCAGAACTGTATCAGCAGAGATCCTGAGCTTGCCTTTCTAGGAACAGCTCTCACGTGGGTCATGCCACAGCAGTGTGGAGGTGCTGCTTTTGAGTACAGGCATCAAGACAAGATGCCTACCCCACAACTTGGGTAGGTTGTGAATTTGCAGTATTATCAACTGCTTCACAGTAACTCCCCTAGACCAGCTCTTCATCCATGGTAGATCTTCAGTGGAAGAGGAACTAGCTCCCTTGTGTCATCACTGTGACATAGCATCATTTTTCCTCTTAACATTTGTCCTGAAGGATAAAAATTGTTTTCTTCTGTATTTTGATTCACAGCAATGCCTTCTCCTCAGCGTTTCAGTGGTGAGAGCATTATTATTTGGAGTGACCTTGACATTACCATCTCTGTGCCGTGGTACATTGGGCTGATGTTCAGAACCCGGAAGGTCAATGGCATGCTCATGCAAGCCAATGCTGGGGCTGCATCCAAGATCAACATTCAGGTAAAACTGTGGCTGCCTTTGGTTAGAAAAGAATTAATACTCCCCCAGCAGTAGATATAGCCAGATGAACTACATAGCTTCATCCACCTAAATAAATCCATGTCAATAAAAACATATCATTACTTTAGCCTTTTACAAAGATCAAAAAGTGGATGATCAAAATATCATTATGAAAAGCATATTCATTCAAGATTTTTTTTCTAGTCAGAGGTAGTAGTGGGCATTTACAAAGATGTAAAAAATGGGTCTATGTCTTTGGGGGCTTTTTGCCTATAAGGGAAGTTGGAATCTAAATGTTCAAAGTTACACAAGGAGTTCTTGCAAGCATTCCCATGTTTACTCTTTGGGCTTTTTTTCCTTTTGGGCTGTCTTAGGAAACGTTATTACCTTGCTCTCCACCTCCTTCTGCATCGAGTACAAATATGCAGCAAAAAAGACATGATTTTTAATTTTTTCCCAACAGATACTGAACAACTATGTGCAGTTTGAAGTGTACAGTGGCCTGAGCCAGGTTGCTAGTTTGAAGATGAGCCAGTCACGGGTCAGTGATGGGGAATGGCATCATTTATTAATAGAGCTGAAGAGTGCAAAAGATGGTAAAGATCTCAAGTACCTTGCTGTCATGTCCTTGGACTATGGGATGTACCAGGTAAGGCAGCATCATAACTTTGCCACTGAGCACTGCAGAAATGCTGTTAGGAGCAAGTAGGATGAAGGAATGTGGACAAGTACTTATGCTGTGAGACACGTTCTGCCCTGATTTATGCCTAATTAATGTTATTAATTTATTAAGCTTTATGATATCTTACAAAGAAGCCTGTTAAAAGACACATTCCAATGTCTGGCTCCTCACTGCTTTGGTATTTTTTATGTTATCTACTGACAGCTACTGCTTGACTGTATTACTACAGAAAGCAGGCTGTCTGTGTCACAGAGGATGATAATGCTTCTTATCAGCTGTCCTTTTCCTCACAGAGCTCTGTGCAGATTGGAAATCAACTACCTGGATTGAAAATGAAAAGCATCATTGTGGGAGGTGTCTCTGGAGACCAAGTCTCTGTTCAGCAGGGATTTTATGGATGTATGCAGGTATGAAATGAAAAGTGTAGCAGTAAATGTTGAACTTCTGAGAAAATACCCAGGTGAAAATGTGGGAGGTTTCTTTTTCATCCACCCTCAAACATTTCTATTTCCTCCATAAAAATTATCTAAGAAACAAAATATTAAAGTCTACCCACTCTGCCATGTACAAATCTGATCACATAGGGGAAAAATATTCGAAAAAAAATCTGGGTTTGGCTCATCAGGTGATTTCTTTAAAATGTAGCCTCATTGACTGATGAAAATAGTGAAACATATAATACTGTACTCTGAAAGGAGACTCTAATTTTAAAATAATTATCTTTTGTCACCAGGGAGTAAGAATGGGAGAGACATCTACAAACATAGCAACTCTCAACATGAAACAGGCTATCAAGATTAATGTAAAGGAGGGCTGTGAAGTGGATAACCCTTGTGATTCCAACCCGTGTCCCCAGCACAGCTACTGCAGTGACGACTGGGACAGCTACTCCTGTGTCTGTGACCCAGGTAACCTGTGACCACTCATATTGGAGCTGATCACACCTTCGTGCACTCATCAGAAGCAGCACAGCAGCAGTATGCTGGCAAAGTGTTCATCTTCTGATTCTTCCTCTTCCAATCAGTATTACCTTTCTCACTCTTACTGGAAGCTGCAGTCCTGGGCTAAGAATCCAGGCAATGTATCCACCAAACAGAACGACAGTTTCTGGTCCAAAGGACTCCTGTGCACCTCTGCTTTTCTTTTTATGTTTTTTTTTTTCTTTCTCAGCCTTTTCTGCTGCTGAATTTCAGTCTCTTACTCTGCATCCTAATCAAGATACTTTGAATGTTTTCTCTGTTTTGGAGCATGTAACCAGCACATGCTGTCAGCACCCAGCACAGTCACCTCCCATACATGCAGCAAGAGAATACAAAACTATTTGTAGCACATGCCCCGAATATTAAACTGGGAACCAAAGGCACAAGGGTGCCTCAAGCATGGTAACAGACTGTCAAAAAGAATGGCTTATTACAATTTTGTCTGAGAGGGAAAAAGTGCTTCATTTCTGACAGTATCTCAGGGGGAATTTACTGATTATCGAAGATGTGTTATTAGTCTATAAGCTTAAGACAGGCAGTCTTTTGGAGACATGCAAATCATAAATTACAATGGTTGCTGTAATTTTCTTACCTTGTCTCCCCAGGGTACTTTGGGAGAGACTGTGTTGATGTATGTAACTTGAACCCATGTGAGCATGTCTCCACATGCGTGCACAAACCCAGCTCATCCCACGGCTACACCTGTGAATGTGGACAAAGCTACTATGGACAGTACTGCGAAAGCAAGTAAGAGAATTATTTTGTTCTTGGCTTCTTGATCCTTCCAGGTAGCTCTTCATCTAAGGCAGCAGTCCTCCCACTTCCTGTTCTGCTCCAATAAACTTCCCTCTTACAGTTTGAGTTGTGTTTTAGGCTCTGTTGCCTTTTGGCATTCCTGAGCTCTCCCCAGAAACTAGACAATCTTCCATGTTATTCAGGAGCCACTTTTCTTCATCAGCTGCTCAGGACCTCAACCATTTCTGCCATATTACAGAGCACTGCATCTCACTCTACTTTGTGGTGGGCTTGGCCTGAGTTTGCTCTGCATCTCTCCTCCAGCTTCCCCAGCACACAAAGCGATGCACCAGTTTGGTGGCCTATAGCAAGATAAAATCTTTTTGCAGTTTAGGTCCAGTCCCTGGGCTGGCAAAAAGCCATCTCTTCTGGACAGTCTGGGGGCCTGTGTCTGTTGCTTTGTGGGAGAAACGTGCTGATTCCCCCGTCAGCAGCTTTCTGGTCTCAGATAAGCATTCTGCAACCAGCCCTATCCCAGAGGCGGCACTTTGATTTACTGTAATATGGGCCATTCATGATGTGCAAATGAAGTGCATTTGTCTGCCCATTTAGGAATGGCTCGTGTGATGTTTCCTTCCCTTTGAAAACTGCAATCTTCTCCCTCTGCCTTTTGTTGTGTGGGCTTGCAAATGTTGGCCATGCTGTTGCCAGATTTGTCTTTCATTCCTCTGGATTAGCGACACAGAGACATTGTCCCTTGTCATTATCTGCTGACATCATGTCAAGTGCAACATTGTGGTTTTCATATACTAAAGCATAGAAGTACAAACCTAGCAATTACCATAAATAAAATTGGTAGTGGTCTTCGAAACAGATGCAAATAGAATTTCTTTCCTAAATGAGCAGCAGGGAGGGGATATCTTGTGCATTACCATGATCCGGGTCTCAGAGCCATTGTCCTTCAGGCTACTGCTTGACAAAGACTCACAGCTATCAGAGAATCAGAGGTCTCCTTGCCAGAACCAGTATTGGGGCATCTGTGAGATAACCTGCTCAGAGGCTCACCCAGAAGAAATAGTATGAGTGAAAATGGGAGTTTTCCTTCAGCAGGGGTGGCCTTTGGCTTGCTGCTTAGCTTCCAGTGCTGCTGCACTCAGTCTGAATCACAGTCTTTGATCCATAATCCAGATCAAAGCTGCCACCCTCCCCTCTTCCATGTTCCCAACCACGTGTCCTCTATCTCTCTCCTATGGCAGACCAGGGCCTTTCAGACCTTGTAGTGAACCATCCAAGAATGTTGGCTGAAAGTAGTGGCTTTTCTTTATAGGATGAGCTTGCAAACAGCTTTGCACTTGAGCAGGTGTCCATGTGGGCTGGACGGGGATGGGGAGTGGGATATAAAGTGTTGTTTTGGAAATAAGTATGGGGGAACTGTACCCCAAGGCAGTTTGTGGTGACCAGGGCATAGACTCAGAGCCGCCTGCACTTGAAAATACTTAGGGAAACATTCCCTGTAGGGTTTCATAGCACTGATATTCTAATTTTTCCTGTATTATAGTGTATTTATATTTATATATGTATTGATTGTTGTTTGAGATACATTACTGTCTGTAAGCTGATGCGGTTGAGTGCAGATTTGGCCCAAAGCCTTTTTTTCACACTTCTTAAGAGGGAACTTAAAATAACTTTCTTTCAATTTGATTTTTTTTAATAGGATCGACCTACCTTGTCCCAGAGGTTGGTGGGGAAACCCCATCTGTGGCCCATGTAATTGTGAGACTAGTAAAGGGTTTGATTCTGATTGCAATAAAACCAATGGAGAATGCCACTGCAAGGTAAGCAAAAGAAACCAGTCTTAAGTCAAAATTTCTTTAGTTTAAAAAGTAACTGTACCACTAAGAATTACAAGTGAGTATCTGAGACAAAGTACACACAGTTGTGCTTTGTATCACATATATATGTATGTGCACAGTGGAGTTAATCATTACCTAGACATTTTGCTGGCACCACCCTTCTCCAAATCATACTGTACTGCTCTTATCTTATTTGTGTTTGGAAAACCGAACGAGAGGATGAAAGCCTGGCTCTGATCTCTGAAGTGCAGCCTGGTTTATCAGGGGAGATCAGGCCGGGGTGCAGAGGAGTGTCAGTGGGGTTTTGTGTATCACAAGTGAGTAATAGCCATGAAACAGCTCGGGCCAGCTGGGTGAAGCTCTCCCCTGGGCTGTGGCCAGCAAAGGACCTGGCAGCTGGACAGAGCTGGAGGGCTGAATGCTTTCCTCACTGCCATCTCTGACGAGTTTTCCGCGCACAGGCAGGGACAGATGGGGGACGTGGGAGGGGAGGCACCTCATCATGAAGGTTTTACAAAGGACTTCTCACAATAGGTTTTACAGCTGGCTTGAATGACATCAGAGGAGCTGGGCTTGTGCAGACTGGCACTGTGAATCTGGCCCCCTGCTCCTTTCCAAAATGCCAGCAGGACACACAGCAACTGTTGCATTAAATGGAGTCAGTGGGGTGCTCTTGTGCAATCCCAGTGCCTCAGATCAAAAGCATGCACAGAGGCAATTTGAATATGGGATCATTGCGTGCTCTCCGCCTTCTACGTGAGGCACAAATGCACCATACAGGAACTTTCCTTAGTGGCTCGTTCGTGCCTTACATTGTGGAATTGCAAAGCTGAGAAAACTCTAAATCCTCCAAGAATATGTTTGGTGGGCTCTTGCAACAAGTGCCTGAGGAGTGGTGTGGGCCCTGTGGCTCCACTGCAAATGGCAGCACAAACCCTGATAATAGTAAAGTAATTTTTACCTATGCTCTGCGAAGTTAGCCCTTTTATGATGTACGTGCTGCTAGAGAAGGTTTCAGAAATGTAAGCGGTTTGCAAGTCACATACCTCTTGTCTATCATTTTGGTTTTTCCAGGCCAATTACTACAGGCCCCAGAGCAGTGACACCTGCTACCCCTGCGACTGCTTCCCGTCCGGCTCCCACACGCGCGCCTGCGACATGGAGACGGGGCAGTGTCCCTGCAAGCCCGGCGTCATCGGGCGCCAGTGCAACCGCTGCGACAACCCCTTCGCAGAGGTCACCCTCAGGGGCTGTGAAGGTCAGCGGGGCCTGGCAGCGGGCACAGGGGACACTGGGGCCTGGCTGGGGACACTGGGGGACACTGAGCCCTGGCAGGGGACACTGAACCCTGGCAGGGGACACTGAACCCTGGCAGCAGGTACAGGGGACACTGAGCCTGGCAGCGGGCACAGGGGGACACACTGGGCCCTGGCAGCAGACGTTGGGGACAATGGGCCCTGGCAGGGGACACGGAACCCTGGCAGCAGGCACAGGGGGACACACTGGGCCCTGGCAGCAGACGCTGGGGACAATGGGCCCTGGCAGTGGGCACAGGGGACACTGAGCACTGGCAGTGGGCACAAAGGACACTGTGGCGTCCTGGGGCCTGTGAGCCCAGCAGCGTGGCTGCAGCAGTGGGGACATTGGGGGCAGCAGCACCTAAACATTCACCCCTCCTCCTAGGTGTGTGCCTGTGTAGCTCACGGGGGCTGAGGAAATGGAAAAAAAGCTCTTATCTCTTCAATATTTCTCAAATGGAAATACAGCAAGCTGAGGTGGAGTGGGGGGGCAAAAGACTAACACCAACTTTTCTTTAAACCTGAGTTCATCTGCCAGTGCAGCGCTGTATTGCTGAGCTGCAGCTGGAGAGGCAGGGGAGAGCCCTCACAGCTTTTGCCCACAGAGGCTGTGCCGTGCACCTCGTGCACTCTGCCTTTCTTCCCCATCTTGCCCATCCTGCCTTTCCTCTCACCCAC
>JAOTQP010000870.1:14732323-14765507 GCA_026413545.1 Cichladusa arquata | reverse complement strand
AAAGCTGCTGCAGCAGCCATCTCGCCAGTGTGTGTGGGTGAAATGAAGGAGAAACGTTTTCCCACAATAAAGGAGCAAGCAGAGATAGGCACAGCCAAAATCCAGAGCCCCATAATCATCCTGAGCTCTCCTCTGCCTGTACCTGTCTGTCCAATCTGCTGGATAAGGAGCAGCTGATGGGTTACAGCTTGGGAGGCACTGCAGAGGACAGGTATCCTGACAGGGCTTTGGAATAACAGGAAGGTCCTTCAGGCAGGTTGAAACGTCTCACTGTTGTGATTTTTATCTTGTCAGAAAAATTGCATCATTTCTTTTTCTGCTTTCAGTAATTTATAATGGCTGTCCCAAAGCTTTCGAGGCTGGTATTTGGTGGCCACAGACCAAGTTTGGCCAGCCAGCTGCTGTGCCTTGTCCTAAAGGCTCAGTGGGTAAGTTCCCATGGTAAATAATTACCTACTTTATCTGCATGCCTCTTTTAAAAAAGAAAAAATGTGTACATAGGGAATAGCATTAATTCACTATGTCTGGAGACTGCAGCATAGCTTATACATATCATGAGCAGAGAAGTACAGCTAGCTGAAATCAAAGAGCTGTTAAAATACATTTGAAATACTAGCAATAAATAAATACAACAGTACAGCAGATAAACATGTACGAAGCACAGAAATTCTCTATTTCCAAAAAAGCAGAGTCCAACTTTCTGGTTTTTATTTTCTATTTATCAAGCAATTCTTACACATGTAACTTTTAATTTCTAGTGACTTATAAGTGTTCTTTAGCTGTACAGTTCATCTGGGAACGATAAAAGTAGGACAATTATATTCCTGATGACCACTTTACTAGGATTGCAGCCTAATAAAGCTAAGAGTTGCAACAAAACTCGCATTTTTCCACACAATGTCTTTTCCATAAGTGAAACAGCTGAAAAACACCTTCTATAAAGCAGATGAGCTGTGCTGTTTTGTACAACAAGCAAATGACAATCTACTTTTTCATATATGGCTCTGAAAACATGTATCAGATTTTTGAAAATAGAGTTCCCAATCTTTTCCAAAGTCTGTTCTGTGGGAAATGAAAACTCTGTCTTTGTTCTGGACCTGACAACTCTCTGCTGTGAGTGCTTCTTAGGCTCAGGGAGTTATAAATAGTTATGTGACTGCCCCAAATATTTCTAGGGGGAGACTACTGCTTATAGTTGTGCAGAAGATTTGTGGTCAACTGAGCTCCTGTTCTAAAGATTTTAGGAGACAGATTTTTTTTTTTCTTTTAGGTGAAGAATATTTTCATGATTAGAGTAGAAAGAGTAAAAAGTTGAATTAAAATGAGTTTTCTGCACTGTTCTTGTGGTTGTGTCTCTTCTAGGAAATAGACTAGCGGGCAATGTTGCTTATAGTAATTGCACATTCTAAGTATTTTCTAATTTTACAGATCATTCAAAAAAGTAAGCTTTATAATAATAAATATTCAGACTAAGAAGCTGAGGCTTAATTGCATTCACCTAATAATGAAAGAGAAATAATATAATTAGATATAGTAAAATAAATTATAGTTCTTATTTAGACATTGGTAATTAAATGGCTTAGACACATGCAGTATGTTATGTGCAAATTAACTAGCACAAATGTAAATCTTGAATTTGATTACTTGCAATTCGTGGTGAAAGATCCTCAGCCAAGAATTACATTTTAAAATTATTTGACAGATAGTACAAAATATAATAGGCTAAATTGAACAGTAAGCTGCTCTCAGTCCATTTACAAGTGGCAAAAAGGCAATTTTGCATGTTGGCTGAAGTGTTTAGCACATGCAGCATGCAGATGTGTGGGCATGTGTTGATGTGAATACATTTGTCCAGGAGGTCTTCCTGTACAGGCTATTGCACAGAAATCTCAGCTGGGGCTGGCTTTCAGGAATACATAGGAAGTGTAGCGTCTTTCTCTTTTTTGGTATAAAGAAATGAATGAATTAATTTGAGAACAATCAGGCAGTGAGGCTGAGAGCAGTTGGGCAGAGCTTGGAGTTGGCCTGACTTTTCTCCAAAGCTTGGGGAAAGTGATTCCTGAAGATTAGTAGTCTTTAACTTTTCTCTCAGAGGAACCCCCTGTTTGGAAATTGAAATACATGTGTAGCTTTGAGCAGCTTGAAAATGTAGGAAATCTGAAAGTCTAGGATAGTTGAAATCTATGAATATTTACCCTGCACAGTTCAGAACACTGTTTGCCAGTGATGCTTTGTTTCCTTCAGGAAATGCTGTTCGCCATTGTAATATTGAGAAGGGCTGGCTGCCTCCTGAGCTTTTCAACTGCACCACCAACACTTTTGTGGATCTAAAAATCATGGTAAGCTGGGTGTTTTCAGTTTTCCCTTTATTGTGTAAATAATGATCAGTTTGGACTCCAGTCTGACATCCCTGCACTCGATCTTTTGACTGCATCATTGAACACCCTCATTTTCCATCAGGACCCTGGTGCTTTTCTGGCTCTCAGTTACGGTTGCCATTGAGTTTTGTTGCCAACTCTTTCTCAAGACAAACAAAATTTTGACCAAACAATTCCTTTGTGCCAGAAATCCCTAAATTGTGATTGTCTTTGTAACTAGAATGAAAAAAAAAATTAATATAATTGGGTTGTTTCTTCCTTTTTATCTGATTCAGAATGAGAAGTTACACCACAATGAGACCAAGCTGGATGGAGACAAAACCATACGGATCGTGAGAGCCCTGCAGAATGCCACCAAATATACACAGAGCTTGTATGGCAATGATGTGAGGACAGCTTACCAGATAATGATCCAGGTCCTCCAGTATGAGAGCCAGCAGCAAGGGTTTGACTTGGCAGCCACAAGGGATGTGGAATTCAATGAGGTAAGAGAAATACTGTATACTGTGCTGAGCCCTTAGAGTTTCCCTTAAAAATTAGGTGGCAGTGGGTAATTAAATTTGTCTTTGACCAAGGTGAAGTGAATATTGTGTAATGCCTAATCTGTTCCACAAATAAGCCTTTCTTCTCAGGAAAGAATGGAAAGTTGGTTATGCATGTGTCTATGCACGCATATGTATGTGTAATACAAATATAATAGAGTGTGCTTTTCTAAAAAATATCATCGTAGTAACAGCCAAAAGCAATATTCCCCATATGAAAAAAATCATTAAGTTAATATGTTTTTTCTGGCTGAAGTAGTTTTGTGTACTATATTTATTTTTTTGCAAAACATGCCTAACGTGATCGTGCTCATTTAAATGTGCAGTGAACTAAGTCCAAGGCAGTTACTGCCTCTGAAGGTTTCCTCTAATTCAGTTTGAGAACACTTGAGTCATGCATTGGTACATTGAAAGACATTCCATAGCATATTGCTATTTTAAAGCACATACTAAAATGTGTGCTAGAGAGCTTCTGCTACTCAGAGCATTCATGAAAGACCCGGTTACTACCAAAGACCTGACCAGGGCTAGAGAACAAGCAGTAGCACCCTCCCTGTCTGGTAAAATATGTAGTTGTGATGGAAAAATGTGAAATTTGAAGGCAGTTGGGAGTTTTCTGTGGTCTGATAATGTGAAGGCTGGATGACCCATGTCAGGCTGGTAGAGCTTTCCTCAATCCATGCGTACAGTGAGGTACTGTTCTCCACTCTTGCCTATACTATTTCCAAGATCCTGACCATGGCACAACACAGAGTCCAAGCTAAAACATCTGTTTGGATCTGTGCTGGCAGAGCCCAGAGTTTGGGCAGCAGTATGGGGAATGAGTGACCCTCCATGGGCCAGGTCTGGCCCGTGCTGGCCACTGCTGGCTCCCTTAGAAGGGTGCTACACCCAAGTCACTGCTCACAGTACTCCAGGAAGACCACATAGATGAGGCAAGCTTTGGGGTGAAATTGGAGAGCCTGTGCAAAGCCAAGCTGCACCAGGAGAGGATGTCACTGGAGAGTTAGGAGCAGGAAGAAATGCTGAGAAAGAAAGGCTGAGAAAATTCCTAAGCATCTTGGGCTGTATAGTCAGCAGAGAGTGGGGAACTTCTGAAACACTTTACATTTTGGATATATGTTTAGATTTTAAGAGATTCAGTTTTTTTCTTTTCTGTGGGCTGTGAAGCAGGCCATTCAGATCTTGAAAAGGAACTTCATTTCTGTCATGTTTTGTTAAGTAGAAATATGAACAATAAGCAAAGAAAAATTAGTTTGGAAACATATGCTTTAATTTATTGTTTTCTGCACTTGGCACTGAAATTCATACAGATGATGTTTCCAAGAACTCCCTAAATATTTTAGGATAGGTCAGGAATTTGAAAACTAATGAATACAGCTCATGAATAAAAGGAGGTAACATCCTAGGCTGAGGAAGCACAAGGGGAGAAGGAATTTATTTTTTATAATCCCACAAAGAAGCCTGAAAAATAGATAATAAAACACCATAAATAATGTTCACAAACATGGAGGAGGCCTGGTACCAAGTACAGCATGTGTCTCCTGCATTCCTGGGAACCATGTTGTGCTGCTCACCCTAGGTAAGGGTGGTCGTATTGGGAGTCGCTTAGCTCAGATACGTTCTTGCAGCCTCAAACAATACAGACAGCATACAGATAGCTCCTTCTAAATGAGCCTAAATATTTTTCTTGGCTATTTTAGAGCTTGTGGTGATTAATTCCTATCATCATTTATACCAATTTTACCTTAGTTAGGAATCAGGTTTTGTTACAACAGGATAGTTCATATATACATCAAGAATAAAGACTTCTTAGCATCTTTCTCATTTAAGCCATTTAGCACTCTTTTGGGGTCAATCCCCTTCCATTCAGCCTGAGGGTCCCTTTGCATATTTTTCTAAGGAAGGGCAGAAGAATCAGGCTGTCAGAAAGAAATGCCTTTTTAATACTGTTTGTAAACAACGTAAAAATGGGGAGACAATAACATGATTTAAGTTTCCTTATGTACTTTCAAGTTTGTCTATGCAAGTTAATACTCACTCTAATTTTTCACCCTATAAGTTGTCTTTGTTATCTAGGAAACAAAGTAAAAGAAAAAATTAAAGAGGAAGTGATATTTCTATCCATGGCTTTCTTTTGTTTTTCAACAAAAAAACATTCTTTTGATTTCTCTGGAGCAGTTCTTCAGTGTACCTGCTAAGAGCTGTGCTTTTCATATGTCTGATCTCTCAGAAACAAAGAAAACATGGATAGGTTTTCCTCCTGCATTTTCTTGCTCTATTTCCTGTCATTAGGGGGAAGAAAGTAGGCAGTTCTCTTACAGCCTCCAGTTTTGGCTTAGTTTGCTCATAAAAAGTTTGGAGGGATTAGCTTTACATGACCAAAAAACCTCTGGATGAGTAACTGGTGTGTATATTTTTATATGGCTGCAGTAGAACATACCTGCATTAAATATTTCATTATACATTCACCTGGGGCAGTCAGGTCAATCATTTTCAGTACTTCTCACTTGAAACCCAGCTCTGCATTTGCTTAATAATTTAGGCTTGTTCTTTATTTCTCAGAATATTATCAAAGTGGGTAGTGCTTTACTGGACCCTGGCAACAAGGAGCACTGGGAGCAAATTCAGCGAACAGAGGGTGGCACCGCTCACCTGCTCAGGCACTATGAGGAATATTTCAACAATGTGGCCCAGAACATGAAAAAAACCTACATGAGACCTTTTGTCATTGTTGCCACTAACATGAGTGAGTATCTGTGTTGAAAACTGATGGTTTTTTGAGTCTTAAAAATGTGCTGTATATAGGTGCTAGTTATTTGTTTCACTAAGAAAAGTCATTGCATTAGTTTCAAATCCATTGAGCCTTGATCCATATCTTTCTGGACCATGCCACTGCTCCATGTGGCTTTTTGTTGCAGTCATAGCAGTGTAGAGATAGTAGGAAGAACTAAGTTTATAAATAAAGGTAATGTCTTTTGAGACCAAGTAATATAGTTGAATGTAGTAGATCTCGTTTTTGGAGGAAACACACCAATGCCACCTGAAGAATTACTGCAGTACAAAAAAAAAGTAACCCTACTATTGATTTTATTGCATATTATTAATCTTACTTGCATATGTACTGCCCAGGGAGGTGGTTGAATTCCCAGCTCTGGAGATGTTCAATAAACAACTGGATGTGGCATTTAGTGCTATGGTCTAGTTGACAGGGTAATGATCTGTCAAAGGTTGGACTCAATGATCTTATAGGTCTTTTCCAACCTAGATGATTCTGTGATTACACCTCTGATTTTCACATGCTTTCCTAACCTGAAACCTGTCCAGAAAATCATCATCTGTAGAGATTCTTGTGCTGAAAGGTGTTTTCACAGAATCACCAGTCCTTCAAATACCATCCCAGTCTTGCAAAACCCATAATCAAAACAAAATCCATAGGATCCAAAATATCGAGAATGAGTCTAAACTGAGAAGGAAACATCAGGCATCCCAAGACACCTTCCCCACCTATCACAGGAAATTTCTCCTCTGACAAACAAATAGCAGCTCCTGCACTTTGGGCTGTGATGTATTTCATAGACATCCCTGCAGTGCATATGCAGATGAAGCACAGCAACCACAGCCTGGTCAGCTTGTTTCCCCATTCTCTCCCCTGCCCTCTCTATTTCATTTTCTTCCCAGCTACCAACAGTCTGAGCTGAGGGGATGTTGGTGATAGTCCTGCTCTGAGTGGGAGGGGAGATGGGGCTGGCTGACCTTCCAAAGTCCCTCACAAACAGCATTGCTATTTGGGTTTTCTTTCAGAGGTGCTGTAAACTATGTGCCTGAACTTGTGTTTAGCTTTTCCACGTTGTTGCTTTTATTTCAGATATGAAGACAAAAGTTTGTCTTATTTTCCCAACTACACCTGCTGTTATAATATGAATTTGAATTGGCTTCAAACCTTTTCCCAAGAATGCTTTATGTCCACAATCACAGGGGCAGAAAATCAAAGCCATGAAGCAGTCAGGTTACAAAGGCTGTAGCATCCTGCATCAACAGGGCATAGATTATTGTTGAACTGAGCCAAACTGAAACACTTTGATTTTTGTTTAATAAACCAAAACAGAAATACTTTCTTATCATTCAGGACTTTGAGAATCAAAATATTTTTATCTTAATACTAAGAAAAAAAGTGTGCTCAGGATTTTAACCCAAATGAACTGAGATGAAAACAAACCCTAAGATTTCTTGCAGATTGTAAATCATGAGTTTTTTTCAATCAGTTCTTCTTGTGTAAAGAGGTGTGAGCTTGAGAGGAATGAGGCAACTCTGGCCTGAAAGAGGTCTGTTTTGTTTTGAGCAGTTTTTCCAGGTGAACATGGTGTTAATAGAGTTTCCTAATGGCTCATCTGGGAGTTAGTTAGAAACTACGAAATTTCTTAACGTGGATATTTCTTCATACAGAAATTTGCAGAGGATCACACCTTTTGGTGTAGGTTTACCCCTAGGACATGTAAATTGGCACTCAGTGGCTTGTCTTAAATGAAAAAGTTAAAGCCAACTCAACTACTTTTAAGTATTTGGGCAGTTAAACAGGCAGAGATGATGAGGTAAGCTAGGGAGGAACTGCCAGTGGAGGACTAAGGAGCAGTTCCAGATAAAATGCATGTTATTTTCTTTGGTCAGCTGGCTTCACAATCCAGCAGATGTAGAACTATGTTTTTGAAGCAGTAGATTTAGTCTTCCCATTAAAAAGCAAGTCTAAAATTGGAACATGTAACACACGCTGGAGCAAGCCAGCAGCACATGGAGAAACTCTGTGAAGCAGGAGCATTGACTGAACAGCAGCCAGGGAAAAGCCTCTGTGAAACCACAGTCAGCTGCTGCTGGAGAAGCACCAGTGAAGTGACCTACCTCGAGATCACTGGTGAAAAATTTCTTCACTGAAACAATTCTCAGACATTGAAACAGGTGGCCCAGGGAAGTCACCATCCCTTGAGGTATTTAAGACAGGTAGATGTGGCCCCTGGGGCCATGGTTTAGTGCTGGGCTTGGAGGTGTTAACAGTTCGACTTGATCTCGGAGATCTTTTCCAACCTAAACAATTTTATGATTCTTTATTTCCAATATTTGCAATATGTTTTCATAGTATGAGATACTGCCTTGTGATTTCCTTTCCACTAAACAATAAATGTGTATTTTGATAAATGTAACATAATTCTGATGCATAAACTTTTAGTTACCACATAAGGTCTTAAAGGAAAAAATTAAATTTCGCTTTCTATTTTAGGGTTTAATTTTTTTATCTGCATTGTGCAGTCATTTTAACCTTTCAATAATGTTTCACTTTGATAATGGGAAACTTTTCTCCCCCCCAGTTATTGCTGTTGATATCTTTGACAAGTCTAATTTCACGGGAGCTAGAATACCACGATTTCATGAGATTAAAGAAGATTACCCAAAAGATCTGGAGTCATCTGTTGTGTTCCCTGATACTTTATTCAGACCTTCAGAAAGGAAAGGTAAAACCCTTCTGCTGCTGTTTGGTGAGCAATTCTGGCCAGCTCCCAGGGAGTGTGATTGATCCTCAGGGAGCAGCGTGGTACTAGGGTGAGAGCAGGGCAGCCATCTGCACAAGTGAACGTTATTTTGGGATGGAGCAGCTGTGCATACTTCTGAGGCATTTTGCCTGCCGGCAGTGATGGAGGCATGGGGGGCGGTGGGACTGGCTCTACCTGTCTGTCAGGTCTCACTTGCAGCCCCTCGAAGCCCTGTCAAACAGGAGAAATGCTCTGCTTCTGTTCCCACCAGGATAGGATGGGATGGCTGCCCAGCCCCTGCAGTCCCACAGCCACCTTCTCCAGTCCCTGCAGAGAAGGACGGAGTGGTGTGAGAGATGGAGAATCCAAATCTGGGAGCAGAGAGAGGTGTTATCAGAGCTAGCCAGCAATGAAAAAGTCTTGAGCTGGTTGATAAGGGAGAGTACATGGGAAAGTGCCTGTTTCCCAATGTCTCTGAAGTACCCCAAGGTTGCTTCAAAGCACCGCAAGGATTTTTGGGCAAAGGGAGAGAGGGTAACTCAAAGTTCAGTACATGTACCATGGCTGAATGTCTTCTGAATGGGGCAATAGTAACTCTTCTGAAAATAATACATAATAAGCTAATACAGCTTTATGAGTTTTTGCTTAGAAACAGAGTATCTGCTTCTATGATTTGTATCTTTTCTGTAAGAAAAAAGGGAATGGGAATTTTAAGAGAATCTTCCAAAACTGGAAGCTCATTAAATGACACAATTAGCAGGGTGAAATCTTATGTGAGTAGTTGGTGTATTCATTAATACTAGTTTTGCTATATATAAAGGTACAAGCAATTTAACAGCATGCATAATGTTCTCCTTAAGTTATGCATGGAGTACTTATGGACCTTTTAGCTTAGAAATTGCTTATTTTATAGCTAGACTAAATGGCTTTTCACTGTTCAATGGTTATTTGATTATCACTATATAACTATGAATTGTGCTGAAATTTTATTAAAAATATCAAATATAACATTAGGAGCATGCTGAGCGCTCTAAGCCTGGAGTTGTAACAACTCTAATACTACTGTATCTTGGCAAAGCGAAATTATCAGTTTAAATGGTAGCTCTGAAGCTGTGTGCAAAGAATATAATGTTTGTGTTAATTCCATAGCAGTGCCTACAATGAAACCTTCAAATCAGAAAATACCCTCCAAGTTGAGCAACAATGTGTTCAGCCCTGAGAGTGCTTTTGCAAAGAGAAAGAAGCGACACCCAGACATTGAGACACATCATACTGTTGCCATGGTCATTATATACCGATCCCTGGGACACCTCCTGCCTGAAAACTATGATCCTGACAGAAGGAGCTTGAGGTAAACTTCAGACCTGTTTGTGAATTGTTCAGATCCCTTCTTCTACTTTCTGAATGCGTGGGGGCAACAGAGCTGCTTTTATACCAGCCAAATATCATCACTGCTGCTGTTCTCACCACAGCACTGTCTCATGTCCTCCTCTGGCACACTGTGGAAGAATAACTATGTCAGAAGTGCCAGCAGTTTTTGGAAACACATCTGTATGGAAGGCTGATAGTAACGCCTGCCTCACTTTCTGAGCAGAAGCAACTGGAAATCTCCTATTTTCATTTTGCTGTGTAGATCACTGTGCAGTTTTTCTCCTTGTGCAGATTGCCAAATCGCCCTATCATCAACACACCTGTAGTGAGCACAGCCATTCACAGTGATGGGGAGTTTCCTCCCAACCTGGTGGAAAAGCCCATCATAGTGGAGTATGCCATGCTGGAAACAGAGGAGAGAACAAAGCCTGTCTGTGTCTTCTGGAACCACTCCATCACGTATGTCTCCTGCTTGCTTTAGGGCTGTGAGTGACAACTGTCTGAGTAGCAGAAAAGGCCTGTCTGGGAAGATAATTCTGGAGGAAACCCTTTCTTGGTCTGTCTTTTCAACTGACAGTTGATTTTTGGTGGAATAGAGCCATGTAGTCATTTCCCACCAATGTGAGAAAAATGAAAATAATTATCATAACTCCTCACACAAAAGATTGGCCAGGCAGTTTCTAAGAAACACAGTGCTGTCATGTCTTTCTGCAGGGTTTTCACCCAGAAATAATAAATCTCACAATTTCCTTGTATTTAGCCTTGCTATTTGCCCATAGATGTATGCCTGGACAGGCATGGTCTGACTCCAGTGTCTGAATTCATGACTTGTCTGAGATCTTTAAGTCAGGATTTTCAGGAGATGATTCAGCTCTTCCAGGGGCTTCCTGTTACACTCCAGTGACTATGGACAGAGTAGATAGCAAGCAGGCACCTCCCCTTGGTGCCTCAGTCAGGGCCAGTGCAAAAAATTACAAAACCAAATCTTCATTTTGGTAAAAATGAGGACTGAGATTTTGCAGATGAAATTAGGAGTAAAGATGATGAGTTTCTGACTCACAAATTTTTTAATCAAAATTCAATGCAAAGGCAGTTGCACTGATAAGAAACTTAACTTTCGTTTCATCAGCTATTGTAGATTTGCTTTCATTTGTTTTAGTGAAAAATGGAGGGAGAGGAAATACCTTCTTTGGGCATGAGACCTTTTCGGTTTCTGGAAAGCAATTGTAATACAGAAGCAGAATATAAGGAGAGAGTATTTGACTCTAGGAGGGAAGTGTTAGGAAAAAGGTGAAATGTTCTGAAAATGGTTAATTTAGGTATTTTGTATTCAGTAAAGTTCAAGATAAAAACATATTTTTCTTGAAAATGAGAAAAATTACATGAGCTGGAAATGTATATGCTGATTTTCATTGGTTTTATGGCATTGTGGAAACAGCACAGTCCTGTTGGAGATATTTCAAGAGTGTCAATAAAACAAAAGAAAATGTTTTGAGAGGTAACCACATTCATATTATGCTTTCACAATATCGTAACTATTACATATACATTGCAATTTCCAGCTACAAACCCAAGCATACAGAGAGGATGACATGGTCTGCCCAGGGGAAAGGGCTGTTACTTGTCTCCTGACAGCCCAAAAACTCTAATAAACCTATGGGAAAATCCATTAAAAGGCAATATCCTGTGCTGGAAATAAAGCAGAAAACTAACCTAGGGAATGTGTGCCTCCTAATTAAAGGCTTCAGGAGATTATGTCATTTAAAGAATCGAAGATGCAACAGAAATCTCTTATGTTCACATTAGTAAACTCTTCCCTTTGCCCTCATGTGAAGTAGTGTTTTTGCTTGTATGGACTCTGTCAGTCTACTGATTGCGAGGGAATGGCAAGAACCTTTTTCATAAATTTTTAAACATTGTATGAGCTTGAATAACTCATTAGCTCTAAAGTGATTCATCTGTTAGCTATTTGCTGGCAACTTCAGTGGCATTGTTATGTGTGTTACATCTTCCTACAGCCACAATTGAAAAGCAGCTCTTACATGGCATGTAATGAAAGGGCTTTTAGAAAGAGAGTACTTTTTGAGAGAAAGTGATAGTAAAATTTAACAAGTATTTTATTGTTGAATGAAAAAATGGTCTTGTCATATGTAATTGAAAAATCTTTCAGTAACTGCAAGACTATTTTTATTACTCATTAACTTCAGAACAGAATAATTAATATTGATACAAAATAATTTCTGAAGTCACTGGAGTTAACCACAACTGCACAGGGAAGAATTTTAAGGCAGCAGTTCCTCCCCATTGTTAATATAAGAGATCTTCTGATATTAAATATTATTTATTAGAGAAGGTTTTAACCTTTTCTTGTGTACTTTTCAGAGGAACTCTATAATGATATCATATTTTTGCTGAAACATACTTCACATGACTCAAACATGTGTCCCTCTGTGGTTCTGGTATTATTTACCTTGGTTACAGACATTTTGTTCAGTGCAATCACTTTCCCATATTGGTTGTGCGGTCACTGACCCGAAAGCAAATTTTTAAATTTTTTATTTTTTTTAAACTCAAAGCTGACTGTTACAAACCCACAAAATCTGGGTATCAAAGCCAGTTGTCTTATCAGAAACTATTTCAACTGAAGGCCTTTTTAATTTGCTGATACTCTTTCAGGCAGGTGACAGCTATAAATAATTTTGTCCTGGTACTTGCAGTCCTCTCTGGCTGTGCAGCACAAGCTGCCACAGAGGGCAGTGGAATGTGAGGGGAGATCAGAGGATGGCACTCAGAAATGCCTTTTTTCCCCACAGGATTGGTGGGACAGGTGCTTGGAGCTCCAGAGGGTGTGAGCTGTTTTCCAGAAACCAGAGCCACATCGCTTGCCAATGCAACCATATAACCAGCTTTGCTGTCCTGATGGACATTTCTAAACGAGAGGTGGGTGATGGTAGACTCATGATTTTTGGAGACTTTGGTCTTCAAGGGCTTTGACTCAGAGCTTGAGCTTTGTGTGTGTGACTCAGGGCATTGTGAGCAGATCAGTCCCAGTGTCAGGAGTGTGTTGCCCATGCCTGACAGCACCTGCCATTGGGTTTCCTGAACCCAATGGTTTTTAAACAGCTTTTTACCTGGTTGGTGTATCCTCTGGGTGCTGCTCGTGCAGCTCCCACACAGCTCATGCAGCTCACTCACATTGAACATGTTTTGCAAGTAAAGAGGTGGGATCACCCTTTCCTGTTGGTCCCTAAGTAAATCTGTATGTTGGCTCAGCAGTAATGAAAACACTAGCATTCTGAGTAGTAGATTTAATTGGAGGAAAAGCAAGGGAAAGCCCCAAGAGATCCTGTCAGTCTGTCTTTCTTCAGAATGGGGAGGTGCTTCCTCTGAAGATCGTCACTTACACAACCGTGTCCATCTCGCTGGCGGCTTTGCTGATCACCTTCATTTTGCTGGTCCTGATCCGCACACTTCGTTCCAACTTGCACAGTATCCACAAAAACCTGGTGGCTGCCCTGTTCTTTTCTGAGCTTGTCTTTCTTATTGGAATCAACCAGACTGAAAACCCGGTAAGACTTACTCTGTGTTCATTGCTAGAGTTGTTCTCAAGTTTAAATCGGGGGTTCATATTGCAGCTTTTACCTTCTCCCATCTGTTTCACTTTCTCCTCTTTTGGCTTCTTTTTGGCTTCTAAAACTTACGTGAAAAACATCAGATTTTTATTATATTCATGTGTGGTTGATATCATTAATAGCAATGGCAGGCAATAGGACTATATCTTATTTTCAGAGAATATATGACAGCAGCCCTGTTGAAGGTTTATCCCAGGAACTGAACCTTGCATATTGATTTCTTCCTTCCTCTCCATCCGTGTGTTTTCTGTCTTGTTTTGTCTGTTAAGTAGGATGCTCTTCAGTTTCTCCTGCAGCAGGTACCTCCCAAGCCCAAATGACTCCTGGTGCTGACTCGCAGGTTGTCAGCGATGTGGTGCTGGTCAGGTGCTAATATGCACGTTGTACACCCACTGGCCATTCTGGAAAAGCCACTTGCCAGGCATGGGACAGCTTGCTACCTCCAAGACTCAGTAGGAGACCTGTCAGTTTGCTTTGTGCCTTCCAGACACAGTGATTGTTGTCTTCAACCCATCATACCTGTTGACAAAGCTTAGTGCGAGGATCTCCAGCATTGTGCATGTCAAGAAATGCAAGTTATTAATAGACTGAGTATGAGATAGATATAAACCCCACACAAAGTGTGTGTGTTCTGTACTTAAGACCTCACTGCTCCCTTAACCATGTGGCATTATATGTAGTCTTGCTGCTGTTTCTTAGTAGCACCCATCCCAAAAGCCATGGCTGCCATTCAGACTGGTAAGATACAGAAAAGGGCTCCAGCACTGCCAGGCTGCACAGGCACCTGTGCCAAATAGGCTGCACACAGATGGGGGATGATATGCAATAAAAAGTATGTCCTTAATAGATAGGAAGAATATTCAAATATTATTTTAGGGATTATCTGAACACTGTGAAGAAATTTGGATGAAAAATGGATTTTAGAAATCCATTACTGTACATGTTGCAATCTAATTTTTGAGAGGGAAGTACAGTGTTGAGATCAAAATGAAACAATAACAACAACAATCATGCTGATTTCACATTGTCCAAGCAGCAGAAATAGGAGAATATGCCTACACTCCATGAATATCATCACCATCATGGTAGTGACCCTGTGGTGCCGAAATACACAGCCTCATTTGCTGTATAACTTAATCCTACACTGTCACTCTGGCTTCTAATATCCACTTGAGCTATAACATGCATTTAAAAAGTATCTGACCTTGACTAATTTCAGCTTCCAGTAACTGAGTCTTGACAAGAACTTTACCTAGTAATTTTGAGAGACCTCTCTTATGAAAATTGTCTTGCCAAGAAACCTCTGTTTAATAGTATTTCTTTTGGAAAACTGTATAAAACTAAGCTGCTGAAATTATTCTATTTCTAAGATTCAGGTTAGTCTGTTAGGTTTTTTGTGGGCTTCTTCTCTCACTTTACCTTTTGAAAAATTGTGAATGCCTAACTGGATAAAGCTTTCCAGCTGGTTGCATTACTTCCAATCGCATATACCAATATTCCCCTTTATCAGGAATTCAGGTCCTTTATCTGCTGCAATGGTGAGATCATCTGCAGTGACCTGCCCTCTGGGATATGGTCTCATGTCATGTGTGAACTCGTGTTGTCTTTGTTTCATTATATAAATGTTTGCATACTAAAATAACTTTGCTGAAAGGAGCTCACCTTGCCAATTGATACACAGCACTTTGTGTAACTTGACCTTTCCCATGCCTTGCTGAGCACACCACTCATTTTTCACTGTATTTCACTACCAAGGGGTTTATACTGCTTCAGTTCTCCAACATATCTACTGAGGAGTTGGGGGCCCAGTCCACATCCTTACAGAATTTTACCCAAAATTATGCAGTAAGTGGCTACTCATTTCCAGATTCCTTTCATACTATCATGAAGCACTAAGCAGAAGTTTATAAAAGTAGTAAAACAGTTCATTACATCAATACCACAAATCCTAATGGTTGTACTTGGTGAGATTGTTCTCTTTTACTCCTTCTCATTTTCATGCTTTGGGGCTCATGGTGGGATCATGTCCTGTAGGACTCAATGAAACACCCCAAACCTTTAAACCACTTACAAAGATCTTTAATTTACAGAATGTATTTCATATGGCAGAAATCTGCTCCTTACAGCCTACCCAGTCAATTTGAGAAGGTAGGAGGGCTGTAAGCCATGTCTGCTTGGGACAATTATTCATCTGTCTGTATGGAATGAGAGTTGTCTAACGAGTCATGCACTGATGAACATAAAGAGGTAAAGAATGCTGGAGCACAAATAATGCTGTGCTGCTTGGCACCCAGCCTGGCTTTTATGGCTTTCTGTAAATTAACAGTCACATTTCTGGGTGAGGTCTTAATCTTTCCCTGGACTATTGATAGAAAGTGATTTATTTTCTTTCTTTTTTCTTACCTGAAAAAGGTAATGTTCAGGGCAGCACTCTACTCAATAAGCATGTGAGAATAGGAACAAGAAAAGCACTACTTACATAGAGGGAAGAAAGATGGTTCATTTAGTGAGCCACATTTTCAATAACACTTGATGTTATAATAACACTGATGTGGTAAGTGAATCCAGAAAGTTGGCAGACTTTGTATGATTCTTTTGCTCAGCAAAGAGGTTAAATGTACATTAAATAGGGAAATGTACATTTCTGAGCATTACACCATGAAAAGCCACTAAAAAGTCATGCCAAAGTCTGAAAGCAGGGTCAGTGCTGCATGGGAACAAAAGGTTACCAAACACAATGTAAAACATTTTCGAACAAAAACTGAATGGTTGCACAAAGTTCTCTTAGTTCAAGCTTATCAACAGATCCTTGGCAAAATCCTTTGCTGGGCTTCTGAAAGGAGAAGGTTAATTGCAAGATTACAATTCAGGTGTCGATGCTTATGGTCATTCTTGTTTTCACTCATCAAACTGTTAGGTTGGGAGTGAAAATTGGTCAGCAGATATTACAGAAATGCAAGTATCTGAAGGTCATAGATTTCAAGGTGGCCATTTGATCACAAAGATTACTTCAGCCACCAGTTTGCCCATTGTAGCTGTTACTTTTAGTCACAATGTGGACCTGGTCTCTGGTTTCAGCGGGTCCTTAATTTTTGCTGCTCTCAGCTTGACAGAGGTTAGTGATCTACTTTACTTTAAAAAAGCAAAATCTTTCATGAGTGGCTCTTCTTAAACTCTGAAAAACTTAGTTTTCAGTATATTTGGCAGTTTATTTGTTCTGCCAAAATCTTTTTATTACACTTGCCATTAGCTATATGGGGCGGGGAGCCAATGAGTCACCAGGTTGTGATTCAGAAGAGCAACTCTAATTTCCCTGCCCTTTCCCTTCTGCAGTTTGTGTGCACTGTGATTGCCATCCTGCTGCATTATTTCTACATGAGCACCTTTGCATGGATGTTTGTGGAGCAGCTCCACATCTACCGGATGCTGACTGAAGTGAGGAACATCAACTTTGGGCACATGCGCTTCTACTACGTTGTTGGCTGGGGCATTCCTGCCATCATAACAGGTACCCTCAACCACCCCAAAAAGCTTTGTTTCCCTGCCATCTTCACTGGCCAGTTCAGGGAAGTTACCCCATCCCAAACAGCTATGGGTGTTTTCCTGAACCAAGGCAGCACCAAGCCACATCTGGCAGAAGTCAGCCTGAATTTGGCACATTTGTACCAAATGTCTGTTGACCCAGCTGAAGTGATACTGATGGTTATCCAAAAACAGAAACATAAGTGCACAGATTAAATCAGGACTTGATAACATTGCTTGGGAATAACAGTATTTTTATTTTGACTTTGCCAATAGCATTCAGAGAAATTTTCCTTCCCTGTGCTGGTACCTCAAGATATGGACACATGGAACTACAGTGACTTCAGAAGCAATGCTGCCTGCCCACAGGACATTACTGCCCTTCACTGGATATTCCCACTACCTACTGTCAACCAGCAGTAAATACTTCCTGGAGGGAATTTCAGTGGCTCTGTTTTACTTGGCATAAAACCAAGCTGGGAATACTCAAGCTACCTTTTACTTAATTTCAGATACAAAAGCTGTAACTTCCAGTTGAGGAAAATAATGAAAAACTGGAGGCAGTAACCTTTTAAACCTATCCAGAGTGATCTAGAGGAGCACATCCATCTCCTCCCCCACGATGCCTATTTTTGCCACAGACATTTCCAGAGTTACCCTGAGCACACGGCGCTGTGTTAATTCAGGCAGACAGCTCCTCAGGAACTGTGCTTCATGGAACAGTTGGAGTGGGCTTTTTGGGTTCAACTGTTTCAGCATGTATCTGTTGCCATATGGGAAATCAGATCATAGGCAGTTAACTTTTTCCCAACTGGTTTTATTTTTACAAATAATATCATACTGTCAGCAATGGCAGAGGTTTAGATGTCTCTGAGATCAAACAAATAGCTATCACTCATGTACGCTTGCAAAAATATTATGGAACAAGTTAGGTTTAAAAATATGTACTTGATCTTTTTTTGTGTGTGCTTTAGAAAGCGTAATACCAAATCACAGTGTATTCTGGTACAGGTTAATTCTCTCTTCAGGGAGCTGATAAGTTTTCCCATATCATTTTGTGCCTAAATAATTTCTACTTCTATCAATTTATAATAAAAAAGCAAGGCCCAGAAGGATTTGCCATTTTAGACATACCCCAGACATTTAAAATAGAAATTGTCCTTGAACTTCTGGAGCATTTTAGACCTATGTGACTTTTATCAGTGCATACAGGACTACTGCAGTAGTTTCAGGAACACTGAAGTGCAGTCAGATATTTGGCAGCATCATTTCTAGCAGAAAAGAAATATCATTAAATAACAAAAAAATAATTAAATTTCAGAACTTATTATCTTTAGAGGAATTTTGTTGGATGGAGTTTCTGCTTCAGGTTTCATTTCTCTCCTGAAATTAAATTAATTCAGATCTTCTCAACAGCAGTATTATGCAATTTAAATATCACAAGCATACAATTTTTACATTTTTCTACTTAGATATTGCTCCCTGTGATATGAAACTATTTTGCACTTTTAAAACTTTCCAGGTTGTGTCCTGCAATTTATTCTCTGAATCTACTGAATTTGCAGTTCTGTTTAAATGAAAAGTCAAATCCCTATTACTGAGAAAGTCAGGAGATTTTGTGAAATGAAGGATAAAGAAAGCTAAGCCTTTAGTTTGCCCTTCCAGGCTTATAAATCATATGAAGAGAAAATTGTTTCATCGTGAATAGCACAATGTAGGATTTCTTGCCTCTATATAACTTGTAACTGTACATATTTTAATTAAGCTTCTTTATAAATTTAAATTTCTAAACAGTAAAAAGGTTCCAACTTCATAACATGAATCCTGAACATTACTTAAATTGCTTTATGAGAGAAGGATTGTTTATTTTTCTTAGTAGTGGTATAGTCTAGATATGGGAAGAAATTCTAGTTTTGGGACATGCAGAGGACTTTATTATTTCAAAGATAAATACCATTCATCTTCATCGTAGCTATCCCGAGAGGGGAAAAAAAACCAAAACTGAAGTAGCAGTGGCTTTTTGTATATTATTTTTTCTGCTTTCTATGCTCAAACTGATATTCATTTCAAGCTGGGACATAGTGATCCTAAGGCATCTGTGATGGTACCAAGCTACTTGAAGAGGGGAACCTTGGCCTTCAGAGAGGGATAAAACTTAATAAAATGCTTACAGAGGAGCACTCCAGCAGGAAAGAACTACATTTAATCACAGCATAGAAATGCAAATTGCCATGAATAAGAATAGAATAGAAGCTGAAAGAAGGCTTACAGCCATCAAAAGAGTGTGGATCTGGAATAGTCCTCCTTGGGAGAGATAGTGGAATATTTTAAATTTGCTTTAAGGTTGCTCATTTTAGAGTGTAGTTTGATCCATCTTGAAGAGGGATTTTATGACTTCCTTGCCACAGGAGCAAAGGCTGGATTTGGCACTCAGCAAGACCCCCCCAGTTCTGCCTGTCTCCGAGGCAGCACGCTAACTGCTCGACATATGTGTGCAGTAACTGTCTTGCCATGGAGACTGCAGAGCTTGTGTTAGAGCAGGTTCTGACACAGCCCTAAAACCAATATCCCCCAGAAACTGGCAGTTTTCAAATCCTAAGCAAAGCAACGAATCAGGAGAGAGTTGAGGCTGCCCCACAGCTGCCTGAGTCACACATGGCTGCTGAGCCCTCAGGAGGGATCAAACCATGCCCCTCCTACAGTCCTTGGCACACTCCTGTGTGCGTGCTGGGGATGGGTGCTGATGCCCACAGACCTCTTGGCCACAGGACCAGCCCCAGCTCCTGCAAACGTCAGCAAGGTATCACTCAGTCTGTTAAGGGCAGCCAGGCTGCAGCATTTAATTGATATGCCAAAATATTTCTCAGTATTACATTGCATTGGCTTAATGCTGCCTTTGAGTAAAGTGTTATTTCAAGTGTTGTTGACTGCAGTAATATTTGAACCATGTACTTGAAGACTGCAATTTGCCCCGTTTGTTTAATGGAGAACTTAAGGGTAGGATTTTCAGAGGGAAAAATTGTTGCTGTCTGCCAATTACTCATAGAGCCAGAGTCTTATTAATGGGAAAATCCAGTCCTGGGAAACAGACTGTATCCATAGAGTTACATCTGTATTAAAATACTTTATGGTCCCTTAATCATTTATGGCTAATTCTTTCTGGATGGCAACTGCTGAAGGGGGTGGTGGAAGGGCCAATGGGAGCAGGAAGGGAGGCTAGTGCTATCTCATTCCACATTTCAGTGAAAACAGATCCAATATCCACTGCTTTGCCAAATAGCCAGTTTAGTTTTCATAGACCATAGGCCTGTACCAGATGTGAACATTGGCTGTGGGCCAGTTCTAAGCAGCAAGAGTGAAATGCAGCTACCTTTCCCTTTCTTAGTGTCCTTTCATCAAGGCATGCAGGCTTCAGTTCAAGAGAAGATGGTTCTTAATGCACACAAGCCCTCCTCACAGAGAGCAGCACTGCTGTCAGCCATGGCCGCCTCCCGAGACAGGACATGCTCTTCACTGTGCCCCCGTGCCCAGACAGCATGCTGCAGCCACCTGCCATATGGCACTGGCCACAGGCTTCACAGGGATCACTTTCTGTGTCTTGGAGAAGGAAGATCTCTGCAGACAGGGTACACCTGTCTCAAAGGAGGGAGCGGATCTTTGGACAGGAATTAGCAGGGCTCATTAAAAGAGCTTTAAACTAGGTTTGAAGGGGGAAAGGGAGAAAACCAAGCTCACTAGAGGCAACTGAGGGCAGAATGCCAGTGTTTGTGGGATAGTGTGCTAGTGAGTCCTTCTGTCTGCCATTTCTGTGGAGGCAGGGGTTGGGCATCCATGTGGCAGCAAAGACCAGGTGTGTCTCTGTTAGAAACCATAGGAATGGTTACCTGTGTTAGGGGGTGTTTTGACTGTCTAAAGCTTGATGCTGGTGATATAAGAGTTGAGTGTTTATGGATAAGAACCATCTGGAAGGATAACAAGACAGATACCATGGTAAGAGTCTATTATAGATCATCCAACCAGGATGAGGAGGCAGAGGAAATACTTTAGAAGCAGCTGGGAGAAGTCTCACCATCGCTAATCCTTGTTCTTGTGAGGGACTCAACTAAGCAGGTGTCTGCTGGGAATACAACACAGCAGAAGAGAGTCCATGAGGTTCCTGGAAGAGAACTTGCTGGTGCAGCTGATGAGTGAGCCAGCAAAGGGAGATATCCCACTGAACCTGTTCACTGTGAACAGAGAAGGACTGGTGGGTGATGTGATGGCTGAAGATTGTCTTGGACACAGTGATATAAAATGTTATTTTTCAATTCTCTTAGAAGTAAGGTAGGGATTCAGCAGAACTTCCACCTTGGGTTTTCACAGGGCTGACTTTGGTCTGTTTAGACACCTAACTCAGAGTTTCTTGGGAGGCAGCCATGAAGGGAAAAGGAGTCCAGGAAGGCTGAACATTCCTCAAGCAGGAAGTCCTAAAGGCATGGGAGCAGCTGTCCCCATGTGGTGTAAGACAAACCAATGGGGAAGACCAGCCTGGATGAAGAGGGAACTTTTGCTGGAACCAAGGGAAAAATGGAAGAAAAAGCAGGCAACTCAGGAGGAAGGAAAGGATGTTGTGATCACCCCCCTGTACTCAGCACTGGTGAAGCCACACTGCGAATCAGTTCAGTTTTGGGGCCCTCACTACAAGAGGACACCAAGGTGCTGGAGCGAGTCCAAGAGGAGCTGGTGAAGGGTCTGGAACACAAGTCTGATGAGGAGCAGCTGAGGGAGCTGGGGGTGCTTAGCCCAGAGAAAAGAAGTCTCAGGGGACTCCTTATCTGAAATGTCTTCTCCAACCTGAACAGTTCAATGGTGTATGATTTTGCAGGTCAAAGGCAAATCTTAGTCCATCACCATATGGGCAGGGTGTAGGTCACCAAGTCAGACAGCATTGTAAATCAGCAGGTGAATGTTGGGCTCACAGACCCCCTTGGAATTGGCCAGGTTTTGAAAAATAAAATAATAAAAGGTGTGTTTTAAACTCGATTGCCTTGGGGCATTAACTCCATTTCAGACAGTGCCAAAAGCAAGGTGAGGTACCTGGGAAGGCAGTTCAAAATGAATCCCACCTGAGCTCAAGCAGTTAACTCACATAAGTTCCCAGCTTCCTTTGTCTCTGATGTTATTTTAGTGACAGCAAGTTAAGAATGCGCTTTTTTTTCATAACGTAGACATCTCCTCAGTTATGATTCATGTCATTCTGCTGCACAGGCTTATTGAAATTCCTCAACATGTCAATCACCCTCAAGGCTCACACTGTGTGAGAATGACTTTAAAACTGTGCTGAAACAGAATTAATTTGGGATTTTCATTTGTTGTCACTTTTATGTAGCTGAACTTTGTTCTAGTTGGCAAAACTTCGATTATTGTTTGATATGAAGTGATCTGGACAAAGATTTTGATTTGCAAAAGTTTTATTTCAATTTTTGCCTTCACAGAATTTCCTGTTGAATAAATTTTGCCATGATAATTTTGTTTATTTGAAACTACATTTGGTTATAGGCAGCACCTTTCTGATTTACTTTTTCTCCATTTTGTGACACAGGGCTTGCTGTTGGTCTGGATCCTCAAGGCTATGGGAATCCTGATTTCTGCTGGCTGTCTGTTCATGACACCCTGATCTGGAGTTTTGCTGGGCCCATTGTAATGGTTGTTGTTGTAAGTAGGAGAAGTTGGCATCCAGAACTGTCTCTTCTGTACTGCTACCTTTTCTCATAAGTTTTGCCAAGCAGTAGTCATGCAAAGCAGCCATGTTATTTACATTTGAAGCAAACGTACTCAAGCTTGCATCTTTTGCTTAAATAGATAAGACATGAGCTAAGCTCCTGGAAATCAGAGGGCTGCTTGCCCATACAAAGACTGCTTGTGGAGAATGGCTGTATGGCCAGAAACCTATTTCTCCTTTGCTTTGTTCCATTTTTGTAGGGTTTGTCTGTGAGATTAGTAAACAAATCAACAAAATGAGCCATAACAAGTCACTTCATCCAGAAGTCCTAAAGGAATATTAAATATTTCCACTTTCAGGAATTTAAAAGAATGGGCTGCTGTTTAACTTTTACTTTACAGGTGCTCCTTCAAAATAACAACAGAAGATAAATATTCATGGTTTGATTCTTATCTTGAATGCCAAATACAAGTTCTGGTCTCCTCACCTGAAAAAGTAGACCTGGAAGCCGTGTAGGTTATGGTCACAATTCATCAGAGACATGGGATAGCTCCCACTGGAGGACCAACAAGTGGTCTAGGAGTCTTAAGCCTAGAGAAGTGAAAGCTGCAGAGAAGGGGGAAGGAGGAGCCTGTAATAGTGTGTTCTATTACACACTGGAGAAAATGGCTATGGACCCAACCATTCAAGGTCTTTCCCAACACAAGCAGTAGCAGGAGGCAGCAAATCTAGCAGAAATAGGACAAGCTGCATGATTTCTCTACAGCACTTTTAGTCAGAAATTCCTAGAAATTGGACAATGGCAGGGGTAAAACTACACAGTTAGTGTATGATATGAAAGTGAATGATGAGACAAATTCTCAGCATTAACATTCACTAAGAGTGATTACGTACAAATGCACCACTGACCTAGTACATCCCAGCTGACATGGCAATCCATGGAAACTGGAGGTTTATTCAGAGTAATTATCACTGTATGCTCTGCTAGAAAATATTCCTAAATTCTGGTTTGACCCAACTGAAACAAGGTGCTGAGCTGAAATGGACACTGCTTTGGACAAGGACAGCCATTCTTGAGTTTTTATCTTTCCCTCAAGCATTTTTGCATAGGGTTGTCTTACTGAGTTTTATCCAGACCTAGTGCCAGGATGTGTTTGACTATGTTGCCACAAAATCCTTTTATAACAAAAATTGCATTGTTATTGAAAATAGACCTGTAACAAATGTACAGAAAGAATCCATGCTGTTATTTCAATTCTCTTTCAGATAAACACTGTCATCTTTATACTAGCAATGAAAGCATCATGCAGACGAAGGCAACGTTCATTTGAAAAAACAGGAGTCATGTAAGTTTGAGTTCAAAAACCTGTAGAAGTTCTGACCAGAAATAATAGAA
This sequence comes from Cichladusa arquata, assembly GCA_026413545.1. Lineage (NCBI taxonomy): Eukaryota > Metazoa > Chordata > Aves > Passeriformes > Muscicapidae > Cichladusa > Cichladusa arquata. The sequence goes on along the minus strand of JAOTQP010000870.1, from coordinate 14,741,443 downwards.
GACAGAATTGCCTAAAATCAAGCTTTGGAGCAGGAAATAAAGATGTCTTTTTGGAGGAGAGTGTTGGTAGAAGCAATTGGAGCTGCTTCACCCCTCCCACTCCTGGAGTTCCTTGGAGATCCTGTAAAACTTCCACCATGGTGCTCTGCACCACCAAGTGTAGGCAGGAGAAGGGAGAAGGGAAAGATCTGTCCTCCAGGTGGTATCATTGCAGTCCTTCCAGATCTTTCATTATAGTCTCTACTACACTGTCACTTCACCTCTGCCCGTGGCATGCCCAGGTAGACATAATTCTGGGTCTCCCTGTGCTTGTCCATGGCTCAGAAAGGTCTCCCCTCTCAAGCATCTGGGTTACAGCTGTGCCATGGCAGAGATCCACTGACATTCCATGCTGAGGGCAAGCCTCCCTGCATCCCATGCTCAGTGGGATGAGCAGCATTGCAAGTTGCAACCTGCCACCTTCCTGAGCTGCTGTGGCAGCCTCTTCTCATTAACATTGTTTCGCCGAAAGCTCAGAATTTGCCTGTGAACTCAAATGTGATTAGCTAGTGGCAGTACAGCCCCTTGAGGTTTTTTTTTCCAACGAGGTAGCTGTATGAGATTTTAAATAGCTACTTCTCATTATTTTTTCAGCTCTGGGTGTAGCGTGCTGTGGACACATTGGCATGGCTTTTCCATCCCTGGTGTCCCTGGAGCTAGACTTTGTGGTTCTCTGAACCCTAAGCTTAATGAAAACTAGAATCTGAGGGTGAGCTCCCCGGCAGCATGGGTGGCCCAGTTAATAATAATAATCAAAGTGTGGAGGGAGCACTGTTGGTGCAGTGCCATGCTCCCCTTGGCATGCCCTTTCCAGCCCCAGTTTCCATGCAGCTGTCAGTTTTGTGCATTCTGAACCCTGACCCCAATAGTGTCTGGGTTTCTGAATGAGGCCTAAACCTCCCTAAACCAAGGAGTATAATTGCTACCTAATGGCAGCAGTTTTACTCATAGTATAAAACTTTTGCCAGTAGATTTGCTTCTGTCTTTTGAAAGTGTCTGTGGAAATTGTATTTTTAGCAAACAAATATTCCCTGAGCTCCCTCAGTCCAAAACCTCGGTTAGTAACGTTGTGAAGGAATGTGAGAGTGAAGCTGACAAACTGAAATGAGATAGATATGGCCATTTACTGCCCAAATGTGTTCCTCAGAGTCATAAAGGCTGAACAGCATGGGCTTGTAAAACAGATTTGTTTGAATGAAGTCTTGGAAATGAACTTGGAAAGAAATCACTTTTTTCACATGGACATGCTAAGCTGTGGAGTATTGCTGTGAGAGAGTTGGAAACTGGGAGTTGGTGAACACTGCCCTAATTTTCCTAAAGGGCATTTCCAGTTGCCAGGTTGTTGGGCACAAGCCACCATCCATGGAGAGAGGCTGAGCTGTTCCCTTGTATCCCATCACCCTGCAAATGTCCATCTGTGTTTGTTTTGCAGCTCTGTGTTGAGGACAGCATTCCTGCTCCTGCTGCTTATCAGCGCCACGTGGCTGCTGGGGCTCATGGCAGTCAACAGCGACGTCATGACATTTCACTATCTCTTTGCCATTTTCAGCTGTCTGCAGGTAAGTTGAGTAGTATCTTGTCTGTGGTAGACCTTGGTGAGCACACTGCCACACCCAGACCTCCAAAAACCTGCTCAACGTGAGCTAACTTACGAAAAACAGAGACCTCAAGGGCAATTTTTGCTTTCTCTTCTCAAGGAGAGAGTTCTTTTCACCAAAAATATAATTTTGAGTAATTACATCTCTCACTTTTAGTCATTCTAAAGGTAAATGCACTACCATAGTAACCTGTGACAGTAGGCAGTTATACTTCTGTCTTGCTAGACACAAAGTCTTCATTACTGTGTTCTGTGTGCTCTTTCTTAAGTCATTCTGTTGCTATCACAAATGAGAGACTGCTATATTTCACACCAAGAGTCAACGGCTCCAACTTCAAGGCTTTCACAAATTAAGTTACTGTTCAAAGAAATGAGACAAATAAGGATTTTCAAATACAATGTGAATTGCATTAGGGTTTTCCTGGGTTGCCTGTCCCAGTTTACACAACTGTTGATTAAAGATGCAGAGTGTAGTTATTTGTAGGAGACCTGGCATGGAGGTAGTCACAGATCTTAATGTGGTCACAAATTGAATGTGAGCAAGGATGACAGTAACTGCCCTAGTAGGTGCCTGCAGTACTAAAACAGCTGCTGTAGGACACTCAGCTGCAGCACAGCAGCCACAACATGCAGCCACACAGAAAACAAAGACTGATAGGTCTCCTTTGGAGACAGCTGTCTGTGCCCTTGAAGCACAACAGATAGGTCAGCCTGGAGCAAGATTATTTTGCCACTGCAACTAGTGTGCTCTGAAATAAATCCACCTACTCAGGCTGTAAAAACAGGCTTCCACAAATCTAAAATAAAATTAAATTAAACATAAACCTGATGAGAGGGACAAAGGTCAGCAGCCAGAATTCTCCAAACTTGCCCAGAGAGGCACAGTGGTATGTGGCATTTCACATCACTGCCTTCTTTGAACTTGTATTTTTAAAGAGACATTTATGTGAGTTTTATTAATGAATAATCCCAAAGTGCTAGAGCCAGCTAAGATCACATTTGATTGAACATTAAGAAAGTGAGCTTGAAGTTTAAAGTTACTCTAAGTCAATTGCTTTGGCTGAAATAATGAAATTCAGGCTTCTTATAATGTTGGTACAGCTGCAACTTCATGAGTATTGGCTTTTCTATACTGTGTGTCCAACCAAAGTTGATAACAATTTGGCAGCTGTGTTAATTCCCTCAGAGCAAGTACATCTGAAGGCACACACGTGTGTGTGCCCTGCCCCCAGCAAAAGCTGTTAATGTGTGTTCCTGGCAGCCAACAACTGCCCAGCCCTGGGGACTTCACTGATTTTCCCACCAGAGGCATTGCTTAACCAAGGAACTTAGGCAGCAAAAGAGTTGGGACCTCTCTGCCCCCAGCACCTCTTCACATCTCACAAGGCTTTCTAAAATTCTCTTAGACACAGTATTAAGGGCTTCCTTCACAGAAGTTGCCTGTTTCCAGAAGATTTCACTAAAGGCTATGATATTTTTCATGTGCTGCTATTGCTAAACTCCAAAATCACAAATTCGAAAATCTCTGCAATATTTTCTAGTGGAACATGGAGGTTCTCTTTGGATTTCTTCCCATATCAAGCTCTGTAAATTCCGGAGAAATGCATATTATTGGATATTTTCCCAGGCCTTTAACAAACATTTGAACTTGGAATGAAGAAGTGCTAGGAGATCAGTCAATGCCATTTCAGTCAAGAAAGAAAATATTTATTGCATTTGAAATACAACATCATGGACTACAAACTAGAATTCAGGAGTTGTTTCAAAATGGGTGTTCTCTAATATCCATATTTGCAATGTGGTAGTAGTGAAACATTTACATTTTCCTCTCTCTAAAATTATCCAGGGGCTGTTCATTTTCTTCTTCCACTGCGTATTTAACAAAGAAGTGAGAAAGCACTTGAAGAACACTTTAACTGGAAAAAAACCTCTTCCAGATGATTCCACTGCAACAAGAGCTACATTGTTAACTGTAAGAAAAAAAACATTGGGAGAAAAAACATCCTCTTGCTGGTAGAAGTGTCCTAAAATAAACTTATAGGTGGCTTGTCTGCAGTTAAGTGACCTGAAGGATTGCTTTCAGTGACTTGTACAAAGATTACCGATGGCATCTCTTGAAAGTTTTGCTTTTTATTTTCATTTAAATCTTTGAGAGAAAATAATTCTTTTCCCTGGTATCAAAACCCATTTGGTTCTTTGAAACTTAATACATTTGTGGGTAACATGAGCTTCTGAAAGGGTCATTCACTATTGATTTATGTCTTTTTTTTCCCCTGTCAGCGATCTCTGAACTGTAACAACACGTACATAGAAGAGCCCAACATGTACCGCACAACTATGGGGGAATCCACTGTCTCCCTAGAAAGCACCGTCAGGTCAGCCAAGAGCCACAATAGCTACCTTGCTTATATTCTCAGGTAATCCGGTGGCAGGTGCATGGCTTTCAGGTGCTTGCCTTTCCCTTTTTATTGCTCTTGTGGAAATCAGAACTCTGGTTCAAATGCTACTTGGTTTATGTCTTAACAGTTCTGTTTCATGTGACTGTTGTTCTCTTTGGTCATTTTCTTCTTGCATGTGTCTTCCGGGCAGGGTTCCACCAGCTCAGTGCTTAACCTAAGAGTGATGTTACCTAGATGGGCTGTGCTGCTTGCCTGTTCTAATTCAGATGTGTCTCAAGGAGCACAGTTTAGCTCATTGGCTCCAGGCTTTTTCAGAGTGTGATGCATCTGACATAAGGCAGATAGCTACATCAGGATAACCTCTGTCTCACCATAAAGTGACTGTGCAGCCAAGCACAGGCTGGCTGGCATCCCCTGCAGCTGTCTGCATGTCTGCCTTGTTGTTAAGAACAGTGAAGTGACCAAGAAAGTTGTCCTCTGTTTGTCTTCTCAAAGGGATGAGGCTGCTCATAAACTCAGTGGATCCTCAAGTCAAGCAAGGGCTGGTCAGACTGAAGCAGATTCCTCCATTTTTCATAGGAATCCATCCAAATCCAATGGTAAGAATAATTTCTAAATGCTTTGACCCATTTGTGCACCTTCTTCTCATCATATTCTTTGAAGTCTTCTGTAACAGAAAGAATAATTAGAATGATTAGATGTTCTCATTCTCATTATGCTATTGGCATAACAAGCTATGCAATGGCTGCCTTACAAGGAAATGCTGGAATGGAAGTATCATATGTTTGCTGCTTGTGATCGTTTAATTTTTATTTGTTGCTCTCACAGCTGTTGACAGTTTATGGAGTCTCCTTTCTCACAAATTGTGTACTGTAGCTCTTGATTTTTAGTTGGAGAAATTGTAATGTTTAAGACCTTGAGGCAGTATTTTCCTTTACTACTCTGTGGTTTGTACAAAAAATGAGAAGTGCCTCTTGTCTGATTTCCTTTCATTTTGGTCTTGACATTCAATTTTGTCTCCTTGTAGCAGTTTTTAAGTGCCTTTCAGATTCTTGGTATTTCTAGGTATCTTGTTTTGCCTGTGTGTTGTGTTCATTGAGATCCAATAGAGTTCCTGTTCTGCATATTAAATAGTGAGAACTATGTTCCCACTCTGTTCTCCATGTCCTGTATGTGTAAAAGATCCTGCCCACTAGCTGAGCTGAGAGGTTGTGCTTCCCAGTGGTTGTGCTGCTGTCCTTCTGAGTTTATGCTATATACACTTACAGATGTAAGAGCTCATTCCTCTCATGGCCTGAACCAGATGCCTGCCTTTCCTTTCTCCTCGTGCATTTGTCAGGTAGATTTGTTAACTCCATTTACCTTGCACTGTGTTTTGCCATCCCCATTTGCAGAGCACGATTCAGACTCCGACAGCGAGCTGTCCCTCGATGAGCACAGCAGTTCCTACGCCTCCTCCCATTCCTCCGACAGCGAGGAAGATGGGCTGGAGACAGAGAAGCAGTGGAACACATCTACTTCCAAAAACAACGAGCATGGCCCACTCCACAGCACACCCAAAGGTACCCCCAGTGCCAGGGGAGGGCAGTGGTGCTCTAAAATAGCTTTAGATTAGATGGCATCAATTTGCCCCACTACCATGCGACTGAGGCAGCATCTCCACCTTTGTGCCTTGCTTCTGTAGAGATCCTTGTTGTTTCCAGCTTAGAGACCTTTCTTCTTCCAAAGGCTTGTTCACAGGGGTGACTGAGTACTGAATCACACAGAATGCTGAATGCCTTAAGGTAGAGTGAGCTTTGCAGGCAGGTCCCCAAAGCGCTTGGACATGGCACTACCAAGCCAGCAAAATCTCATATGAGAAAGAGGAGAAAGAAGCCGCTTGTTTTGAGGTCAGTAAGAAATGCCTGCCTCTCCTCAGGCAATAAAGGCATTGGTGTTGGGGAGGCCCTGGACCTAAAGAGTTGGCAATCATTGACCATTTATATAATTTCTGTGTGGAAGGATGCAGGCATTTCTAAACATAGTTGATCCTGTTGTAATGAAAGAGAACTGAATGACAAACATCCAGGCTGTGTGCTGCGGCTCTTGACAGATACAGCACAGGGTGCCTGGGGTGTCCTTAGCCTTCAGAAACCAACCTTCCCAAGGAGGGATCTCTGACCCTGAGAGCTGAGAGGGCGGGTTGGCCTCACACTTCTCCATAATGGAGCTGGCAACCTCGCTCTGGGAAGGGTTTGGACACCCTGCCATCCTACCAGGTGATATTTTTGGCGATTTAATACACCCCAAGGGCAGTGCAGTCCAGCAAGGACACAGCTCCCCTCCAGCCACAGAGGCCAGGCAGTGGTTGAGAGAACATATCAAAAGTGTTTTTTGAGCTAGTGTTTTTTTGCATTGCAGTTGATACCCTTCCCAATCATGTGAAACCCTATTGGCCCACAGAGTGCGTAACAGCCAGCGATGGTGAGGACCCCGGTAGGAAACAGAAACTCAAAGTAGAGACCAAGGTCAACGTAGAGCTTCACAGGGAAAACCAGGTGAACCACAGCAATGAAGCACCACAGGACAAGGAGAACGAAGGGCAGCAGAAGGAGAACAGACCTCTGGCCCACCAGAATAACCAGCAGCCGGAACAGAGGAAAGGTAGCACAGCCAATCCAGCCTCACAGTTGGATTGGGAGACTGGGGGGGTTTATGAGCATTAATTAGTTTAAAAGGTAGCTCTGTCAGGGAAAAATACTTTCCAAATGGCTCCAACCTGTGTAGCCAGATACACCATGGGAAGTAGTAGGTAGTAACTAGTAACTAGTAACTAGTAGGTAGTTGCTGAAGTCTCTTCTTTTGGTTATGAAATGAAGTGCCAAACTAGAAGTCTTAGTAACAAATAGAGAATGTAACATCTTGCATGTGCTTAGCTTGATAAATGGAATTACTGATACACTTAAAAAATTTTATTATTCCCTCTTTTCTTTAACAGGCATCTTAAAAAACAAAGTTACCTACCCTCCCCCACTGGTGGATAAGAATGTGAAGAACCGTTTGCGGGAAAAGCTGTCGGATTACAATCAGAGCACAGTCTCATCCAGGACTACTTCCCTAGGGACAAACGAGGGGCTCCGCTCTCCTTCGGACTCAGGGGTCACAGTGAAAAATGTTCGGAGGGAGCAGTCTCGAGACCAGCTCAATGGCATGGCCATGAGCCTCCACGTGGGAACAGGACATGCTGACACCTCAGACTCAGAGTAAGTGCCCTGTGCTCTCACCCTTCACCTTCCAACCCCAGACTCACACATGAGCTAAGCTTTCCTCTGGTGACTGGCCAGAGTCCGTCACCCGTGACTGTCTTGATCGTTGGCCCATACCATGTCTCCAGGCCATGGTGTTCCAGCCATGAGGAGGCCAAAACAGGTATCCTGGGCAAGGTGCTGTGACAGACACCTGCCACTGGGTCATCCTGGCATGCTCTGAACTGGCAGGCTGATGTGGTACTGGCACACTTGGACAGGAGCAGCCTCACTCTGCCCTGCCACCCTGCCAGGAATGGATGGGCAAAGGCACAAGGCTGTGGTGTGAGTGTCCATCTGGGCAGAGGGAAACCATGGCTGAGGCAGGAGACCGCAAGGCTGGAGAGATTACCAAGCTACTGATCCTAAATTACCAGGCATGTGATTCCTACCTGCTGCATGGCAATCAGTGTGTGAATTTACCATTGTAAACTAAATCAAACATAACAAAAGGCTGAGCAAGCTCTCAGCCAAAGGAAATTCTCAGAAACCTCATTACTCATCATAATTCTTGCATTTCAAATTAAGACAACAGCCATATGTTAAGTCTCTGCAGGCATTTTATGCATATAGTCTCATTTTTTATTAACATGAATAATAGTCTTATTGTTTCACCAAACTGAGAGAAAATTTCTCACCCAGCTTTAACTCTGGCACTGTCTCACCAGGCTGTAAATATCCCTGTTGTTTGGGTGCACAGACCATTCCCACCTCACTATAAAAGTACATCTTTGGATTGGTGGGATTTGGCTGATGAAATAGATCCTAGTTAGCCGGGAAACATGGCTGTTTTGAGAAGCCATTACTGAGTAAGCTGCTACCAGGTAACACAGTCATTACTGGAGAATAACTCACCAGCTTGTACTAAGCAACTGTGCTATCTCCAGAGCTTTGGCATCATGGAAAGCTCTGCTGTTGGCAGCAGATTGCACGAATCCATCTGATACACCAGGCTTCTAACAGCTTGTAAGATCTGTGTGTGAACCTTGCATCCTCAGCAAAGCATTAGACAAACACAAGCCCTCTGCACAACTTCCTCTAAAACATTTTTGTTGTGTACTACCTGAAACTGTTTCTCCCAGCTGGTCTCCCCTCCAGGACAGCAAGCATTGGATTGGCAAGGCATGGTAACTTCACAGAGCATAAGTCCTTACTAAAAACAATTAGGTGGGTTTGGGTGGAGTGGTTTGCCTGTGCCTGTTTAATCCTAAGCCTGCATGATCACTTCTTCTCACTGACAGAGGCAGTAATGAAACTTCAATTTGAACCATCAGGGAATTGTGATCACCTCTGCACGGTTCCGACTCCTCGCCTCGGACTCCATCAGAGTGGCCACTTGGCGAGGAGGGTGAGGTGGGCATCCATTCCCACGTGGCTTCACGTTCTGGCAGACTCCTGGCTGCTCCCAGCTGCACTTGCAATAAGGGCTCTGTGTGGTACACTCCTCCCGCAGGAACCCATGCTGAAAACATGGGAACGGCCACAGGGATGCACTGTGATGGACAGACACCTGTGCACCCTGCAGACAGTGCTGCAGGGGTTGCTTGTTCCAGGGGAGAACCAAGGAAAAACACATTGTTTCCTAGTGGACCTACAATAAGCCTAAAGACAAGCACTATGAGGTGTCTCTTGTGGAGTTTTGATGGCTACAGCGTGAGCCCTTGAGGGTTCGGAGCTCTAGGGAGGAATATCTAAACAAGTGTCCTTTGGTTTCTATGCCAGCATCTCTGTCCACCCCTCTACGGACACGTCGTCTTAAGAAAAAAAAATCCTTTATATATATATATATATAAAAAGTGTA
>JAOTQP010000870.1:14710845-14732301 GCA_026413545.1 Cichladusa arquata | reverse complement strand
GTACGGTGTTGCTAAAGACAAAGTTCCTTTGTATATTTTACATTTATACTGATCTTCTTAATTTGATAATAGGAAATCAATTAAAAAGATGTTTTGATATTTTTTATATGAACATTGCACAATTTTACTTGAATTTGGCGTTTGATAAGTAACTGAGGTTTGCATGGAAGCCACCTTCAGACACAATGCAGTTTTCAAAGTACTACAGTAAAGATTACATCAAAATCCATTACTATAATTTATAAGTTTTTTTAACAGATTTTGGAACACTTATAAGGGCACAGTATGTTTTTCTCATAAGCTCTTCTAAAACCTACAATATTTTTTTCATTTTTTTGGTGTTTTGATCTCTTCTCACAAGTGCATTGAAGTGTTCAGGAACTGAACTTCAGGACTACACATGTCTTTGTGTAAGGTTTCAACACAGTCCTTGTCTGGAAGAAGTCAAATCAGTATTTCCCTTACCGAGAACAAGAAAATAATTGGTGTGATTGTATGGTAGGTTTTGACCTTGGTCTGGCTCTGCAACAAACCAGCACTCTGCATGTCCCAAGGAGAGGGCCTTCCTCCCAGGGATCAAGGTCTGCCTCAGGTGTGGGGGTTTTTTTCTCTTTTTTGCTCATTGGATCCAGCACATTGCTAATCAAAGCAGAAATACATGACTTAAAAGCAGATTTAACTGCCCAGCTCTTTAACAAAGTCCTGCTCTTCTTGATATTTCAAAAAGCTCACGGAAGGCTTAAGGTTTCATGTTGCCCACAAAATGTGCTGGTTTCACAAGTATAGGAAAGTTAAGTGTGACCTGTCTGCTGTCTTCACCTTCCTGCAATGTTTACAAAAAGAGGAAAAGTAAGCTGTGAAAAAGTTTGCATCCAGCAGTGCGAGGCAGAGCTCAGCCGGTGGCTCCCATGGTGGGAATACATGACTGCAGGGATGACAATGGTGTGCCCGTGCCTGCTGCCTGCCAACAAGGCTTTCAGGAGATCCTTGCTCACCATAGCAGCCCTTCTGGGAAAATATTGGCTATTGTTTGTGCAAATGTGTGTGAAGGGGAAGAAAATCGGGCTAAATAAAAGGCAGGAGTTGAGGAAAAGATGAGAAACTGTGTACTGTACTCTCGGTTTTATTACATTCTTATGCATTTTCAAAGTATCAAGGAGGCCTTTGAAAGGAGAAATGCAGGAAAGATGCTGTTCCTTTAAAAATTATGCAACACACTCTGTGACATTTTCTAACAGAAAAAAATATTTGAATGTTTTAAGGGTCTGGCACTTGGCTGTGTGCTCAGGCATTGTGTATAACCCATGCTAGTTGTTCTTACATCTGTGTATGTATATTTTGTCCCAGTGAGATGTAGGTAGTTTTTATTTTGATCAGAATTGTTGCAGTAAATGAGGGTCAGTTGTATTAATGACAAAAAAATTAAAACCTATTTTTATGACTTTTTAAAAGCTTTATGGCAGATTAGACACTGGAAGTTTGTTTGTTTGTTTTTTAACAAATGTATATTTATTAATGTGCAGAACACTGGAATTGCATCACAGATGAAAGGAGAATTTACAATAAATTAAGAAATTTTTTTGAACTTGTATTCTTTCTCTGGTGGTTTATTTTTAAGTGCAGCACAGATGATGAGAGTCCAAATGGCATTTCCTGGGGATTAGCAGGAGCAGGAACATACAGGTGCCCATCTCTCACTGAGGCAGCAGAGGCTGTAAAGCACCAACCAGGCAATGCACACCCCCCTTGCAGCCCAGAGCCCTATGCTGGCACAGGATGCCACAGTGTGCATGGCATTTCAGTCCAAACCTGTGGAATTCTTCAGATGTGGGAAATGGTCCACGGAAGAGAAATGCCCTCTGCTAACCTGGAGCAGAGCAGATCACCAGGAAAGCATCAGATTTAGAAAAGGACGTGTGGGAGCAGCTCGAGGGGAGTGGCAGCCAGCCCAGCCCAGCCCACGGCAGCCTGCAGGGAGTGACAAGAGCCTCTGGGACAGTCTGGGCTCTGTCCTTGCCTCTCCCAAAGCAGCTGAGGCCAAGGCAAGGTCCTGCTCACTCAGTCCTTTCCAGGCTGTTGTGCAAGTCCTCATTCATGCATCTCACAAGGCACAGCAGTGACCTGCACGTCATGTTAGCTTTCTGGAAATCAAAGCATTTCTCAGTGTCAACTGGCCAGTGTGAAGCCAGGTGGAGAGAGCCTGGCTGCTGATTTAGGAGCAAAATCTTCAGGATCTTCAGTTTGGAAACAGCTCTGGCAAAACACTAAACAAACTCAACTAATTATCCCAAAGGGAAACTGTTTTTAATTTTATTGTGCAAGTGCATTATTTGGTGGAACACTGAGTTTTTTCTCAAGTATTAGTTCACCATTGTGTGGAGAAGCACAGTAAGGCTCAGGCTTTCACATAAGCAGGTTAGTTAAGGGAGAGACCAGGCTGTGATCCTGTCTCCAGTAGTGACCTGCAGCATATGTTTAGGAAAAGAGGATTATCAGCCACACATAACATGGCAAGGTGGCCCCAGCAGGGTCCACAGCCCCCAGCTCTGCAGCTCAGGGCTTCCCAGAGGGAGGGGTTGTGCTTGTCTCCAGCAACCCAGGTATTTCCCTCATACATCTCTCGTGTTGTTTTGGATCCATTTAAACTTCTAGTACACAGTGAGCTGCCTGATTCAGTCACAAGCAGCAAAAAAAATTTCTTCCTTCAGCTTCATTCCTGTCCCCTACAATGGACACCTTTGCTGCTTGCAGCAGGACAGGCAGTGAGAATCATCTCTGTCACCTTCTCCAGGTCAAAGAGAGAGACAGGCTCTGTCCTAAAGCACGTGAGTAATCTCTTTCCAGCTGGGCAGCTGTAACAGCAGCAACTGTTCACGTGCAAAAACGCTGCTGTACCTTTTACCCCTCCTCCTTGCTCTTCTTCAACCCATTACCACATCAACTATAGCCTTTTTGGTGGTGGCAGGGACAGAAGAGACCAGAGCAGTCCACAAAATGCAAGCAGTAGGCCTGCCAACACCCCCCCCAAAAAAAGAAATAATTTTTAAAATCTCCATTTGATTCACTTTTCCTGTCCTAATCTTTATAGGGATATTTGGCCTAAGTAAATTGTAGAAAAAATTCTGTTAGAGATGCACCACTGGCAGCAGCATGGCATGGTAAGGCTGCAGTAACATAAGCAGTCATGAAGCCCAGCCACTTCAACAACTCAATATACTCAAATATACTCAAATATATTCAAATATACTCAGGGTTCTGTCTAAAAGTCCTAAACAATAATTGCAGTAGAATTGCCAGTAGCCTGCAATAGCATTTCTGGGGATGATGAGTGAGTTTTTCTGAATCCTTATGCCATGCTTAGGCACACAGCCCGCTCAGCTGCAGAGGATGCCCCTGCCAAGGTCTGGGGGATCACAGAAAGGTCCCCAGCAGCCCTGGTGAGATATCACCACTGTCACACCAACACCGCCTGCAGCACCAGGAGCACTCTGGATGCATTTGGGCCTCACAGCCTCTCCTGCAGGGTTTCTGCCGTGCCTTTATTCTCCTGTTTGCACAAGTGCAACTCACTTCTCCTCCCTAAAAGAAGCAATTTGTACTGGACTCATTTTCCATCTCAGTCTATTGATTTTTGGATCCATTCTCCAGTTTCTCATGCTCATTTTGGGTTTTAGTCCTGCCCATGAGGATGCCTGGAGGCAGCATCTGCAGCCTTTACCAGCTACCTTTTATTTCATCATTCAAACCATGAATGAAAATATCAAATAAAACTAAGCCCAAGAGGGCTTTTGTAACACTTCTTTTCTTGCCAATCAAGTTTTGCACCTACCTCATATCGATTAATGTCAGCTGCACTGACAGTGTTTTGTGTATGAGAATAGAGTGTGGGGCAGTATCAAACCATTCACTGAAGACATGTTCCATCTGCTGCTGCTGCTCCTTTATTCACTGTGCCAGGCATTGTATAAAAGAAAATTAGATTAATCTGAAGTGTGTGTGGCAAAGAGACCCTGTTAATTCATGATTGTCTTCTAAATACTTCAAAGCATTTGTAAGTGCTCCCAGGAGCCCTCCAGAGCTCTGTGCTGTGCTGTGTCCTGCCTTCTGCCTGGGTCAGACATCTCCTGCTGCCATCCCTCTGCTCAAAGGTACTTCTGAATTGAGTATCCACTCCTTCAAACTCAAATTTTGCACAGTCTGAACATACTGTCTATTTGAAGGGAGGCCCAGACTGATTTCCCTGTGGACTGATGCTTCATGGAGGTGCTGTGAGAGAGCTTTACCTCTCTAGAAAGACAACAGTTTGCAAAATCACCAGCCCCTTGGGCTAGTGTGTAGGAAAACCTCTTGCTTTTAGTCATTTGATGGAAGCTCTTCAGAAGTTCATCTTGAATGATCTTGTTTGAATGTTGAGCCTGTGTTGTGCTTTCCAAGTGGAGAACATAGAGTTGGGTCTGTGTTGTTGTTAGATATTCATACACTCAAGGGAAGAGTGAGCATGGGAAGTCCTGTGTATGTATAAACAGGGCAGCTGAAGCAGAAAGTCCTTGTGAATTATCCATTCCCTTCAGTTTAGGAACATCCCACTGAATCCCATACAAAGCAGCAGCTGCTGTGGTTGGGAGTCAGCAAAGTGCAAAGTTTCCAGGGGAAACAGTAAATTGGGCATTGATTTTGAGAAAAATCAACACCTTTTATTACATGCTTATTTCCTGAATAAAACAAACAGAAACCTAGAATGGTTATCTCCTTCACTTACAGATGCACAGGTTTCAGGGATGGAGAGGATCAGGGAAAAGCCCAGTTGGCTTAGGGGCTTTAGGGGTTAGGGTTCATAGTGCTGGCACAAAATGGCCAAATGGGAGTGAGCAGGGGGTCAGGAGGGACCGAGCTGCCATCAAAGCACTCCTGACACACAGCTTTCTCCACTGGGAAAAACACTTTCCTGGCTGACTTTGTCTAGGTTGTACCAAGCACAACCCAAAAGCAGCTTGTGTATTTTCTTTCTTGCTCACTCAGTGACAAGGCAGGTCCTCCAGCATCCCAGTCTGCATCACTTCCCTGTGGGCAGATCCATGACAGAGCCAGTGCCATCACAACTGAGGTAAACCCAAGGGGGCTTCTGTCAGGGCTGTTCCTTTGCTGGAGCAGAGCAGCAACAAAGCACTCCTGTTTCTTGCACAGTGTTTAGTTTGCCTCTGTGGTGATACACAGACACACCAGGCATCCCTTGGGATTTTCTGCAAGCTCCATCTGTGTTAAACGTGCCTCTTAGGAGGTTTAACATGGGAGCTTCAAGCCTGGCCTCTGCTGGGCTGGCTTTTCAGGGCAGGTGCTCAGCAGCATTAGCTACAGGAAGTTCATTGTAATTAAAGGGTTGGACAGTTGTGGCAAAAAGCACTGGAGCAGAGCTGCCTGCTCTAATTCCCTGGATCAATCTATTGTGCTTAGACAGTATTTACATTTCTCCTGATCCATTAGTGATGCTCTCCTCTGGCCTCAGAAAGAAGGCAGCTTGCAGGGAGCCACCTTAAAAGTCATCAGTCTCAGCTCTCCTCTCAGTATCTAATTCCCCTGCTTGCTCTGGAGTTCCAGCACCACAGTTGCATTGCAGTGCAGAGGAGATACACCACAAGAGGACAGTCTCTGCTCCATGAAATGGTTGTGTCATAAATAAGGATCAGCACCTGGCTACTAATCAGTTCACAGATTCTTCTAGTGCCATCTCCTTCACCCTAAAAGGTAGGTGTAAAACTAACTCAGTGTAACAATCTTATACCATAAAACACCTTTAATATTTAAACCCAGTGTAGATTATTCTGATTTATTTCTAAAGGTGTTACTATATGAATAAGAACTAATAGTATGTAAAGTGATTTTCAATTTAAAAGTCACACCTGAAAGCTTCCAAACGTGTGATAGATCGATCAAACAGTTTTACTACATATAGCAAATTTGCTAACAGCCATGGAGCTGTTGGTGTGACATGGCCTATAGACTCCTTCATGTACTCTCAGAGAGGAGAGAGAAAAATGTGTGAAGAGTAGTTAAGTAACTAGATTAAAGTAAAAACTACCTTTAATCCAGCACCAATCTGAAATCCACAGATGCTACATGGCTAGTTATCCTATTTTTGCATACTAGTCCATTTTATATTTGCAATCCATCCTTCTTTGATGTTTATAGCTTCATACAAAGCCTCATCCAGTGTAATGAGACCACACCAGACCAGCTGAGTTTGCTTTGCCACCAGGCAAGAGCTGCAGCAGGGCTGGGGACACAGCCTTTGAGACTGACAGATTTCCAAAGAGATCTGTGCTGCCCTTTTTTAGATGCAAATTTCGCTGAAGTCCTTCAAATGAGAGAAGAAATGTTCCATCATTGGTTTTCACTCAGCCTCTCCTCCTGTGCTGCCCTGAGAAATGGGCACAGCCCAGGATTTTCCTGCTGGGCTGGTGTTCATCAGCCCTGGAGAACACGGCAGAGTGGGAGGCAGACAGAGGAAATCTCTGCAGTACCTGCCAGGGTTCCTGCTCCCGAGGACATGGCTGAACTTCCTCTCTGCTCTGGTCAAATTTCACTGAAATAAAAAGATAAGTGGATGCACAGAGGGATGAAGCAGCTGTCTCCCACGAAATCAGTGCTACATGCATCTTGAGTCTCTTAGGGGCACTCCTGGAGAAAAGGAAGAATTTGCCATTTGTCTAGGAGTCCAACTTGAAGGTTTTCTGATAGAACCCAGATGTTCCATCTGCCAGCCAGAACTGCCACCAACACTGCTTGCAGACCACATCCAGTGATGCCTTGGGATTTAGCTTTTATATTTTTCAGATTCTCTGCTGCTTAGTGTGTAACTCTGAAACTTCATATTAGGTGTCATCACAGGGTAGTTAGACAAAACAATCCCTTCCCAGACAGAGAATCAAGGACAACTGGTATCCAAAAAGCATAAACAACAGCAAAGGGAAGGGGGCAAGAGAGGGGGCTAAGACTTCATAGCCTGGGGCTGTGGTTGGATAATTGACCCCAATATGTAGATGAACCGAAACTTATAAAAGTGTAAAAACTTTTGGATGGATCAGGATCCATCTTGGAATTTACTTGGGTGGAGCCCCAGCCAGGCTCTTGCATTGCCCAAGGTGTATCCTTTCAATAAATACCTATTTTATTCCTTTTGCTCTGTCTAGTCTCTGTTCCAGATCAACCTTTCCAGGCATCACCAGCTCATGCAACCCCAGAGACACAAAGCCAGGAGCCCTGCAGGAATGCAAAGCACCAGAGGAATTTCTGTCATGAGCCCCCACAGCACTTCTGGAGAAACTCAGGACAGAGAAGTCAGGTCACTTTTCTCTTGATGTATCTTCTTACTGGAAGTAGGTCTGCTGCTTTTCACCACAGGGACTGAAATGCTGTAATTACAAGACTGGTATTTTCCTGGGAGCCTCCTCAAAAGATGGTCCTATTGAACGGGAAAAGTGCTACTGAATTATCAAAGTTCACGGTGGGAGAGCCACCCCAAAAAAAAAATTACTTTCTAGGGTCTGTTTAAGGGGTATGTGTCCATGTATTTCATTGTTTCTAGGACCTTAAACTTGCAGAATGAGTTGGAAGCTCTTTTGTAATGAAGAAATTACTCTGTATGCTGCAAACCTGCACAGAATGAGCAGTCCGTTCACTTTTTGCTTTCTCATTTCTGTAGCTGCTGCTATGCCTGTAGTAAAAAGCAAGACACTTTAAAAAAACCCCAAAAGTCACTGTTCATCAGCATCCTCACATATTCAAAGTGTAAGAATCTGGTACTAGTTCTCAAGAGGGAAAAAAAAAAAATCTCCCTTTTACCTCCACCCATTCAAGCACCAGATGAAATTTGAGAGTTGACCAGGAAACCAATGACCTGCACAGCCTGGCACAGGGAAAGAGGGCAGGACCTGAACTCCAAGAAGAGATGTGTGTTTTCCCTGATGCCAGGGATCACTGGCCTGACCTGTACCGTGCTCTCTGCCCAGCCCCAGTCAGAGTTTGGCTCTTACAAGGTGCTGCTTCTCAGCCGGCCCACGGCTGTGCTGACACGCCTGGGCAGCTTTATCCCTGCTGTGAGCAAACCCACCGAGGGGCATCCTTCCAATGGATTGGCTCAGCAAAAATCTAAAGCAGAAGGGAAAAACTCTCAATTACAGACGTGCTAATTGCCACCATGTCCCAACACCACAGCTGGGAGGGATGGCCGTGATGCCCTGGTGCCTCCTGGTGCTGAAGCTGGAAATGGCACATCACACGTCGGTGTGATTATCGCATTTATCATAGATCATTTCACTTTGTTCAATGCTTTAAAGCATGTAAATACGTATAAATGCAGAGAAACAGTTTTTACAATTAAACCCGAGGCTGTTTGATGGCGCTGAGATCCCCCTGCAGCTCATTGTGGCTGCAGAACTCAACACAGTCCCGAGCAAAGCACGGACAGCAGAGATCCTCCCGAGCCCTCCCTGTGCTGAAGCCTCCGAGCTGAAAGGGCTCTTTTGGACAAAGAGAGGTTCGAAAATTCTGGTTTGGGAATAAAGGTGGAAGGGGAAATTGTATCCTTTACTCTGAAACAGCATTATCCTGAAATCCTGGCACAGAGCTTGTGCTGTGAGCCTTCACTCCAGTCCATCTCATTGCCCTCAGGGGAAGAGACTGCACAGGAGGCTGCACACACTCATCCCCCAGCTTCCAGGGAGAGCTCAGCCTTGTCCATAGGGGCTGGATTCAATATTCACATATAGAAATACTAATTTAAATGCTGCATCTAAAAATTTGTTATTTTTTTCGCTTGTATGCTAAAGTATAGACCTACTCCAAAAAGGAAGAAGGGGATAAAGCTTTATAAAAACAACAGCAGCTTTGTTCCCTGTGGTTTGCAGCTAAGGAGAGTGAATGCTCACTTTTGAAATGGATGACAGCTTCTCTCAGCCCTAAAAGCCAATGCAAACACTAAGAGCCAATGCTTTTACTGCTGGACTGCATGTACTGTGCTGCCACAGTGTGAATGAAATCCTTCACCACACCTGTGCAACACCTCAGTGCTCCAAAGTTGCTAACCAGGTGAAGACAGAATCACTGAGCAGCCCTGCTCTCCTTGCATGGGGACACTTCTGTCCTCCAGCACCAGCTGGGGCAGGAGCACTGCCAAGATGGAGCAAAACCAGGAGTCAATTAAGACAGGTTTTACACAAGCACTTCTGGAATAAAACTGCACTTGGAGGGCAATTTTTCAGCCATTACACACTCAGAAACACAGGATTCAAATATATTCACAGGGCACAACAGAGATTTCAATTCAGACCCAGCCTCAGCTGACATGAGTTGTGGTTTTTCAGTTACATGATCCTAATCTTGTTATCACATTTTCTACTTTGGAAGGAAAAACGCCTTTTCTAAATAGTTATGCACATGAATCTTTGAAACCAAATATTTCAAGACCTGCAAAGCTTAATGACAACTTGACAGTGAAATCACCTGTTTGCAATTTGTTGCCCAAAGTGGCAGAAGAAATTACCAAAAAAAAGTGAAAAGCCAATAAATTTTAAAAAGCACATTTATGGTAATCTTCTGCAATAGATATAAAAAACAAAACTGACCTGACAGGCTGCCCTTACCCCATTCAAGCTTAATCTTGGCCCAATTCCAGCCTTGGCAAAGGCTGTGTGAGCAATGGTGTCAGTGATGGTCCCTTGTAGGGCACACGGCTGCCTGACCCCAGCACCAACCTCTGCTCCCACCTCACTCCCTGCTTCCAAGCTATTTGGAAATGCTGGTTTGAACACACAAATGTGATGTTGCTGGACAGCCTCTAGTGAAGCATCCCATGCAAGAAGCTGTTTGCAATTTGAGTTTCACAAATGCTCACTAACTCCTAGCTCGCAGCAGTGTGGTGAGGTTCACTGGGAGCAAGAGCTGCGATCACTCCATCATGTCAAAGGGCTTTGCTTGTCATCATGGCAAAAGGCTGAGCTGCAGTTCCACCCTGCTCAGACAAGCCTGTACTAACCAAACATTGTCCATATTCACCTCTACCTCAGATGAGGACTCTTCAGCAGAACCATGAAGTTTCACTTCTGATGGTAAAAATCAAAGTCCTCTGAGCCTATGAAGTGAATGGAGATCATTACTGGAGGGGTTTCCACCAAAGAGCAGCATGTCAGCTTCTGAACTTTCTGCATTAGCCATTCTGGATCACTGCTGTGTCCAATGTTAAGGATGCTTATGCAGAAATAGGGAAACAGAGAATATATTCAAAAGTCTCTGTTCTGCAGGTGCTGTACTACAAACAGGACATGGTTAACCTTTCCTGCTAGGAGGCACTGGCTCAGCAGCTCTCAGCAAACCTGGGATCTCACTGCCAGTTAAAATCTCAAAATTCTTCACCACCAGGAAGCCCTGCTCCTGCACAACTGCACTTGAGGAACAGTTACCTTCTGCTACCATGCTGAAAGACAAGAATTAATTTTTGCTAACTTGCTGCAATTAAGTTTTATTATAAGCTTGGGGTATCCTCAATATGCACCCAGTCTTTATAAAACTACCTAATTTTGATGGAGTATTCAGCTCTTCCTAAGAGCACTCAATTTTGAGACATGGCGAGATCCAGTCATTATCAGGTCTATACTGATCCACAATAAGGAAATCCCTGTGAATCTGCATTTTTCTCAAGCACAACAATGCATTCTCTTCTCCAGGAGATAAACCAAACAGCCTCAAGACCTCAGCAGTTAAAAGAAAATTAGTCAGTTGTGTGAAAACATTTAACATTCAAGGCTGTTAAGCCCCTAAAATTTGTAATTCTGATTTATATAAACATCTGATGCAACAACTTAACACAGTTTAAGAATCCAAAGCACTTTTTATAAAACTATGCAAAATGAAAAATAAGTATCTGCTGCCTGGAGTTAATTCCAAGCACTGAACTTAAACATAATTCACTCCACTTCCAGAGTTCAAACCACAAACACACATTTAGTATAAAATATGTACTTTACTAGGGACAGGTACTTTTAAGTAAGGGGGGAAAAAGCATTTCACATACGCATAGGAGATACATTTATTATTTCAGACCTGATTTTTGTATTAAAATTCTAGTATGTAAAACTACTATTACAGAACACCTTAGGACACCCCTTGATATGTAATAATATAAACAGCACCATACAGTCCAGCAAAATTGCACCAAACTGGCTTTGAACTCCTTCAGTGCTAACAGTCAAGAGATGGCACTCTCTGGTTAACTGGCCTCAAGAACCACATTTATTACAGTTTTTATTGTTCTCAGGCAGCAAATTCTCCAAAGTCCTTCAATAAACAATCCCAGGTGTTATGTTGCTGGTTCTATTTTGTCAATCTCTTCCTTCTTTGGACTCTCCTCTCGGTTTTTGCCCTGTTGCAAGGTGTACACTGATGGGCCTATCCTCAGGATCTTCCCACTGCCCAGGCACTCATCTCCCTTGTAGAACACAGCAAACTAGGAGATAAACACAGAGAGAGTCTTTTTAGCAGCTGCAAAAACCATGGTGAGAAACTGCAGGCTGTGCAAGACATGCTGGACAGTGAGCAATTTATATCTGTTTTGTCTAAATCTTAAAAAAAAACAACCCAAAACAAACAAAAACCCCCAAATTACAGAAGATTTGTAGGCTCACATGAGTGTAAATTTATAAATGTGTTGGTGAAAATTTCATCATGAACTTCTACAAGGCTATCTCAAAACTCTTCAGTCACTGAGGTGGAATGGATTGTGCCAGAAAGTTTCCTTTCCAAAGGGGATGACATACACAACATCACCTCCATCTTCACTGGACCTTCCCCAGAAAACTGTGCCCAGCCTACAGTGGCACCTGTCAAAACAGGAAGGGGACCAAGGACCGTGGCAGCAGATCATCTGCAAGGAAGCAACTGGAGCTCCCTGATGTGCTCAGCAGGCTGCTGCAGGAGAGGGCAGCCCAGACCTCCTGCCTTGTCTCACGAGCTGGCAGTACAGAGCCTGGCTACAGGCTCAGCAGCTCCTGGCACTCAGGGGCTTCTCACCCCTCTCATAAGCTCTGGCTGGATCATTCTCAGCTTCTCTCCACTACAAACAGTTCTCAGCTAATTTCCCTCCTGATGTGTCCCACAGGCCCCCAAGTATGGGGAGGGTGAATGGAACTTATGCTGGCAGAAGGGATGCAGGGAATGCTTGAGAGCCAGTGTGCTGGAATGTGATGGAGTATCTTTATATTGGCAATGTTCAAAGGCATCCCTGTTAGGCACAGCACCTCTCCTCAGCTCTGTCTGGGACAATGGAATTCACCAGACAGAGTCTCACTAAACAGGTTTGAACACTAAACCCATATTAAGCAGGCAATTACCAAATTAATGCCTTTTAGAATCTATTTCTTGCAAACAACAACAGCTTCCATTTCTGCATATATAACTGATCACCAGAGAGGCTTCCATGCATTTCTAAAATTTGTAAGCAAGTTTCTCGGAATATACAGATAACAACAGATCATTTAAATCTAGAAACAATCTCCCTGAAAACAGTTGATAAATACTAAAAATAGAGATAACCACTCTCACATGCAAATAAATTAATTCCTTTACTCCAGCTAATAAAAAAGCTACTTTGTTTTATTAGCCAGATAAGGTAAAACACAAAAATGGAAGGAAAACAACTTCTAATAACTTACCTGTCCAGGTGTGATAGCTCTTGCTGGCTTCACTAGTGTTACCCACACACTCCCATCTTGGTTTAGAGTCAGGACACAAGGCACTAGAGCAGAAAATGATAAAACACCTGAAGTTAACCATTATGTTCACGTTAAAGGAGGAAAACCGAGGTTAAACAGATCTAAGTCACGATACCACAGCACAGAATTGTTTTGTAAGACTGCAGAAACAGGAGGGCCAAGCCAGAGCCTATCCACTATTACTGCAGAACTACATGAAGTTTCACAAACTACCAGTTTCACAGACTGAGCAAGACAAAAGAAAAACAAAAAAAGACTACCCAGTGCCATCTGGTGCCGAAATCTGAAATGACATTCCATCATCTTCTCCCTGACGAGCTCTGCCGGCGGCTCCTCCGCTATCCAGTGCACTCGGCTCGTCCGCAGCAGCTCTCTGTACAGAGCAGGGTGATCTCTGGATGGTGCCTTAAAACACGGTTATTTATTGCTGATGCTTTTGCCAAAGAGCATGAAACTTGGGAAGTGAAGCATGAAATATAGAGGATAGCAAAATGAAGGCAATATGAGCAAGAAAGCAAACACTTATCAGCACTTAACTTAGGCTAAAGCAAGCCTGAACGGTTTGTCAGTCTTCTACTCCTCAGAGTCATGTCTCTCTTCTTGTATGCTTTTCCCTCCAACTGCATTTTTACCTTCTTCAGGCTGAGTTCAGAAGTCTGACCTTCTTTATCCTGTCTCAACAAGATGCTACCTCCCTCTCCTCCAGCTTCCCAAATGAACACCTCCCCAGCAAAGGCACTGCCTTTGACAAACTTGCTGCAGGACATAAAAATATTTCTTAGTGCTCCTGTCTGTTTCTCCTCAAATCTCATTCGATTATGGTCCCATGTACTGGTACATCAACAAGTAGCAGAACACCTCATTATAATCACATCAGTATCCAGGAAGAATAACAACTGCATGAACAGGAAGAAATATTACCAATGCTAGCAAGCAGCAGAAGTCTGCATCACCTCATATGATTAGCCATTAACACACCAATTATTTATTATTTATCATATATATTCTGCCTCAGTTTTCAAAATCATAAAACTCTGTCACTGGCTCCTCATCCTTTTACTAGAAAAACAAAGCAGAAATATATCATAAACCAAGCTAATACACATTTTATAAACCACATCATAATAACTGAGACAAAATCCTCATGCTTTATAGTAGAAAATGAGAGCTCAGAGATTGGCTGATTCTTTTCAGTGTTTGCTCTTTGCTTGGAAAAACTCTATGCCAAAATCTAAAACAATCTGGTGCTCATGAAAAGCCTGTTTGAAAAAGATGTTTCACATCTGCTGATGCTACACTAGTTGGTTCTTGTTTCCCCCAAGAGGAAAGCCAAGAATTCTGCCCAGGTTAGGCTCAGATTCCATACAGCAGCAGTCACAAAATACATGCATAATTCATTTGCAAATCTAGTGTTAATTAACTCACCACAAAGACATCTCCAGTGCTGACATCTTTGTCTACAACAAACCAAGCCTCCTTGAGGCCTGCCAGCCGAGCCCTCTGGCCTATTGTGAAGAGGAACCAACCTAAAGAAATATGAAAATAGAATGCTGCTAGCAACTTTTCATCTTTTACTTTCAGAAGAATACATTAAAATCATTTCCCCAAAACTTTACAACTAAACAAATAATAACAAACCAAGCTGTCTTAGAGAAAAGGGCTAGCCACAAACTAAACTAACATCTACTTGAAGTTTCATCTGTACCTGAAAGGCAAACTAAAGATTACAAATTAATCCATTTCAACTGTGGCATTCTTAGGTATTACAAAATACATACATTTATTTATTTCCGTTTCAATTTGTGAGTTATCTACCACTCAGTCTTGCCAGTCTCCCTTAGTTTTATGTACCAGCATAACATCCTGTTATCATAAATTAATTGGGAGAGAAACTCAGTTCTGGCAGCTTGAACTGAGGACAGCAAAGGAAGAACACACAGGAGAAAAGGCAAAGTTAAGGTGCCCATGTTTGATGATGTCCTGCTGTGCATCACTGAGGTACACTGTCTTCTGCAAAGTTCAGGTACTAAAGAATATGGAACTGAAGTACAGTCATTTTGAAGGAATTAAGTGACTAATGATCTCTTGGTATTAAAATAACAGTTACTTAGTATCAACAGAGTAACCCTAATATTTATTTGCTTTCTTGCAATACAGAACAAATAATCAAGAATCAGCTGTAGTTCAACTGTATACAGCAAATTTTCCATGGTTTAACAAACTGAGTAAAACCTACAGACTCCTTTGGAAATTCCAAAAATTTGTCCCTCCAAGTATAAGCAGTATTGTTCAATTTATCTAGAAGTAAGTTATTAAGGTGGGTTAGCCAATTACCTTTGTGTCTTCCCATCACCTTCTTATCTTCAATGGAAACAAAGTTACCTGGTTGAGGTTCCAAATACTACCAAAGAGGAAGAAGTAAATCACAAGACAGCCCAAGAAAACCTCATATTTCAGATTCTGTCACTATATTCTCTCAAAGCTGAAAAATAACTCTTCAAGAAGCAAACTCTGCCCAAGCAGCTCACTGACTCCTCCTTGATGCTGCACTCAGAGCAAAAGCAGGAAGGGCAGTCCCTATGAGCAGTAATTCCAGGCTTTCCTTCCTCTATCCTCACATATCTCAGGAGACAGCAGGATCCAGCATTTTGTCCCTCTCACATTCCAACCATTTGTCAGAGCCTGGCAGGCACAGAGTGCATGTTCACTTCTTTTGCACCAGAAAATGAGTGACAGGTGGTAGAGGGGCAAGATATTACCTACAGGCTGTGGGTGTCAGCTTCTAATTAGGCTTGTGACTGCAAAGGGAGGTGGGACATTGCTACCTACAGTGGGCCACAAGGTGCTAGAGATTTTTCTATAGATAGTGTTTTAAAAACTGAACACCAGAACAAAACAAAGATTGTCAGAGATTTAGTGTTGCTCACCTCAAGAAGGAATTTTTCAAAGTTTCTTTCACCAATGAAACAGACCCCCATACTCTGAAAAAGAAACATGGAATTGTATACACAAAAGCAGAGAAAAACATTTGAAATAATGTCAATTAATAATCTGTCCAATATCTTTTTCTCCCTCTTGTGTATCCCAAACTATTTTAGGCATCTCATAAACAAATCCACAACATCTGCTGCAGCATAGGTAAACTAATTCTACACAGAATCAGTGAGAGCTGTAAGCACAGAAGTAAGAGGGATAATAGGAAATAGAACACCTGTTCAATAAATACATTAATGTTAGTGACTAGATTGTATGCATATTAAAAACAGATGTCTCCTTCATATTAAAGTATAAAAGTAACAAAATGGCACAGTGGTGGTCCATCTCTGGAAAAAAAACACTTTCAGAACCAAATAGGCTTCTCTTTCCCTTTCAGTTACTGCTGACATTCCTCAAACACCCATTTACTGAGGCTGAATATAAGCATGAAAAGCAATCAAGGCAACATAACTACAGCCTGCATTACGGTTTTTGAGATTGACTCATGAAGTTTTAGTTCTCAGAGAAACATAACTTTTTTTTAAAGAGTAACTGTGGAAAAACAGTATTATCAAATTTCCAAAGACATAGTGAGAAGTCATTTTAAGTGAGGAAGCTCTTAAAAGCTGTGGAGAATAAAGAACAAAAGCTTCTCCCTTGCTGTGATAGAGGATGCTTTCCTTTAGGCTCGTAGCATCCTACACATTCACCTTCATCTTAGTTCTTCTGATACAACAGCAGACAAAATACCTGCAAGCTAACTACACAACTAACCACAAGCTCCTAAAAGTACTTTTAAGGAAGTAGCCAACTATGAAAAATGCTTCCCAAACTATTATATTATTCTTTCCTAGCAAAAATGGACAGGTTGTCACAAGTTAAAGTTCAAAAAGTTTAGGAAAGTTGTTTTAGAGAGAAATACAAATCAAAAGAGTGTTAAGTGTTACCATGCCTCTTTTTTCTTTAGCACATGATGAAGGTCATGCTCTGCTGCTATCTTCTTTACAAAACTTTTTGTTAAATCCCCTAAAGGGAAGATGGTTTTCCTCAAAGCATCCTGTGAAACCTGACTTAGAAAGAAGGTCTGGTCCTTAAAGAGGTCAGCACCTTGAAGGAGTTTCACAGCTGCAAAGTGAAACACATAGAATACTCAACATAACTACTATTAACAGTTCAAATTGCTTTAGTATTTTGTTTGACCATCAACATTTCTGATCTATTGTTTTCAAATACATGTTAGAGACAGTATTTTACATGTTTTTCAAAATTGAACAAAAACACTTGGGTATTTTCTCATCACTAAAAAGATCTACAAGATTCTGGTTTTGTACATGCAGAATCTTAAAAAGACACACACTGCCTCATCTATTTCAGTAGTGCATCTATCACTGGCAAGGACATCGACAATACAAAAAAACAAAAACAACTTTCATATTTCCTGTGAAAGAGAATGAAGATTCAAATACTGTGGAGTAACTGTTCTTCAGAAAGACACTGTTTTGCCTTACCCTACTAGAGATCAATTATTTGAGCAATCAGTGGAGTTATTACCAATGCCCAGAGATGAGAGTTTGACCGTTTTCCTTAAAATAGATGAAATCTCCTGATTACTCAGATGAAATAAAATTAGTACAACTTTTCAATCATGTTCTGCCCCTTCTCTTTTGTCTGTTGTACAAACACTACTTATGTGTTTCTTGACTCAAACCCAAACTACAGGCCAATAGTTCAGTCACAACTGGTGATATGAAATCTCAGTCATGGGGCAAGGAAGCCCATCACAAAACACATCTGTAAATCACAGTCTGTCACATATACAGACCACAGGTCCAGCTGGGGCCATTTCAACTTCCCAGAAGTAAAATTAAAACAAAGAAACAAATAAACCCCTTTAACGCCAGGGGTGGACAAATGAAGGCAGGGAATCTGTAATGTAAAATCATCACTGTGGCAGTTTTGCATAGCTTTAGTTTACAAGTTTTTTTCCCTTTAGATATAGCATGCTTCTCACCATATATTACACATTCATCTGACCTTTAAAACAAGAAAATGTAATGCTTGACAAGTCAGGGTCATTTTCAGTAATGTAAATATCTTGTTACCACAAACAACCATTTACAAAGGCTAGGATTTAATTGGTAATCATTGTGTGTGAGGTCACAAACATCTCTGAATCCATGACTACAAATATAGCTTACATTTCCCCTTCACATGTAGGACAAAACATGAAATAAAGACACAACTTACTATTTCTAACTTCAAAACGGTTTCTGAAAAGCTTCTGTGGTCTTTTAGTATGTTTCTGTTGAAACACTTCCTCATCCTCCAGTGAGGTCCTGGCATAATGCCCAGTAGCAATTGCATCTGCTCCTATTAAGAAAGGAAAAACCAAACATAACATAAAGGCACAAACTTGAAATTCACAGTTCAAAACACAATTGCCAACATACAGTAAGAAAAACAGAATGCAATGAAAGAAGAAAACCTATAGAGAAGTCTTATACTGACAATAATTGTACTCCTGTTGTTTAAATAATGCAAACTATTCACCAGCATGCCAGCACTTGTGCTTTTGCACTTTAAGGACCACCTAAGAATGTAAAACTTAATGGTCAGGTCAATGCATGTCCCTGAAATAAATCTGTTCCTACGTATGAGCAACCTAATCTAGTGGAAGATGTCCCTGCCCAGGGCAGAAGAGCTGGACTAGATGACCTTTAAAGGTCCCTCCCAACCTGAACCATTCCATGATTCTTTATGTAAAAACAATCTTAAAACAAAATACTTCACAATTATTGACACACTACTACAGAGATGTGAGTTAGGCACGCACATGAACTCATGTATTTCCCCACCTTTTAAAGAGTTTGTTTCCTTTCAGCATTTCTATGGCACACACTCTGTACTGACATACTTGAAAATGCCTTACCAAGGTTATCCATAGCATAATGCAGGAAGTAGTTGAATTTGATGTGCTTGTTACACAAAATATCGGGATTAGGCGTCCTTCCCAATTCATACTCTTTCAAGAGGTCACTGTAAAATAAAGATTCAAATGTCTATCAGAATCATCAACATGCATAATACTATCAGAAACTGGACAGTGTTTAAATATGAGAAGCTGAGTTCCAGCCCCAGGGGAGACCCAGTCACTGTAAACATTTTATGTTAGAAATAAAATACCCATTATATTTTAATGTGCAAAAAACCAATGTTTGAAACATTTTCTCCAAAGTGCACTGAGAACAGAGTCAAATTATGACTTACAATCTTGTAACCCTGCTTTATTAAATTAATATTCCCTCTGGGCAGATGTGGCTGTCCACTGTGCACATCCTACTCATCTCTCACAGAATACTTACCTTCAGAATTAAACAATCCTATTTAATTTTTCAGTGGGACAATATGGTGGTACACACCAGGAGAGTCTCAGCTGAACAGAGAGTAACTTCAGCTGCAATAATGTCACCACAAGCAGTCACTCATGGGGCTTAATTTTAGAGACTTTTTCCTGTCCTTTTTTTTTTCCTTTCTAGAAATTCTAAGTTTCTCGAAATTATGTTCCTGCATACTTACTTAGTATTACTCACTTGAAAACACTGAAATAATAACTTATGAATTTATGAGATACCAGAAGGCCTTATCACTGAATCACTGTTTGTCAGGTTGTTGTCTGTAGCCACTGCACTCAAGATGAACTGAGGGCACAGACTGGATTTAAAAGAACAACAGCAATCCTAGTATTTGGTTTTACTTCATCTGAAAAAGAATCAATTGCTTCTTCATCGTGTGACATGACATTAAAAAACAGAAAACAAAGCAACATATCTCTATTTTCTCTAACTCCTTTTTAAAGTGCTGAATTCAACAACTCACACTAATGATTAAATCACCTGGATCTACCTCGAGCTGCCTCACAGTGTACTCTTATGGTACCCTAGGAGTTCTATAAAGGAGTCTCCACAAAGCCACCCTCACACCAATTCAGACCTTCCAGTAAAGCACAGAACCAGAGAAAGGGCACTGAGGGTGTCTATTGGATTTCTCCCTGACACAGAGAACTGAAACAGGCTTTGCACAAACCATGTGAAAGACAAGAGCTGGAACAGTTCTCGTGATTAAAGGTGTTTTATGGTGATCTCTCTTTAAAGACAGATCCAGAGGAGGAGTAAATTTAAGACCAGTGATGACAGTAAAAAAGAAAAGGATTCTGAAACAAACCAAGACACTTGTAGCAGAATGTTAGGAAACACTGTACTAATAAACCTCAAGAAGTTTTGCAGCACTTAGTCATTCTCTCACAAAAAAAGGGGAAAAATGGAGTGAACTTTCCCAGAAAAGAGCTGTTTTGCTGTTTTCTTCACTGACTGTCTAAAAGTTTGGTGCACAGCCTGATGTCATTTCAACATGCAGTGCAAGTAGCATGATCAGGTTATTCCTCAGTTTCATGTAAGGTAATAGTAGCACTACTCAAAGGGGGATGATACGATCAGGGAACAATTTTTATGTACTTATGTCCAGTGCACAAAGACAAATTATGCTATTATACCAATGTGCCCCTTCTTGTCCTACCTTCCAAGAAAATCTTTCAGCTTTTCCTATGCAGAACTTGCCTTCAAGTCCAACAAATTCACAGAAATCTGAGCACCCTTTTTTAAGAGAACAGTTTCAGATTTGTTTAAGTTTAAAGAAGCAAGACTATATCACAATCATTTTGTGCTAAACTGGAATCAGCACACATTATGTAAAATGCACTGCTTAAGTTACACATACAGACAATATTAAATTAAATTATTTTTTAAATTTAATTAATTAAATATTTTTTTTCAAGTTGCAGTAAGGTTGGGCCAGTACATCAGTAGCTGAAGAAATAAGCTGCAACAAAGCAATTACTACACATTCACACAAGAAGAAATCTCCTACTAACTAAAAAAAAAATAACATATTAAAAGCAAAATATAAATTCTGACCTTAAATACAAATGAGAGAAAAAATAATTCCTCAATATTTAACAGGCTTCAGGGCTTTCTCTGAGCATTGATAAAACTGCAATGAATTGCCATTGCTCATTATCTGTCCATTCTTGTCACACAATACCACATTAATATACTGAAAGACCAGCCATGGCAAATGTGTTTCTACCTGAATACTTCATTCCAGTATTCCTTCACGTAGGAAACCTGGTGAAACGGGATATCAAGCTTCTGGCACACCCGATAAGCATCTTCACAATCTCTGTCAACAGAGCAAGCTCCTTGTTCATCCAGAGGGTCCCAGTTCTTCATAAACACACCTGTCACCTGGTAGCCTATGAAATGAAAGCAAGAACTAGTTAGAAAGTTAAATTCTTACAGCCTAGACACAAACCCTGTGTTTCTCAAGAACGGCTTTAGTTACTGCACCTTACCTAACATGTGAGTAGCCCTGTGCTACGTTTTACTAACCCAAGCTGCTTTAGCAGCCGAACGCGACGCTCAGTCAGTCCCATCCCCGCCCCTCTTTTATGCCGCTCGCGGCCGCGCGGTGCCCGGCTCTCGGCGCTGCCCTGCCCGGCCTGGGGCCGCTCCACGGGAGAGGAGTCCGAGAGAAGAGGCGCGGGCCCGCAGCGCGGCACAGGGCCGGGCCCCGCTGCCCTCCCTCCCTCCCTCCCTCCGTGCCTGCCCCAGCCCCGCACCTCGGCGGCGCAGCAGCAGCGCGGCCACGGCGCTGTCCACGCCGC
>JAOTQP010000870.1:14697463-14710126 GCA_026413545.1 Cichladusa arquata | reverse complement strand
AAGCTGAAGCCATCTGGCTTCATGCCTTTGTGGGATTGTGAGCCATGGTTGCCTGTGGTGGCAGGCTCCTGGACGTGCCGCGCCCCCGGGCCGGGCCGGGCAGAGCCGGGCCGGGCCGAGCCAGGCAGGGCAGGGCAGAACCGGGCCGGGCCGAGCCAGGCAGGGCAGGGCAGAACCGGGCCGGGCCGAGCCGGGCCGGCCTGGGCAGAACGGGGCTGGGCCGGGCAGGACAGGGCAGAACAGGGCCGGGCCGAGCCAGGCAGGGCAGAACCGAGCGGAGAAGGGGCAGAGAAGGGCCCTGGCCCTCACCAGGCCACCCGCAACCCTCACATGCTCGGCCCCACACCTGCCACTGAGCTACAGGACCCACCACCGTGAGTGAGATAAAGGAATGCCCAGAATAAAACATCTCCTTTTCACGGCTTCATGTCCGTTTGCACTGAAATAACCCACAGTTCAGCGCAGCTGGGGGCAGCTCCGACCAAACCAATACGCTGTTATCTTCGCCTTTGCATCACATAATTGCATCTGGCGCTGGTGATTCCTTCAATACTGAAATGTTTATTTCCAAACTTGCCACACCACACCCTGACACTTCACTAGTTTTTACCTACATATTAGCACTTGTTAGTGAAACACTAGCAAAGTCTACCCAAAGCACTCAATAAAAAGTTGCTATTTTGTACAGGTTTAGCAAACAACTCATTTATTTTAAATTAAAACTTTGTTTTACATAGAGGAAAGGAATCAAATGACAAGCAGTAAGAAGTAAGGAGGCAGAAATTAGCATTCCAATTTTTTTGCCTTAGAGCAACATAGTTTAAATACATCCATTGCAGCACATCCATGAACAAAACCATTATCAGACTCTGACTGTATAAAGACTGTTAGAATTCTATTTTATTAATGCAGCTCATCAGACAATCTACAGCCATCTTAAAAAAATTATACAAGTGAGGAATAACACCAAAAACACTTCAAAGATCACAGTTGCTAAAAATTCTTCAGATTCAGAACTTGAGTAGAGGGGAATCCAGATTTTCTTTGTTTACATCAGGGCTCAGAGTGATAAGAGGAGAACTCAAATCAATCAGCTGAAAGAAAAAAAGTAAAATGTAGCTATTGTAGTCAACTGTTGTGCATAGCTACTAGCAGTTATAATCTCTATTATTCTCAAGTACTTTTCTTGTTTAGGGCTCCTATTAGTATTGTATTCAGGCTTTTAAAAAAAGCCTGTTCATTCTCAGACAAGCACAAGGTGGTTATTGCCCATGCTTACCTTAAAAAGCTAAAAAAACCTCTTCTAAATTTTACTACAATGCATATCCTAATGGCAGTGCCATCCAGACAGGACACAGCACTTCAGAACTCCTCTGAACATGCCCCACCCTGAAGTCAGAGTTATGCAATACTCCTCTTTTGACAAAATCTGAAGTGCCTGACACTCAACCAAGCCCGACTACCTTTTGTCAAAGGCTGCATGCTCAGTTACCAGCATTCATCTGACAGTGATCTAAAGGCATCACCTTCAAGCCATTAATGCATAAAAAACACTCGCCCAGAAATGCCTGTAAAATTTAAAGCAGATTCCCACAGCACATATCTTCCAGATAAGGAGAGGATTAGGAGAGGAGTTAAACAGGAGAGGCATCCTTTCTTTTTTGATTAAAATGAGCTGCTGCCCAAGAACTGAAAATGAGCAAGAAAGGTGAAGCAAGAATAAGCACACCAACTCTACTGAAGACAGCATTCACTTCCTGCTTCAGAGCAGTTTTATTCTGTAACAACTGCTTGAAGCACTAAGTTCTTTCTCCATCCTCCTTCTTTTCCTATTTGCAGATCACTCACTGAGCTCTAGTTCAGAACATACTGTTTATTTTTAAACATGACATTTTCTTAAGAGCACCTAATTACGTATATCATATTGAGCTAATATTAAATAATTCCTACAGTATTGGGGAACTGCTCTGCAGACATGGGTATGCAGCCAGTTGACATTTTTCTGCTAACATAACTTGCACCAGATGATTTGAATAAAACTTACCTTTATCTGTCCAGATAATACAGGTTTTGGAGAAGTAATCTTACTCACTTCAGGAGTATTGGAAAGGTCAATCAAAGGCCTACTTTCACACTCAGAAGTGTGTGGGAGAGATTTGTCTGCTCCAATATTTAGCAGTAAAGCCTTAAAAAAAAATAAATAAATAAAAAAATCACGTTTTCTCCCCTGTTCACCAAGTTTCCTTTACATACATTGAGGCAGTCAATTTAGCTTATACAGCTGTAATAATCACAGATCAGGCTTAATTTAGAGCTTGGTATTTTTCATGCAGGATTTATTGCACAGTGTAAAAACCTCAGCTTCTTCTCTGCCAGTGGTTAGCATCACAGGGGAAACATGGTAAAACAAAGCAAAAGAGATCCCTTGGGGTATAAAACAGTTTTTCACTTAAAAGTAGAATTAAATTTAAAACAGAAGATTAGTAACCCTCTTAATACTTAAATGATTTAACTACAATTATTGTGCAATGTTATTTAGCCATATAAACTATTATCTACAGCTTCACAATCTAGTCATCCTTTTATCCAGTTTAACTACCCCATACATGCACTAAGCAATTCTGAAACACACACTTTATGCCACCAAGTAAGCTAACAAAGAACATACTGATGCAATAACATCAAGTAATTAATCCACAGATTGTTCTAAATCTCAGTATTTGTAAATCAATAGCCACTTTGTCAGCTTAATATTTCAGAACTACAAGTTCAGTCCTTTCTTCTGCCTGTGGAGGGCCAGCTTTCAATATTCCTGAGAGAGGGGAAGTGTTCACTGAACTAATTACTTGACACTTAAATTTACTGCTATATGGACTTTGTGGTTTAATCCTCATTCACTGTATGTAGATTTGCACTCCTTTTAGGCAACTGAATTTAGCTACAGCAGTGCTTTGGCTTTGGAGGTTTTTTTAAATCCCTGAAGGAGCTTTATGGCTACAATACAAACTGCCCTGCAACAGTACTTTTTCTAATTGAAGCTACAAGGATTTCACAGTACTCTTCCAAAAGTGGAAATTTAATAAACAACCTGCAAGTATTTGACAGTGCATTTGAGATGGGAACACACTTAATGGAAATACTGAACATATGATGTTCAGTGCTAAATATAGACACTAGAGGGTGCACACAGTTACAGTCAATTGGGCACCACAATATAAAAAAAAGACATTGAGCTATTTGAGAGCATCCAGAGGAAGGCAACAAGGATGGTGATAGGTCTGGAAGCCTTATGAGCAGCTGAGGGCACTTGGCCTGTTCAGCCTGGAGGAGATGATGGGAGACCTTATGGTGGTCTTGGACATCCTCATGAGGGGAAGCAGAAGGGCAGGTACCAATCTCTTCATGATCAATGACAGGACTCAAGGAAACATCACAAAGCTGAGTCAGGGGAGGTTTAGGTTGGATAGCAGGAAAAGGTTTTTCACTCAGAGAGTGGTTGGGCACTGAAACAGGCTCCCCAGGAAAGTGGTCACAGTGCCAGCCTGACAGAGTTCAAGAAGTGTTTAGTGTGATTCCTGGAGTGCCTTGTACAGGGCTTGGAGCTGGACTTGATGATTCTGACGGGTCCCTTCCAACTCAGAATATTCTATTATTTCATTATTCTAACACATTTTAGCTTCATGTATACTGAAGTGGTTTCCTTACTTATCCCTTATCTTGAAATAATTCAAGGAGTTTATTTAGTAATTTTGTAGGAAAATATATTGTCATTTCTTACCTCAGGTTGTTTCTCTTTTGCCAGCTGATTTTGTACTTCAGCCTCTTTTAATGCATTTTCTACTCCTTCTGCAGCAGTTTTCTCTGGTGAGAAGTTAAGTACAAGAGGTGGCACAGGTGGAGGAGATGTATCGTCCTCTGAAGATGTCTGTGTCTTACTCTCTTGTTTCTTTTTAGGACTGGGGAAAAGAGCATCAGCAATAATTGAGTTCTTTAATTAGCATTAACTACCAAAGACAGACAAGCCAATTTCTAACCTCATTTTCTCCTTTTTTACCCCAAGCTTTAATGGCCAAAAGGCTTCCCATATTTTTACCCAAATAAATGCTAGTTACCCAAATAATACAAAATATTTAATTCTGCAGAAAAAGTACAGCCTATCCATAAAAAAAAAAAAGGGATTATGAAGAATGAATAATTTAATATTGACATTTCCATCCAGCCTAAACTTCACACAAGGTATTTTGGTTGGTTTTTTTTAAACTTGGAACAGCTAGAAAAGAGGCATTGATTTTGTGTATCACTGAGCAATCCACTTCAGCCCCTGCTGAAAGAAGTACTGACACTGACTGGAGGACCAGAGGCTGTAATCTGATGAGTATGATAAAGTCTGTAGACAGAATAATTACTTCCTTGAGAAAAAAGACTATTTGAGACATTTGGCCAAAGTAACGTGACACAGTTTTGTAGCCATGAATCATTTCTACTTGAATACAGCTCCTCTCCACCAGCCACAAAACAAGCCTGCATACATATATATGACCCTTGTCAGAAGATGCTGGGCTGATAGAGGAAGGCAACACTACTTTCACAGAAAAAATCCAGAATTAAAACATAAGTAAAGCTGCTCAGGAAATAAAGTTTAAGTCAACAAAATCCTTGGCTTTTTGAGACACTTTAAAAAGTGCAATTTTATAAACCATTGGCAGCAATACAAAACAATAGTTAAAAGTAATATGCATTTTAATCAGCTATTTCCCTTCATCAAAAGGCAATAGCAAAATAAGCAAGTCTTGAATTTTTCCCTTGCTCAAGAAATACAAATAATTTCCTATTAAAGCTGTAATTCTTTAGTGTTAGATATTGACTCACCTCAGTATGGCTTATAGCATTTTAGCAGTCACAAGTTGTAAATTTTTATTAGGCCTATACAGTTTCTCTATGCTGAAATGGTTTATTCTAACATTCAGCAGAAGCCCTTGAAAGCCAGGAGTCATCACTAGAATTCACTAAGAGGCAATTTACCTGCAATATTCATTTTATACATGAAGATTTCTCTTACCCAGCTGTAAAAGTCTTTTTGGCAGAAAAGCAGAGGCTCTGCCGAAGAGATGCAGCATGTGGAGAGAATGCCACTCTGGGCACAGTTCTAGGAGTCACTGCTGGGAGCCCTGAGAGCCGACGGACAGGTGTAGGCAGGCCAGACCGCTTCACACTGGCAGGAGTCATGGGGGCAGACTTCTCAGGAAAACAAAAACCCTGGAACACCTGATCTTCTGAGGCTTTCATAGGAGTGCTGACTGCCATGGCACTAGAAAAGGAACGTGCCTTAGCCACAACATTCTAAAAACTGTTCAAATAACACCATTCTTCCAAATGATAGAAATCCATTTCCCTTTGGTCAGTAAGGGAACAGTAGTTCACCCTAACATTGATAATCACAGCATAGTAAGGAATTTATTTGATAAGAATTCTTTTATGAATTATTTTAGTCTACTTAGTATTACAAAGAAATCGCTTCTGAATAGAGTGGGAGGGGGGTTATTTGGTTTAGTTTTGGGGTTTGATTTGTTTTAAATCTGTTACAATAGGCACCAACACGTCTAACTTGGCAGGTCTCAAGGGACTAGACAATAAAGTTGGAACTTTTCAAAGACTGTTGCAACACCGAACCATGTTGCATGCTGAGAAGGATGCCTCAGTACATTCAATTTTCAGTGAAGACCTACCTTCCAGGTGTGCCACAAAAAGTTAATCCAAGAGATGGTGTTGCTTTTTGTGCCAATTTGTTTGGTGTTGCATCTAAAGAGAAAAGTTTTGTTAATTGCTATCATATTTATTTCCTTTATTGCAGTTATCTTTCAGTTAAATACTAATTCCTTCCCAAAGGTGGACAGAATTCCTTCCCAACGATGGACAGAAGTGCAATGAAACATAACAAGCTTTCAAGGCAATATTTGCTTTTAATAAGCAAAGTAGAAGACAGGTCATACAAAGTATGTGCATACCTTGAGTCTCCACAGGAGCCTTAGTTTGACTTGTTGAAGCAGACAGAACTCTAGCCTTGGGCTTTGGACACAGGCTTCCTTTTGTTGAACTCCCATCTTTATTCTGCTGGCATAGCTGCTGCAGACTGGAAACAGAGCTTGGTCTCTGAATTCCACTGCCTGCAGCCTCAGATGATGTTGCAGAAGTTGAAGATTTAGCCAGGCTTATAGCACTAGATACTTTGGGAGTACTAGCTGATCTCACTTGCTTCCTGGATTTCTCAGTATTGGCAGCCTGCAGAGATGACACTGTGGTAGGTCTGACAAGGGCCAGCCTGCTTGTACTAGATGGAAGCTTAGAGCCACTCACACTAGCTTTTGATGACAAGTTTGATTTTCCTGAAATAGAAAGTTGTACTTCTGAAGTTTTTGACTAAGCAGAATAATTATACTAACACAGGAAAGGAAAATAGTAATTTACAGCATTTAAATTTAGGTTCAAACAATTCAAGTTTTAGAAGAATATATACAACCACTGAAAATTTATTCCTCAAATTCTTTGGCAATTTTACTTTATAGTCTTCTCACCAAATTCCTGAATTACTGCAATCAAGTGAAAGAATACTCTTCAAGGAATGCCAAAACAGCTTGCAGATTCAAATTACTTCCAGCATAGGGAAATAAATGTTCCCTTAAGCAGCCTTTCAAGGAGGTAACAGTTTGAGTCACACTGATTAACATCACAGGCTAAACTACTGCACAAACATTTTCCCCAGATTTCTGTAAAGCTCTTACTTTCAGTCTGTAGGTTACTTTCATTACTGTTTATGAAAGAATGAATCTTGATTAGATAGTTCTATTGCATAAAATAGTTCTTACTAAGCTTTTAATAATATGTTAATAATCTCCCAGAAACAAGGTGCAAAATAAAAATTTGCTCCAACTTGGTATTTTGATAGACGTACAAGAAGAGTAGTCTTTATATCTGCCAGTACTTTTAGGAGACTATCTTCCTGATCCTTTGAGACTTAATGAAATAGTCAAAATTGATGGTCTCAATACAGTACAAGCCCTTTGGCTGTGTTATCTTCCTGAAAGTGCTTTTCCCATTTGCTTGAGTCAAGCTCATCCTTTATTTAGGCTTACAGAAATGTGGGATAATGCCTTCCACCTTCCTTCAAAATTTCAGTTGTTTTGGTGTTTTGTTTTTTCTTTTAATTCCAGTCAGACAAAGTTACAGCAGTCAGAAGCTCATGTTCTTGGCTATAATAGAGGAGATCATGCATAAAGTGAAGAGAATTCCTGGGGCATTGCTTCCTTTCTAGCTGTGTCAGATGCTCACATGTAGGCATCAGATTTGTATCAATCTAGTCAATATACAAATTATGGATGTCTAACATTTATCTTTAGTCCACAGGGATTTACTGGGCTAGCCTAGAAAATTTTATTCTCCATACAAAACATTTCTTAGTGCTTGAATGTACTGAACATCATAAAAACATTTCCAAATCCAAAGCCCAGAAAATGCTCAGCTATTTCAAAATTGATTTGTGGCACAAACCTGTACTAAGAGTGATTACCTTTTTTGCCAATAGGAGAAATGGGTAAACTTGAATTAAGACTTGAGTTCATGCTGGAAACTGATGATGAAGATGATGATGTAGCCTTTCTTGGGAGACCACTGGCAACTCGTGGACACTTCAGATATGACATCTTCTTTAAGCCAGGCTGAATCAAAAGCAAAAAAATGTCCTATTTAATACATTATTTTGCCATTATTTGTCTTGGTATTATAATTTTCCTCATGAATTTTAGAGAAGCTCCTTAACTCAGATTACATTTTAAAAAGTGAATTTTCTTAGAGACAGATCATTGGATTATTATACAGAAATGGAACATCAGATCTAGGAGGCAAGCAGTCATTTTTATTCCTGCCACAAACTTGAGTATGGACTTCCAGGAATTAAAGAATAAAAAGAGTCAGCCCAGGCACCAGTATATGCTGGGCACCAAGCAGCTGGAAAGTAGCTTTGCAGGCCAGGCCCTTGGGAACACTGGTGGACAAGCTGAACATGAGCCTGCAATGCACCCTTGCAGCAAAGAATGCTGACAGCACAAGGAGGAGCCTTGGCAGGAAGTGAAGGGAGGTGATCCTGCTCTCTGCTCAGCACTGAGAGCCCATACCTGAAGATCTCCATACAGTTCCAGGCTCCCCAGTATGAGAGGGATTTGGAACTACTGGAAAAAGTCCAACAAAGGACCCCTAGAATGATTAAGGGACTGGAGCATCTCCCACCTAAGAAAAGGCTGAAAGCTGGGACTTCTCAGCCTGGAGAAGATAAGGCTCAAGGTAGATCTCATCAATACATGGAAATATCTGAAAGGACAGAAGCCAGTGGTGCCCAGTGACATGACTAGAGGCAATGGGCAGAGTAAAACACACGAGTTTCTACTTCTGTAGATCAGGAAACACTTTTCTTACTTCAAAGGTCACCAATCACTGGCACTGGCTGCCCTATGAGGTGGCCAAGACTTCATCCTTGGAGATACTCAAAAGCTGTCTGGCCATGGGCCTGGGCAAATGACTCCATGTGGTCCTGCTTGAGCAGGGCATTGGACCAGGTGACCTCAAAAGGTCCCTCCCAACCTCAGCAATTCTGTGATTCAGTGAAGTGGCACCCAGCATTAAAATAAGCATTTAAAGCTTAACAACAACTCTCAGCTGTAGGAACACTACCTTCATGCAAGTTGTTGTGAAGTTTTAAATGCATTTTCATGTGGTATAGTTAACTACACATCAAAAACTTTCTTACAGGAAACTGCTCATCACTTACCTGCAGCTAGTGCTTAAAAACAAAGGCATGCTTGTTCATCCAACACATGTGGATTAGTTTTCTTAAGTACATTCATGTGTTAGAGACTTAGAGCACACACTCAAGAATGGCAAATACAAAACACTGATTACTTTTCCTTAAAATCATTTTACAAAACAGCTTTAAATTAAATTAGAAAGCAAGCTATATTAATTTCTTTTCATCAGCAATACTGCAGAAGTTCTTTTCATATTAAGGAGGGTTGCCATTACCTTACTTGGTGCAGGAAGGACTTTTGTGTCTTGCACTGAGGAACTGCTACCAAAGGAAGATTCAACGGCATCTAAAGCAAGACTAGATTTATCAGAAAATACATCTTCAGATGATCCCATGCTGTTTAAGTCTCTTCTTGTAGAAATACTAGTAGTTTTTCCTCGTTTGAGCTGCAAATTTCAATGCAACATTTTAAAAGCTACTAGTGCTTCTAGAAACCACTATAAAGCTTTTTACATACATTGATTCTGTTCAGAAACAGAGACAGTTTCTTCAATGAAGAAACCTTCAAAGCCAGTGAAGCCTTCAGAAAAATACAGTCTGAACTAAGTCTGGTGAGTGTATTTGCCAAGTACTAGGACATGCCTGAGCCCAGATACTGGACAGCAACTTAAGGACAGTTCTGCAACAATTCATCAGTCCAAATCATGTAATCATATTCACCTACATAGTGTTCCATACTGTAACAGCTGTACCTTGCAACAATACTGGATTCTCCATCTATTATTCTACTACTTTGGCTTCCAAAAGGTGAGACATTACAACAGTAAGACTGCATCATGCAAACTGTCCAGACAGTGGGGTATAATTTGTCTAGCTAAAGCGTTTAAGATCATGTCTTTTCTTATAGCACACAAAATCAGGAAGAAGTTTATACTACAAAGGGAAATCAGAGTCCTCTAATTTCTATAGGTGATGGTTCTTAAGAAGCCCCTACCACATCTTCAGTAAAATCTGTAATATATATAGTAAAGCCTAAGCTATAAAGAGCAGAGCAATAAAATCCAAAATATATTCTATCAAAAGACTGGGATTTGTGCTTACAAGGTCACTAACACAACTGTTTCCTTGCTACCCCAGAATACATTTCCATTGACAAGGATTAACAATAAATAAACACATATAAAGTGTATAAAGTGTAAAATTACACATGAAGTGTAACAGTGTAGTCATTTTACTAGCAACACAGCAGTGTCAGAAAGCTGTTAAAAGAGAAGCCAAGAATTATAGTATTCACAAAACCAGACTACAGTTACAAAAGAAATTTACTTGCAAATACTCGACATTGTCATACAGACAAAGTAATTGGTTACTATACCATAGTACCTGCCATCTCTTTATTTTAGATATGTTTTCTGACTAAGGATCTTATGAGGTAGAGAAGTATCAGAAGATTAAAGTTTGCTTTTAAAAAGAAAAGATTGTAGACAAGTTAAATATTCCTAAAATACAGACTTTACTTGAAGAAAATGTTGCCCAGAACATGACTTTACCTTGTCAATTGTCAACAAATTGCTTTTACCAAAAGTAGATGATGGTTTTGCCATTGGCAGTTTGCCAGTTGCCTTTGTATTTGTTTCCTTAGTTTTCTGTTCCTCTGTCAGGGGCAAACTGGCATTTTTTGTAGGGGACACACAAATTTGAACAGGGCTTCTGTCAGGAAGAGCAGGAAGAGCATGTACTTGGCCATCTGTCACAAGTTCATGTGATGCCTTCTGAAAACAAGGTGGCAGCTGACATGCTGGGCTATCCTGCACACAGTATGTTTCCCGTTTAACAGCCCTGGGACTTAAGTCCAGAGTTTTGTTTTTCAGTATCTTCAGCTTTGACTTTGAGTCCTCCACAAATGTTTCTACAGCCTTGTTTTCCTGTTCTTCTGACTGGCTTATTTTGGTCTCTTTGTCCTTGCTTCCAGCCTCTATTTGCAGTGCCAACAAACGAGCTTCTTTGAAAATTTCCACAAATTTCTCTCCTTGAAGCGGGCTCCACACGAGTTTATCATCAAAAGCAGACACACACTTTTTTGCTTCAATACTGGCAGCAATACATCTTTCTTTGTGTCCCACAGGTCCAACAAAAACTTCATCTTCATTTCCACTACAAAGAAAAATAATTTAGCCCAGCACCTTACATGTGTCCATTTTGAAGGGTCTACAGTACTTACATAACTTACCTTGTTGAAGAGAGTGAAAGGTCAAAATCAAACTTTTCATCAGTCAGAAGATCAAAGTCTGAAACTATAAAAAGAATT
This sequence comes from Cichladusa arquata, assembly GCA_026413545.1. Lineage (NCBI taxonomy): Eukaryota > Metazoa > Chordata > Aves > Passeriformes > Muscicapidae > Cichladusa > Cichladusa arquata. The sequence continues at coordinate 14,699,024 of JAOTQP010000870.1, read as the reverse complement.
TTGTCACAGCACAGATTTGCAATGAAAATTATTGCACTATGCTTTGACAATTCAGTGAGTGATGTCAGCTGGCAAAAAAAAAAAAAAGCTTTAGTCACCAAGTTTAAAATACTAAACTTAGGAAAACATATTTTAGGTCCAAGAAATTTAAGGTACAATTGTGAATATGATCATAATTGTGAGATACCCAAATATTATGAAACAGCTTAATGGTAATTTCTAAGCAGCTGTAACAGCAACATGGAATGCAGCTTATCAGCAGCCTCCAATCAAAATAAGTGAGAACATGTAATCTAGAGCTATGTGACAATGCATTTGTCCCATTCATCAGTTCTTTTCTTGTTCAGGCTGCCACAGAACAGCAGCAGGAGCCAGTGAGAAAGATTACTGTTCTTATTAGTTAATATAGACACTAAATAAATCAGCAGCTGATGGATAAGGGAGGAGTTCAGATCAGATACATAAAAAAGAGGTTGATGACATCAGTCACTATTACACAAGCTTTAGCACTGTGCTCCACAAGCTCCTCAGAAGGCTTCTGAGGCTGGCAACAGCAGCCCATCCAAGGAAGTGAGTACACAGAACACAGTGTAAGGCAGACAGAGGATGTCTACTGATCTGAGCTGTCCTAACCCCTAACAGGGGATATACCACACAGAGAATAACTCAACATGTTCTCCACCTACCATTGCTCATGCAAACATCCAGTTTTCTTTCAATCAAATGACTCTGGCTATGTGCTGACATTTCTTTCTTTTCCTCCATAGTACCTTCAAAATATAGAAGTAGACATGCAAGAAGTTTAAAAAAACCCCAAAACCGAACAGCAGGGTCACAGAATTAGTGAGGAGGCAAACATTCCTTTTGAAGACTCTCATATTTAGGGACTGCCACAGAGAATCAGAGAACAGTTAGGGGTGGAAAGGGCCTCCGGAGATCATTTAGTCCAACCCCGTATCAAGGCAGGGTCACCTGGAGCAGGTTACATAGGAACACTGCTGGGTTAGGAGTATCTCCAGAGAGACTTCACGACCCCCCTGGCCATCCTATTCCGGTTCTGCCACCTTCGATACAAAGTTCCTATTCACACTGAAATGAAACTTCTGGTGGTTTAGTTTAATTTAGCATAACTACTCATCCTGTCGCTGGACACCACCAGGAAGGTGGTTAATAGGTGGCCCTCAGTTCACCATCCCGCCGGCCGCCCAACGCCCCACCTCAGGCGAGCTCGCACAGGTCCCCGCTTCCCCGAGCGCAGCGGGAAACGGGGAAAGGCCTCCGGGCACCCCGCTGGGGCTCGGGAAGGGCCCGGGAAGGGCCCGGGAAGGGCCCGGGCCGGAGCCGCCGCCCCCCGCGCTCACCGCTCACCGAGCTCACCAGCCGCGCCGCGCGCCCGCCGCACTTGGAAAGCGCGCCCCGCTCACGTGACGCGCCCCGCGCGCCCTCATTGGCCGGTTCGAAGGATACACGAGCGCTCCCGGTGCATTCTGGGGCTTGTAGTTAGAGCAGGGCCCCCCAACGGCTGCTCTGCTGGGCCGCGCAGGCCGCGCCGCCCCATCCC
>JAOTQP010000870.1:14657242-14697363 GCA_026413545.1 Cichladusa arquata | reverse complement strand
CATCCCGCTCCGTCTCGCCCCTGACATAGGCTCTGGCCGTGGTGTGTCACCCCCGCGGGTTGTCCCTGCACAGCTCGGCTCGCCTGGCCGGCCTCGGCACCGCGGGGGTGGCAGCAGCGCAGGGAAAAGCCTCAGCAGGGTGTGCGCGTTGCAGGAGGTCTCACCGTGAGGCCGGCGGCGTGGGCCGTGACCGCGGCACAGTGCGGCCTGCGCGCCGGCTCCTTTGGTTTCCTTTGCTGGATGTGGTTGTGCTAATAGCTTAGCTTTAGAAGGTTCAGCTTGGACATGAGAGGAATTTAATCACAGAAAGCATGATTAGCCCCTGGAATGGGCTGCCCAGGGAGGCGGTGGAGTCACATCCTGGAGGTGTTCAAGGAAAGACTGGATGTGCTGCTCACGGTCTGGTTGTCCAGGTGTGTTCAAAGGCTGGACTCCGAGGTCTTTTCCAGCCTAATGGCTTCTGTGATCTTGTAAGGGAGATATATATCTGATCCTAAAGTGGCATGAGGAATAGTGAGATCCATGGATGTCAGTCCCAGCTACAGACTACTATTATCAGTCCCACTAAAGCAGCCTGACTGTTAGAAAAGTTTTAAAAGTAGAGCCATGTTACTAAAAAAAACTAGGAAAATGCCACTCTTCACATTTCTTCTAACATTTAATGCTGTGCAGTGCTTAGGGTTTTCTTGTAATGCATGGCATGGTATGAGAAATTGCATTCCAGTGATGTATTCTGTTCTGAGTATTTTGGGATGGCTAAATCAATCAGCTGGAATTTATCAGCTGAATAAGAATAGTTAATCATCAATAGTCATCAATAGTTAACCTGCAGGTTTTCATATAGATAAGATGCTCTCTAATCCTTTCTCCAGTTGACCATTTGCAATTTTTACCTTTCATGGAGCCCCACAAGCAGTATGTATGTAACTTGAGTATATAGCAAGAATCCTGTGTAATGGCAAATACATACATTAAACGGCTGGGACAAACGGGCTGCTGAATGTTTAACATGCTTTTTTCACACTTCTCCCTCCCTTGAAATGACACAAACAGTCCCTCCTGGCTGGCAGTGGTCAGTTGCATGGGGAACTAAGTTGCTTGTAAAATTGGCCAATCCTCATAAAGTTTTGGTCTTCCAGCTTTTTTTCTTTTTACATCAGAATTTTCTCCCCATTCTCTTTGATGTTTTCCTCATTGCTCCCTGAATTACTCTTATGGATGTAACTATTTCAATTTGTTGATTTCTTTTATTTCTTTCCATTCAGTTTCATGTCATTGTACTTCCTACCTAGTCCATTCGTTTGACTTTGTTCTCTGTTTTCAAGATTTCATTTCCTTTCATGAAAGGAAGTTCTTCATTTCCTCAAAGAAAATGAAATCTTCCAATTTCACTGAGTCAATTCCTTTCATGAAAGGAAATTCTTCATTTCCCCAAAGAAAATGAAATCTTCCAGTTTCACTGAGGATCAGTTTGGCAAGATGTGGTCCATTTCCCTGCACTTCATGTCATTCCATACTATTTGATTGTTTTCCCTTCTTTGCAGATTTTTTTTTTCTTTAAGCATTTCATTTCATTAATTTCTTCTCCTGTCTTTTTGACTTCATTCCCTGATTTTGGGACTTTAGTAAATTTAATTTTGGTAATTTTTTTGGTCCTTTTCACTGCACCTCATTTAATCCCAATCAGTTTGGTTGTAGTCACTGCATTCCCAAATTTTCTTTTTTTCTAATTGCATTTTATTTTATCATAGTGCCTTCAAAGTGCTTGTTTCACTTTTTCTCCATTTTCAAGATTTCATTGTTGAAATTTCTGAACCAAAGTTAAAAAACTAAAATGGAATGGGATGACATGAAGCACAGGGAAATGGACCAAACCTTGCCAAATTGATACTGTTTGAAATTGCAATATTTCATTTCCCTTCATCAAAGGAAATTATTCATTTCATGAAAGGAAATGAAATCTCAAAATCAGAGAAAAAAGTGAAGCAAACTGACTGGGTGGGGTTATAATGACAAGAAATTCAAAGGTTAAAAGTAAAAGAAATTTCTGAAATAAAGCAGTTGTCATCAAATGTAAAGAGTTGACATGAATTGCTCCCGTTTGCATGGCTTTTGTAGCTGCAGTGTCCCTGGATCCCTGGGCTTTGGTTTTTTCTCAACCCTGACCCTATGCATAACCCTCACCCTAGGTGGAGCAGGAAAAGCTGCATTGGTGTGAGGCTGGTGCCAAGGAGAAGTGTGGAGGGAGCAGCGTTGGGACAGGGCCATGCTCCCCTTGGCACACCTTCTTCAGTCCCTGGAGCTCTGGGATTTGTGGATTTCTCAAGCCTAACCTGAAGTGGAGCAGTAAAAGCAGCCTGTTGAGGGTGAGTTGCCAAGCACATGGTGGTGCTGAGCAGAAAGGTGTGGATGGAGCAATCTTGGGGCAGTGCCATGCTCCCTTGGCATGCCTTTTGTAGCTGCAGTGTCCCTGGAGCAGTATACAGCTTTTACTGTTGCATCTATCCCTGTATATATTATTTAAAGAAACTGAATCCAAGAGTTGTAACTTCCTATATTCTCAGGATCAGTTCTGAAAAAGCTAGAACTGATTCAAGTCAGTAATTCTTTACTAATGTCTGAATTTCTTCTTCCAAGTCATTGTAATTTCTGTTTTTCTGTATTTAATATATTACTAATAATGAAGAATGAGTTTTTGTCCTTGGTGATTTCACTGGTTCCAATGTCACAGTTTTAGTCACATGGGTCAACAAAGTCAGTCTTAATTTTCCGGAGTGTAAGTGATTTTTCCAGGACATGTTTGGAAATTATTAGTTGTTTTAATAAAACCAAAGGAAACAGTTTTATTTATATAAAAACATAAATTCTGTAACTAGAACATATGTGAAGGAAAGGCAAAAGCCTTTAGAAATGCACCAGAACTAGAAGTTCAGATTTATGTTAATAGCAGTTATATGTGACAATAAGCTGAAAGTAACAGTTAAATGAGAAATACAGTTATTTTGAAGATGATGCAATAAAGTGTTTTGGGAAAGAAAGGTTTTGGTCTGTGTTTATAAATTGCAAATTTAAATGTGTTTGTTTACAAGCCCTACAAATCATTCCAGAGGCATTGAATTGGTTATATTAAACCCACCATTAACCCAGCTGATCATGCAACACCCAGCTTGGAAGAAATTCTGCATTGGCACAGCCTCTTGATAATTAATGACTCCAGGTGGTCAGGGAATAATAGGAAATATGTGACTGCTACTAGCCCTAGAGGTCAAAATATGGGTTTTTTGTGGTGATATATTGCTTATTGACTGCTTATTGAATGTGATCATATTATAATATGTGATCATATTATAAAAGTCGAAGTTTTTTTTTTAAAAGGCATCTGTTTTTTTTATTTAAAATATTTGAGTATTAGAGCATATGTAAGTGATGGTGGCTTGAAATTTCACTCCAGGTAATTTAAACCAAATTGCAGTTGTAGAAAGGAACTAAGTTTTACCCCAAAATAGCCTGTGATCTAATAGAAAGTAATTCTAAGTTACAGCTCATCCTGCATTTTTCATCACCACCACCCTCCATCTGTGCATTACTTGTGTTGTTATGAATTTGGCAACACTTCAGCTGCAAGCTACTGTTTATAACAAGAGATCCTAGCAGCTAAAAGAAGCCAGTCATTGGGATTACTCATAACTTGCCTTGTGAAGCGCTCAAGGGAATTTCTTTAAGAACTGTGTCAAAATCAGCTTTAGAAACCATTAAATTGAGAGCTTTCATTGACACATAGGAGGTGTTCCGAGATTATTGTTGGTCAAGTTGGTGGGCTTGGAAGGAAGATTCTTTTTGTTGGTACTGAGAGAAAATTTCCTCGTTTTGTGCAAGGAATCAAGAGGATAAAAAAGGCTTTTTTCCTCTCTGCAAGAAGAAATCTGACGCAGTGGGAACCCAATCACCCAGACACCATGAATGCTTGCAGAAGGTAAGCTGCATATGCTGCATTCCCCTCAGGTAGGAACAGAAAAGCAAACTATTGGCAGAATATTCCTCTCATGGTCTTCACATGATTCTCCCAAATGATCATGAACTATGTTATTTGATTTACAGCTACACATGACAGATTGTCCTGATACAAATGTTAAATGTCTAATTCTGCAATTACCTTCTGAAAAAGCTCAACGGCAGAACTTCTGTTTTATTGGTGAATTCCCTTTTGGAGATTGCATTTCCTAGTCTTTCAGTTTTAACAAATCAGTTTTGACAGCTCTCTTCCAAGTGTGCCTAAGTATGTAATTTGTGGTTTAAAGTTATTTTTTACTCATAAGCTCTATCTGTGCTGACATTTGTGGTAATCTCTACTCTTCTGTCATAGTAACAGCAGGAACATGTATGAACCAGACCTGCAATACATATAAACCATCTCAGACCCCTTCCTAATGAATGTGAAAACCACAAACTCGTTAATCTCCTTTTGGCTTTCCAGTTCAGATGTAATTGTGCACATTAAACATTTCTCTCAAAAAAGGGGAAAAAAATGGCAGCAGGAACAAGGACTTAGCACTGGGGCTTAGCAGGCAATTTTCAGTGAAGATAATAACTGGAGGTCTCTTGTCATAGGTGAATACTTGCAGTTTCAAACCCTTTGGGAAAGGTGACAAAGCAATGTCAAACGTTACTGCAGAGACTCCTGCAGATATGCTTTGCGTAGTTACTCCTGCTATCTTTGCGTAATGAATACCTTGACACAAGTCCCCTCTGAAAAGCAGAGACAAAAATACATGCCAGAACAGGATGGGAAGATCACATGCTGTGCTTATTCCTGTGGATTCGAGCTTTGGAAACTAGTAACTTTTTATTTGAACCCTGTCACTTTCATAATATTGCAAAATGAAAGGGTATGTTTTTTCTCATAAAATGATCTGTATCAATAGTGAGGAGTAAGAGCACTATGTTTCCCATACCCAGTCTCTGTGCCTGTCAGTGGGAGAGAAATACCAAATGGCTGGTAAAGGTTTTGCATTTCCAATTATAGAAATTATTTCATAACCCCCAGACAGTTTGAAGAGCTCTTTCCCAAATCTAGTCAATGATTCAATGCACACTCTGGATTTCATTACAAACACTATTGAACTGTTAATAAAGAAGAATAATTTTTAACCTTAATATTGCTTTTTGTTATGTCAGGATACATTCTCTCCGTGCTCACAGACAGAAAACTAATGGAAACAAAAGTGAGAACTGGCATAGCACCTCTGGGTTCAAGCACCAGCACGGAGATGATCTTGTTACAGTCCACACTCTTTACACAGTGATCATCATGGTCCTTCTAGTGGCACTCTGGGGAGCCTGGTCAAGAAAGGATTCAGCCTCATAGCACCAATATAGCAACTTTCTTTGTCAAATATTTAAAGAAGTATTTGTGTCAATTTGTGTCAAGAGGTACAAAAAAATGCTCTCAGCATATTTCAGTTCACTTGAAACTGCTTAAATAGTTGCTATTTGTGGAATTGAATCTATGAAGCAATTTAACAAGCCATGTACAGAACATAATTTTGTGAATAACAGAGACTTGTTTGACCTGTACACATTTATATTATCTTAAGTATGTATATGAAACTTTAAGCATGATATTCTAGAAAGAAGAGTTCAACTTCTGTTTTATTGGTCAATGTTTTGTATGTCCAACTCAGCTTTCCATTTGTGAACTTGTCGAGTCTACCTCTGCTAAGTTTGCCTGTCCCAGTCCATGGTAAAACATACACTATAAGCAGGGAAATAACCTGCCATGTCACAACAACATAGGAAAAAATAATCAACAAACCCATCTATTCTGCTGGCAAAGGAAGATCACTGAAAAAGTCAAATTCTCATGCTGAAGAGAATTTATATGGGACTTGCATCCATTATTTGTAACTTATGCTAATGACTTTTTAAACTCAGGAATAAAATGATGAAATAAGCTGCTTTTGTGAATCCTTTGTAATAGAACCAGAACCAGCTGGCTCAATCTTCATCTTGTATATATTTATCTGCAACCACCACTTGCTTTTCCATAATTCATTAACATCTCATGGCAGCACCAGCTTTTGTGTACACTAGCCCATCACTGATGGGGGGCATTCCATCAGTGCTTTAACATGGGAGCAGTGCTTTGATGATGCTCCCAAAAGAACAGCACACAAAGGAATACTTAAGAAAACAGATGATTAGCACATTAAATACATTGTCACAGAACATAGGGACCCAGTTATAAAACATGTAGCATGAACATTACAAGTGAACACAAAAGGATGGGCCCTCCCTTGTCAATATATGTTTGAAGCACATGAGATGGGAGAAGGACCTACACATTCTGACAGCAGCACAAAAACTCCCAGTGATCAGGATTCAGTGTGCTGGAAGTCAAACACAAAATCCCAAATGCACCCCACCAAGGGAAAAAAAATAGAATAATTGACCACACATCATGATGTAGCATTTAGATGTTAAATTTATAAATTCTGCAGGTATTATCCTTGCCTCTGAAGCACTGGACATCCAAATAAGATATTGAAAATACTTCATTTTCCTCTTTCACCTTGTGATGGAGGAGATGAGGTATGAAAGTTCAGAGGAGACTGCTGCGGAACATTAAATGTTTTGAAAAGTGTATTTTTTTCTTAAATTTTTGCTTTCCAGGAAAACAGCCTTGGTTGATTTAACAGTAACATTAGAGATCTAAATTAAATAATTTTTAACATGTTCAGAAATACAACTGTATCTTTGCAGGGTGAACAGAATCTACTTTTATTACCACTTTTTGTAAATAACTCATTTAAGCTGGATAATGCAACCACGTCTAGGGAAACCTGTGGTCTTGCAGGGCATAGTCTTCAATGCAAACAGACCTAAATCATCTGCCTGACTGAATAACACTTTGGAGACTTCAGCTCCCAAAGTAATTTCTGTAAATCCATCCATGAAAACACCTCATTTGGGTATCACAGTAAATCACAATTTAACTTATGTCAACAGTAACAAGCTATTTAATGTCTCTACACCAATGAAATAGATGCAGAAATAGAAACTGGGAATCCAAGTTTGGTTGGAATTTGTGTGTCAAAACTTTTATACAGGGATCATTTTATTACTATTTCTCCTGTATTAAACAGACCAGACAGACGTTTTACACGTGTTCAAAAAAGGCAGTGGTTTAAGTTAGCTTGTCTGCTGTTATTTTAAACTAACAAAAACATTGTAGTTCTGCCAGTAATCTTATGATATATTCCATGTACCAATTGGACTGTCAGAAAAGGAAAACAAGTCTCTTATTTTCCATGGTCATTCTCACATGCTGATGTGATACACTTTTGTTTTTAAAGACTCAAGTCCTTCCAAGCTCCATTTTTTACTACTGCCTCACGTTTCCCTTTAGAGAGGATGATGCATTCTGTAAAGGCATCTTTAATGCAAGAAGTCAGCACAGCCATTTGTCCCTAATCTTTTGATAAACCTTGTAATTCCCTTAGTGCTTCGTAACTAAATTTGCCATTGGTCTGGTTGGTAAGAAAAGGATGGTATTTGTACTACTGTGTTTTAACTAAGGGAAGACTTAACTGAAACTGTACATTTCTGTATTAAACACAAAAAAACCAGACAAAACCTGGTCTGTATGTCAGTTCACTGGTCTGTTTACTGTACGGGACAACATTTCAACTTTCCTTCAAAATATATATGTAAGAATGTGAGGCATTCTCTTCCAAAGATCTTTTAAGTACACAAATCATAGTACCTCAGAAAACACCAGAAAAAAATTGCAGACAGCTGTAGTTTTATGCACATCCCAGAAAAACAATACAGCATAAAAATAACAAACAGTATGGATTTCTACCGAATTAGGACAGTAGTTTTACTTAAACAGGATGCATACATGTGATTAAATGATCCACATTCACAGCTGTTGCACCTGGTGACTACTGGAAATCAATGGTCCTCCTAGTTCCCTCTGATGGCCTTTCCTAGCAGTAATCCAAAAAACCCCAACAAGTTTTATGTCCTTTCAGAATGTTATGTAAGCTCTATTAACAATTTAAGTGAATACAACCTATGGTGCAAATTTGTCTGTGAATTCTGCACCTGTAACCAGGTTCCATAAGTTCAGCACCACCATGTATAAATCAGTGTTATGAAGTGAAAGCATCACTCCTTATCCTTTAAAGCCAGCACTGGATGACATCAGACTGTCAGCTGCTAACACCACCACAGCATTCTCCACACTGACCTTACTCTTCATTGTACACATCTCTGATGCCCCTGCTCCACACTGCCACTGGCCAGCAAGGCACCACTCTGCCTCTTCCTGTCCTCAGAGAGTGGGCAGCAACTCTATGCCAGTAGCACAAATGCTGCTGATTGTTTATGGAAAATTTCCTCCTTCTAGTGCATCAGAAATACTTGGGCTGTAAAGGTGCCTTTTCTGGCAGTAGTATTGTTAGAAGGCTATCATCCATTGAGTTGCCAAACCAAAACAGAGCACAGTTAATAACAATTATTTACAATGTTTGAACACTGTCTGGGACTACCAAAACATTTGACAAAAGGCTAAGTACAGATTTCCAAGCCTTTTGTTTCAGTTCAGCTTAAAGTACTGCCAATTCTCCCTTGTCAAGAAAAAAGAACAGAAATGCCAATGGCAAATTCTGCTTGGCATGGCAGAGTTGCTCTCTGTGCTTAGAACACAGCTCAGGTTACCCTTGTGTCCAAGCTTGGTTAAACTCAGATGTCATCAAACTACGCAGTACTACTTCACTTCCTCTGAAATTTATTTCCACATTTTCACAAAACATCTTTTGTTGACATTCTGCAAACAACACTATCCAATAAGGTGCCGATTTTTTCTTCTTGTGGAGTAATTTTGTACATCTGCAGAAAAAAGGAGAAAACAGGAAAGATGTATAAGGAAGAAAAGAACTAATAATATACCTTCTAAAAATATGTACACAAGAAAAGATTATTCCTCTCTTCCCCACTTTTACATTGGAAATTCTTATCTTCTTGTGACTGCAAGACAAAATATGGACTGAAGCAAATTCTGAAACTGCAAGAACAAGGAAAGCTATGAAACTGAATAACAGCAGCACTTTTAGCTCCACATGTTAAATGCTCTGATTTGTCCAATTTTATTCATATGTCTCCTATCAATACTTTGACAGACATGATAAAGATGATTTAAGTTACTTGAATTTTATCATGTAGGAGACACATGCTTCAAAATACCTATTTAGCATATGGTAATCTGTTAAGAGTATACATGCCCTAAGGCAGCTCCTAACAGCTAATTAACATGTTTTTATTTTAACCATCTGTACTGGGACTATCTATGTACTTAAGCTTATGAAACTGCTCAGGACTGAAATTTTTAATTAAATGAATATTTGCTTAAAAACAGGAATCAAAAATGCTTGGATGGTAGGCAGCAATTAGGAATTTATTTTTATGTTCTAATTCCCTGACAACATTAATAATTTGAAGACTTAAACTTTTTGACGTTAGGATGTGACAACTAAAATTTGTTTCATCTATACAATTCTAAGAAATAACCATGGTCCACTTAAAACAAGTTTCCAGTTGTGCTAAAGAAATACAGATACTACGTAAGTTATGTCTGTTGATATTTAATCAGACAACTAAATAAACTACCCCTTTTCTCCATGTCAGTCTTCTCTCTTGGCTACACACCTTTTTAACTTTGGCAGTGTCTGTTAGCTGGGGGAGTTCATCTAGGGAAACCTGCTGGCCTTCCACCTGAGATGCTATATCTGCCAGGTTTACAGTCTTGTCTCCATCCACAACCAGCACAATGAGCACTGCTGTGTCACTGTCTGAAATGCCAAACTTTTTAAACGCATCTGAAATCTGAAACAGAAAAAAAATTAAAATATTATGAGGCACTTTCTCACTAACATAAAGATCCTTTTCAGTTACTGTGTCAGATACACCAAGAGTATAAATTGACAGACATGTTGCATTAATGGAATTCTGACAAGCTACAAACCATAACAACACATTAGTGTTATTAAAAATAATGATTAAAACTTCTACTAGTAGCCAGGTAGAGTGTTAAAGGAATACATGTACTTAGTTTGGCTGCATGGATGTTAGCAAGCTTTTCTGGCAAAAAAAGAAATTTGTTCAATAAATCTTACATTGTTGCTTGGTGAAAGGCTGAAAATAATTTCTGCATTGAGTGTTCTGGTCTTCATTTTACCTATCTTCTGTAGATGCACTGCTTTGTTGGCTGCCACAAGAATCTGAAAAGGATCTACAATCTGTAAAACACAACAGAAAGAGTTATACAGAATTAACTTACTGTTTTGAAATCTGGAAAAAACCCTGACCACTTCCTTTTGATAGTCTAATTCTAAGAAAAAAGGACTAGATTCTGAAACTATTTATGGGTTAAATGAGAACAAAGGCACCAAATAATGGATTTTTGACAGCATGAATCAATCATCACCGGAGTTTACACGTGAAGCAAATTTAAACTCCACCAAGCAGGATGTGAAATTAATCAAAACGATGGTTTTGGCCCATCTTGCAAGGCTGTTGAACACAGACGAAATCAAAGGAGGGCACTTGAAGGCGCAAAGCAGCTGGCGTGCCAGCGGCTGAGAGCACGGCTCAGCCTCACTGAGCTGCCACCAGCACTCCCACTCCGACAGGCGGCACATTCTGCACTCACCATCGCCGGGTTTATCAGCGCTCCCTCGATGCATCCTTCCATGGCTTTCTTCCGCAGGGCAGCGGCATTTTTCACGTGCTGGAAGAGGAGCAGCGTGACGCTGTGCTGAGGGAACAGCTCCAGCCGGTGCGTTCGCTCCATCCCGGCCCCGGGCTATCGGCGGCACGGAAGCGCTGCTCGTCCCAGGTTAAACACAGCGATATCAACACGAGGCCGGGGCTCGGCGCTTCCTACAGACCTGCCCGGCCCCCGGCCCTTCCCGCCCGGCCGGTGCCGCTCCTGCCGGGGCTCGGCGCTTCCTACAGACCTGCCCCTCTCTCCGGCCCTTCCCGCCCGGCCGGTGCCGCCGCTCGCCCCTCCCCGGAAGGGCGGCCCCAGCGCGGAGCCGGCATGGAGCGGGCCGAGGCCTACGGCTTCTCGGGCGCCATGAGCGGCGCCTTCCTGCTGTCGTGCCTGCTCTTCGCGGCCGTCAGCCGCCGGCAGCGCGGGCCCTACATGGACGAGGTGTTCCACGTCCCGCAGGCGCAGGCCTATTGCCAGGGCCGCTTCCTGCAGGTCAGGGGGGCTCGCTCTTGCAGCAGCGGTTGCTCGGGGGCGGGGGCGGCCGGACGCGGGTTTGTACCGGGGGAGCAGCGGCGCACAGAGCTCGGGACCCTCGGGCAGCAGGGGCAGGAGCTGTCTGTGCTCCGGCCGGGCGGAGCGGCCGTGCCGGTGCAGCCGTAACGCGGCGCGTGTGCTTTGCAGTGGGACCCCATGATCACCACGCTGCCCGGCCTGTACCTGCTCTCGGTGGGACTGGTGAAACCCGCGGCCTGGCTGCTCGGCTGGACCGGGCGCGTCGTGTGCTCCGTGGGAATGCTCAGGTTTATCAACCTCCTCTTCAGTGCCGGCAACTTCTATTTGCTGTATTTGCTTCTATTCAAGATCCATCAGAAGAATAAGGTGCGGTCAAAGTAAAATCGTTTTATGCACTCGTACAAGCAGCTTTGATGGCTCAGTGTGTGTTCCCTTCACTACATATGTCAGATATTCTCAGTTTTATATAACTGCGAGTACCACCACCAGTTTGGCCGAGAAGGCACATTCCTACTTCTCAAATTTTTTTAAATATATTTTTTCTTGCACAAGGTCAGTCCTCTAAAAATTCATTCCTATACATAACTCCAAGGAGTCCCATTGAAATAAAAATTAATACCTACACAGACTTACTGTCCAAAAGTCTGAATGCCTGTGTAGTTGGAATTGCTTAAAAGTCCTCACAAAACTTGAACAGCAGCTCCTCAGTTGCTCTGTGAGCAACCTGTGTCATTGATGGGGATTTCTTCTTTTTCAGCTGCAGGCATTTAGATTTGTCCTTGTTGAATTTAATAATATTTTTGTTGCCCCATTCTTCCAGCCTGTGTGGGTCACTCTGGATGACACCTGTGCTCTTGAGCAAATTGCCTGATCCTGCCCATACAGTGTCAACTCCAGACTTGGTGACAGTGTACTCTTGCTGCTTTCTTGTCATTGATAAAGCCATTAAACAGGACAGGTCCCAGTGTAGATCCCTGTGGTACTTGGGTTGTTACTGTTCTTTGAGTACCGTTCACCATCCAGCCAGTTTTTATCTGTCTAGCTGTCCATGCAACCAGGGCATAACAGATCAGCCTGGACACAAGAATGCTGTATATTTAAAATTCTGGAGCATCCACCACTGCAGTAAATAAATTGTTTGAGTGGTTAGTGGCCTATTTAAAATCCTTCGTCTTAGTGAAGTTACTTAGTTTAACTTTTAACCTTAAAAGGCTTTTTTCCTATTCCCTGATTACTGAAGGATTCCTTTACTATAAAGAAAATTTCTTTTGGAGGAACCTCTTCATTTTTTAGCACATGATAACACTGTACAGGATTAGATTAAGTAAATTGTTTCCACTTTTAATTTTATAATTGGAAGTGGAAACATAAATGTAAGAAAAAGTTTCATGACATTAGGCTAAGCATTTAGTGATACTTCGACATCTCTTTGAACTCAGTGTTTTCTAAATTCCTCTTTCTTGTAAGGTGATGAGGGCTTTTTCAGCCTGCACTACATTCAGAAACATTTAACGTTTTTTAATGTTGTGATGTGGTGTTGTCAAGTAGTGAATGGAATAATTGGGAAGAGTTTTTAACTGCGTGGTCTCCTACTTTTTTTAAAATTTCCTTTCTGACTCATGAATTATAATGATTATAAACAGTAACAGTTGCATCAAAGATTAGAAACTTGGAGTGGCCTCACTGTGGACTGGATTCAAAAGAGGTGATGGCAGAAGCACAGAATGGTGCTGTCTCACAGACAAACAATCTCATTATGACATTGCAGGGGCGTAAACCAATTTTTTTATTTTCTTCTGGCCATTAGTGTAGACTTTTTATCCAAGGTATGGAAGCAATTATGCTCCCACCATGATTTTAATGCCACAAGTATGTACACACCTACATATGAAAGAAGTTGGTGTATTTTCATTGCCATATTTTTAACTCACCTGCAGTAATGTTTTCACTTGGACTTTAACATTGTGTAACTGTGTTAAGCAGGAGCTTAAGAAAAGTGTAGCATTTGTGCAATAATGGAAACAAAGAGCATGGATGTTACATTGTGTTAATAGAATTCTCAAGAATTATACTAGTTTTCTTTTAATACACTATTTTATTTTATTGGACCTTGTCTAATCACATTTTTCTCTTTCTTCTTTAGGCTGTGTCTGGTTTCCAGAGAATATTGTCTGCATTAACTCTTGCAGTGTTTCCCACCCTTTATTTTTTTACATTCCTTTATTACACAGATCCAGGATCAGTATTTTTTACTCTCTTTTCCTATTTAATGTGCCTTTATGGTAACCATAAAACTTCTGTTCTCCTTGGATTTTGTGGCTTCATGTTTCGTCAGACAAATATTGTGTGGACAGTTTTTTGTGCTGGAAATGTTGTTGCAGAGAAGCTAAATGAAGCCTGGAAGACTGAGTTGCAGAAAAAGAAAGATGAGAAGATTTCTTCCAGGAAAGGATCATTTTCCGATTTGACCAGAATACTGCAGTTTCTTGTTCAGTATCTCATGTCACCTAAAAACTTAGTTACACTTACTGCTCTAACTTGGCCATACATCATATTAGTATCTCTCTTCTTTGTTTTTATCTTCATCAATGGTGGTATAGTTGTTGGTGATAGAAGTAGTCATGAAGCTTGTTTGCACTTTCCTCAGCTGTTCTATTTTCTGTCCTTTACAGTTTTTTTTTCATTCCCTCATTTATTGACCCCTACTAAAATCAGGAAATTCCTTTTGTCATTGCGAAAGCACCCTGTGCAGTATAGCTTAATCACTGTCATCTCTTTATTCCTGATCTGGAAATTTACCTATGTCCATAAGTATTTACTAGCAGATAACAGACATTATACATTCTATGTCTGGAGAAAAGTCTTCCAAAGACACGAACTTGTAAAATACCTGTTAGTTCCATTCTATATATTTGCTGGCTGGAGTTTTACTGATATGCTAAAGTCAAAATCAATATTCTGGATCTTAATGTATTTTGTATGTTTATTAGCAGTCACAGTTCCTCAAAAATTGCTAGAATTTCGTTACTTTATTTTGCCATTCTTAATATATAGGCTCAATGTTCCATTTCTGTCTCTGTATAGACAGCTTCTGGAGCTGGCTTTTTATATTTTAGTAAATGCTGGGACTTTGTATCTTTTTCTAAACAGAACATTCCAATGGGAAAATAATGATGAAGTACAGAGGTTTATGTGGTGATTTTTTTTCACGTACTTTTATACCTGTAGGAAAACACAGTTCTGTTTCAGGACTGGACTCTGGAATGAAGCATATGTTTTGCATCATGTAAGGACTGTTTTCCCTAGCTGGAACTGGGAAGAAAGCTCTTTGCTTATATTGTTGCAACCAAATGCAAGATATCTTATAATGTGAAGATACTCCATATATTGAATTTATGAGAATTTTAAAATTCAATATGAGGGGAAATGTGAGAACACCTATCTGTAATTAATGTAAAATAAGAGAGATGTTTACTGTCATTTTTCATAATAATAAAATATTATATAACATGCCCTTGAAGGTATAACAGTTTATAACTATGTTTCAGAGGTTTGTCTTCTAGAAAAGAAGGATTTCAACCTGTTCAACCTTTCTGTTTATTTATCTGTGTGCATATTTATTGCTCAGATCAGAAGGCAACTTCCTTCTAGGTTTACTACTGGTCAAAGTATAAACTACTACTAAAATACAATATTTTCAAAGCCTCCTACGTCTCACTGAATTTTCATTACTTTTTTTTTTGTCAGTAAATGCTTTCATTAGTTTTGTAAGCAAAATGTAGGCTCTGAAATCATTAGAGCATTTTGAACATTTTATTTCAAACTGGTGTTTAAAAACACAGTGGATGCTATGTGTATGCACCTTCTTTGGAGGAATAAATGTTACTGTACAATAAAACATAAATGGCAGTTGATAATATGACCTGTTAGAAAGGGAGTAGTTTACAGATGTCAGACTGCAACGTGGAATGGATTGCAGCCTTCTTAAATAATTGAGCTTTTATGTCCTGTGGTTCTGTGCTCACAGGTTTGTGCTGAAATTGGCTCTGAGTGCACTCCTGAGTTGCACTGAGTGTTTCAAAGATCTTTGATGTGTAATCTTCAAGAAGTACTAATGGCATTTTTGAACTATTCTTTTAAGTATTTTTCATGTTTAATGGAACTTGAATGTATATATTTTTACTAAAGTAAAATGCAATGTATATATACATACATACAGGTGTGTATGTATATATATTTAAAAGCATGTAGTGTGCATTATTATCAGAGTAAATGAAGGCTGTAATGGTTCCTGTCGGTAAATGACTTTATTAAATCTCAAAAATATTTGATTGCTAAAGTGTATGGGAAGAGTGCTGTCCAAAACCTCAGACACTGTGTAGCTTCTTCAAATTTATTATTGTTCTATAATGAAAATACTTCAGCCAAATCTGTGCAAACATCTTGTTATCACCACTCAAGTCGCTCTGAATTGGAATTGTTTCTCAAGAGGACAGAGGGAGTTTGGGACTCAGGTCAGTACTGTTACTGTTTTCTTTTGCAACATGAAGATCCGTGTCCTGGCTCCAATTCCTTCCCTGCACTGGCACTGTGATGGGTGTGATGAGTTCAGATTCTATCAATGCCTTTGCAACCCTGTTTCTCCTAAGGAAACCCTCAAGCCACTCATCAATGAGTAGGCGTGTTTGTATTGAATTTCAGATAATTGCCAGGTTGCTTTTTGCTACTTGGCCTTTTGCCAGCCTGGTAATTTGTTGTCAATGTGTACCATAGTGAAAACCATTTTCAATCAGTCCCTATTTCCTTCTTCAAGTTGAAGGGACAAGAGATACTTGATATGGGTTGCCTGTGAAGAATCCAGCATGGTTCTGGCAGACTCCAGGATGTTGTGTTGGGATTTCAGTATCACAGATTTGTGAGGGGAAGTCTTATGTGCCTTCTACTTCCAATTTTGTTTTTGTATGCCATGCCAATAAAATAATAAGATAAAGAACATTTGCCTGTTTAAGTACAACTTCATTTGTGCCCTGAAATACTGAGTTGGAATGGTAACATGGAAAGGCATGGGGCTCTGTCTAGTATTCCAAGTTGTATCTTCGATCCGAGGTTTTTTTCTGGTTTTATGTAGGGGAGCAGATGTTAATTCCATTGAGAAAAAAAGTTCCCTTGCAAAGATCCCTGTGTAGTCCACAGGTGTTCTATCCAGCATGTCTGTTACTGGTTTTAAATGCCATCCAATGATCAGCTCTGTAGACTGTTCATGCTTCCTATTTTTGACAGAAGTAGCAGCTGTGCTTGAAGTGGAAAGAACCAGTTTAAATATGTGCAATTTTAAAATATTTTTTTTGTTGTGAAAAGTGAATGCAAAATGTCCACCAAAATATAAAACACAATACCTTTCTGATGAACTCTATGCCAAGAGACACTAGAAAAATCACACATAGCTGTCTGTGACTTGTTGGGGCTGTTTAACCAGTACTCTGAAACGGCATAATATTTTTAATGGAATTTATCACTATACTTACAGGTTTTAATTTAAAAGTACAGATATGCTTAATATGTTGCTCATTTGAAAGCAGGCTGAGTTGTTAAAAGTTTATTTAAAGAGGGAAGTTGGTGAATTACTAAAATATGAAAGGAGAACATATTAGTAGAATAAAGCTGTGTTTTCGCTTTTGCCTATGAGCCTGAGGGTGTTTGCAGGTAATATTCAATGTTAGCCAAGTCAGTCCAGAAATCAGAGGGGTTATATTTGTATCAGAATTGGTTATAAAGAAAGGTCTTCAAATTCCATCAGTATTTTCTAGAACTTTGACACATAGCAGCAGCAATGTTTGAAATCCATTGAAAAATGGATTTTAGTATTTTGCTCCTGAAACATTCCCATTGTAGTTGTTTCTAATTTATTAGCTCTTTTCCTTAAAAACAAGCAGAAAGGGCTGTATTTATCCTGCTTTATGTTGCTAAGGTCGTTTAGATTCAATAGAACTATAATTGCTTATTTTAGGTTAATTCTCAGCAGGTGTCAATGAAATTTCTTACAACAGCTTTAAGATGTTGATTTCTTGTAAATTTTATTAGTTATCAATTTAGAATAAAATCATGCTAATTTCTTGAAGTATTCAAGGTAAAACAAAAAATAGCATAGCTAACATTTCTATAATGGTTGCTTTGGAAAAAAAGGCTCATTTTTATTTTTTTCTTAGAAATAAGATGATTTTTCAGTAACTGTTGGAATAATAAAAATAGCTGAATAGTCACAGCATGGCTGAATTGTTTTGAAGTGGGGGAAAAATACAAACATTGGGACTTTTTTTTTCTTTTAGTTAAAAATATGTTGTTATTCAGCAAGATAGGAAGTTTGATAATCCTTTATACTGTGAACTGCATTTCCTGCTATTTGTGAGCATTCTATATTTGATTCCTTTTAACTTGACAATGCATGTTAATGGTCAAAATTAGCAAGAATTTTATAACATAAACTATGCTGAAATACTTTTTACCTGTTAATTTTCTAGAGGGTTGGTGAATAAGATGGATTACTTCTTAGAAAGTAAGGAAAAAGTATTCTGTAGTGTCTGGAGGCAGTCGAAGTTTGTCCTGTTAATGCAGCTCTGGTGTTCATTGCTGTTCACAGGGTGGCAGTCCTGTGCTGCTTTGTTGAGTGACCAAGTGCTTAGTGCTATGCTGCTTGAAATCACAATATTGTTCCAGCAGCACTCTAATAAGTAGAAAACTTCAAGTTCTCTCATGGCTGGTTGCTTGTTTTAGTAACTAATTTAGCTATAATATCCTTGTTAATTTTAAATACATATAGTCTGTAAAGTTTTACTAGGACAAGTTTTGTTCATCTTTGAAGTGTCTTTCTGGCATTTTTTCCTGTTTCTCTTAGAGCAGACATGAAGATTTCACGAAACTTGAAATCCTACTGTTGAAAAGATGTCATTTTTAGCAGATTAACAGATTTCCTTTGGGTGTTTTATTATTACATTTCACTATATTCTTACTTTCTTTGCATGATCATTCTATTTGTTTTTGTCTAAGAAGAAAAAAACCCTGAAGAACAAGTTCAGAGAAGCAGAGTAATTATGCTTTTGAGACTGACATATGGTGATTTTCTAAAATATTCACTCTTATTTTTGTGATGCACAAACAAACTATAAATGCTCAAATGTCTGTTGGCCCTATAGTAGTTGATATACCATCTTTTAATTGCATCATCTAGTTTTGTGTGATGAAAAACTGTAAGTCCCAGTCCATGAAAATGCTGCTAGTTATCTTAAACTTCGTCTCTATTCAGCATCCTAATTTTTCCCCTGAAAAACTTTGCTCTCCTTGCTTATCCCTTGTTAGATAAGACATGCCTTTTATTTTCAATTCAGTGACATTTTTCTGTCACCTGAGGCATGTTTTATTGAAAAACATCCTTCTTAAAAGTATGCATTAGATAGATGCAGATAATTGGTTTTGCTAACAAACATCATTTTGGATACAAAAAGGATTTCTATGAGACAGAAATGTTAATTTACCTAGCCATGTGTAGCTAAAGTGCCCTTAATTTGCCAGTTTTTCTGCTTGAGCTCAGAATATGCTCAGGACCTCACGCTGTTCCTTCAGTTTCACAGATAGCTGAATACGAGGAGCAGGAAGCAAGAGGAAAGATATTTCTGCAGATCATTGTCATGGCAGTGCTGCTGTGGCTGGGAGTGTGCACGGCTGCCAGGAGCAGCAGTGGGTGGGTGTTTTTGGGGGCTAGAGGGCACCACTGAATTTAGAAGAGCTCTGTGGCTGGCTAAAGTACATGGTGATAGGGGAGAGCTGCTGGCCACACACCAGTGGGAATGTCTTCTCCAGCTGCAAGGAGAATCTGCTGTAGCTAGAGCTGGCTGGATCTCTGGGAGAATGATCCTGCTGAAGTCTCACAGTGAACTGGTTTGTTGGAAGATGTTTTAGCACTTCGCTGTGCATCTGTAAATAAAAACTGTTCTTGCTGTGTTCAGGAAACGTGAGCTGACTTGAAACACAGCTGTGTGTCACAAATAGGGAAGGAGTCACTTTCATTTTTATGGAATCAGAATCATTAAGGTTGGACAAGACTCATAAGACCATTGGGTCCAGCTATCAACCCAGTGCCAGCTTTTTCACCCTAAACTGTATCTCCAACTGCCACATTCATGCACCTTCTGAACCCTTGGTGGGATGGTGATTCCACCACTTCCCTGGACAGCCTGTTTCAAAGCCTGACTACCCTTTCCATGAAAAAAAATTTGTAATATCCAATCTAAACTTAAGACCTTTTCATCTGGTCCTCTCACTTGTTACATGGGAGAAGAAACCAACCCTGACCTGGCTACAACCTTGTTTCAGAGACCACTTTCAGACATCCCCTTCATACCTATAAATTTAATACATATAAATCACATTTTCCTGTGGTTCCCATTTTATTCCCATCTAATCTCAAAGCATTGATGTCATTCATCAATGTGAATAATTTTCACATTGTCAATTGCCCAGATACTTTAGTGGGTTTATAATACAAAATCGATGCATTTAAAAAAAATAAACATTGTTAAACCAATGTTTCCCATGTGCTTTATATTCTGGTTTTAAGTAGATGTAAATTAATATCCCATGCATTTAATTCAAATTGGCTTGAACTCCTATTAATAACAGCAGTGTATGCATTTTCAGAGATGTAATTGCAAGAGTTCATGTCCTTAGCTACATTCCCGTCTTCGTTAATGAGACTACATTTTGACATTTTCATATCAACCCTCCTAAAAGTATTGTCATAGAAATAATCTTGTGAAAGTATAATGGAAAAGGAATGGTGATTATCACTGGTAAGACTCTAATTTTAGGGCACTACTTCAGACCTGCAAGTTTCGTACATGTAAATCATGCTGCATTTTCCTGTATTCCCACGAAATCTCAAAGCATTGGCTGACCAGAGTTTGAGCAGATTTTCCTGGCAACCACTCTGCTAGCTAACTTTGAAAAGTTTCAGCCCAATCCAATGTGTTGCTAACTTGCTTTAAAATCTCAAAAAGCCTTGTGGAATCACCTTCTCTCTTCAGGTCCAACCATTGGAGAAAGAAACAATAACATATCAAAGGAAAAGGAATTTATTTGCTGTTTATAGTAAAGAGTTGTATGTATCTTTGTGAAGACTATATCAGTGCACATTTGCTTGAGTAACAGTGAGTTTTGTTCCCTTAATTATTACTAGGATGGAATTTTCTGCCTCCTTTTCTGAAACAAGCAAGAAGAATAGTTGGCTTAAAACCAAAAAGAAATTAGGTTTCTGACAGTTTTCTTAAGAATTAAAAGAATATATTTGGGATTCTGGAAACAGCTGTTGTCTGAGAGAAGCTTTAAGTTCTCTTCAAGATAAATACTAGTAATTTTGCTTCTCCCTCCTATACTGCTTATAAAATACATATTACTTAAATTTTGTGAGGGTGGAAGAGGGGGGTAGCATTACAATGGCCTGGTTTGGCTGTTTGCCTGACAGGAGGCCACAAAACTATCTAAGGAACTTCTACCAAGCAGGAAGTTATTTTCCATATTATGTAAGTGAATCCTGTAAGTATAATATTTTGAAGCTGAAATGGAGCTCATCTTTTCAAAACACACTCTATTTAAAGCAGTCAAGTACTGATGAATTTGCCATTTCATTAAGCGAGCTTTTGCAGAGATTAATTACTTCTACTCTTAGGAAGGTTTTCTCTCTAGTTATGATCTTTTTGCTACATCTGTACAAAGACAATTCTCCCCATTTTCCTCTTCCATTTGTGCAGATACATATAATTTATGCTCATAAGTGCAGCTGACAACACAACAGCCTCTTAACCTACTGACCTACAGAGATACGAGAGTTTGGCATCCCAGATTGGTTTTCCCTAGATTTATTTTCAGCACATAAAGAAGTTATGATTAATATAATTGAAGTCTTCACAAAAAGTTTGAGATCTTCTATTTCTATAAGGAAGAAGTATTATCTACCTAGACCTGTGCACCCTGCTCTGTTTTGCTGACACAAGGTCTGTGGCACCTTGCATGCGTGGATACTTGCACTGTGAGGAGCAAGCTGGCTAGCTTGTGCAAGAAGCATCAATTATTGATTTTAAAGTCAAGATAACAGAAAAATCAGTCCAAAATAAATATATTAACAATTCCCATAACAACTGCTTTCATCTTTATTAGTGAAGTGGCTGGAGATATATACAACAGTTTACTTGCTTCTCCTTGATTATTACTATGTTAATAGTAGTTAGGGCATGTGAAATTTCAGTTTGGCTGAGCAGTTTATGATTTGCCTGTTTCCTGTAGAGTTCCTTGAAGTTAAATGCTTGTGGAGACAAATTTAATTGATTGATTACTGCCTTGATCTCTTAAGCCAGGGCTAACTCAAGTGGCTTGCTGTTGTATTGAGAGGTTGGCTGTGTTTGCCTTGAGACAGTTTCTTTGTGGAGTTTGAGCAAAGGAATTTTCCTTTCCTGTAAAATTAAAAGTAAAGCTATTCAGATTATGAGAAATCTGTAAGGAAGTCTGTTTGTCTTGTCCTTATACTAACTAAACCAAGTATCATTTGCTCTGATGGGGCTCTATGTACTCTCTAATACATGGAATCACTGCATGAGGGCTGGAGGACTTTAAGCATTGTTTCAAGCAAATATCAGGTCAGCTAACTTTGCAGGAAGCCTTTGATTTTGAATAAAAACTCACCACCACCAGTAGCTGTTGGGGTCATTCCTCTTGCACTTTCAAATCCTAATATTTTAATTAAAACTTCTTTGTGAATAAAGAGTCTTTCTGGAAAACAATTGTCTATCCTACTACCAATTAAGTCTTCTATAAACCTTAGCATGCAATTACAACAAAGATCAGTTAAAGTAAGTAGTTTGTGACTGAATCTGAATCAAAGATATTAACACCTGCAAAGATTCTACTTTAAGTCACACACAGTAAAATACATGATGCTCTTGAACTTTCTTGCCCATCAGTTTGTCTGAGAATAGGCAAGCAAGGAAAGCCTTTAAAGTCAGTCCTAACATCTAACTAACTGGTAGTCGGCAGTTGGCAAAAAAGTAGCCTGTCAAAATCAGCTTGTAGTCCCTTTTGTAAAGAGCTTTAAAAGATTTCTGGAGGTTTTGC
Source organism: Cichladusa arquata (assembly GCA_026413545.1). Classification (NCBI taxonomy): domain Eukaryota; kingdom Metazoa; phylum Chordata; class Aves; order Passeriformes; family Muscicapidae; genus Cichladusa; species Cichladusa arquata. The sequence goes on along the minus strand of JAOTQP010000870.1, from coordinate 14,674,919 downwards.
TGTGATGGATCTCAATGTAAATGCTCTTCAGTCCTTTTTGTGTTTTCTTTCACAATGCAAGATCCTCTTTCCTCGACGTGGCTTTATTGCCTCTTGGATAAAAAATTGGTTTGGAGGTCTATTTTATTACATTAAAGAAGTGTTCATGCATTAACATGAGTAATGCTTCAATCAAATGGATCTATACCCTGCTGTCAAAATGCAAACAACGGTGTGTATTGACAGAATATATTCAATATTTTATTTTCTCATTAAATCTAGCATAAAGTAGACAGGATAATTTGGTATCAGATTTAAACTTTCATGTTACTCTGCAAGTGTATAGATATTGACAATTTGTTTGGTCCTTTGAACATATACTTCCAAGGCAGAGTTGAAGAAGGTAATTACAATCCAAGTCTCTTTTCCATTACCCACACACTAATTTAATTGAAATTAAGTAAGTACAACTTCATGAGATGGATCTATTTTCATTTCAATACTGCATTCTCTGAAGACATTAGAGGATATAAATCAACAGGAACTACACACTAAAGAAATAATAACACCCTCTGGAAATGCTTCAGCTGAGTGCTCTCAGTCTTAGAACCTGAAAGAAGAGGCATAAAGACCTTAAAGATTTTTAGATTTGTATGTTCACTGGAACATATAATGTTAAAAAATAAAATAAAACTCAGGGCAATAACTTTTGGGTTTTTTAACTACCATTTGATGTTTACAACAATCAAACAATACAAGGAAATAAAAAGCTGAAAATATTTCGTCCAACAGATTTTCTGTTGTCAGCTCATATAAGGTAGAAAGTATCTGTGCACTAAATCTGAAAAGGTGGATCTACTTGTTCATGTGCTCATCTGCACTTTCATCATTCTAAATACCTTTATTAATCTGATATCTTCCTTTGAACCTCTACTAGGATTTCTGTATTTTGATAATAAATAGAAGAAAAAACTGTAGGGAATTCCTGGGAAGTTGCATGGAGAAAAAAGATGAAAGTAATGCTGTGTGCATTTGCAGGAAGCTTAGACGGGGAATAAATTCCACTTTCATCCCTTTCTGGGGTGAGTGATCCCATTCCTCCCACTGTAGGCTGTACCTCTTTTTGCTTGGCTGTTCTTCCTTTTGTGCCAGCCTCTGTTCTCCATGTAAGCATGTGCCACAGACTGTCCACAGCTGTAGCTGGTTTTGTCCCAGCCACCCTGGCATGCTGAGACTTTATCATTCCTGCTGCTGAAAAACAAAACTCAGTGTTCATTTGGGATTTCAAGAGATGTAAACAGAGCCTGTACTTACCACCAGCCTCGTCGGGATGGCATCAAAAAGACTGGCCTGGGAAAAGGAGTGTGTGATCATCCTACCCTGGCTATCAGAAGCAAAATGTGCAGTGTGGGAGTTTTGCTTGTCTTGATTTCCCTAGTGGGGCTCTTCTGATGATTGATCTTTTCTAGCTGGGGTGAGCTGACAGGCCTTTTGCCTTGTCCTGAGATAATGTAACAAAGCTCTGAGCTCAGCAGACCGTGTTGCCCCACCTTGAAGGAGCACTGAAGACAGCCATAAAATTGCATGTCAGCTGTTAGCCCAGCCTGGCCTCCTCCTCTGAGATGTTGCAGCATCAGCATCTGCTCAGCCTGGGAATGGATGGTTCTTCAGCAACCCAAAAGCCAAGGCTGTTTTTTGATCTTTTGGTTGTTATTTGATCTAATATAAATTGTGCCCCTGATTCACCCACGGAAGATATTCTGAAAGACACTAATGCAGACTTGCACTTAAATCTTATGATTCAGGCTTCAGAAGTCCTGAGATTCAGAAACAAAGGAAGAGGGAATTTCTGTCATGTTTTCTTAATTTCTTGTACTCAAGGGTACACTAAATGTAGTTTTGTTAGAACTGAAATTAATATGGAAAGCTGTTCACCTTATAACACTTGCTTCGTTCTGTACTTTTTGTCATGTGGTTCCCATTGAAGGTAGTGGTGAATGAATGAGATAGTGCATTAAAGAGTATTTTTTACTAGACATGTGACTGCAGAATAAAATACATTTTTCACTGCTTTCCATGTACATAAATCTCTAAAAGACTGAAAGACCTTACATTGGTTTCTGCTGGTGAGACAGGTTCCCTGGTGGCCCATTAGAGCTTGTTGTCCTTCAAAATGCATGAGTGGAGCTGCTGATGGTGCTCAAACGGTGTAGATGATGTTACTTCCCCCAAACAGGGCCCCTGGAACATCATTCCTTAGACAAAGAAATTCCTTAGAGCATGTCCCCCCCTCCTCCTTATCAAAAATTCTGTTATCTCTTAGGACTTCTGTTGGTTCTTAAAGTCGTAGTGTAATTGGGTTTTTCTTACTTAGGAATTTTAAGATAATTGGTTAGTTTGTAATTTGTAGTTCATATTGGTTAGAATCTCAATCCTCTCAAAAGCTATAAAAGCCCTTTGTTATATCATGTAATCGGACTTCTGGGACCAGATCCCTTCGGGGAAATAAAGCTCTCTTGGGAATAATCTGCAAACAGGGTCTCAAGCCTTTTTTCCCTACTAGTGGTAACTGTGGCTTTGCCTCAGGAGTTCTCCGGTTAGACTCCCGTGGCAAGCTGGGGCTGGAAAGAATCCAACCCCTAAGCAGTTACAAAATGGCACTGGTGAATGGCTATTTTCTTTAATTTCCAGTCACTTTCTTCTTTTTACATTTTGTTTGTGATACATGCCAAGCTAGTGTCATTGGCTTTCCTTAGTGGATAAGGGCATTTTTCTGATTTTTTGCATGTTGCCTTTATTTTCTCCCTGCATCTCATGGCTTTTTACAAAGCTTTTTTATAAGCAGATGATGAGTTATTTATATAGAACCAGTCTTGTCCTCTTGTTCTATACTTGATTTATTTTGTAATACTTTAAAATTGCTTTGGATAAATATATTTCCAACACACATAACCCAACAAAAAATTACAACCAGTGTTTATTGAAGGAAATGTATTGGATAGTCTCCTTTCTTTGTAGCTAGTTAGGAAAATACAAGTCCTCATGGAAGGAAAAACATTAGACTGAAGATTAATCTTTTATCCTTAATTACAAAAAGATTTTGCTTCAAAATAAAGTTGTAAAAATTAACCTTTACATTTTGGCTTCAATCATAAAACACAGATCGGATTAATTCCCCTCTTGGACAATGAGAGTCAATATAGTCAAATTCCTACTGTTCCTATTAAACCTTCTCTTTATTGCTCAAATTAAATAAATCATTTGCCAATAAAGCATAAATAAAAATATATTTTGTAGAAAAAGAAGAACTCAAAGTGGGTGGATGAAGAAGAGGAGCCTGAATACTATGTATTTATCAACAGCAATCCTTCAGTTTCCAGATTCCTAGTAAGATGGCTTCTTCCTTCTATCTGAAGAGCTCCTTCACAGGAGTGAACAGTGGTGCCATGATGGGGCTCAAGAATTCAAGACAGCTATTGCAATACTTTCTGTATTTCTTGAATAGCTGAGCTCCCATCAGCTTTTGCTTTTCTGGTAATGTGCCAAATTTGCTCCTTTTCCTTCACAGAAACTTGAAATAATTGCTGACAGTTTTAAACCTGAGGGCAGGTAGGTGACCTACAGATGAAAGCTACAGTGCTGAGAGCTCCTGATTCAAACAATGGTGTTTTTGTTCTTCACTTCACCTATTACTGTACAACATGGATAATAAGGAAGAAGCTGAGACCTTGGCACTGGCTCTGTCATTTCAATTTTTCAGTTCATTGCAAATAGGGCTGTGTTGCTCTTAAATAGCCAGGATTTCTTGAGTGTCTTACAATTGGCAACTTACTGCATTTGATTTATAGCATTTCTGTAACAAAAAGCATTCCTGCCTCAAAAAGAAATAATCTTCTGTCCAAATGAAAATAAAATGCTGGCATGCTTAGAATTAGGTATTGCCTAAGCAGAACATCCTGAAAGATGTTCCTTTATGAAGCTGTTGCTTGTTTCTTTTTTTTCCCTCTCTTGGAGAGTATGAGATTTTCATTACAAAATTACAAGTGGCACATGTTGTAGTAAGTCATATCTGCACTACAAGTATCTGTGCTAGCCATAAACATGACCCAAGGCATATTAGTCAGCCATAAAGGATCACTTGTCAAATAAAGCCTGTTTGCAGGAGATGCTTACTGGAATTCAGTGAGTGTCAGGGGTGGTCCCTGCTGCCACTGCCACTTCTCCTCCAAAGGCATGTTAATTAAACAACATGCAAAGAAAATAAATCTGTCGTGTTCTTGTGGTCAGAACCCAGGGAGGGGTAACAGATGATGACTTAAATGGTTTCCAAAAGCTTTGGCTTGTTTTTGTTTTTAAAGAAATTGTTCAATATATACCAGGTTAATTGAAATCAAACTGAGAGGGTATTTTAACTTTCTCCTTGTGTTTATTTCCTCCTTTGATACTGCAGAAGCCCAGAAGATAATGGGCTGGTGTGTGCCTCAAACGCTGATAGCTGGTTGTGTGCTTATAGTAGAAGATAACTTGTACCTGTTTCCATGGCAAATGTGTAATTTACTAATAAAATTCTGTATGTTTTGCAGATCCTCTGACTTTTGTCATTTTTTTGAAGTGAGCATCTACTAATCTCAAGAGCTCCCTTCTCCTTAAGGATGGGATGTCACAGGATATTAGACAGCTGTTGCAAGTATATCCATCTCTCACAAATAAGTGGCTATGCAGCTCGGGGAAAAAGAGCTTTCTGATCCTGCTGGATTTCAAAAAGAGAGTATACTCTTATGCAAATTTTGGTTACTAAAATCACTCAAATTTTGATCCACCTGACCAGAGACAAAATATTGTAATTGAGGCTGATAGTGACACAGTGATCCACGAAGTCCTACACTTTCACTGTTAATGTGATGAGCATCCATTAGAATCACTGCTGAAGACTCACCTGTAAGGACTCAAAGGAAGTTTTTTATCAGGTTCAAACCATATCTAATTCTAATTTATGTATTTTATTGCAAGTTCTTGTGTTGATTATAAATCTAGTACCAATTATAGTACAAACACAATGTGCTGTAATTGAAAAATAATTGTATTTTCATTTTTATTTCTCTTTCAAAACTATAACTTCTTTTGACTGTAATGTATGCCAAAACTTTACCAAAGTATGCTTTTTCTACAGAGCACAGCTTACCCAAAATAATAAAGAATTTGTCAATAGCATCAATATCCTAGAGGATGATTTAGATAACTCTAAAAATTACATTCCTAATATAAAATAACAAATACTTGCAAGAAATATGGATTAACGTATGAATGCTGCCTAGTAACTGGGAGTCTGTATATATGTGCATTGAATAACCTAACAGAGTTAGAAGATTGCAAAGTTATCAATGACTCTTGTGTCTGCAAATTGATTCACTATATTAGTAACAAAGCCTGTAATTCACTTTGGGGGAGGAGAGATAGTTCTTTGTGTGGGAGATTAGTATTACAGTAAGTAGTACTTTGGATCTTCTATTTTAATCATCCATAGAAGAATGGAAAAAGTGCCCCGTGCTGCATTGTGTCATCATCTCTACAAGGCTTTAAAACCACATTCCTAGAGCTCTTTTTAAAAGCATGAAGTGAAGGGAAATGTCACGTTTGATGAAAATGCATGATTCAGGCTGGGGGTTTATCTGGGAGACCTGATTTTTTTATCTCTGTTTTCTCATCTTTGCAATAAGGATGAAGAGAGGAGTTTGCTTTTCATTCTGGTATTCTTGCTAGTGAACATTTACCTGCTGAGCCTGACTCCCCCTCGGTGGAGGAGGTGCAGCCCAGCAGAGAAGGTATGTTTTTAAATTAGTTCCCTATGCCAGCATGCCTGTTTTCCATAGATCTTGCCAAAATGAGCTTTAAATAGTGTCAGTTTATACAGAGTAATGAAATAAGTCAGTGTTGATGCTGGCTCTCAAACCACTTTGTTTCTGAGGGCTGTTTGCTGAGATAGGAGCACCACCACGACCCCAGGCAGTGGCCTGAAACTATGATGGTAGGTAGGAAAGTGACAGCAGAAACAGGTCAGGAGGAACATCTACCTGGGAAAATGAATCTAGACCTTGTCTTAGTCAACAGCAATTAGGAGTTTCATGCTCTCTGTCTTTAAGGTCTCAAGTCAGGATAGGAGACGGAAAGCTGGTCTTGGTGTGGCCACTGGTGACAGGTGAGTCCTCTTCAGCGGCATTAGGGACACTCAGTGTGTCAGTGAGTGCATTTCTGGATTATTGTAAAATCTGAATGAGGCATTTTGCTGTAAGTGTTTGATGAAAAAGAGAAAAGGGATATCCCAGAGGTCAGCCTGAATTTGGGAATGACAACATCTCTCCTGCAAGCCTAAGAAGTTAGAACAGTTTTGGCCAGGGAGTTAGTTACCCATGTTTAAATGAACTCCAACAAATTCTGAATTTCTGAAGTGTGCTCAGATATACATAGGTTTTTTTTCATCTGTCTGGGTGACTGTGAATATTTGGCTGCCTTTATTGTAATGGTACTACATGCCACCTCATTTTGATGCTCATTTGAATGCTCTGGAGAAGATCCCTACTGCAAGGCTGGCTAAAAGCCACTCCTTCTGCTCTTATTTGCTCTAGTTGAGCCTGTGGTTGCAAATCTAAAATAAGCATTCTGAAACCAGCTTTTCTTTGATATGTAGTGAAGCACATCTCATCCAGTTAGAGTCAAAGGCTGCATGTCAACTCGTAAAACATGAACAAATTGAAGGGTGGCATCAGATTTCCAAGCAATATGGGTAAGGAAGACTGAATATACCAACAGACCATTTGCTGTTTTTCTAGTGAAGGTCTTCAGTTACAAAGAGCAGAAGAACTTATTTCTGCTGATGTTGTGACTTGGTGGTGTTTATTTGTAAGCAGCAGCAGCAGCAGCAGGGTTGTAAAGCCATCTGTTTACAAATCACAGTTTTTGACATGGGCTTAATCACTCAACTCAAGAATGCAGTAACAAACTATTTACATTTCTGTGTCTGACAGAAATACGTGCTCCTTCCATTTCATTACATTCCCTCCCTACTTGCTCAGAATCTCCTGTTCTACCAGAGTCTGTTCTACTAAAAATGCTCTGAAACAGATCACTTAGCATTTTGCTTGGGGACTCAGAACAGGGTATTTGCTCCTAAAAGGGTGTCATTTGTCATTGACAGCTGACAGGCTTACCAGATCCTTTTGAAACGTGGTTTTTGAGCTGACTCCAGTATTCTGGCACTGCAGATCTTGCAGAGCACACAGCTACAGTGCCCATGCTTCACCCTGCTCATTTAGCACTTTCAAAATCTGTGTGCACTACCTTTTGCACATTTCCTTGCATAGCTGCACTTGGTGCATATTCTTACAAGTATCTGGTTGCCTCTGGGGGTACAAACCAGGATGAGAGTCACAGCAATTTCTGTGTTCTGATCTCTACGGTGAATTTTCTACCAAAGAACCACAGCTGCTTGCACCACTTGAGGCTCTCAGTGAAAATGGGAGTAGCTACTGGCTTCACATCCCACACTCTGCTAGTTCCAAGATTTTCTGATGCTTTTTTAACAAGTATTTTTAGATTAGCCAGTGGGCATCTAACACTACAAGCATGTTTCTATGGAAGCAAAGGATTCCTTTTAGCATGTCTGCAGATAATGCAAAGATTTCATGGATTTTATACTGTATGCCTTGTTTTGAAACATACTCAAAAACCTGTCTATGCTGTCTGCCCACAAAGTCTTAAAATTATATTTGGATTTACTTCTGGAACATAGAAGAATGTGGAATAATTTAACTGGATTTGACCCACTGGCCTGAAAGTGCCACTTGAATGGACTGACAATCAGCATTTTGATAATAGCTCCTTTGCTTGTATTAGTTCCCCTTCTCTTCTATTTCTTGCCCTTAATTTCCTTCTTTTCTACCTAAACTCTGAAGGAAACCTTTGTTAAAATAGGTAGTGACCAGATGACCATGAAGATGAGTCTTAACACTCAGATGGGGAATGGAGATGTCTAGTCCAAGAGCACCCTAGTCCAGCTGCCTCTAAAACCTGACTTAGATCTCTTGATATTAGTAATAATAGAGGTTAATCACACTGGTATCTGGTAGCACCTCCATTTAATTTTATTTTATGTTAACAGTAACAGTATTATACAGCTCCTTTACCAGAGCTATCACACCTTTAATATGTGGAACTTCTCTGCAATTTAATGAAATACAAGTTTGAAATCTCCACAATCATCATTATCTGAGAAAATGAAATATTTTGTCAGAAATTTTGTCCGTCAGCCCAGACCATGACAAGAGACTTCAAAGCTCTCATCTGTGTTTCTCTTGACATTAACTAATTGTGAGTACAGTGATTTGTGCAATATTTGTTGTATGATGGTACTGGATCACCAGTCTGGCTGATTGGGTGAGCAGTGACATTGGCTTGGAGGGAAAATGCACAAGTGCTTTCACGGGCACAAGCCAAAATGGAATTCAGTCAAATAACTCACAAGAAAAAAGAAAAAAAAAGAGAGAGCAAGAGAAAGCAAGAAAAACTGCAGGTGGAATGAAACATAATGCAATGAGGAAGACCCCTATATTTCTGGGGTCACCCAGTCTAGCAAGTATTATTCATTTGTGACAGAATCCATGTAGAAGCTGAGGAGGTGAAAAGAGCAGAAAATACCTACTGTATGTGTCAATGTTTGCACCATTCAGAGTTGTTCCACTACAACAGACTGTAATGGGCTGTATTATGTCCTCCACAGCCCTGCTCCCAGCAAAACAAATGCTATCCTTGAGTAATCAGAATACTTATACTGTAGGTCCACAGTAAGGATGGATAAAGAAGATTAGTGCTTTAAAGAATATTTGAACTTTTAAGTTTAGAATTTCTTTTAACAGTTTAAAATAAAAATAATTGTTTTTCTTATGCCTCAGACCATTAGTTAGTTTTTTTTTTTTTTTTTAAATATCTCTTTTAGCTTAATTTATTTCCCAATGGACAAAATGTGGGAAATGTCACCAAGAAAAATATCTTAATTAAATCAGTGATTTCATTGTATCAAGGATCCCTTGCTTTTTCTGCTGTTTATTAATGTTTTTCATTTTCAAGCTTTGGTTTCTCCCAGAGTCATCACCAGTGACTTGAGAAACTATTTTGTAGCAGAAGCACCAGCCTGCCTAGGCTTTCTGGTCTCCTCTCAAAGATCACAGAAGCAATGTGTGGCTTTCAAGTCTTATTGTTTTCACAGGCAGGAAATAGGTGAGGATTAGTAACCACTATGCAATCTGGAAAAGCAACAGGCAAAACAACCCTTCCTAAAAGGGGACTAACAAGTAAAGAAAAAAGCCAAACAGCTTGCAGGGATGGATAAAGCCTGGGAATCTCTTTCTGTGAGCAGACACACTTCCAGCTCAGATGTTACAAAGGATTCTCTTGTTTGAACTATCAGAGAAATTGATCAAACAGCACAGTCAGAAGGAAGAAAAGGAACAGCAGGGCACGCAGAAGATCAGATTTAGCAAGAACAGAGTTGTGATGATGCATCAATGAAGTGTAGTAACCTAAAAAGGGATTGCCTGGGGAAGGAAAAGAAAGATGACAAGGTAGCATCACCTCAAAATCCTCCATAATCCTCTATGCTTCTCCATGTCCTGCAAGTAAGGATGTATACTGCTTCCTATATGGTAAAAGCAGAAGATTATGTTTTCTATCCCATATTTATGTCTTTGGGATATAAAGGGTCTTTGGGAATGTGGCACAGTCCTGAGGGCACTCCTGTCCCTGCCCAGCCTGCCCATGGCCTGGGACCCCACTTCAGCACAGCCCAGGACCAGTCCCTGCTCCAGTGATGCTGCCAGGCCTGGTCTCCAGCCCTGCCACAGCCTCGCCTGAACAAGAACATTTGGGGTTTCTTTGGTTCACTGAATGAATCAGAGAACTGCCCTGGGCTTTGAGGGGGCCAGGACGTGACCCATGGCATAGCTCCAATCACCAACTGTATGGTGTAGCAGGTGATCAATTAAGCTCAAAACTAATGAGGTTTTTTAGCATCTTTTTTTCACAATGGATCCTTGCTTTTAAAGAGATGTTCTCTTGAAATAGACACAGCCTGTAGCATGTATCAAATATGTCTTTCCAGCTAATCTCCAGTATCTGATTGCTGATGCTGTCAAAGATAATCCAATATGTATTAGTCATTTTGATATGCCATGATAGGGGAGTTTTGTAATCTTTCCTCTGTATACCTAAAAGGGATATGTTTTTCACTGCTGATTGAAATGCTCCCTGAATGCCAGAAATGCACTCATCAACATTTCAAGTGATGTATTTATCTGAAGTAGTTTCCTTCTGATAATTTCATTTGATGAATCAAAAACACAGCTTTCAAATCTCTGCAAATCAAGACAAGAATTTTTGGAGAACATTTATAAAAGCAATATTGGGGTCAGATAATCTAGCCTTGATTCCTAGTAGGTGTTTTATTTTCTTTTGATGTTGACACCTTATAGCAGCCCATTCAAATCCAACATCAGCTTATTACAGTTCACTACCCAGCAAAAGATACAGCTGTGATGCTCGTGTGAAGAACATGGCCATTTAATCCAGCTGGCTTCAGCGCACAGGGACTCCATCAAGATTGCACAGAGGCACAAATCTCTTGAAGCTTTTACCACTAAATTGTCAGCAAGAGACTTGTCTTCTTTTTTTTTTTTTTTTTTTTTTTTTTTGCCACTGGGAGCCAGTTTTTGGAACAAAGCTCAGTCTCTCCTTCCCCACGCTCTCAATCTTTTGCTTCCTCTCCCCTGCCATTGCTTCTACTCTGCTACATCTCAAAAACCAGCTTCCAGCATTCTCCACACCATTTATTATACTAAAAGGAGGTGAAATAAACATTTCATCTAAAATATTTGATAGGTGCAGCTAAATCTATGAATGTATTTTTAGTTTCCGGCAAAAATAAAATGCTTTGGATGGATAATGAGCAATTGAAGACAGTTATCTTAGAATATTAAACTAGACATCTGAATTTACAGTCTGGCTTTCTGTAAACACAATTACTGAGATATTCAGGTTGATTTTATTAACTTCCAAAAATCTCCAAGGCAGATGAAAACAAAAAGTTCCATGAATTATTCTAGAAATTTTTTCATTTAAAATTACTTAAAAACCTGAGTAGGCCCCAGCAACTTCTGATAAATTAAACTGTGCTTAGAAAATGTTACAATACTCTTTCTAGCTGCTCTGTCAAAATAGATTTCAAGTTGCCAGGAAAGACAACCATTGCCCTTCCCATATACTCTGCCGTGCCTTCATGTGCTGAAAACCAAAGAAAAAGGTTTTTTAAGTTTTCCTTGAAGAGAAGGAACTTCAAGAGCAGCACTGTAGAGGAATCAGAAGAGCCCTCTGAACTGATAATTTTATTGTGAATTCTTCTCTCTCCAGCCTAGTGCTGTGCTGAAATGATGCCATTTGTTATCACCACCAAGCCAAGCACAGACAGAATGCCACACACTGTCTGTCTGTCTGTCTGTGCTGTGCTGCAGTGTTTGATGCTGCCTTGCTGTGAGCCAGCCCAAGGGTTTGCATTTGTTTTTCTGCCCCTGCCAGGTCTCTGGGTTCTCCCACAGCAGACGAGGGTGAGGCAGCTCCTGCCCCTTCATGGTCAGGTGTGACCTGAGGGCAGGCTGCACTTGGTGCCTGCTGTCCCATCAGCCTTTCCAGCCTTTGCACCCAGTGTCACTCATCTGAATGGGCCTTTTGCACCTCAGGATACCACCCTCCCAAAAAATGCAACCTGCTAGGGAGCAGGGCAAGGGCTGAGCAGCCCTGTTGGTGCCATTGATGCCTCTGTTGAGCAAAGGATGCCCCACTGTGGGTCTGCCACCTTGGGCTGCCAGGCACATCACCAGCTCCTGCCCCACCCTGGGGACCAGAGCAGCACTGGTCTGAGTCAAATTAGGGATGCCAGAAAGGCAACCTTTGTTAGGAAAACATCTGGCAATTCACTATAAACATTTGTGTGCAAGAGAAAGCATTGTTTACTGCTGCAGATCCTTCTGGGGGTCTGTGTTCTGGCTGTGCAGGGGCAGCTCAGTCATGAGCCTGGAAATAATTTCTGGGATTATTTCTGGAAATGTCCAATTGTCTTATTATGCCAAGATAAAATGGGGTAACAGATGTAGTAATTAAAAATGAAAAAGTGACAGTTATTTTTGGCTCAAATTGATACTATTAACTGACACGGTAGATGGGCCTTTAAAGCCAAAAATACATGCAATAGCAGTCAGAATAGCTGTTATTTCCCTGCTGTTTGTGAAAGGCTTATGAATCATGTTCTACACCCAGCCAATGGCATACCTTTATTTCAGATGCTATTTAAATTACACCTATTTAAATGAAGAGGTGGAACTAAGGAAATAGCTGAAGGTTTTTTTCAGGCTTTGTCTGACATCAGAAGTCAGATGATTGCATATCTTGATTTCCAGAAGAACATATATAACTAATTAATAAAATAAACAGGAAATATACCCCCTGTTGACCATATTGAATCTATAGCTGCAATGTCAGACTTAATTTATATTCCCATAAGATCAGAATTGAGAATGTACTTCTTTTGCTTTTTAATATTATGTGGGAGAAACCGGTCTCTTCTTATTGAACCATCATTTCCAGAGCATTGCATTAACATACATCAATAGTAACCACACCAAATTTTTTCTCACTTAAAATGAGAACAGTAGGATTTGACTCTGCTTCTTACATACTCCTATAAGTAATATATATATATACACACTCCTAGAAATAAAAATAATTTAAAACCTCCACAACTGTTCAGGCAGACCCTACAACTAGGGACATTCCCTGGCTATAAGACTTTGGCTGAGGGCTGTGTTTCTCTGAGCTCATTTGCACTAGACTCACTGCAAGCCTTAGATAAGTGCATTAACTTTTAGGAAAGGTAATCATGATATTAATTTATCTCCTTCATCTATAATGCCAGGCAATGCAGTTTGGCAAGCATCACTTATAACTAGAATTATTCTCCCCTGGGAAGATGTAAATGACTGCTCTTCATCCAAATATGTTTTGCTTCTATGCACAGAGACACACAGGCTATCTTCCAACTTAAATCAATATTGTGATCAACTCTGAATCCAATTAAAGCATATTTGCTTGGCATTTCAGATGGTGAAGTAATGATCTTCCCCAGCTCCAGCAGGACACCAGGGAGGTGCAGAGGGTAGCTGGGAGCCTGGACTGCAGAGCTGTCAGGGTCACTTCATCAGCACTGGAGCGTGCTGGGCAGTGCCTGTTTTGGCTGGAAGAGAGCCAGGTGCTGGGGATGAAAGCTTTCCTGGCACCAGCATCAGAGAGTTGCAGCACTACAGATTTTCCTTGAGCAGAGACACAAGCAGGCAACGGGAATTTATTGTGGAGCCTTTGCAGCCTCCACTGGGGGAAATCTGCTGCAGATCAAGCCCTTGACTTTCCTGGCCATTCTCTGCTCTTGCAGCTCCACTGGAGTAGAGATGCTCTGCTCCTGCTCCCCCTGCCCACACTTTGGCAGGACTGCTTGTCTTAATTTTAAATATTTATTGGACATTTAGTCTAATGCCCACTACTTGGGAAATGTCTCATATGATGGGTGTTAAAGTAAAGGTCAAATTTTTTTTGCAAGAGGCTGGCCTAAAAAAAGCAAGCTCCAGCTGTTCATTGCTGGGAACACACATTTATGACATTCGCCTCAGAATGACACTTCTGCAGTACAGTACTTCAAGTGAGGTGTATCCTTTGGAATTTGCAAGGCAGTTCAACTAATTTGCTTTGTAAAGTAGACAGTAAATGAGAATTTATTTTTGATAAACATTTGAAAATTTTCTATCTGGATGGAACACTTGTGATACAAGAACAAATACTTGATGTCTCCTTCAGGATGGATTGGCAAAGCTCAGTTAGAAAGTTTGCATAGAAATCAATAATTTCCAATTCTACATAAACACTCTCAAAAATTCTGTGTTCTGCAAAATCAGGGGAGTAAGCACATTTGTTACCATTAGTCACACACACAGCACTCTGCAATATTATCTATGATTCTTTGTGCCAGAGCAATAGCTTCAGCTCAAAATGCAGATCATGTACCACAGACTTTATTTATGGCTTTTATCCCTGTTTCCTTGCAAACAGCAGGGCTGGATAGACAAAATGTTAAAAGAAGTCTCAGAACTCTCTGGAAGGCTTAGGAGAGCAGCTAGGGCCTTTTTTCTGGAAATCCTCTTGTGCCTATGTTTCTACATTGTAATGGGCTTTTTAAAAAGTGTCTGAAGTCAAATTTTCAGGGGAAAATGGCTGGAGTAGGTTGTTGTACAGCTGTACTAGCAGCATGAACTGAGCAAGTCCCAGAGTAAATGAGTAGAGAGGCATTTCAGTGTCATATGCTGAAGGAGTGTCTGGCACCTGACATTTTATCTCAACTATCTGTGCCATGCTCTGCAGCTCACCTTCAATAACCACCTGACAGAGAAAAAAGTGACCCTGAGGATTTAAACAAAACAGTCCAAGCTTGATTTTCTACTGTTTTGTACATCTTGTGATGATCTAAAGATCTCTAGAAGGAGGGCAAAGTTGCTCTGAAGTGTGGCCTTCCTTGAGAAGAAGAACTTGACTCCAATTCTGTTTCCCTGGTGTAGAACATAAATCACTGCATGGCCTACAAGGTGAGTTCTCCAAGCACACTTGTCCTCTCTTACTGCCATTCTGTTCCAAGCCCCTTTCACAGCTCAAGCTGTGAATTAAATCTAGGGCAGGACTGCTGGAGAAGGTGATGTCCTGGGGAGCTGAACCACAGCTGTGCTCTGCAGACAGTCCTGAGTTCCTGATGTGCACACAGCACTTTGCCAGGCACTCAAAGGTACATGTTTCAGGGACTTGTTTCCCAGTTTCCTCAGAGCAGAAATTATAATGGTGTTTTTTAAAGATATCTGTGTCTCTAGACATTGCTTACATAGCCTTTCTTATAATTATAGATCTGTAATTATATACTTAATGATGACACCCCCTCTGTCTGATGATAAATATATTTTTCCATAATAGCACTTAAGCATTGCATATTTACTAATCAAAAGGAGATTTGCAGTGCAAGTGAAGATTTACAAATTAATTATACCGTATCTTCAATTATACCATAAATAATCTGGATCATTTCCCAAGAAATTATATTAGAGCTCTTGTAAAGGCACTTACCCTGGGTGTCTGCAATGGCCCACATCTCGTGCCTGCCCTGACAGTGTAAGAAATCCAAAGTGCTAAGTTTTCATTACTACTGCCTCTGAAGTAACTGCAGTGCACTTAAAATAGATGTACAATTCATGAAAATGAATCATTAAAAGGCATTGAGTGGAATTGTGCCTGGCAGATGTTGTCACAAACATTGCTGAAATACTTAAACACTTCTTCCAGCAAGTGACGATGGGATGCTTGGCAGCAAAATTATACCATAGCCAGAGAAGCAATGCTTTTCATGCTAATGCAAGAAAGGCTTCATAAACAACCTCATGGAGCTCTACAGTTAGAAGGGTGCTCCTTCCTCATCTGTTGGATTGTTGGAGTCAGTGAGTTAGGGAATTCTCTGAATCCCTCAAGGAGGAATCAAGGTAATAACCTCAAGTTGGATAAGCTCTTGGTCAAGGCTACATCATCCTACCCATGGTGGTCCCACACCTCAGCCCTGGAAAAACGAGAAGTTGCAAGCAGAAGGAGGCAGAGGCCAGCCTGGCCTGAGCTGTTCTCCATCCCTGAGTTCTCTGTGCAGCCCTCCCTGCTCACCCATGGTGCTGGTGCACAGGGCTCATCTGCTTCTCTCGTCTAGAACCAGCTTGACAGGGTTCAATTTTAGCCTGAGTGGGGCAGAGGAGGAAATCCTGGACAGCAGCAAAGAATGGCTTGCTTTAAGATGGCCAATGCCCTGAAACCAAGGTTTTGAAAAATATGGTAATTTTAATTTTCTGCATCCTTCCTGCTGAAGAGCTGGGTCAACCCCAAAAAATGCTTTGGCAAGTATTGTAATTGCATGACCTGCAATGGCTTGTTTGCACCATCTTCTTGGGTGCAGACATTTTTTTAAGAGGACTTGATAATGGGCAAGAGTGCAGGCTCTTCAAGACATGGTTGTAAGCTTGATTGAGCCCCAATTTTGGTGATTTCATTTCAGTATTTGAACATGGCAGGTCCACACCAGACTCTTTTTCATGTCCCACATGGTAAACACCCCAGCTATCTTCCTGTGATCCAGGGATAGCAGACTGATGGGCAATTCCACTCACATGACACAAAAAGTAATTTTAATTTTTCCCCCCTCATTAATGTTTCTCCAAATAAGATTAGTGTGTGTAGGGGTGAGTTCTTACTGGCAGGAAAATATCTTGGCTGGAGGCTTATTTTAACTTCTGGAGGGAAATGGCCTTATCAGATTCCTCAGCAATTGAATAAAGCATGTGGTCTCCCACTTACCTGGGATTTGAATAAGATCCGTGCTAATGCTGATGGCTTAAAAGCACACAGCACCTAAACATTCTTTGACAAATGATATTTTTCTGTGTGTAACTGAAAAAAGTACATCCTGGTAGAGGAGTTTATCAGTTCCAGCCTAGCTAATGAGCTTAGTCTTCTTTTTGTACTGCTGAAATTATACAAAAGTTCCTGCCTGAAGGAGGAACATTGATGAAATTTTGCTTCAGCTCTGAGCACTGCGAAACGTAATCACTTGGATCTCTGACCCACTGCAGGGTCTGCCCAAAGGCTGGGCTCTGCTGCTCTCAGCTCAGCTCTCAGCACCTGCTGATCTGGGGCAGCCTGGTGGGTTAGCCAGGGAAGCACTGAGTGGTGGGCCTACCCAAAATATTCTTCCTTGCATCGTGCATGCATGATGGGGAGCTGGCCTCTGAACTGACCCTCTCTCTTCTGATGGAGACCCTCTGTGGCTGAACCTTGTGAGGTTCTTGACCTCTGGTGCTCTAAGGCACCAACTTCAGAGCTCTTGGCTCCTACTCGGAGCTTTTGGCTCCAATTTTGTCGGGTCATCTTAAATAAGCAAAGCAGCTAATAGTTGCTAAAAAGGTTATTTACTACAAACCACATCTTATTACAAACCACATCAGTCTCAAAAGGCACTGGCAAAAACCAATGGCAAAAGCAGTAGCACAAAAGCAAATAGCAAGAGCAAATGGCTAAAAGCCCTGGCAAAAGCAAAAGGCTAAAAGCACCAACTCTCCCCAATACATACTCTTATATAGAATTTTTCCAACAAGCTAAGATGCAAGCTCGGACCACCACTTAACCTATTAGAATTCTAATTTCTTAGCACGCCAGGTTACGTATACAACTACTCATACAACCTATCTTGTTCTGTCTGGTAAATGTAAGCAATATTCTTACTGTAGCTCTATTATGTCTAAGTCCTGTCTACAACTGTGGGCCTGGAGCCTCGACTGAAAATATCAGTATGTTTGCAACCTTCACTAGAACTCACACTGCTACTGTGGAATCTAAACCTTTTACTTACTAAAAGATTTAGAACTCATCCTAAAACTTACTAACTTACTTCTACTTAAACATCTACTTTATGTGTGAGTGGCTTAATATACTTCAATCCATCCAAAGGTTTTAATTCAATCCCTGCACTCTGATTTCT